>OX376067.1:11200000-11826606 GCA_947361185.1 Charanyca ferruginea | reverse complement strand
AAACCCTTACTGGATCCTTGTTACTCCCTTTGAAGTGTTTTCTTCGCTTTCATAATACGCAGATTAGTAGTAGTAGTAGTAGTGGTAGTATCACGGGCTGGTGTCCGCAATTCCACGTCTCACCGCGTATTTTGCGTTACGCGTATATCACGCAGCTTAATACGTTATTAAGAGGTTCGTTCACATTAGATTTGCTAGCAGATACAACGATCCTAACTGTGGTAGCTAACAGTTGCAGGTAAAGACTTTGCAATAAAAATGGGTTCTAAAACTTTTAAGAGCCGTTGCCTCGGTCGGCGGTCCAGAGTACACTTCTTGCTGCACACATGGATATGGTATGTACTGACTGACTGCATTTTTATATTCTAACTCTATATTCACAAAGAATCATGGCGAGATTCATACATTCATTTGTATGAAAATAAAAAGTAATTTAGAGGGTTTTAAATATTTTCCAATGTGAAGAATACATTACCAGGAGTAGATTGATATACTTAGCATATTTTTAAACCCCCGCATAATTAAAATATTACGAAATGAAAATAACTCGTTTTCGTTTCTTCTCGATGCCCCTTTTGTGTTTATAAAACAAAGAAAGTGACAAGCGATGTTAACGGATCTCTAAAATTGCCAGACAAGTGATGTGACAAGTGTGTGGAAAAAAATAATCATTATTTTGTGATATTATTTCCCATAAAACGATGCAATTTCAATGTAAGAACTGCGAAGCGGCGGCCGTCAGTGTCACTGTTACTGTCAGTCGCTGTGTTGTTCTGAACTAATGAGCTTTTCGTTAAACTATTAACTTTTTCTTGCGGGGTTTTAAAAATATTTTAAATGCCTGAAGATACACTTTAGGTACCCAAGAATATAAGAATTAGAATTTCTACTTCTCTAAACATCTTATTTTTTTTTGTACAAATCTCGCAATGATTCTTTGTGATATAGAGTTGCTAGATAAGCAAGGTTTCAATTCAAAAATTCTCACAGGCTACACTCTGTCCACTGGTTTAATTGTTTTTTGACAGCTTCAACTAGTGAACAATATTTATGTTTTTTGTAAAAACTGATACGTATACCTGTATTATAATGTCTGTAAGAGGTCATAAATAAGATAATCCAACAAGATTAGGCAGTTTATATATATTTTATTTTATAACACATTTTAAAGTTAACCGGGAATAATTACATTATAAGGCAGCTGTCAAAAAACCAATAACCCAATGGACAGGGTATAGTTTCAAATTAGGTGACTTTAGCAGTAATCGCTGTCAAATCGCTACCATAACGAAATAAATTCTGGCTGATTCATTCAATGGAATTGTTATTATGGACTATTTTGAATATTACTACCGTGCAAGGAATTCGGATATCTTGCAACATAAGTGACAAGTGAATGAGAATGGTAGAAATGTTGTGTCTCATCTGTTCAAATTGTTCGATCCGATCCGATCCGATGTAGGAATGCTCAAAAAAAGTCTGTTGTATCGATATATCGCATCGTTACCGTATCGATACGGGATATTATTGCATCCTTTTGAATCGATATATCGCATCGTAACTGTATCGCATGCGTATGTTAGTATATCAATGCATAAGGGGGCTTACGTAAGGCATTTCGAAGGTAAATATATTATGAAGGGTATTTCTTTGTGAGGGATTTATTTATTAATTAAATATACGCATGACCAAATATATCGTTTTTATTTGACATAAGTTCGTTTATTGGTCTTCAAGGTATTTAAGAGCGCCCATCCCAATCGAACGAACTTCAACGCGAGCATGATTGTTTTTTTTTTGTTTCAACCAACACAAAGCTCGAAATCAAACGAGTGAGTGAGAACCCGATAACATCACAGGAAAATTTGCGCGCGGAAATTTCACAAGACTTGTTCCAGGACATACGTGTTTTTGAAAAAGCTTAACAAGTTTTAAAAAATGTTTGTAATTTAGAATTTCCACTACATGTGCAAGGTTTCTAACAAGCTGTTTTTTTTAGTTTTTCAATGTATGAGTACCTTATGAACGGCCAAAGTTCAGATAAAATTGTGCAAAAAAGCTGGTTTTCGGACATGTTTACTGAATTTGTTTCTCATAAAAGTTTATTTTTGGCTTCATATACACCTAGATTTAAACCACAAGATACCTGTGTGTTAAAATATTTGAAAAATAATTTGTTATAACGTCGTAATCGCGTACAAGCGTTTGTATGGGAAATATGACGGGTTGGGCGCTCTTAAGTTATAAAAAGAAAAATTATTTAAATGTAAAAAAAAAAACACAGTTGCCTCCGATCAGCACTACTGCGCCAAAACAATAATTTTTATTAACATTGTGTTGTGGATTTAAACCTGTCACGACTTGCTGCCGTGCCATACTAAAACTTAAGGTATGATAAACATGAGATACGATACGGGATATGTTGCTTGAACTCGAACCGAATGTATGAAGAGAATGCAATAATAAACTTTTATTATTCTAATTAGTCGTACGGTCGAACAAGCTATTTGGTTTACAGGCAATAATATTCATCTTACTACTACACTCACAATATTTTATGTTTTTTGTATCTCGAGTACGTGCTCAAGATAAAAAAATAAAATAAAATATTATTAGTGTAGGACCTAGAAAGCTGAATTTTTCTGCCTGTAAACCAAATACCTAGCTTGTTCGACTACACTACAAACTTACAAAGGTCATGTAAATTTACATAGATACAATTTACAAGTGTAAACGACAGTCAGCTCTTGTCCTATAAACAAGTTTCTCAATGGAAGGTATCTTTTTATGAATAACAATATTATGTGAATAAGGCGCATTAATATCGTGCGCGCATCGCGCATCCAGCGTGCTGGTTAGAGTTATAGAGTGGTAATGTATTCGAACGAATTTCTAAATGAGAGGACGGGTTTTATTTATTTAAAATACCACCTATTTTATCAAAACGCCAAAAAATGGGAGTTCCTTTGATGTTGTTGTAAACAGCAACAGAAGATCGGGAAATTATAGGATAAGGTTTTGGATCAGATGGGTGGTGAATAATACGTCTAACACTTTGCACTTGCTTCAGACACTTTCAACAATTTTGAAAACATCGGTTAAGAACCGATTGATAACCTGTTTGATTGAAGGAATATTTATAATAATGTTGTTAAATAAAAGGAAGGGTTGTTATTCAATAATTGATGCCAATTCTATTGCTCGAGCTAAAGTTATTTTAAGCTATTTATATCTCTTTCTGTCCAATTAAACAAGAAAGAGACCGATGTTAATAAGGAGCTGACAATATAAGCTGATTTATAGTGCTCATTTATTTATAGTTGTCATGTCAGAACATACTGATTAAAAAACACGAAATTACATAAAACTTATTTGACATATATAACCTAGTTCTTTTCGTCCTTTTCTTCTGCTGCCTAGCAGTAAGAGATGCCAATTGTCTAATTTTGTTTAGTTTGTGAACGCGGGAATCGCTATTGTTCTTTATTTTATAATAATTCGTTATTATTTCTTATTAGCTTCTTTTGTATAAAACTTATTATTTCGGATTTAAATTAAAGCGTGTTTATTTATGTTGCGCACGAAGAATGTTGCGCAATGACGCAGTTGAAATTATATGTTTTTTTAAATAAAAATCATAATCCATACTTAATTACATAATATAACAAAAATCTACTAATATTATGAATGCGTAAGTAACTCTGTTTGTTACGCTTTCACGACGAAACGGCTGAACCGATTTAGATAAAATTTGGTATGAAGATATCCCATAAACCCAAGGGAAGAACATAGGCTACTTTTTAATCCGCGACTTGATCTACATCCGCGATAACCGACATTCACGCGGACGAAGCCGTGGGCTAGTTTATTACAGGACTGGAGTAAACTTTTGATTTTATATTTTTATTAATACTATTTTTAACCAATAAAAAATTAATGAAAACTTTCTTTAATAGGCAAACCAATTTTGCAAACAATATTAATTTTTATCAGAAGCTCACAATTCCAACACAGCAACCGGAGATCGCCGGTGAATCACCGGAGATCGCCCAATAACCGGTGAATTTCACCGTTACTCAAACTTCCGCATCGGTGCAAACCTCTATTTTGAGTCTTCAAAGTTCAAACCGACAGTTCGCGCCTGGTAGGACAAAACGAGTTAAAAGTTTTTGCACACGATATGACAGTATATACGCTGTAGAGTATTGTTACATCATACACAAGTCAGTGTGCACACCCTCTGGCCTCTCATTGCACACCTCACATATATTTTTGATTTGATGGTATGACCTTGCCAATGACGTTTGTTGATCTTTCATTCAATCAACTTTTCTAATCTTTTTGCTTGTCCTCAAAATCCTTCAGTTTCAGTGTATTGTAGTCTTTGGAGTGCCTTGTCTATGACTGTACAGTAGTTCTGTACCTACCTAGTTATTTTCTGTCAAATCAAAAGTTAGCTTTTTTGCTATTGGTAGTGGTAGTAGGGATAGTGAAGTGAGTTTTGATAATATTAAAGTCGATAACTTTAAAATAAATTGAATTGAGAATTGGCGAAACTAAGTGCCGATAAAAATATGAATAAAATACTTTCATTACGATTACGATCATGCTTATGTACAGTAAGGAGGAACTATTGCGCACCACCTCCCAGTACACCTAGCCCTGGCTCGACTAGTTCTGCATCAAGAGGCAATAGTATGTCTCCAAGATATAAACCTACTGAATTCCAAAAGTTCATTTTGGTGTGGACGAAAAAGTTCAAAAATAAAGAAGAGGTCCCAGCATACGTCTCGTACGTTTTTTCAAAAATTCTCACAGGCTACACTCTGTCCACTGGTTTAATTGTTTTTTGACAGCTTCAACTAGTGAACAATATTTATGTTTTTTGTAAAAACTGATACGTATACCTGTATTATAATGTCTGTAAGAGGTCATAAATAAGATAATCCAACAAGATTAGGCAGTTTATATATATTTTATTTTATAACACATTTTAAAGTTAACCGGGAATAATTACATTATAAGGCAGCTGTCAAAAAACCAATAACCCAATGGACAGGGTATAGTTTCAAATTAGGTGACTTTAGCAGTAATCGCTGTCAAATCGCTACCATAACGAAATAAATTCTGGCTGATTCATTCAATGGAATTGTTATTATGGACTATTTTGAATATTACTACCGTGCAAGGAATTCGGATATCTTGCAACATAAGTGACAAGTGAATGAGAATGGTAGAAATGTTGTGTCTCATCTGTTCAAATTGTTCGATCCGATCCGATCCGATGTAGGAATGCTCAAAAAAAGTCTGTTGTATCGATATATCGCATCGTTACCGTATCGATACGGGATATTATTGCATCCTTTTGAATCGATATATCGCATCGTAACTGTATCGCATGCGTATGTTAGTATATCAATGCATAAGGGGGGTTACGTAAGGCATTTCGAAGGTAAATATATTATGAAGGGTATTTCTTTGTGAGGGATTTATTTATTAATTAAATATACGCATGACCAAATATATCGTTTTTATTTGACATAAGTTCGTTTATTGGTCTTCAAGGTATTTAAGAGCGCCCATCCCAATCGAACGAACTTCAACGCGAGCATGATTGTTTTTTTTTTGTTTCAACCAACACAAAGCTCGAAATCAAACGAGTGAGTGAGAACCCGATAACATCACAGGAAAATTTGCGCGCGGAAATTTCACAAGACTTGTTCCAGGACATACGTGTTTTTGAAAAAGCTTAACAAGTTTTAAAAAATGTTTGTAATTTAGAATTTCCACTACATGTGCAAGGTTTCTAACAAGCTGTTTTTTTTAGTTTTTCAATGTATGAGTACCTTATGAACGGCCAAAGTTCAGATAAAATTGTGCAAAAAAGCTGGTTTTCGGACATGTTTACTGAATTTGTTTCTCATAAAAGTTTATTTTTGGCTTCATATACACCTAGATTTAAACCACAAGATACCTGTGTGTTAAAATATTTGAAAAATAATTTGTTATAACGTCGTAATCGCGTACAAGCGTTTGTATGGGAAATATGACGGGTTGGGCGCTCTTAAGTTATAAAAAGAAAAATTATTTAAATGTAAAAAAAAAAACACAGTTGCCTCCGATCAGCACTACTGCGCCAAAACAATAATTTTTATTAACATTGTGTTGTGGATTTAAACCTGTCACGACTTGCTGCCGTGCCATACTAAAACTTAAGGTATGATAAACATGAGATACGATACGGGATATGTTGCTTGAACTCGAACCGAATGTATGAAGAGAATGCAATAATAAACTTTTATTATTCTAATTAGTCGTACGGTCGAACAAGCTATTTGGTTTACAGGCAATAATATTCATCTTACTACTACACTCACAATATTTTATGTTTTTTGTATCTCGAGTACGTGCTCAAGATAAAAAAATAAAATAAAATATTATTAGTGTAGGACCTAGAAAGCTGAATTTTTCTGCCTGTAAACCAAATACCTAGCTTGTTCGACTACACTACAAACTTACAAAGGTCATGTAAATTTACATAGATACAATTTACAAGTGTAAACGACAGTCAGCTCTTGTCCTATAAACAAGTTTCTCAATGGAAGGTATCTTTTTATGAATAACAATATTATGTCTGAGGGTAAGTAGGTTAATTATAATCAAAAAATAATTAACAAACTATGTCATAGTACGACTAAAATATCGAATTAAATATCGATATGTCGCTTTGAGCTGTATCGATATTTCGATATATCGAATCGCATTGGGCATCCCTAGCTAGACTAGAATGATGGTTTTTAGTAGTAATACCTACAATCTGCATGCATCTTATATTTTTTTGAGTTTAATAATCGATGGTGGATTGATTTGCAATATCTATTAATTTTATTTGTTTTCATACTTCTGGTTCCTAAAATAATTGTGAGTACATTTTGATGAAGATGTGTCAATGGAAAACACATTGTTTGTTGTAATTTCGGTTGCAATTTTTTAAGTCGTTGATTGAGCTGCTGTGTTTTCAATTTCGTAATTTTTTTGTTTATTTGGTACTTGTAGTTTGTAATTATTTACTACTTTATCTTTACTAGTTGTGCATTTAATACGTATTCATAAAAATGGCATGATACTACCAAGTTGTCAAAAAAATTTGCTATTGGTAAGAATAAGGCCGCCGAATGTGAAATTGTGAATCATTTTTTACTTTAATAAAGTTCGAAAATTCTAGGTACTTCTCTGATTGGGTTTCATTTTTTCTTTCATTTCATGGTTTCGTTATTTCAATATAATGACAGAAATATTAATTTTTTTTTTAAAGGTACCTTTGGTTGCTAAATAATCATTAATAGTATGTTATTGTTTTACATTTTTTATCGGTTTCCTTTCATTGAAACATTATTTAGATGTTAATCAGAAGATGAATTATTTATTTACATAATAATTTGTTTTTAAGATGTCTGGTGGACACAAGCATCGTTACAAGAACGCAGGCTTAAGCGCAGATGAACTGCGTCGCCGCCGAGAGGAAGAAGGTGTACAGCTGCGAAAACAAAAAAGGGAACAGCAGTTATTCAAGCGTAGAAATGTCAATCTTCCGGTATCAAATGCACCAGATATTACTTTGCAGGTAAAATTATATTAGATACCTATTTAACATTCCGTTAATGATCCATTAGTGCCCAAACATTTGGGAATGCAAGACTGATCTTTTTTTTAATATCTTGGACCTGTCAGGCATGTCAGGGCCTGTAGCATTTAGGAGATTATGTGCAAACTCAATGAATGGCAACAACATAGTCTGACAACTCAAGTTCTAGAGATAGTGGGATTGCCACACCGTGGGCACTACTTTGACACTTTATACAAGTGAAGGACAGCCTGTCTGCCAACGTTTTGTATTATTATTGGATAATAATAATCAAATAACATGCCACTCTACCACATTTCGTTAAGCAAAAATAATGTTGAAGTTTTTATTGTTAGGGACTAAGATGTTTCATAAAACCTCTATCAGCCAAGCTTTATTTTTAAGTGGTTAGTGCTTGACAATAATTTCTAATTTTACTTATCAAACATGAACTTTCGATTATTCATTTAATTTTAAATAACTAATCAAAAAAGATACATCAGTGTACTAAGTTATATGTTTGGTGAAGTAATGTTTATATCCTGAAATGTTTTCATTATTTATTTATTTTCATCATTATTTTGTGTATTGTAAACTTAAATGTTCAAGAGATTAATTTATGCATAGGAAAAAATAATTGATGAAAAGGAAATCATTCTCCTGAATTTTGGGTGCTTTGTAGTTCAGTACAGTTAACTATGCAGTTATTTCATAATGGATATATAACTTTCATTTAAATGGAAAATTACAGAATGCATTCGTTTAAATTCATTTATTCAATATATTCACTTCAAAAGAAAACTCTCCATTGCAGTTGGAAGAAAATCACAGGTATAAAAAAAAAAAAATCTGCATTTGTGTTTTCTTTCGATTTACGATGGCATTGAGATATTGAGTATCTATGGTTAGATAATTTAAACAAATTGTTCTTTATATTAGTTACAGCGCATATGTAATTGCTATAACCACGCAATATAGTTATCTGTTGTAATAAAAAAAATTAAAGGGGGTCTAAATTTATTTAACTAACTAACAAACTATGGGTGTGATTCTAAAGTTGAGAAGTTAGGGAGCTCAAAATTAAACAAAACTAACTAAAAGGAATAAGATTCGGGCGCCAGAGCTCACTAGGTAATTTAAAACAAAGGTAATCCGGGATAGCTAATAGGTAAAGGACAGGACTTCTAATCTAGGTCGGAGATTTCTGAAATTAAGCTGCAAATTCTTTAATAATAGCTCATTTATTTCTATCGCAGGCAGTGGTGAGCACAACACAATATTAGAAAGCCCCTTTCTTTTGAAGGGCAGGTTGTTTTATAACCATTAAATTCTATAACCAAAGATTATAATTAAGTTGTCAGTATTGCACATTTTTAAGTGGAAACTACGAGAAAGAATTTAAGTTAACGTACCACAGGCTTCGAGAAAAACTTATTTAAATTAAACCTGATTGGAGACACGAGGTGAAGCGCATCAGCTCATCCATGATGAAGTTAAATTTTAAGATAAAAAAAAAATCCAAAGTATAAGTAAGAACGCCTTTGGGGCTGAAAACAAAACGATTTCCTTTGTTAGTGGAATTCACACGTCGAGCAAAATGGCGACGATGTGGTAAATCGGGAATTTTAAATTACTCACCGATCTTAACGAAAACAATGCACGCCAATCGCTCGTGCCATGAGCACAACCAAAACGCGATGGCGATATAGGTGCTGAAACAATGGAAAATCGACGAGGGTTAAGACACACGACCCCAAGTGTATGGTCAGCATATGGCGATGAAGATTCAACCATCCAAATACTCACGATTTCCCAAAATATTACTGTTGCACGGCTGCTGACATCACTACCAAGTGATTCCAGCCAGGGGTGGACCCTTGAAATATTCCAATCTAATGATTGGCACGGAATAGAATTTTATTCGTGCATCATCTTGGTGACTTCGGTCGGAAAGTGAAAGTTACATATCCCAAACCGGAAACGTCAAAATAATCTGACAGCCGGGGAAATAAGGTCCAACTGTCAAACTGATGGTCTATGGTTTTATCGATTACTCTACTAAATCCTAGCCAATCTATCAAATGTCTGAAGTGTGTGTACTGCATTACCGTGAAAACTTCCAAAAAATGACGAGAGAGGTCGACACTATGTAGCGAGTAGAAAATACTCGTTACATTACATCCCTCCCCGAAAAATAAAAGAAAGGAACTTTCTTTTATTAGAAAGAAACAACGAAAAACGAAGTGAACAAAAAATTCAAAAACAAAAAACTATCATAGTGCAGTTAGGCGTCATGGCCACTGACTAAAACTTCGGTACTACAACCGATCAACAAAGCCAAACAACAAACAAATCCAAATTCAGTTAAACCCGAGGGCCGCTGACTAAAACTCTAACAAGACTAAACACTAAACAAATCTAAACTCAGTTAAGCACGAGAGCCGCTGACTAAATCTTGAACAAAACTTCTAAACATTAAACACTAACTTTGAGTACAGTTAAGCGCTATGGCTACTGACTAACTTTACACTAATTTACTAAACTATCCTACACCTCTTAAGTTCAGTTAAGCACTATCGCCACTGACTAACTTCAGCCAACCTACTAAACTAAACCACTCTACTTAAGTTCAGTTAAGCACTATCGCCACTGACTAACTCTACACATCTCTACCAACCAATCTGGAGTGCAGGTAGGCACTATCGCCGCTGACTATCCTCAACTAACCTACAGTTCAGCTTTGAGTACAGTTAGGCACCATAGCCTCTGTCTATCTCAGCAACAACCAATTAAAAATAACAATACCTAAACAAAAATTCTAGATAGAGTTGAAGGACTCTACCTAAAAGTATAGATTCCGATCAATAAAGTCAGACAGAGTTGAAGGGCTCTATCCAAAAATATTGATTCCCAACAAAAAAGTTAGATAGAGTTGAAGGGCTCTATCTAAAAAGGTTGGATAGAGTTGAAGGGCTCTATCCAAAAGTATTGATTTCCAACAAAGAGGTTAGATAGAGTTGATGGGCTCTATCCAAAAATATTGATTCCCAACAAAAAAGTTAGATAGAGTTGAAGGGCTCTATCTAAAAAGGTTGGATAGAGTTGAAGGGCTCTATCCAAAAGTATTGTCACAGCAATAACCTGTAACAAACAAAAACCATATTGTGATCGGCGCTACACCACCGAACTTCCGAGCACAATAGTAAAAAGGTATGACGAAAGTCAAAATTCCACCTTGTGACTGGCACAACAATGACCAACACAAGGGCAAAAGGGCAAATGTAAGCTGTGATTGGCTCTACTCTACCAACCTTCCAAGCACAGACAAACAAACAAAATATATTGGATTACCGAAGGGGAAAATCACAATACCTAAAGGCGAAAGCCAAGATGAAATCGAGGTCAACAATTACACCAAGATCCAAAAACAAAGTACATTCTTTAACAAAAGTTTCAGAATGACCGCAAAAACAAGGTAGGACGCTCTATAACAAAAGTTACAGAATGACCTCAAAAGCAAAATCCGGTATGAACGCGTTTCTAACAAAGTCAAATCCAAGTCTAATATCGAAAAAAATATCTAGACAAAAAACAACACTGTCAACAAACAGTAAAAAAAATAGAATTAAAATCAATAACTATTTAAAACTATAAGAGAAATAGAATGATTCTAATCTACAAAAAAGGAAGATTACAAAAAACTTGAAATGAAATTTAAGTTTTTTTAATCTTTTTAGGTAATAAAAAACCCAAAGGTTGTATAGGATCTTTCTCTTACAAAAAAAATGTAAACAAGTAAAGGATTACCTTTAAAAAAGAAAGAAAGAAAAGATATAAGATCCCATACAAGCTCAACAAACAAACAAAACAAACAAGATAAGATCCTTTGATGTGTAAAATGTATAGTGTAAAGAGTAGGTATTTCTAAATTAACCAAAATGACCTAAGTTTATTTTAGTAAGAATTGAATTGGAATCTAATAAATTGTAGTGAAGTTACCTAACATAATAATAACCTTCAAATTGTCATAACCTTTCATTCATCATTCTAACAGAGACAAATCCTCACACAAAAATACTCAATTCCAATACCAAACCTATGAATTCCCCAAAATTTTAAAATTTAATAATATCTTTTACATGATAACGACCCACGGAACCCTTATTTAAATCTTTCAAAACATAAACGTTATCAGAAACTTTTTCTGTTATTTCACACTTTAAGAACTTAGGTGCAAGCTTAGCCGAAAAATAAGCAGGTGCATGAGATTGAACAAAACTTCTTCTCCACACAACATCACCCACACCAAAAGAAATGACTTTCCGACCCTTATTATAATAAGCGGCATTTCGCTTATACCCTTTTAACAAATAAGTTTGAACTTTAACAAAAATATCACTAAGTGAATTAAGAGAAACTGCATAAGAGTTTCTATTTGAAACCTCTAGTTGAGATAAATTATCAACAGAGTTACTAAAATGATGTAAGGAAGCATCTAAAACAAGTTCCCTACCAAACATAAGAAAATTAGGTGTAAATTCTGTAGCAAGATTTACACTATTATTTAAAGCTAATTGAACATTGGGCAAAAAACTTGACCAAGTCCTATGATCATCTTTAACAAAACACGATATGCAAGTTTCGACTGTTTTATTATATCTCTCAACAGGATTATTTTGAGGTGTGTACAATGTGTTATAAAATATTTTAGTTATATTAAAACCTTTCAAGAATTCTACAAAATGTTTTGAAGTAAATTGAGTTCCATTGTCACAAACTACTATTTTTGGACAACCAAATTTAAGAAATATTTCTTTTTCAAAATGTTTACAAATTACTCTAGTAGTTGCATTAATCATTGGAAAGAACCAGCAATATTTAGTAAAAACATCTACAACTGAAAGTATGTATTTATGACCAGAATAAGTTTTAGGTAAAATACCTATTATATCTACTGAAAGCATAAGCATGGGGCGATCAACCTTTTTAGGATTAATCATCGTACCAAAAGGAGGAGAAGTAGTATGTTTGTAAGCTTTGCAAGTATCACAAGACAAAATGTATTGGTGAACATCATTAAACATACCTTTCCAAAAATAATGTTGTTTTAATTTCTTTAAAGTTTTATGAATACCTAAATGACCTGAATTTACATCATCATGATTTGACCTAATAGTATCTAAGATATTCTCTTTAGGAATAACTATCTTCCAGTCTAAAAGACTATGAGGGTTAAATTTATTTTTACAATATTTATACAAAGTGTTATTTTCGACTCTAAAATTCTTATACTTTCTAGGAGATTTCTGGCATTGAATAAATATTTTTCTATACCAAGGATCAATAATTTCATCATCAGGGGAGACTAAATTATCCTGAGTGGTTATAGCTGTGACTTCTATACGAGATAAAGCATCTGGAACTAAATGTAATGAACCTTTTTTATGAATAATATCAAAAGTAAATTGAGAAATTCTAGCAGCCCAACGAGCTAAGCGTCCACTAGGATTATTGAGACCTAGGAGCCATTTCAAACAAGCGTGGTCAGTAATAACAGTAAACTTCATTCCCTCAATATAAGGTCTAAAATGTTCTATGGAATCTAAAATAGCTAATAATTCACGTTCTGTGGTACTATAATTTCTTTCACATTTATTAAGCGATCTAGAATAAAAAGCAATGGGATGTTGATCTCCATTATCATCTTCTTGACTCAAAACACTACCTATGCCCACAGAGCTGGCATCACAATGCAAAAAGAAAGGTTTTTCAAAATTAGGACATTGCAATACAGGAGAAGTTATTAAAGAATGTTTTAATTCTTGAAATGCATTTTCAGCTTCGTCATTCCAAGTAAGTGACTTTTTAGAATTTTTACTACCTGCTGTCAATTTAGTTAAAGGAGAAGCAATATCAGCAAATTTACAAATGAATCTACGATAATAAGAACATAAACCAAGGAAACTGCGAAGTTGTTTTACCGTTTCTGGGCGTGGGAAATTTTCTATTGTCTCTAATTTAGAAGGATCAGTATGTAAACCATTACTGTCAACAATGAAACCAAGATAGCGAAGTCTGTCCTTGCAAAAATTACACTTTTTTAAATTTACAGTTAAACCTGCCTCTTTTAATATACTATGAATTTTATGCAACTGTGCTATATGGCTATTAAAATCAGAATTAATACAAATTAAGTCATCTAAATAACAGAATACAGAATTATCATACTCTGGACCAAAAAGTTTATCTACTAGTCTCTGCAACTCAGCTGGTGCATTTGTGAGACCAAATGGCATGCGAACAAATTCGTACAGACCTTTTCCAGGTACTACAAAAGCAGTTTTTTCGCGGGAGGATTTTTCAAGTGCAATTTGCAAAAATGCTTTAGAAAGATCTATAGTACTAATATATCTAGCACCTCTAAGGTTATCTAATATTCTAGAAGTATAAGGAAGGGGATAAGAATCTTTAATAGTAACAGAATTTAAACGTCTTGAATCTAAACACAATCTAGTACCTCCATCTTTCTTTTCTACCGCCAATACGGGTGAACACCAAGGAGACTTAGAGGGTTGAATAATACCTTCTCCTAATAAAACTTCTACTTCATCAAAAAGTTCCTTTTGCTTAGCAGGACTCAGAGGCCAATATCTCTGTTTAAAAGGTTCACTAGTAACGTTAATTTTATGTTCAACTAAATGAGTAAGACCTAAACCTCTTTTCTCATAAGAAATATCTTCAAACAAAGCAATAATATTATCTAATTTTTGTTTCTCAGAAGGAGAAAGTTCAGAAATAGAGGTAATTGAACAAACTTGTTTATTATTTTCTGGAACAAGTATAATGTTCTTCCACAATTCTTCAGCTAAATGAAATTTAATCCAAAAGTCAAAACCTAAAATAATTAATGGATCAAAAGAAGGAATAATTAAAAACTCTACGGATTTAGTTATATTATCACAAGTTACTGGCAAATCCATGGCACCAATAATTCTCCGGGCGGAGCCATCCGCAGTGCAAGCAGCGCCACTAATAGGTCTAATTTTATAACCCAACTGTAAAAATCGTTCATGTGTATTTGAGCCTAAAATGCATTTATCGGAACCACTGTCCAACAAACCTGAAAAAATTTGATTACCAACAAAAAAAGTTAAAAATGGTCTAGCATCATTCTGTTTTGTAAATAGAATAGGAGCCGAACGATAAATATTAAAAAAGGTTTTTAAATAATCTAACCAGTTGGAAAATTCTTTGTCACGGGCAACATCATCAGGCTTGTGACCTCTAACAATTTTTTCACACATCGAGACGCTCGAAGTTTTATCAAAAACGTGGGCTCGATGCTGCCTAATCAGTTTTTTGACTCTTGCGACTTTTTAGTATCCAAATTACAAACGTCACAAGTCTTAGAAGTGACCCCAGCTTTATGACACTTAAAACAAACAACACCTGGAATAGACTTGCAATTTCTATATAAATGTCCAGGTTTTTTTGCATTTTAAACAAACTAAATCATTAGAAACGGCATTAGATTTAACAGAAGGTTTAAGGGATTCTTTAAAAGGTTTTCTGTTGACAACAACTTCTAAGTCTTTTGCAAGTTCTAGAAATTGTTCGATTGAATCTATTTGTCTACGAAACAAAAAGGGTGTGTAAATTGGTAACATATTTTGTTGTATCACGTTAACTAAAGTGTAGTCAAATAAAGGTACTGAAAGACGACTAGCCATATCATAAATTTCCGTAATGAAATCAGGAAGCGACTCAGACTGTTTCTGTTTCCTTGTGCGGAGCTCATTTTCTAAAAAGTGATCAAAATTAGGTTTATCAAAGCGCTTTAAAAGTGCAAGCTTAAGTTCATGCCAAGAAGAAATACGAATTCGAACAGATCTAAACCATTTGAGTGCAGTACCATTAAGCAAATCTGTAAAAGAACCAACCAGCAAATTTTCGTTGTAATTTCTATAAAGAAAATATTCTTCAACTTGTGTAATAAAATCACGAACACAAGTTCTACCATCATAAATTATTTTGCTATGTTTCAAATCAGGCAGTTTAGTAAGAGGAGGAAAGTTTTTACGAATGTTTTCGTCAACAAGCGCATTCAAGGAATTGAACGAAGGCAAAGCTCGAGCTGTAAAATCCGAAGACGAATATGCGATTCCAGATTCAAAAGGATTGCCAACATCGGTGGCATTAGCCATCTCGTGACCTTTCTCAACAACATTAGCATCACCAGCAGTAGAAGCTTCGACCTCAACCGAATCCTGAGGCGGTGGAAACTGAACTTCCTTGTCCTCCATGACTAACGAGTAACAAGGCAAATAGCAATGAAAAGCAAGGACTAAACTTTAAAGAATTTCAAAATAAATCAAAGTTTGAAAAATAAAATTAAAGTTTGAGGTTATGTAATTTCCATGAAAAATTGCTAAGTTATTTAACGTTAAAAAGTGCAATAATAACTCACAAAACGGCTTAAAATTAAATAAACTAGGTGCACAATAATGTACTTAATGTTTAAATTTAATTATTAACATAAAAAGTTAACTTAGATATGAATTATATCGCTGTATGAGATTTAACAATAACACGGTCTACACTTAACAATTGTTGGTTTTGCTAAGGAAAAAACATGTTAAAACACAAGAAAATAAACAAATTATCCAATGTAAAACTAAAACATTGTTTGCAAAATACAATACCAAACTAAGTTACAACTTATGAGTCTAATTATTCAAAGTTTATAAACTAGATCAATTACAATGTAAAAACAATATGAAATACAATATGAAAACTAAATATTGTAAACAATAGACTCATTAGTTAAAATATAAATGAATTTAGTGTGCAATACTGACTGTACTCACCGTACAAACCATGCTTCAGTCCCTGTTCTAGTGCGACAATTGTAATAAAATAAATTAAAGGGGGTCTAAATTTATTTAACTAACTAACAAACTATGGGTGTGATTCTAAAGTTGAGAAGTTAGGGAGCTCAAAATTAAACAAAACTAACTAAAAGGAATAAGATTCGGGCGCCAGAGCTCACTAGGTAATTTAAAACAAAGGTAATCCGGGATAGCTAATAGGTAAAGGACAGGACTTCTAATCTAGGTCGGAGATTTCTGAAATTAAGCTGCAAATTCTTTAATAATAGCTCATTTATTTCTATCGCAGGCAGTGGTGAGCACAACACAATATTAGAAAGCCCCTTTCTTTTGAAGGGCAGGTTGTTTTATAACCATTAAATTCTATAACCAAAGATTATAATTAAGTTGTCAGTATTGCACGTTTTTAAGTGGAAACTACGAGAAAGAATTTAAGTTAACGTACCACAGGCTTCGAGAAAAACTTATTTAAATTAAACCTGATTGGAGACACGAGGTGAAGCGCATCAGCTCATCCATGATGAAGTTAAATTTTAAGATAAAAAAAAAATCCAAAGTATAAGTAAGAACGCCTTTGGGGCTGAAAACAAAACGATTTCCTTTGTTAGTGGAATTCACACGTCGAGCAAAATGGCGACGATGTGGTAAATCGGGAATTTTAAATTACTCACCGATCTTAACGAAAACAATGCACGCCAATCGCTCGTGCCATGAGCACAACCAAAACGCGATGGCGATATAGGTGCTGAAACAATGGAAAATCGACGAGGGTTAAGACACACGACCCCAAGTGTATGGTCAGCATATGGCGATGAAGATTCAACCATCCAAATACTCACGATTTCCCAAAATATTACTGTTGCACGGCTGCTGACATCACTACCAAGTGATTCCAGCCAGGGGTGGACCCTTGAAATATTCCAATCTAATGATTGGCACGGAATAGAATTTTATTCGTGCATCATCTTGGTGACTTCGGTCGGAAAGTGAAAGTTACATATCCCAAACCGGAAACGTCAAAATAATCTGACAGCCGGGGAAATAAGGTCCAACTGTCAAACTGATGGTCTATGGTTTTATCGATTACTCTACTAAATCCTAGCCAATCTATCAAATGTCTGAAGTGTGTGTACTGCATTACCGTGAAAACTTCCAAAAAATGACGAGAGAGGTCGACACTATGTAGCGAGTAGAAAATACTCGTTACACTGTAATAAGGTAAACAGAAGACTATTTACCGGTTGTATGCTGTTTTGTAGCTAATAGTTTTATAGAATTTCATTTCATATACAATTTTTTTCATAATTTTGTTTCATAGAATAATCAATATGCAGAAGACTTACTTTCAAGGTTTTTAAATAGTCCATTTTTGTTTCACATAAAGTTTAATGTTAGAATAATCATATCATAGAATAACAAATCCAATATTCGTTATCCTTATATTGTTTATCTTATATATAAATATCCTCTGTGCATGTGTATGAAAGTGAACTCCTCTTAAACAGTTGGACCGATTCTGATTAAAAATGTGTGAGTTCCAGTGGATTCAAGAATGGTTTAGATTCACAACTGGACCCGGTAGGTGGCGCGGCAGTCGAGTTGTAGGATTTTTTTATTTTAAGGGCAGGACAACGTCTGCCAGGCCCGCTAGTCTTATATATAAAAATGAATCGCTAAATGTGTTGGTAAGCGCATAACTTGCGAACCGCTTGACCAAATTGGATAATTCTTTTTTTATAATATTCCTTAAAGTACGAAGATGATTCTTACGGACAGAAAAAAAAAAAAAAAAAAAAAAAACTTGTGGGGTAGGTGTAGGGTAGGTGTAGGGTAGGTGTAGGGTAGGTGTAGGGTAGGTGTAGGGTAGGTGTAGGGTAGGTGTAGGGTAGGTGTAGGGTAGGTGTAGGGTAGGTGTAGGGTAGGTGTAGGGTAGGTGTAGGGTAGGGTAGGTGTAGGGTAGGTGTAGGGTAGGTGTAGGGTAGGTGTAGGGTAGGTGTAGGGTAGATGTAGGGTAGGTGTACGGTAGGTGTACCGTAGGTGTAGGGAAGGTGTAGGGTAGGTGTACGGTAGGTGTAGGGTAGGTAAATAATAATAATAATAATAATAATAATATGTAGGGACATTTTCACACACGGCCATCTGACCCCAAACTAGGGAGACCCTGTACTATGGGTGTCAGACAGCTTATATACATACACAAATACATTTTTTTTTGTAAATACATACATATATAGATAAACAACACCCAGACACAAGGCAAACACAAGTGCTCATCACACAAATGTTTACCCTGGGCGGGAATCGAACCCGCAACACGCTGCGCAGCAGTCGATCGCTCAGCCACTGCGCCAACCGTGTCGTCTAGGTAGGTAAGTAGGTAGATAAGGACAGGACAACGTCTGTCGGGTCAGCTAGTTTAATATAAAACTTATTACCAAAAAAGCGGCCAAGTGCGAGTCGGACTCGACCATGAAGGGTTCCGTAGCAGCAAGTAACGTAATATAAAAGATTTTTTATGTTTATATTTGAGTTGATTTAATGAAAGGTAAATTACGGTTTACGATTTATAACATATTAAAAAAAACTGCTTACTAGATCTCGTTCACACCAATTTTCGGTGGAAGTTTACATGGTAATGACCATGTAAACTCAAACATCATATATTTTTTTAGTTTTGTCATCTCTCTTATTTTAGAAGTTACAGGGACACACACACATTTTAACGCTTTGGAAGTGTCTTTCGCGCGAACTATTCAGTTTAGAAAAAAAAAAATATTAGAAACCTCAATATCATTTTTGAAGACCCATCCATAGATACACCACACTTATGGGTCGGATGAAAAAAAAAAATTGAGTTCCAGTTCTAAGTATGGGGAACCCCCAAAATTTATTGTTTTTTTTTTTCTATTTTTGTGTGAAAATCTTAATGCGGTTCACAGAATACATCTACTTACAAAGTTTCAACAGTATAGTGCTTATAGTTTCGGAAAAAAGTGGCTGTGACATACGGACGGACAGACAGACAGACATGACGAATCTATAAGGGTTCCGTTTTTTGCCATTTGGCTACGGAACCCTAAAAATGGGGGTCTGAGTTCTAACCAAACTTACTGCGCGGGCGTACAAGCAACCATGCAGCATGCAAGCAAGCATGCAGCATGCAAGCGAGCATGCAACATGCAGCAGGCGCCTACGCGGATTTAAATTACACTCTAGGCGTAGGGCAGACAAGACTACGTGGAGTTGGTTTCACAGCGATTCTTTTCTATCATTAACTTTTGTAGCACAACATATTGACTTTTAAATACAATATTTTTGTTACTGTCTATATATATACGTTTTCGTTGAAATAAATTCCATGGAAAAATACACCAAACAAAACAATATTCCTTAAAAAAAAACATTCTACTGTTTGATAAGTTTCTTAAACAAAAATATATAATTAAAAATTCATTGAATTGTGTTTCGGTGAAATATGTTTCATTTAAGTAAATAGTCTGGAACAATAATAGTCTAACTATAAATACAAGAACCAAATGTTATATGAAACATTTACTGGGAAACGAAAGTCTATGAAATTTCTGTCTGCGAAACAAGGGGACACCGTATTTACCATATTAGGTATAGAAATAATAATTATTTACAAGATTGTGCAGCATTATTTATTTATTTTAGACAGACTTCAAAAAGGAGGAGGTTATCAATTCGGATGTCTTTTTTTTATGTATGTTCGGGCATAACTCCGTCATCTAAAGACGAATTCGAAAATTATTTTTTTGTTCGAAAGAGGTTTACTCAGAAATGGTCTCATATAATTTTTATTAAAATTGATTCAGCTCTTTTTGAGAAAATCAACAAAATCCCCCCAAAAAAAAAAACAATTGATGTTTTAGCTTCTTCAATCTTTGGAGGACTTTCAATCTCAAGAGGAGATGGCGTTATCGAATTTTCCCATAGAAAGATGCGTGACACTTTTTCAAGCTAAACCCTGCCCACATTTAGTCAAGCCCCGCCTTTTTTCCTAGCGGTGAATAGCAAAAGCTAATTGCTGTCATTTTCTACGTGGTTTAGCTATATCATGTTAGATGTCTCTATGACAATATGTATTCGCAACACAGGGACGAACTTATTACCTTTTTATTTTTTGCAAGGATTTTTCTTATAAACATGGGTTGTGAAAATAAAAGGGATGGTGTGTTCCGAGTGTTACGCAATTATGGTGCTGTATCATACAGCGAATCTAGTTAATCGTTGCCTCGACTTACTGGTTATATAAGTACATATAAATATTAAAATGAACTTATGCAAAGAAGAAAGAATTAAATACAAGAAGTTTATAATGTTAATTATATCTTTTTTGATGTTATCAAACTATGTTATATACATGTATATGTGCCACGTTAATAATCGCCGCCGCCGTTATTAAATTATTGAATTCTAAGTACGGCCCTGCCATTATTTTGCTTGTCAATGCAGTAATGATGCAATTTTAGGGATTTTCCCATTTTCAGGGGGGAAATAATATAGCACACACTAGACAAGATAATTATGGTTTACGACGATTCTTCTTTTTATTCGGAGATTTAGAATGAAAGGGGATAAGTATTAACATCTCATTTTGAAATTACGGTGGTATGTAATGAAACTTAGAATAGGGTATTTTACTCTATACGAGAAAAAATCTATAAATATGTTTTTCAGACAGTTTAGGCATTAAGCAGTCGGAAAATGTAAGTTTTAGTTCATAACATAACAAAACAAATTTTAAAATTCAATTCAAAGTTTTTAGTATTTTTAATCTGTTATAAAACACCATGAAATAGTAGCGGCCATGTTATTACGCCGTACGGCTGTGTAAACAAAAAATTGTCAACAGTCAGTCAACCGATTGGCGTAATTTAGGCTTTGTACTTTTATTATTTTCGTAACCAATGTAATTTTTTCATTATTACACTTATTACAAATTATGCTTTGAATTATTTTTAAATGATATACAATTATCATATTTAATATGAGCTCATTTGATACAAAACGAACTGACGTCATTTACGCTGAGCAATATGGCGTCCAGTAAGAAGCGCTTTCGTCAAGCTACGCGCGATATTTGAAAATTTAAAATTTAGATGCATTTTTATGGCACTTATCGATTGAATAAAAATTTTGTGTTTTTTTTTGGTGGCATATTAGCACTACAGAATTTCATTAAGGCACTTTTCAAAAATGGGTGTAATACCCTATTATGCTAGTTTTGTCACGAAAAAATATATCCTAACATGGTGAACTAAATTATAGGTAAGTAAGTAGTGCTATCGCCTGTCGGCGGCGTTTCGGCGTTTAATTTTGATTTAATATTACAGGCTTAGATATTTACCATGCTTTCACGTTATATAAGCGTGCAACTGGCGAGCACCCTATTCAATGGTGGGACAATTAATTTATTGTAATATAAAATTAATATATAAAGCAAAACGTCTTTTTCCTAAAACGAAATTGCGCCGGAAATAAAGCAACTTTTTGGCCTCTACATTATTTTAATAAGGGTCATTAAAAATTTTTTAGGGAAAATAAAATTATAAAGTTATAACCCTGGTTTTTTTGTTTCACTACCTCACACTAGATGGCATATGGAACAAGAAATGGAAAATTGTAATTTAAAACAACAATACAATACTTTTAGTCGACATAAAAGATCAAGATAATCTAAAATATATTTATAAACATACAGAATAGTTTTAAACCTATTAATAATTATATTTTCACATAGTTTTAATGCCGAAAAGGTGGCGCCCTCTTGTTTCGAGTAGTAGAATATCTATGACATAGACGGTTTTTTCTAGAACATTGCTGATGAATTACGCAAAAAAATGCCTACCGGTGAAATAAGAGGTCTTATGTGGCATCAGAACGTTTATTGGTGTAGGCTTAGCAATAAAGCACATACCATTTCATGTTTTAATTTTTATAAATAGAGTAATTATTAAAAAAATTATAAAAACTGGAATGTCCGGAATGTCTGGTGCACAAGACGGCTATAGATCGAATGACCGAAGCCACGCCCACTTTGATGACGTCATTGCACCAGTGCGTGTCACGGTGCACCGGTGGTATGGGCATCTCCTCTAATATACTTACTTCGTGGCACAGAACACATATTACTTTTGTTTCGGAAGTCGGTGGCGGAGGCTTTGTTCTGTTTGTTGTTTTGTATTGCCACCAACATTTTTTAGTTTTTGAAGGTTGTCTTTCTTTTTTGAAAAAAGTTTTTTCAAAGATGCTTCAGTTAATTTTTAATTGAGCTTAGGTCAAAACGAGCCAAAACCTGTTTATAATTTAATTAATGTAAAAATAATTTGATATAAATGCCAAATGTGTAATTTTATGACTATCCAGCAATACAAGTTCAATGTACATTGCAAAGTTATCCTTAGAATAGATTTCAATTGGATCGGCAATAAATATCCAAAATCATTGGAATTACTTCTAAACATGGGAGGAACATTACTTTTGGCATAACTTAACTCAATTCTTATCAGTCTTAAGTTTTTATTTTACTTTTTTAGGATGACATCAGTATATCACCATCAGATGACATCTCTCCAGCAATGGTTGCAGCTCTGTATGGGGATAATCCACAAGAGCAAGTTATGGCAACTCAGAAGTTTAGAAAACTATTGAGTCAAGAGCCTAATCCACCAATCGATGAAGTAATTCGGACTGGGATAGTTCCTAAATTTGTGGAATTCCTCACCAATAGCACTAATCCAACACTGCAGGTATAGTCCTTGAAATTATAGACTGCCCGTCAAATGATTCTTCATATCACTGTTATAAATTGCAACAATGATTGCTACACATTTGTGCTTTATAACAACTACTATATTGTATGTCTGACCCTTTATTGGACTTCTTTAACTGTTGTTGAACATATTTCTTTTTTTCTGTGGTAGTGTCCCAGCGATAAGCTAACCTGCATTTCTTTTAAGAAGACACACCAGAATAGCTACATAAAAATTAGATGTGTAAAAATCAATCACCTCTATATTAAGACCAACTTGCACCACAAATAAATAAAGAGATCAAATGTTATGTAATTTGTTTAGATTTTGAACTAGATTGATGCAAACAAGTTACAAGTTGTTGTATTGTAAGTCTCCAAATACTAAAAAAATAAAGATCTACAAGAATACATAATTGTCCATATGGTGTCGGACGTAAAGAATAGCACCATCCCATATCTTCCCGTGGGTGTCGTAAAAGGCGACTAAGGGACGTACCAGAGAATGGGCAGCAGCGTTCTCTGTGCATTTGTAACAACCATACTGCGATCGCCAACCCACCTGCCAAGCGTGGCGATTATGGCAAAACCCCCCCTTGGGGAAGGTGAAATGATGAAAAATGATGACAAGAATACTATGTATTTTTTCAGTTTGAAGCTGCATGGGCACTCACAAACATAGCGTCAGGGTCGTCGGAACAGACCCGTGTGGTGGTGGAGTGCGGCGCGGTGCCGGTGCTGGTGAGCCTGGTGGCGGGCGGCGCCAGCGACGACGTGCGCGAGCAGGCCGTGTGGGCGCTCGGCAACGTGGCCGGGGACTCGCCGCGCTGTCGCGACACCGTGCTTGCAGCGGGCATCCTACCGCCGTTACTAGAGTAATTTATTTTTAATACTAAAGATGACGTTGTTTTCGCAAGTCGAAAATTTGATGCGGCTGGCAAAGGACATGGAAATTAGCACAAACGAGGATGAGTGGGTGAAGTAGGGTTGAAGATGTTTATGACGATGTTGGGTCTTCTAGGCACTCTGCAAAATCGTGGAGTACATTGTATTATATTGTTAAGTCTAAATTTTGCTTGAAATAATATAGTTAGCAACTTTTTGATTAGTATAATTATGTTAATTAAAAATTTGTGTTAAATATGTATTGTTGTTGTAAGTAAGTAAGTAAATATAATTAAAAGAAAGTAAGTAAGTATAATTGAAATGGGTACACCCATTTCAATTATACTTACAATTTATTACACTGCAATTAGTTTAGTTACAGTGAAATGTGAAATAAATTGTATTATTACGTATCCAAGAAATGACACATAACTAGAACTTTAGTGAATTCAGTTTATTATGTTGTTCTCTTATTTTTCAGGATACTAAATAAGTATACCAGGCTATCCATGACAAAGAATGCGGTTTGGACTCTTTCAAATTTGTGTCGAGGCAAAAATCCTCCTACAAACTTCGAAGCCGTAGCACCAGGTCAGTTATGCCACATATTATAATTAATATGTTATCGGAAGATATGTTTGATTGATATCCAGCCGAAATTTGTATCAGAAGCGCAAAGGTGCATTGAAGGATAGATACAAATACTGATTATTGTTATTTTTATTATTGAATTTGATGTTTAATTCCCCACACGGCGTATTTGTGCAAATATTCGCCTTATTTAGATAATAGGTACTAAAAAAGGCGAATATTTGCACAACCAGTCTTACCAAGGGGTATCGTGTTACCCAATAACTGGGTTGTGGAGGTCCAATAGGCAATCGCCATGTAAAACACTGGTTTTAAGCTGCATCCAGTTAGACTGGAAGCCGACCCCAACATACTTGGGGAAAAAGCTAGGCAAATGTTGATTTGGATAATACTAAATCAATCGCTCGGTTACTATAAACGGACATAATTTCTAGAAATAAGTCATAATAAGCAACATGTCACTTTAAACGGACTCATTATACGCGAATTTTGCTATAAAGATTTAATATGAAAACCAAACTTCGCACTGCAAGTACTTCATAATAAGCGGTTAGTCAGATTCTACTGTATTTTGTAATATCCAAAAGGCGAATATTTGCACAAATACGCCATAACATGGTGTGTATAAGTGTTTAATATGTGTGTACATTGTCTTGGAATGTAAGATGTTGTACTTAATAAATACTAAAAAGCACTTCCAACTGATTTCTAGCCATTTAATTGGTTTGTTTTCAAGCTTAGTTTTTTAAAATATAATTACTTACAATTTCTTTTCTGCGTGTTAGGACAAAAACCTGTTGCCTCTATTTAATATAATGGGTAGTATTACCAGACACTCTTCAATCTTTTGTTGGTTAGTAATCATAACATTTGAGATACTTGATTATATCTTGTACTTTGCCGCATCAAATCCCATTGTAAATCGTAATTAATTAATATACCATAACCAAAGAAACATGACCAGTTAAATAATGGAATCAGGTGTACTTTCCGGAATATAAACCGATACTAGTATTGGCGTGGTTAGAATATTATGCATCTTGCATAATAATTATGTTAATGCAACTCCTGCATAGGCATAATTTTGCGGGCGAAAAGGCGGTACAGGATATATAAGGCATCTCAGCTTGATAAATTAATACTAAGCAGAACTAACACTAAATAAACATGAGTACCATGATCGTAGTAAAATCAATGAAGATGATGAAGATAATCATAATGAAGTATAAACATAATAAAAGCTGCCATTGCTGCAATTGTAGTACTTATATTGGTTTTTAGTTTAGATACATTTTAGATACAAAGTTTTTTCATTCATATAATTGTTTAAATAATGTACCTAATACAAAATTAATTAACAATTTTTTTTTAAGAGTTATGGAGTTTCTTACCCATTCTTCTCCATATGGAACTACCTTTAAGACGGGGCACATTGGTAGAAACATACTGTAATTGCATAATAATATTTTGTATGTGACGGGCTGGTTAAATTTGATTGTGTTTTCCAGGTATTCCAGTGTTAGCGCGATTGTTACATCACAGTGACGCAGATGTGTTAAGCGACGCTTGTTGGGCTCTCTCTTATCTATCGGACGGACCAAATGAAAAGATACAAGCAGTCATCGATGCTGGAGTTTGTAGGCGGCTTGTTGAACTACTTATGTAAGGACATTAAATATTTTTATTGTTGTCTTCCTCATCGTCATACCTCTCCTGGATAACTTGCAGGGACATATGAGCTTTTCAACTGTCATTTGTATCTATAATATTCATGAATGGTACAAGTAAAAAATATTTATACTTAAGGTTCACATTTACAAACCTCGTTTGAAAGCTTTTTCAAAATTATCAAGTATTGAGTCTTGTTGAGTTAACTTTTTAAAACATTTCCACTGTATTTTCTGATAATATTTTTTAATAGTAAAACAAATAATATATTAGTAATAATTTATCATTTATTCTCTCTTCACAAAGCTGACATATAATTTGCACAAAAATGTCTCAGCTGTATTCTACCTTTGTGAGAGACTGGTGCCTGATATAGGTTTTTGGGAAAAACCTGTATTCCACGGTAGAATTAGCTTTTACAGAGTAAAAATGCAAGAATCGTAGTTAAACAATATGCATAACAAAAATTCAAAACTAAGTAAGAGTTAAACAATATGCTTAACACAAATAGAAGGAGAAGTAACACCAATCTGCAGAAGCCATACACAAATACTTACACATTCAAGTGTACTTTCCCAGGCATAACAAATCGACAGTGGTGTCGGCGGCCCTGCGCGCGGTCGGCAACATCGTGACGGGCAACGACGCGCAGACGCAGGCCGTGCTCAACTGCAGCCCGCTGCCCAACCTGCACGCGCTGCTGCGCTCCAGCACCGAGGCGCTGCGCAAGGAGGCCTGCTGGACGCTCTCTAACATCACTGCCGGCAACGCTGCGCAGATACAGGTGCCTAACATACATTTTTAGGGTCCGTACCTCAAAAGGAAAAAACGGAATCCCTATAGGATAACTTTGTTGTCCGTCAGTCTGTCTGTCTGTCAAGACCCTTTATCTCGGGAAGGCGTAGAGGTATCGAGGTGAAATTAATACCATATACACCGTACCGCACCATATACCACCCCTTGAAGCTGTGAAAAAATCAAACTTCTAAGTTAACGTGAAAAAAGATACGGCCGTTTATGTCGCATTAAACGTACATTTCGACACTCAAGGGAATCAAAATTTATAGGGTACTTTCCGTTGACCTATTCTTGGGTCAAAAAGAATCAGCATTGCCATACAACGTGGCAATGCTGCCAGCCTGTTGGGCACGTGTCCCGTTGACAGCGACGTGGACGAGTTTTTTTTGATGCCCTTTGAGCTCTCTGCCTTTTTCTTGGAATTGTAAATAATTCTATTATTTTGATTGTAATGATTTGTATGTGGTGAATAATAAATGAATAAATAAAACTATGAAATTTGGCAAGTAATATCGTCTTATACTATAAATACAGGGAAAAGTCTGAAAACTATACATTTGTAATTAAATCATAAAAAATATATTCTTTATTTATAAAGCTTTTACCCGCGATTTGGTCCGTGTGAATGTCGGTTATCGCGGATGCAGACGAAGTCCTATATTAAAAAGTACCAAGGGCGTCGCCAAGGGGGGGCGGTGGGGGCAGCTGCCCCCCCCCCTAGAGATTCCAAAAGGTTCATGTGCCTTTGACTGTATTTAAAATTCATACTTTTCCTATCCACCAAATACCAATTTGCCCCCCCCTAGGCCATCAGCTGGCGAGTCCTGGCGACGCCTTTGAAAAGTACCGTATGTGCCATATGTGCTATATGAAAATTGGTTCAGCCGTTTCATCGTGGAAGCGTAACGGACAGAGTTACTTTCTCATTTATAATATTAGCTTGGATATGTACCTACAAATTTGTACGGAGCCCTCGGTGAGCGAGTCCGACTCGCACTTGTCCGGTTTTTTTTTAATGCTTATTGAGCATTCAAGCATAGATATATATGTGGTGTGGCTATTTTGTCAATTTACAAATCTTTTATATAAATCAGACAAGAGACTAAAAACGTTGGTTATCACATCAAATACACTGTCTTCTGACGTGTTCGTCTTTATCGTGATGAAAATGCCGAAATAGTTTTTAAAGAGTATCAAAAATTAATATGTATTTTTTTATATTTTACCATTTCAGGCAGTAATAGACGCTAACATTTTCCCAGCACTAATTGAAATTTTAAGGCAAGCAGAATTTAAAACGAGGAAGGAAGCAGCGTGGGCTATAACAAATGCAACTAGTGGCGGCAGTCATGACCAAATTAGGTACTTACATAGCTTTAATAGTTTTGCATTCCTGGTATCTGAAAGCTTCAATTATCTTCTTCAATTAAATTCTATTAAAAAGAAACTAAATATCTACATACAGTTTTTGCCCATAAGAATAGGTAGAAACTACACAGGTTTTGAATAAGTCAAATAAATCCACGAAATAATAAAAACAAATGGAAGTGCTCTTAGTCTTACTTAATACAGGATCCAGTGTCGCCAAACTCGCACATTTGCATATTAAAATGTACTGCATGCAATGCACAGAAAAGATGATGTAATTGGGTATAAATTATAAATGCAACTTTGGCGAAAAGCTTATTTATTGTTGTGCAAACTTCTTATTACAACTGCTGAATGTTGCTATTGTTTTACATGTCAAAATCTCTTTATTGATTCATCTATTCTGTCTATAAATAGACGTCATATTCGCATGCAACTCTTAGCTATTTTTCTACTCAGTTCGTGATGTGGACAAAATATCGATAATTTAATGTTGATGTTTGTACAATGTAATAAAATATAATAACAATGATCAAATTAATCTTGTTACCGTATGTTATGATTATGAACCAATGGTAAATAAGTTAAATAAATTTTTGAACCGCCTATGTAGTAAACTAAAAATATTACGTCCAGCCGCGAATTAATGACTATTTGCCAGAATATAGGTATATATGTCATGGTAAAGTGTAAGGTTTCACTATATTCGATTATGAACCTGTTTCCGCTGATATCATCAAACTTTATAACTATCGCTATATCGTACTATTTACCTGGATTTGTCCCATCCTTAAACGAGTACCGTCGAAATTTCAAAAAAAATTACCACGGAAATATGACTATAGTCAAGACTGTGAGCAAGTTAATTTAGACTTTGATAGATGGACATAAGGTAGTTTTTAGATCGGATCAAAGTAATAAATATGGTATTGTCAATAAAAATCAATTAAATCGACATTTATCAATATACTCACCGGTAACACCTTCTCAAGATAAATTAAATAAAAAAAATAAATCATTTTGCATGTAAAAATTGCACAATAAGACATGATTATAGTTGTTTTCGTTACTTTTGATACGTCACGTTACAGCAAGTAGTTAATCGCGACTGAGCGAGTGTTGCGCTGTTGCGCATCTCCGTGTAATTGTAACACACGCACGATAGCTGCGTGGCACTTCAACTTGTTTTTATTTTTTCGTGAATAAATGTAAGGCAGACTTTCAGAAATCAAGATATGTATTTTCTTAATATTAATGCTAGCTTATATGGATGTATTTTTTTAGGTATTTAGTTGAACAAGGTTGTATACCACCTCTATGTGACTTATTAACGTTAACGGACGCTAAGACAGTCCAAGTGGCTCTAAATGGATTAGACAATATATTAAAGGCTGGACAACAATCCGATCAACGTGATAATCCTTACGCTGTACTCATTGAGGAGTGCCTTGGTGAGTGCTGTTTTATATTTTCTGCTAATTAACTTGTGAACAATTCGTATTATGGTAGTTACTAGTTCGGAATACAATCCATATTTCTGTATTTACCCTCTTAGTTTAAGCATTAAGACACATGGTGACATCTACAGACAAAGCCGGAGCCGTGCCACATATTTAAAAAAAAAAAAAAACTATGCTCCTGCCATGTTATCTTTTCACCACCCTTGGTTGATTGGTAGAGAATGCGTTAGGCATTAAGTCTGCCTTTGTGCCTGAACACTGAATAAATAAATACAGGACGAGCGAGGGTATAATTATCGTCTAACTATAACTATACGTTTACGTCTGTGCCTCGGCTGTACACGGGTTGGTCTACTATACCCTGTTCACAATAAGACTAGACATAAACACAAACCTTTTTACACGCTTTTTATTAGCTTCACCTGTATGTTTGTATGTTTGTTTGTAACCGACTTCTTTGGGCGCGATTTTGACCCACTTTAAACGGCCAGATTTCGTTCAAACTTTGTAGATTTATCGAGGACCGATGACAATACACTAATTTGATAAAATTATTTAAAAAAAAAACATAAAACAAAAAAAAAAAACATAGGTCGTTCAAATAAATTATTTTATTTAAAAAAAAGCGTGGGGTCCATGGTGTCAATAGTTATAAATATTTTATTGACAGATATGAGTAGAGTGATTATCATTTTGATAATATCTTAAAAAGCACCCCACGCTTTTTTTAAAATAAAAAATGTATTAAAATTTATTTTCTATTTTTTAGTTTGGTTTTCTATAAAAAGCGTGTTTTTAGTTTTTTTAAACTATTATTTTGAACAGTCCCTTCAACCGATTTTGACTTCTATTTCGTAGGCTTAAGGATGATATTAGAGGCAAAAAAGTGGTTACAATAACAACTGTTTACTGCAGTTGCCATTTGTCATGCTACCAACGCAATATAAGTCAAAATCGGTTGAAGGGACTGTAAAAAAGGTTTGTGTAAATGTCTAATCTTATTGTGAACGGGGTATAGATAGATATATGATTTGTGCTGTACGTACGTGTGGACGAGTGGAATACGAGGCGTTACTGGCTATGGCTGTTAAATAAAAAAAACTATCAAGACGTGTTCTACTTTGCTTGTTTTAGGTTTGGATAAGATAGAATTCCTCCAATCACATGAGAACCTCGACATTTATCAAAAATCTTTCGAGATAATTGAGAACTATTTTGGATCTGAAGAAGAGGACGGCAGACTGGCTCCTACGGTGTCGTCGACTACGGACCAATATCAATTCAGCGCCGATCAATCAGTTCCAATGGGTGGCTTCCAATTCTAACCTAGGCTTATAATTCTACTTTATATTGATGCTGACCGTGCAGTGAGTATATCTTGTGATGTTTTATATAATTTATCGTATTTATAAAGTCACAATTAAAAATTTGGCAAGTTAAATTGTAGTCATTCCCCTATGGGATATTTTAGTTTTCTATAACTTAACGTAGAGCGGGAAATCAATAGACATAGAATAGGAACAGTGTGACCTAAGCACGATAAGGAAATTGGAAATGTTACCACAATTACCCAAATTATTGTTCTAATCTAGACCACACACACTCATGGAGTTATGGATGTAATACGACATAAAAAAAAAAATACTAATAAGTTGACCAGTCCTAACTGATGACAAAATATCACATGCCGTACACGACCATATCGAGTATAGATTGATAACACGTCTGCGTCTATTTCTTTCATACACCGGTTTTCGTAACAAAGATTTTTCATTTTATTATCAAATAAAAACGTTAATTTGTCTATTGATTACTCTGTCTATGAATTTTACTTAATGTATTTTCGATTACAACATTATTTGTTAATATCAATATTTGATTTTTTGTATTTACAAAGAATACGCATAATTTAGTCTGCCTTATTGGCCGGCAGGACACAATGTAGTCGCTTTTAGATTTTACCGAAGTTTACGCTGCAAATAAATATTTTTTTTTTTTTTTTTATAAATATGTTCGGCATTTACCTTTATATTTGTTTTTACATTATTCTGCCAAATATTTATTGATTCTTACACAAGCGATTTTGAAATTAGACTGAAACGAATTACAAGAATCTAGTGAAAAGTTGTCAAAACTAAAAACTTACGAGGCGCGCCTTAACCACCTCGGTGGCACGATACTCACCGTGCCATCAAATGGCACGACGCGACCATCGCTGCAATTCTCTCGCCCCTAGAGATAGCTTCTGAGTAATTTATATTAAACTAGCTTATGCCCGCGACTACGTCCGCGTGAATATCGATTATCTTCGGGGGTATGCTTTTTATTGCACGGATCCATTTTTTTTTAAATTAACTTTCATGTTACTTCATATAACATCAGCTATCTGCTAGTGAAAGTTTCGTCAAAATAGTCGTTTCGGTGATTAACCGGATTTTTTTTTGTAAAAAGTTGTTATTTTGAGATTACAAACATACTATTTGTATTTAGTATGTATGTATAGATTTAATTTATGCGCATTCATGTCTCAGAAACTCATCATGTATAAAACTTATCTCTACTTTCTATACAAACTGTTATATTGTCTTCCACTTTCCATTTCCCTATCACATCTAAATAAAATACGCAGGCTATATTAATCCTGGGTCAAAAATTAAGCGATGGTGTTTGTGTGCCTAATGGAGGCTCTACCAACGGTGCGTGTTTTTGCGCATGAGTATTCATCTTTTACATGAGTCTTTACACCGTATTTGCCACTGGAAGCTGGAAGATCAAAGTCTTAGTTCCGTGGGGGTCTAGGGTTTTGAGACCTACATTCTGCCGTTTTGATCTTTATGATGTTAGCAATCTCGTGTAACTTCACTTGGGAATTAGCGGATGCGCACGTATCCGTGAAATCGTGCTCCATTGGAAACCAGCTAAGACGCGATACAGACTGAAGGAGTCCGAACTGATTGTTATGAGCTCAGCAACGCTTCGATATACGATATATGTTTGTTGCAAACTTTTGTGTCGTACCGACCACTCAGGGAATAGCTTTACAGAAAGAATACATTAATGATATGATTTATTTATTGAGCTTTATCGCTACGTGTCTGTAAGGATCGAACTAGGTTGTAGAAACGTAATATGTAATAAACACTTGACGATACGTCGTTAAAATCTACCCTATGTAATTTACTAAGTAAGAACAACAATGTAGATAGAGCCGCATGTGAATTTTAATAATAATTTTAAATATTCCCTGAATGCAATAATTAACGTAGTTAACGTAGTATCTAGTGCGTTGCTAGGATTACATTTTGAGGAAGGTTTTGAGGATTTTTTGACATTAACAAATCTCCTGGCAACATTTAATCTGTTAGCCTGGATCCATGATGAAGAACCAGACGTCGCTTTGTAGGCTTCGAAATGGGCGTCGCTGCGGCGTCGTCAAAATTGACAATGTGAAACGTTGCTCTAGAATGTCCAACGACGAAAATCTAATAAAATGTTCTAATATGTAATATGAAACTAGAAAAGCAAGAGCAGTCATAAAACTAAATACCAACTAAATGATTTGACTTAATGTTAATGGTTAACAAGCTATTACAATTAAAGGTTTTGTCTTAATTTGTAAGAGAAAACTAATATTAATTCATTCGTTTCGGCAGAAGTAGATATTTTTTTTATTAGAAACGATTTGTGTTTGCATATTTCATCCATTCAGCAACGTTTGAAAAAAATTGTGGTAAATACAGATTATCCGAACCTATTTGACATTTGCGTTCCAAATAATAATACCTATGAACGCGTCGTCTTTGACGTTTTGTAGTCCCCTTACGACGACATTTTTTGAAAATAATTTAGTTATCGTTGAAATGCGTGTGCCAACCATTTGTGCTTAAACATTGGCATTGCAACGTGCAGCGAGACATAGATTACCAATATGTTTTTTTCGGGCAGAACTTCGAATCATATGGGTGGACCATGTGGCTGTTGCGTAGGCACACTGACCAATAATAATAATAATAATAATAAATTTTATTGTCAGGCAACTGAGGCCCATAGAAAAAATACACAAATAATCTTAAACAACCATAAACTAATACATAAAAAAAAAACCTTATCAACTAAACGTTTACTAAAATTAACACTTTACGTTGTCGGCGTCGTGTTTCGCTGCGTGGTGTCGCGTAACCGTCCTCGGAAACGTCGATATACGACACCTTTCGGCCAAAAGTCCTCCTTCGAAAAGGCACCACACGACAATACCTGTTTTGTATTGCAATATTGCGTAAACTGTTATATGCCTACTCAATAGTGTGATAAATAATGTAGATGAGCTCATAGCAATGTTCTTTGAAAACCTTGTCTTACTATTTTTTTCCAAGAGGTTTTCTCAGCGTCTTTAATAATGTAATATAGTCAAGGTTTATTACTATATGTGACTGAAGAAAATTTCTTTTTCAGATATGTATGTGTATACAGAAGTGGGTAGTATCTACAACTTCGTTGCATTAACTGTTTTCTGATCAATCTATCAACACATTGTGTATGTAATTATAATGCGCACCCATTATGTATAGATATTATTTTATTAATTTATAAAATTAACAAAGGAGTTCGCCTTCTTATTTTTTTACTGTAGATAATGGCGTATCTAGTTCATTTATTTCGTAGTATGTATTTTTTGGCCTTCAAGCTTTTGTTACTAAAATAATTAAACTTGTATATTGTTATGTGAAAAGTATCATTTCATGATGTATTACAGATTGGTACCATCAAAATATGGTTATTTATTTTTCCCCCATGTTCCTGGTATTTCTGGTTCTAAACAAGAAGCAAACATTTTATTTAGTAATGTTTTTAAATATTACAGTTAGGGCCGATTTTACCAAACGTAAAGTAAGAGAGAGTATAAGTTTGCTCTTCGATATCGTTTTTGTTCACACAATAATATAACATTCGAGGTTACAATAATTCGCATAGAGCTGAAAATTGGTAAGAATGTTGGGAACATCATTATAAATAAAATGGTAAAAAACCTCCATCGAACCCACACCTGTAAAAATAAATCATGGTCAAAGTTCCCAAATATGCTTTTTTTTTTGGATTTTCAGCCAAACTAAGCTTTAACATAATAGTAGGTCAGACAAACATTGTAGATCATGCAATTATCAATAAAAATAGTCGTTTACTTTTTCTTCCATGTTTCTGAGATTGAGAAGTGGAAATACTTAGTATTCTTCCTAATTTATTCAAACATTTCCATGCTACCTGTGAGGTTTAACTAATTAATATTGTATTTAATAAGAAATGGTACTATTGGAAATGATGAAAGCGGCGTGATGAGTAATTAGGGAAAGCTTTCGTCTGATTGATAATTATCTAATGGAACTTATTGTGTAATGTCTTCTTCTTTATCATTACCTTACTCTTGCTGGCTACAAGCAAGTTGTTCTAACTGCGATGAATCAGATGTCTTCTTTGCTGATATTGCAAGAATCTTTCTGATGGCGATTTAACATTGGAGGACAACAGGGGCCCAAGTCTGCAATAGGGTATTTTACTCTATACGAGAAAAATTATATAAATATGTTATTGAGACAGTTTAGGCATAAAGCAGTCGGAAAATGTAAGTTTTAGTTCATAAAATAACAAAACAATTTTTTAAAATCAATCCTAAGTGTTCAGTATTTTTAATCTGTTATAAAACACCGTGAAATAGTAGCGGCCATGTTATTACGTCGTACGGCTGTGTAAACAAAAAATTGTCAACTGTCAGTCAACCGATTGGCGTAATATAGGCTTTGTACTTTTATTATTTTCGTAACCAACGTAATTTTTTCATTATTACACCTATTACAAAATATGGTTTTAATTATTTTTAAATGATAGACAATTTTATTATCATATTTAATATGAGCTCATTTGATACAAAACGAACTGACGTTATTTACGCTGAGCAATATGGCGTCCAGTAAGAAGCGTTTTCGTCAAACTACGCGCGAAATTTGAAAATTTAAAATTTTGATGCATTTTTATGGCACTTATCGATTGAATAAAAATTTTGTGTTTTTTTTGGTGGCATATTAGCACTACAGAATTTCATTGAGACACTTTTCAAAAATGAGTGTAATACCCTAATTTTATAATTTCGTTATTCCAACACGATCCCATTGTCATTTTGCTAAAAGTTCGTAATCTGCTAAATTCATTATGGTCGATCGTTGGTCGGTCGAATTAAAAGCAATGACTGCACAATGACGATCTAATGGTATAGTAGGTCACTGATTAAAGGAACTGTCAAAATTTTAGCAGATTACCGCCTAAGTCAGTCATTCAGTTGTCATTTTGTACGAGATTACCATTCTATATCATTCCTTTCAATGGCGTGTCAGTGGTTGACCATTGGAAAGTCATAATGACGCCATTATATTAATAGATTACCAAACTTGTCAAAATTGTGTGCGGGTTACCCCAGCAAAATAATGTCGAAAATAGTAATTTAAATGTTACAGGCAATTAGTTCTCCAGCTTCTGTAAATGTTGCGCACATTTTTAAATTTGTTGCACATATAGATTTTGAGTTATTCCACAAAAACATTTCCTGCTGGGGTAGCGTTACCGCAGCCATACATTTTCTTTTATAATGGGAATATTGAAATAAATGTTAGCCATATAATTAGTAGTCTAGACGAGGTAAATGTTGCAACTTATTTTGTATTTGTTCTTCCTTCGATTGCGATGTTAGTCAAGATTTTGCTGGAGTAACGTTTGTGGTTTTGCTGGATCTGTGAAACGGGTAAGCAGATTCTTATCATCTTTTTTATATGACTTCTTAAGAATTAGTTTGAATTAGATGGGTAATAAAAAAACAAAAATAATGCACGGTGCATTATTTTTGTTTTTTTATTACCCATTATGCACCATTCAAAGGTTAGGTATTTAATTAAATATAAAAACAATTCAATAGGTCCTAACACTTTGAATAAGAGACCTAAAGACTTACTTTAAACGTTATTTTGTAGCTTGTATCTGTCTTCAAATGTATGTGAAGTTTCATTAGTATCCTGTTAGCAATAAACAAATTATGATGAAATTCAGTTCTCCACTTTGACGGTCAAAATGCGCGCGGAGTTATTTGGCCCCCGATAACCCTGTATGTGGATATATAAACTGAATGATAAATCAATAGTTAGTTGCTTAGTCCAGTTATATTCCTGTAAAATTTCAGCGTAGTACATACAATTTTTCATGCAGATTTGCATTTGATTTGCAGATTTTATTACCGCGCGAATCTATTATTAACACTGAACAGATAAATAGAGTTGGAAAGGCCCTCGCTTCAATTTTGTTTCAAAACCAGTGTCGCCGCTATTTTAATTTCTAATACATATGCAATACTATGTATATAAATATTTCGCACACTAACAAATCACTCGCACATAAATCGCAGGGCAGCTATTCGTTGCACACTAGCACAAGTTCCTGTATGCAATGGACACTCAAACACGCAAAAAACAATTTATTTACGCTAAGTAGTGCTTGTTAAAGCCGATATTTTTGTTCGATAAATTCTCAATTCGTTTAACTGCTGTGCGTTTTAAAATATGGAGTTTAATGAATTTATGGTGAAATATGAAACATGAAATAAAAATTAAGAAATTATTTTATTTTACGTTTATAAATTACAAATAATCACCAAAAAATCAACCAAGTTTCAGGCTGGCTAAAGTAGATAAATCTTTCAGGGCGTTCTATTTAAAATATTGCAATAAAATAACTCCTCACGTTGTTCAATTAAGGGCTGATTTTTCAATAGTCCGATAACTTTTATCTGAGGAATAAAAATAGCGGTTTGACATTATTTTCTATACATAAGCTGTCAAACCGCCATTTTCATTCCTCAGATAAAAGTTATGTGACTATTGAAAAACCAGCCCTAAATGAGACAAAATTGAAGTCTTATATAAAACGCACACTATGCAGCCGAGCATATACCTACCAACATACATATATGTACCTATAGCCTATTGTTTAAATGATGAAATCATTTTCAGCAAAATGTTTTGAGCAAATAGTACTTGTATTTGTAGGCATCCAGTTTCCTCTACCTGTCACGTCTATTCATTGTTCTTTGACGTTAGGTACTTTAGGATATTATTATTATTCATAACATAAGTCAAATTGTATTTTATTTAAAATGTAATTCTAAAGACAATACAATATAGTAAATACTCGTAGGTGAAAGGTCTACATGTCCCTTCTCTTTTATATCATTCTGTCACATTATGTCTGTATACCCAGCAGGACCCTACGTTTAATCCAATTCAAAGTTAAATGTTAACGTGCGTAGTATTCAGTACCTTTCGAATCGTATAAGTAAAAATATTGTACCTTAATTTTTTCCAGCAGGAGCCTCTGCTGTTTGAAGGTCTATGGACAAATCCTATATGGTCTCGTTTAGCGTATTAGTACCTTAAAAATAAGTTTGTTTAATAAAATTTTAAAATAATTATTATTTTATGAGGCACCTGCAGAACTTTTATCAAGCCAACAGGACCCTATTTTGTTTTGAGGCTTTCAGTCCAGACAGTCATATTTTATTAGGAAACTTTTCGTTTTGTGAAAGAAAAAACAGGTGTTCCATACAGAAGTGCAATAGTACTCGGCCAAAATGTATGGAACAGCTGTTTTTTTTTTCGCGCTGTTTGAGTTGGCTCCTTAATGGAAGTTGTTCAGGTTCGTGGTCTGAGTCACCCCTTAAAAATTTGCTAATAAATTCAATTTCATCCTGTATATTTGAAATTTCATAATGATCATTATATTTTAAGCTGTTTACAAATAAGATTTTCACTAAATGTTATTTTCGACTTACAGATGGAAAGATATACCTCCTCCCTTTATACTTGAGGTCTGACTTTTCGTCTTGCCCGTTATTATGGTACAATACGGCATTTTAAGGGGCTATTAAACGACTTTTACAGATTTTAAACTGACAATCACGTCAAAATGTGCAGTGTAAATGATTTGAAAAAAATATATGTTAAACTAGAACATTCTCTTAATCACTTAGTAAGTGAATATTTTTAATTATATTCATATTATATAATTTAATTAACACGTGAAGTTGTGTCTGACGCGGACAAAACATTGACAATCACACAAAATCTACCAGGTATAATTAAACGAAACTTACACCTTCTTACAAACAATTTTATTATCTATCTTTTAGTATACGCCTTTTTTTTAATTTTGAAATATACTACTTTTATTTAATTCTTTCGACTAAACTTTTAGAGTTTTGGACGCAAAACTGATGCAGAACGAACGCAGTCTGCGTCCAAAACTTTCAAAATTTATTCGAAAAAATTAAATAAAAGTAAGATAGTGTAACTTTCGGATAATTATACCTGGTAGATTTTGTGTGATTGTCAATGTTTTGTCCGCGTCAGACACAACTTCCCGAGTTAATTAAACTATTTAATATGAACTTAATCAAAGGCGTATACTAAAAGATAGATAATAAAATTGTCTGTAAGATAGTGTAAGTTTCGGATAATTATACCTGGTAGATTTTGTGTGATTGTCAATGTTTTGTCCGCGTCAGACACAACTTCCCGAGTTAATTAAACTATTTAATATGAACTTAATCAAAAATATCCACTTTCTATATGATTAAGAGAATGTTCTAGTTTAACATATATTTTTTTCAAATCATTTACACTGCACATTTTTACGCGATTGTCAGTTTAAAATCTATAAAAGTCGTTTAATAGCCCCTTAATGCAGAAATTTGTTCTCCAAAGTGATCTGAAGCACAGGGTGTACGAATGAATCGGTCGAGTTATGATTGTCAAATCATAATTGTAGCGCGCTTGCCACGCCCACATTACCATTCCAACTCTATTTATATGTTCCGTCATTATTAACCTAATATCTATTTTTTAAGAATACAATCCGACACGAAGCAAAAAAAACAACTTCTATTTTAAAAAAAACAAGAGAATAAAGCAATAAGTTCTCTTGTTTTTTTTTTATTATTATCATCTAGGCTAGGCCTGCCAGTATTTTATTTATTTTCTTTCCAAGGAGAATGTATCGCATTATCACTATTTATTGAACACCCCTCGTAAGTTCTTCTCCATAGAGACCTACCTATATTTTGGAACGAGCAACTAGCTTCAACTCTCTGACTAACTGGCCGACTCCTTGACAATTCAAAAGTGCCTGTAAATGGTTTAATTGAAATAAATGCTTTGACTTGACGACTTGTTGTAATAATTTTACGCAGAGATTTTATCTCGTAATATATTTAAGGGAAAAACAATAAAAAAACATTAGAAATCGAAATAGACCAGATCAGAATCTTGATGAAGCAGGTACTCATTTGGAAAAATTACTTGTAGGTAGATTGAAGTTAAGTATAATATTAAACTTAATATAACGCAGTGGCGTAAACGGCGACCCGCAAAGTAAGTACATTCGGTGAACACATAATTTTAAATGTTAGTAGCTCTTCTTTTATTTTAAACCTTAGTTATGATTAGTTTTTCAATGGCGGCATTTTCAACCGACTTCAAAAAAAGAAGGAGGTTCTCAATTCGATACGTATTTATTTTTTTATGTTGGACCATGCATATCTTTTTTCAGTGTAGTCCGATTTCCATGATTCTTTTTTTAATTTATATTGTATACCTCAAAGTTAGTCACATACCTATTTAATTTCATGAAAATATTCCACCCCTAAGGGAGGAAAATTAAAGGATGATTGAGTTGAGTTAATCAAAATTTATAGGGTACTTTCCGTTGACCTAGAACTATGAAATTTGGCTAGTAATATTGTCTTATACTACAAGTACAGGGAAAAGTCTGAAAACTTTACATTTATTTGTAATTAAATCATAAAAAATATAGTCTTTATTTATAACTAGCTTCTGCCCGCGACTTCGTACGCGGATCCTGTTGCTTATGCCAGCGACAACGGGGTCGGCAAAATCGAAGATCTGAAACGTCTGATGTCGAATTCTAAGAGCCCGGGGACGGGAAACCAACGGGATGCGCGAGACGATTCGAGACGTTCAAAAAGTACAATTTTGAATCATACCTCCGATGGCGGAATATGTGGCGTAGTCAATCTTAAGAGTATACGTAAATGCTCTCCGTTCCTTATCAACCCAAGGAAGGTCGCTATGCCCTACGGCTATATCCGAGACACATCCGATTCTTCAGATGATATCGACATTCTGTTCAGAGAATTTCGAAGTCGATCAGAATTCAAACGTTCGTTGCGCTCTTCTTCTGTCTCTTCATGCCGTACTTCAGCTATTCTTTCGCTCTCACTTTCTAACTGATTATGAATATTTTGTTGTGTGCGTGTTCGGGACAATGTATGATAATCTCGATCAGCAGTTAGTCGTGCATCACGTTCATCACTCGTTTCAAAAGACCTGTTAGTAGATGTGCGAATACGCTGAGAACTCAAGCGTGATTCTCTATCCGTGAACGTCTCCGACTCGCGAGACAATGCGTGACGTTCATGATCAGCGGTCAGTCGCGCATCACGTTCCCCACTTGTCTCTAGAGACCTAGAAGTCGATGCGTAGATACGCTTGGAACTTAAGCGCAATTCTCTATCCGTGAACGTCTCCGACTCGCGAGACAATGCGTGACGTTCACGATCAGCGGTCAGTCGCGCATCACGTTCCCCACTTGTCTCTAGAGACCTGAATGTAGATGCGCAAATACGCTGGGAACGCAGACGTGCTTCGCGATCTGAAGAGGTTTCCACGGAGCGATTTGCAGCCTGATGTTCTCGAACAGCATCAAGTCTCTCCTGACGCTCTTCGGTAGATTCTTGGGATCTTATGATCCTCAATCTTTTAGCTCCTTTGGAACATTGAGAAAGATTTGACCTCTTTCTAGGCATGGTTATAGTTTTATTGTAAAGAGATACCTGATCAATTAAAAACTAAGTGACTGCTCCCCTGCGTTACCGGGTAGGCTACCGTTTAAAGGAAATTAAACACTCAAATAACATAAGCAGGAAGTCATATTTAACCAATAAAAAAAAGGGAGTTTTGACCAGTAGAGTCAAATTTTCAATGATATACCAGCGTCATCAAAAATCAGTCCTAAACGGTTACCGCCTTCACCGCGTGGAGGTACTCCCAGCTTATTTTATTTTATAATATACAGTGAAATTAGTGACAGCTTTACAGTAAAATTAGTGATAGCTTTGATTTCCACATCAGATGTTTCTGATCTTCGATTTTTATAAGTCAACAGGAAATGCTCATCAGACCGAACAACTTTTGCTAAGACGTCATTCCTATATGTATTATGGTGTAGCTGGGCTCTTGGAGTTCCACATCAGGTGTTCCAGATCTTAAAATTTATTCTCTTAGCAGAAAATGCTTATCACCTGGAACAATTTTTGCTATGGTACCATTTTTGTATCTCTTATAGTTTTGCTGGTCTGTTGCGGTTCTGCATCAGGAGTTCAAGTTTCCAAGATAAATTATAGCCTATATGTTGCCCAGACTTAATACCTATACAACAAAAAAAAAACATTCAATTCCGTCCAGCAGTTCCGAAGATTAGCGTGTACAAACAAACAGACAGAATTTTTTTTTTGGATTCGTGCTCTATTACTGTTTCTAAACCCCCCTCAATTATTACTTTTTTAATATATTCAATGTACAGACACAGTTTTTTTACTGTTTTATTATATGTATAGATAGTTTTTGCCCGCGACAACGTTCGCGTGAATGTCGGTTATCGGGGATGCAGACGAAATCGTGGATTACAAAGTAGCCTATGTCCTTCCCCAGGGTTCAAGCTTTCTACATACCAAATTTCATCAAAATCGGTTCAGCCGTTTCGTCGTGAAAGCGTTATAGCCAGAGTTACTTTCGTATTTATAATATTGAAAGTATGGATATGTAGCTACAGATTTATACGGAACCCTCTGTGGGCGAGTCCGACTCGCACTTGTCCGGTTTTTTTTCCATTGAGTATGGAGACTCATTCCCGAAATCAAAATAAAACCAGAAGTAAACAATTGTAAATACCCGTTAGTATACATTTATTTACTTTAAAAATAGTCTTTGCATAAATTGTAAAAAAATAGGTATAAGAAACTAAGAATCAACTGTACTTGTTTTTACCACGAAACTCCTATGTCATTGAAATAAACCAGTGTTCTAAGGAATGCATGTTCTTGATGAAGAGTATCCCAAAATTTCATTCGCTCATCAAAAGGATTTCTACCTTTTGTAAGCTCTGACCCTATACTGAGGTAGTTCAGCTTATCTTTATTTTCAACAGGGTCCCAAGTTATTTGTAAAAGTGGATCGTTGTCATCAGGTGTTGGATTACTGAAAACAAGTTTGTGGGTTAATAGAAAAAAAAACAAATTACACATAACTGAAGAAAAAAATGGTTTAAATCATAGAAAATGAAAGATCTTCGCTAAATGAGCGTTAGATCCACGAAGTAAGTATAACACAGGAGATGGCGTAATCGAATTTTCCCATAGAAAGATGCGTGACACTTTTTCAAGCTAAACCCTGCCCTTCAGGTCTAGCCCTGCCCACATCTAGTCAAGCCCCGCCTCTTTTCCTAGCGATGATTAGCAAAAGCTGTCATTTTCTACGTGGTTTAGCTATATCATGCTAGATGTCTCTATGAAAATATGTATTTCCAACACAGGGACGAACTTAGTAGGTACCTTTTTATTTTATGCAAGGATATTTCTTATAAATATGGGTTGTGAAAATAAAAGGGATGGTGTGTCCCGAGTGTTACGCAATTAAGGTGCTGTATAATACACAGCGAATCTAGTTAATTGTTGCCACGACATACTGGCTACATAAGTACATATAAATATTAAAATGCAAGTAACTACTTATTTTAGGACAATATAAAATCACTTTAACCAGTGTTTTTTTGCTTGGATATCTTTGGTTAGACGTACTGAACGCTTTGTTCAATTTTGTCCACCTATTTTAATGATACTTTATGTATGTGCCAGCTTAAATAATAATCGTCGCCGCAGTTTTTAAATTATTGAAATCTAAGTACGGCCCTGCCATTATTCTGCTTGTCAATACAGCAATGATGCAATTTTAGGAATTTTCCCATTTTTAGGGGTAAAATAATATAGCACAAGGGAATAAGTAATAACATCTCATTTTGAAATTACGATGGTATGTAATTTACTTATCTACTGAAACAAAGAATTGTGCTATTTTTGTCCCGAAAAAAAATGTCTGGATAATTAACAATGTAACATGGCGAACTAAATTATAGGTAAGTAGTACTATCGGCGGCGCTTCGGCGATTAATTTTGATTTAATATTATAAGCTAGATATGCACCATGCACGTTATATAAGCGTGCAACTGGCGAGTGCCGTATTCAGTGGTGGGACAATTACTTTATTGTAATAAAAAATGAGTTATGTAAAGCAAAACGTTTTTTCCCTAAAACGAAATTGCGCCGGAAATCAAGGATTTTTTTGGCCTTCATTTTATTTTAATAAAGGTCAGAGAAAATAAATTATAAAGTTATAACTCTGGTTTTTTTTTGTTTCACTACCTCACACTAGATGGCATATGGAACTAGAAATGGAAAATTATAATTTAAAACAACAATACGATACTTTTAGTCGACAAATAAAAGGATCAAAATAATCTTAAATGTATTTACAAACATACATAATAGTTTTAAACCTATTAATAATTATATTTTCACATAGTTTTTTGCCAAAAAGGTGGCACCCTCTTGTTTCGAGTAGTAGAATATCTATGACAATGACGGTTTTTTCCAGACCTTTGCTGATGAATTACGCAAAATAATGCCTACCGGTAAGATAAGAGGCCTTATGTGGCATCAGAACGTTTATTGGTGTAGGTTTAGCAATTAAGCACATAACATTTTATGTTTGGATTTTTATAAATAGAGTAAATAATAATAAAATGATGAAAACTGGAATGTACGGATTGTCTGGCGTACAAGACAGCTATAGATCGAATGACTGAAGCCACGCCCACTTTGATGACGTCAAGGCACCAGTGCGTGTCACGGTGCACCGGTGCTATGGGCATCTCCTCTGTTATACTTAATTCGTGGTTAGATCAACATTTTAAGGAAATAATCAATGGATAATCATTACCTGGTTTTAGCAAAATTTGTCCACATTTTGACTACTCTGCTCCTTGTTATCACTGAATCTCGACTACCCTTACAGGTTGTTGGCATCTTAAGACCGAACATAAAAGGCAGTTCTGCACAATGTCCAGCAGAGTTCAGAAAATCTAAATGGGATGGTACTGACCACTCGCCAGAGAAATTCAGAATGTAATAATATATCGGATATTCTGGTGCAAACTGACTGTGCAGTCTCACAGTTCTATTGACATAATATAAAAAATAATAATCACTTATTAATTGTAAGTATTGTGTTCTTGTGTCAGCTCGCAAGTGTTCCTCGCCACCCAAATAAAATTTCAATAATTGTTGACCTATATTTTTTGTTAATTTATCTTCTCTTGCTAATGATCTAGGTACAATAAGGCTAGCATTTTCATTATACTTTTCATAATCTGAATAAAAATCTTCATTTGTGAACTGTAACAAAGCAGCTTCTATATTATTACTACCAATAATTAAAGGCACTTTATTGAAATTTCCTGATTTCATTATTAGAGGGGGACTTTTTGTGATAAATGCCGGTTGGCCTTCAAAATCAACTTCAATGCATGGCTTAAAGATAGCATCAATTACATCATGGTTGGCTGCTTGTTGCATTGCCAGAAGCATTTTCATCAATGCATTCATTATGTCTGCTGCAGGTATAGACCGTAGCTTCTCAACCAGTTCTACTTTATAAGTTTCTTTTATGTCTAATTCATTTGCCAGGTCAATAACAGCTTGAGAAGGATTTTTGGCCAAAGACCAACTATTCAATGCACTAGCGCTTTGTACAATTGCTTTATGGAACAGACCTGTCGCCATTGGGGATAACATCATGAAATGAACTATAGCGCCACCTGATGAACTTCCAAAAATCGTTACATTATTTGGATCGCCTCCAAAGGCACTTATGTTTTTTTGAACCCATTTTAAGGCCATTACTAAATCTTTTAGTCCACAATTACCAGGTGCTGTAAAATCATTTATAGATAGGAAACCAAAGGGTCCTAGTCGAAATCCGCATCTTACATGTACAACATCTTGGTCATTGATTAAGGATACATCAAATAAGTTATCCATAAGACCTGTATATGCATAACCTCCTATCCAAAACATAACTGGCATTAGTTTTTTAGGCTGTGTACTTGGGGTTGAAACTTCAATATAGAGACAGTCTTCTGAACCTTCTACTACTCTATCTAGGGTAAAGCACAGAGGCAAAGGCGCATCTTTAGTGCAATCAATTACTTGATCCCATGGTTCAATTGGAGACGGTGGCTGCAAAAAAAGACAAAAATTATTCAAATTCAATAAAAGTTTTTCAAAATTTAAATTAATGCAAAATTTCCAGAATAGGGACGGGCAAGTGAACAAAAAAAAATTACGTAAGTATACTCCTAGCAACGTAAGAAGTCCCATTTGACGTTTCTTCTTTCGTACTAGTACATAAGAAATACACTATAACAACGAGTATCATTCGTAAGCATCAAGTTTAATTTTATATTTAATCGTTGATTCATTTTCAAATATGACATGTCAAATGGAACTTCTTAGATTGTCAGGAATATAGGTATCGATATTTTTAAACAGTATCGAGTGAAACCGATATATCGTCATTTTTCGCATGATTATTCATACATATTCTCAAAGCATTCAAAACTCGTAAAGAATAATAGACATGAAGAAAATAGTATTTTTTATTGCTCGAGCAGATATGGACATTAGGAGCATCCTCTGCTTGATGTGGCGCCTGTCAAACGGCTTCTATTGGCGGGTACTGTCAGATTCACGGCTGAAGCAACTCTTTCGGAAGACACGAAAGAAGCAGTGGCGGCGCTAGACAAAAGTAGACGTCGGCGAAATTTTTTTTTGCGAGGCGTCTCTCAATAGAAAGGAACTCTTTCTAGTTCATTCGAATGAATGATTCGGGGATTACCCGAATATCGCGCGCGGAAATATTTTACTTTCATTGCCAGATAACTGTAGAAAAATAATACTACAGCGGGTCTACCCTTTATAGCAGAATTTTTTATCATAATATTGTTTTGCATAACAGCGGATAGCATAAGCTTCATTTTGCAGAAAATTGTTTGGCAGAATAATCTTTAGACATCCATATGTTGTGTTGTTAAGTGCATTTTTTCAATTAAAAAGTATAACAATCATATCGCAGAAAGTTCACAGTCAGAATTGTCTTTTGGCATACATTTAATATAGGCATAAAAAAAGCAGTCAAAGCCAGGCAGGCATAGTCATTTAAAAGGCAAAACTGTCATACCTCAGAAAATGTACTGATCGGACTCATCTTCACTCTTAAATTTTCTACTCATGATGGCGGGGTCTTTCAAACTCCGCCATCCCCGTCTTACCTAACCTGTCCGAGTCGGTGTCCCAAGTTCCGAGCTCGTTGCGTTCGCTCTTGCACAAATTCAGATGATAACGTTGACTGAACTTTGGACATTAGGTGATCTTACACAATTTGTAAAAACACTTATTTGAATTAAATCGTGACAAACAAACAACCAAATCTTTCCTCTTTATAATATTAGTATAGATTTTTTTTTAAGTAAAATATCTTTACGCCCGCTTGACTTGGGGAGTAAGCTGGTGAATGCGTGACGAGAGCGTTAGGAAAAATGTGATCGGGCGAGGCGAACGGAAGTCGAGAGGGAGATATAAGTTAGTGACAGTGGCGGCGTTAGGCGTCGGCCATGTCGGCGACCAACTTAGCGTCAAAAAGAATTTAGACAATCCTTATTGAGCTTTTTAAATGATTCATTCCCGGTACTTTCTTGACAGTTTGTGCAACATTCGGCCAAACAATAATAATGTTAAAAGAAGATTATGCCAAGCGTGTTATGCTAAATCAATTTCGGAGTATCAAGATTCTGCCAGATAGAGGGAACCCTACTATAGGTAATACGGAAACAGGGATAAATCAAATAACTAGATTGTTACAACAACCTGGGACCTGGGTGTTCGCATGGATAGTCAGTTGAGATTCCGGGAACACATCACTAATGTCTGTAAGAAGGCATACAAGCGACTGGGATTTGTGCTTCGCAGAGCGGCAGCTTTCACGAGCATTACAGCCATTTCAGCATTGTACGACGCTCTAATAAGGAGCCAGTTGGAGGGTAATGCGGCAATATGGGCTCCACATGAGTCTAAGTATAGTCTCATGTTGGAGCGCATACAAAATAAATTTACGCGGTACTTATACCTCAGACTTTACGGAGTATATCCCTACTACCCCTTGATGTATCCAACCTTGTTTGTTTTGGGCATGGTGGGATACAACAAGTTGGAAACTAGAAGAGATCTTGCACTGGCGTCGTATATTCTTGGAGTGTTCCGGGGTAATATAAATAATCCGGGGGTGCTTCAGAGTATGAGTTTGAGTGTGCCCGATGGTTACGTGCAGCGCCGACGACAGCCCAACTTGTTCGCGGTGCCACGCAGTCGAACTAAACTGTTGGACAATGTCCCTCTCACGCGAGCAATGCGCACACTTAATTTGGTGGCCGATAGGTTAGACCTTTTTACGTGTTCACGGGGCGAGTTCGCAAGAGTGACGTTGCACGTCTTGTGTAATGAGGTGTAACATTCTTTTAGGAATAAACTTAGTACTTAATACCTATATTAGTAGTAATAGACTTAGTATAAATATAAGGAAATTAGAATTGTTAAGAATAACTGCACTACCGCATTGGGAAACTGTAATGGTAGATGTAAGGATGGAAATAAATAAATAAAATAAAATAAAAACTTGAATTTTTTTCGACGGCCATAGGCGCGAGGCCGTCGGCGGTCGCTGAAATGGCCGACGCCTAACGCCGCCACTGTGAAGAAGCATGGCATATTAGGTATTTAAGGGCGACTTCTTAAAGAACCGGCGTGAAATGCTGGCTATTTATCCAAAATTTTAATGGATACTGTTATATTGCATTTCATAAAGCTTGTGGCGGCATTTTTTAAAGTTAACGATGCAAGGGGGACCTATATAGTATCATTAAACACGAAAACAGAGTTGCGTTTAAAAAATATCGAAGTTAATACTCTAGATATCGATCAGATTGTCAAAAGTACAGACGCCAGCACATCAAGCCATACCTAACTGTCAAACTTTCCCAATTAAATATGAACCTTATGCTTTTGTAATGAAGTTGAAAATCTGTCAAAGTTTGACAGATTGTAGTAGCTTGATGTGCTGGCCTCTGTACATACTTACTTCTTTTATGGGGTACTGTGTAAAATTTTATAATAAAATACCTCTTGATATTCTACAACTAAGTAAATGAAAGACAATTTAAAACATGTATTAAACGCACACTATGTAGACAAGCATATTATAAATTAGAAGACTACATCAATGATAAAAATGCTTGGCTTAATGCTGGTCCTGCTCCACAGGCAGTTTAGGGAACTTCCTAATTGGAGGAATGTTGTTTCCTACCCCTTTTTTATTGACATGAGTAACGAGTATTGTTATTATTATACACAAATGTATTTTAATTAGTTTTTCGACATTTTTGAGACATTGAAAACCTTAGTTTTGTATAATTTAGCAGCCTTATCTCAATTTTGTAAACGTGAGTACCATGGAGCCATTATATTAGGTAAATTATTATGTGTTTGACATAAATGAGCATGGCGGTTGCGAGAATTGTCATGCTCACTCAAATGTCTCGCTGATGGTGGCGCGTGTGTTGGATCATTCAGGTCCCTCCAAAATGGTTGAGCTGAATGGTGCTGATTCACGTGTCATGTCCGGGAACGGGCGCTGTCAGTAGGGATTGGTCAACTCTTAACTGCCATGGTTTTTATCTTGATTCTTTTTTATATTTTGTATTGCTAGATTACCTTCATTGTTTTCACATATATAGAAACAACAAGAATAATGTAAGCAGTATTTTGTAAAAACTTGATTTTAAAAGAGGGTCCGTGGAGTTTCTTGCTCGTTCTTTTCCATAGAGACCTACCCTACGTTTTGGAACGAGCAACTAGCTTCAACTTTCTAAATAACTGACCAACACCTTGACAATTCAAAAGTGCCTGTAAATGGTTTAATTGAAATAAATGCCTTGACTTTGACTTTGATATATCGCGTTTAAACATATTGAATATATATATTCATTAATGTATGGAAAAATATCGATATTTTGATATAGGTATCGATATTTTTTGCCCATGCTTATTCCAGAATATCACTTTCACAACTATGTTATACAAGTTTGGTTGAATTCGCCCTAAGTAAAAATCGATTATTTCCTGATGACCGGGGTACAGTGTCAGTAGACAATGAGAATAAATTTTAAAAGTTGTTTTGCTGTCCCCCAGTATTGGCCAAACAAGTGGACATTGGGAATGATCAAGTGTCAATTATGCAATTATTATTGTTATTTTGTAATATCATCCACATATAAAAAAAATATAAACAAATAAAATGACATGTATGGACCATTACAATGTAAATATTAATCTACATTATTAGTAATTAGGACATTGGTTTAAATGAATAATTGGACTTTGCTCTGCTGGACTTTCATGCATGTTTTAGTGTAAGCTAGGCATACGAAAATGCATAAGTTACACTTAAAGTATCAAACTCAAACTCAAAATCATTTATTTCAATTAAACCATTTACAGGTACTTTTGAATTTGTCAGAGTCAGTCAGTCAGAAAGTTGAGGCTAGGTGCTCGTTCCATCAAGCAAGAAACTCCATGAACAACACTCTTTTAAAATCAATAATATGTTAAAAATTTCGGTTACATCATTCATATTGAATTTAGGGTACAATGTGAGAACAATGTAATAAGTCGTGTACGTTAAAAAGAGGTTTAGATAAAAATATAATCAAAATAAACAATTCAAAGTAAATTTAGAATAACCGAGGCAGGTAAGAGATGACCAGCCCCAACTAACGGCGCCCGTTCACAAACATGACGCACGGATAGGCATCATTTGGCTCAACCATTTTGAAGGGTACTGAATGATCCGACACGCGCGCCACCGTCAGCGAGACATTCCAGTGAGCATGACATACTCCCAACCGCCAGGGCACATTCAAGTCAATGAAAGACGTATGTCTTTTATTGACTTGTACTTGACTCGTAAATGGTAGCTTTAAATAACATAGTGCTCACATGTATGTGCTATGAATAATTATATAATACTAACACATTAAGTTTATACAATGCAAAGATAATGTAGATCTATATCTTCAGCAGCTCCAAAAATAATTAAAAATGCCTTATGGCTGTGGAGCTAGACCAGCATCCAGCCAAGCATTTTTATCGGTGATGTACTCACCCAATGTATAATATGCTCGGCTGCATAGTGTGCGTTTTATATAAGACTTAAATTTTGTCTGATTTAGTTGAACAATGTGGGGAGGTATTTTATTGTAACATTTTAAACAGTATACCCCATGAAAGAAGTATACTTTATACTGTATACTTTAGCCAGTCTGAAACTCGGTTGAACTAGTTGGTCCCTATTTCTAGTGTTATAATTATGTCGTTCACCTCTTTTACTAAAAATATGCAGATTTTTTCTAGCGTACATTATATTTTCAGAGATGTATTGACAAGGTACCGTCATTATGTTAATGTCCTTAAACAGTTGATGGTTCTTTTCTGCAGAATAAAAATAGACTCGATGTCTGCAGCTCGTCCCCAAAGTAAAATACCGTAAGACATTTTGCTATGAAAGTAACTAAAGTAGACCAGTCTCGCGGTATCCACATCAGTAAATTGCCGGATTTTTCTGACAGCATATGCTGCCGAGCTTAGCCGTCCAGCGAGAGATGTTAAATGAGGACCCCATTGTATGCTAGTGTGGCAGCCAATTACCCGTCCATGGATGGATAGCATTGAATGGAATGTTGCAGATAAATAATAGAGAAACAATCACATGGATAAACATGGTCTACAATCAATCAGGCCTATGTTGTATTTGTCACAATCAAAACTCTTAGCCAGGCAAAACTACTTTTGACTGCAGAAATCAGTCAATAGTACTTTTGACTGGTTTAAATTTATCCTTAATACTTAGAAACCTATTAGGTTGGTAGGTTTCTTTTTTTTGGCCCTTTTGAAACTTATTTTGTACCTAGTGATTTTTATAATTAGGACATTCTGTAACGCAAACATGTTTTATCTTATTAAGGGTTTTGACTGAAGCCAGTCAAAAGTAGTGAGTTTTGGCTGTAACATATAAAACAGCTTATGCAGGCAGACAATTTGTCACTTTAATTTGTTGTTAAAAACCAGGGGTAATGCTTGTATAAACACTTAAAATACATTTTACCTGTAAACCTCCTGGCAACAGTTAGTACTACTATTATAAAATTAGAAGTATTCCTTGTAATTTCTGTTTTGAACTAAATTGTAAAAAAAAGATAAGTTTTTATAAAAATACACAGGATTCAAAATATACTTTTGCAAAAAAAAAACTTACCAAAAATCGCAAGCGGCCAACAGGTGGTTTAGCATAAGGAATACTTTTAAATTTGTAATAAATTCCTTCATCAGTTTTGTCAATAAAGCCACAAATAGGACCATCTTTTGTCTCCACTGTAAGTTTTAATTCTTCAGGAATGGTAGCCATTTCATTTGTTTTTACCCTGTAAAGTCATGGTAAGAATATAATGCCATTAAAAATATGTAAGTACTTTGCTTATAAACTTCAGGCATATTATTGAAGACTAACACATAGTACAATAGCAATCGGATAGTGTTTTGATGACCCTGACAGACTGGTAGTGACCATGATCTTGATTGTTTTTAAGTGTGTAGGTAATAAATCAAGTTTTGTAGTAATACGGATAACAGTGCTCTAATTGTGTAAATACATTTTTTTACGATTAGACACTTTCACATAGCTAGTGATAAAAAAAAAGTCAAAATAAAATAAATGATCAAAGTAGTACATACTTGGTACTTGCTAAACTTATCCGAAATTTCGTCAGCCTGTCCTATAGAAACTCGATGCAGAAATACTTCTAAAAACTATTGTAAGTAAGCACACAATTAAACTAAGAACGACAGCGTTAACTATACTCTATAGACCAATCCTTGTACATGAAAGAAATAATTACATTCTGATAAGTGTTATCAATCAACTAACACAGACTCACATCATACATAATAGTGTTACTCAATGTTGCCGCATGCCAAACGATAAAATCCGTTAATTATTAGAACAAAATAATCATCTCGAATCAACAAAACTCAAATGACATTGTTTAGCAGTATTTATTTGATTCTAACATATTACCGTCTCACATCTCATTATTTAATTTGTGTTATTATCTCATCTCTTCATTACATACGCTTCGGATTTTCATAGGCACAGATTTTTTTTTAATTAACCTTGAATTAATAGTAAAATAGCCGTTAAGTTTTAGAAGTAACTTTAGCTAGTATCCATATAAATTTGATAATCTTAAAAAATCATAAATGTTGAGTGTTGAACAAATAACAAATCAAACCAAGTCAAATAATTTGATACACCTAACATACTATGTATTTTCTAAAATTAAATGTTGATCAGGTCCTTGTGTTAGATTGCATTAGTAAATCCATTTATTACAAATTTAATTTTATTCGTATCGTATAAAATAATAAAAAAAACATTTTGTTCAGATTTAGCACATCTTCTGGTAACACTTGCGAATGACGGTGACAAGTTGATAACAGTTGACAGATGACACTATTGTCAAACGCCAGCTGACGAATTGCCACAGACTAAGGTATTTATTGAAAAAGTTTGTCAAAGTCAAATCATTTATTTCAGGGGGCTTACTTACTGTGGCCTCTTATAGCAGGGCAGAAGTTGCCTGGAAGTTGAACTGCCCTGCTTTTTGTACTATTACATCGATAAATAAAACAGGGCTGCTGCGTCGACGTTTACGAAATCCGTTCACCTCTTTTTTTTTGTATAGACTTTTTAGTTTTTATACCATCACGTGTTATTTGACAGCAGCAGGCTTCTGCGGCGGGCGGCTGTAAGACCAAAATAAGTTGCGATCTCCCTGGTTAGCGCTAAGCTCCAGAGCCTTGAACATCGCCGCACCGTTGCTAGCCTTTCGGTCTTTTATCGGGTACATTTCGGAGGAAAAAAAAAATGTACCGGAAAGGGGGTATACATTCGAAGGGAGGTCAATGTACCTACTCGTGAAACTGAACAACATTCAACAGAAAAAATATCGAAATTAAAAGAAAAATTTTGGTCTCTTCATAGAAAATTTGAACTTGCCGCCTAAATTTTGTATGGAGACTGGAGTCTAAAATTTCTTATTCCGATTTTTTTTCTGTTGAATGTTGTTCAGTTTCAAGAGTACATTGACCTCCTTTCGGATGTATACCCCGGTACATCCTGTATATATATATTTTTTTACAGATACAGATGGTCCCTGGGAAGTTACAGAATACAGGTATTTGTCTAACTGAATATTCTCAGCGAGTTGCTTTAATTAGCTATGTCCCGCAGAATTTAAAATTTCTGCTGCCCTTTCCCACATTTATTTGCTGTGGTCCCGCGCTTGGGTGCATTTGCAACCAACTGCAATTTCTTTATGACTATTTAAAAACTCCGAAAGGTGAAGCAGTTTGGTCGTACTAACACCGTAGTACTATTAAGTATTCTGTGCTAACACGACGTCTTGTTTGTGTTTCACTAAAAATAAAAGCATTACATTATATACTTATACTGTGGTAACTAGTTTTGAACCGATATTTTGTTATATAGGTAAGAAAAATAACTTACGACATTGTTGAAACAGGATTTACAATATAAAATCACAACGAAATACTATTTCACAATTAACAACTTCAACAGGACTAACTCAGAAATCAGAATATCACTCCGCGTAACCAAAATTTACTTAAACAACACTTAAAACTTCAATAACTAAAGTATTTCTTACCTACTTCGATGTCAAGTGTAGTCAAGTGGAGAACAAAATAATCCGATCATAATGGAATCATAATGTATCATGGTTATTTATTATACATAATCTTAGTTATAATGTGTAATTACTTAAAAAAAACATGTTTTTATAATTTTCAAAATACCGGTAAATATATAAAGACATAGATCTGGATTTTGAACGTTTTCTACTTCCAAAGATAATGACGTCACAGCAGACCACAGACAAGCAATACCGTTTAACTTTGTTCAATAGTCGTTCACCTTTAGTTCTGAAATGGTACGAGTTTTTAACGTCCAGAAGCAGGCCTGCCTTTGAACGGAAGTTGACTGAGTGGCATTTGAACGTTTTCATTAGAGGAGATGGTAAGCCCCTGACCACATATTTGTTGAAAAAAAATTGAATCTGTTATGCCCTTCCAAAATAAAAGGTAGTTTCGTATGGAGAAGAATGGTCAATAAAGTCCATACCTCAGTCCAGTAAAAAAATACTTACTCTACTGATTGATAACAGTGTTTGTATAATATTCAAGGGCATCGCCAGCCGGTGGCCCAGGGGGGGGCAGGTTGAAATATGGAGGACTAGCACTTTTCCCGCGACTTCGCCTGCGTAGATTTCGTACTTCCCACAAACGCAACACCCCGCTAGTCCCGCTAGTTAATTTTTTTACCTGTTTTGGCATTTTTGCCTAGTTTCAAGTTGACCGTTGCAGACAGTCGATGCCTTTTAGGCAACCCCTGCTTCCAGATACAAATTTTTTACCGAAGTAGGAAAAAAATCTGCGCAGACAAAGTGCTAGTTAAAAATAACGGATTTTCCACACAAACATTCATCCCTATTTTACTGAAATTTCAAAAAAAAGCTGAAATACGCTTTTTTATTTTCAATCAAAAATCTGTGTGTTTCATTTTTGTAGTTCGATATATGTATCGAACTACAAAAAAACATACAAATTTCATTTCCAATTATAAACCCTTAGGGATTGAATCCTCAAATCCCTTCTTAGTGCTCGCCTACATGATAAAAAGAACGGTTCCATATCCATTTGCATACAATTTTAAGACATAATATAACTTAGCATATTTTTGTTTCTCCTAATTAAATTTTCGCATAACATAATTTAAACAATTCAATCAATTCATTCAATTTTTTGTTTAAATTTTTTTAGGCATAATTATTTCTCTAATCCTAATAATGATTAAGCATAACATTCTAAAGCATAATGCATGCTCCTCATCTCGCGGACCTCCCGGCCCCTCCGCGCCTACGAGTACACTCTAGGCGTAGGGTAGAGAAGACTGCATGGAGTCGGTTTTGCAGCGATTCGTTTCTGGCACTAACTTTTGTAGCACAACATATTGAATTTTTAAGACAATACTTTAGCGTAGCGCAATATATTAGCACATCATGCCATTACGCGAATTAAATTATGCCAAAACAAAGTAGCCTTCAAGATAATTATGCCAACATAAACAGTATGCCAAAGAAATATATGGCAACGTATTATTATGGCAAAATAAATTATGCCAAACTAGTTATGCCAAAATATATTAGGAAAAAAAAACATTATGCGAAATGAAGGGATTCCAAAAAGAACGCGTGTGCAAAATTTCACATTCCCAGTTCCAGTAGGTTCGCCTGTGCGCCGATACATCAGTCAGACAGTCAGTCAGTTTCTCCTTTTATTTATATACATGGGAAGAGTATGATTTAAAATACAGTTATAAGCATATGAAGTTTTACACTGGTAGTGCGAGTATTTTATTAATTGTACAGTCTCAGCTCTTAACCAAAAACCACATTCTCTTTTTTGAATTCTGTTAAAAAAAAGAACTCGGATCTCTAGGGGTGGGCAGCTGCCCCTACCTGCCCCCCCCTGGCGACGCCCTTGATAATATTACTGTAATTATATAATTAATAATAATATGTGGAGACATAATCACACTCGGCCATCTGACCCCAAACTAGGGAGACCCTGTATTATGGGTGTCAGAGAGCTGATATACATACATATATACATTTTAAATACATACATATATAGATAAACAACACCCAGACACAAGGCAAACACAAGTGCTCATCACACAAATATTTACCCTGGGCGGGAATCGAACCCGCAACACGCTGCGCAGCAGTCGATTGCTCAGCCACTGCGCCAACCGTGTCGTCGAATTATACGTCAATACTTTGCCGGAGTATGCCTACAGTATTACAAGTTAAGAAATGACAGGTACGTTATGTTTATTGGTTTTGTACGCAAGGGCGTCGCCAGCCGATGGTCTAGGGGGGGGCAAGTTGATATATGGAGGATACTAAAGGCCCCTTCACACTAGCGTTTGCCCAGCGTAGGCATTCGATGATCGTATGCGCAACGCAGACGCCGCGGCATCGGCGTTTCCTCTGCAGATAATTGAACGCTGCGCTACCGCAGCGCAGACGTCGGCGGTATTATATAGTATCCCGAAACGACAACAAAATTGTGTGAGGTCTCGGTGCGTCGCGTTGTGCCGGCATTTCTACGCTGCGCTGCGCATACGTTCATCGATGAACGTATGCGTAGCGGTGTGCCAGCGTAGGCTCGACAACGTAAACTGGACAACCGCTAGTGTGAAGGGACTCTTAAGAAAGGTACAAAGTCCAATGTGTAAAGCTCCACAAGCACTTGACTATACAATTCAGTGGCGTAGCAACGTGACCAGGGGCCCCGGTGAGAAAAAAGAGATGAGGTCCTATCTAAACTGGTTAAGTTTCGTTTTATCAAGTAAAAACAAATACATAATTATATAAAAGAAAGGAGGTTTATACGTTGTCGCGGCTTATTTGTGCTAAAATAAATTCACATCTTCGGCTTAAATGCATAGGACGGCCTCTCGATATCAGAACAGCCTCTACTGACTGGAGTCAGTGGAGGCCGTTCTGATATCGAGAGGAAGCGCATTCCAGAAAGGAATAAACTGGACATAAAAGGGCGAATGAAAAAATCAGAAGTATATGAAGGGCAAAGCAAGATAAGATTGTTAGAAGACCGTAGATTCCTAAAGTGTGTACAACATAGTTATTGAAAGTGGAACATTAGATAAGAAGGACATATAATATAAGACAGGACATTAGTTATGAGACAGTGGAGCAGGGAGGAAAGCGTTGTCAACGCACGCAAACTTTTTTGGCGAATGGGCAATTATTTTAGCTCTGACCTGAAGCTTGACATATGGTCATATTTCCTCAAATTGAAGATATACCTGACGCAGTTATTGAGGACCCTATCCAGCTTATCCGTCTGAGCCAACCGCCTTCCCGCGGTCTGTTTGGGCCCATGCCCAAACCCAAATGACCAGTTGTTGTGAAGTGACGGTTGATATCATCCAGTTAAATTGTCTTCGGGAAGTCCACATGACGTGGGCTGCCGATACCAAGAGTTCCGAAGAATTTCCAGATATCAGCAAGAGAAGAAGGCGAAATGTTTTCGAGGATATGGCGGCGTTTGGCGTTCCGTATAATCTGATTACAGATTTTTTGCAGCTTTGAAGAGGTTTCTTCACCCGATCCCTGTGGTGCCTCATCGCCATACAAACCCCTGTCGTCATCCAAGGAGCAGGTGGACGCCTAAGCTGAACCCTCTTTGCAGGAACGTGTCTGTCGTAGAGAGCAATGACCGATCGATTGAAGATACGCAGCTGGTCATCTACGGTTGCTGTAGCTGCAAGGTGACACCCATCAAGTTCCGACGCATCCTGACGTAGCTTCTCTACATTCATGCGCGCAAAACAACACGTATACAGACCTTTATGAACCGGTTTAGGTTTTGTTTTAGAACATACGAGAGGGAAATAAGGTCATGTAATAAGGTTAGAAAAGCCAGGTGCAAAATACTGACCATGAGTGGACACAAGAGAGAGACAGGTCGCTAGTACTAAGTCGAGCCACGTGTCATATCCTGAGATATTAAAATGAGTAAGTCGGTTGCAGAGGAAGAACATCGAGACTGACAGACTCGATGATGTAGGACTTTACGGGAACAAGGGGCATATTGACGCAATGTGTATGCTCTGACAATGGACAACACCAAGTAGGGTTTTAACTCACTTGATATTATGGATCTCCAGAAAGAGGTACCTACTCAGCGGAGGCACAGCTGTAAAGTGAAGGAGAAGATGCATAGATTTTGAAATAAAAATTACTACGTAGACAAATAGCAACATCATTTCCTCCCTTTCTTTGTATCATTACGGATAAGAACGTAACCGGAAAGAGCGTAGGTTGTAGAGAGAAGATGAGTTTTGAGCCAACTCTCAGAAATCAAACGATGTGCGTGAACGTAGACATCAGAAAAGTGACAATTGACTTGATCAAGTGACTTGACACACTTTGAGGCTTGAGCATTGATGTGGCAGATATTAAACATAAAAAAGCCTTTCTGTTGACTGAAGCTCCGACGCAGAAAGTCACCAAGGGTGTCAACTTCAATTAAATATAACTTGCATCAGCAGAAGAATTAAAGGAAGCATTGGCAGAGTAAAGGAATCATTTTCAGATGACATAAAATGATAATATAAATTAAATAAATTAAAATATCATGCAAATTCATAAATCGATTCCATAACAGCTGATTGGTTACAGTGCACAAGAACCTACACAATACAACAGAAAGAATTTGTATTTATATTCTGAAGGTGGAAATTTTTTTGCTAGGTTAGTTTGGGGTTTGCTGGTCAGGGGCGGGGGGCCCCCTGAGCTTAGGGGCCTCGATGCATCGCACCGCCTAGCCTTCCGATAGCTACGCCACTGTGTACAATGAATAAAAATTGTAAAGAAAATTATGATATTTATTACCATTCGATTAACAAAAAGAATTTGGAAGTAATTAAATATTCAATTAGGTGCAAGATTCAAGCTAGATCCTTCTTTTTGTTCAATTTAACTTTCTTTTTTTTCATCTTTTTGAGTGTCTAGGGGGGGGGGGGGGGGCAGCTGCCCCTACCTGCCCCCCCCTGGCGACGCCCTTGTTTGTACGTAGTGTTAAAAAATCGTAAATATTAATACTTACAATAAAATTAATGTATATTGTAATTTAAATACTTACGCGCTAAATCCAAAAGTTTGAATGCTGACTTGTGAGCTTTTTATCAAACCCCATTAATGCTCATTTTAAGATTCGATGGGTAGCATACTCAATATTTTCACTTCTCAGGATGACGTTTGTGTCAATTCTCGGGTCCAAGTGGGGGCACTACCGGGCCGATGGAGGTTTGACAGTTCGGGTCCAATCGGGGTTGCTTCCGAACTATACGGTTACGGTAGAGAATGCCTAAGGCATTAAGTCCGCCTTTGTACGTTTGTGCATTAACTATAATTAAATAAATATACACTAGAAACAGTGGTGGTCCGAGAACCGACCCTTGCTGAACACAGAAAACAATATTTTCCTCCTCACTATGCGAGTTACCTATTTTAACTTGCTGTCTCCTACCTCCGAGGTAACTGACAAAAAGGGAGAGAGCCTTATCCCTTATCTCTATAGCCTCAAGTCTATGCACAAGGATAGAAAAGGAAAGGAAGGAAAGACTCGTTGATGGGGACAGATACGGTGTCAAAAGCCTTTTTCAGGTCTAGAAACACTTGAAGCACTTCCTGAGTCATGCGAGTATGCTATCCACTCTGCCGGATCTATCTCCAGCAACAATAACGAGTTAATTTGAGCAAATTGCTGCTTGACCAGTGAAGGTTATGATCTCTTCCGCAAGTATTTTTCTAATTGTTACAAATAATTGTTTACACGGTAGGTATAATGAGTCGAGAGGATGTGGTGTGATATGCAGTAGGTGTACCTACCTATATTAGACTCCTTGGGTTTTTTTGTAATGTCATTAATTTTACGCCAGAGTAGTTTAGGACTTTGAGTAACGTTAACGCTTTCCACTTTTGTAGCTGCAATTTATTTCTAGCCCTAAAACCTCTTAGGGCGCCCATAGATATCCAGGGCTTTAGGATTCGCTTGCAGCTGAACAATGAGACAACATTATAGTCTTTTGGAAAAGAAATGTCAGAGAAATCAAGTCTGTCATCGCGTCAGCTGGAATGTTTGGGTCTCTATGTGCGCCAAGAAAAGATATATCTGAGTCTACAAGGTGCTTAGTGGCATTTTCAAAGTTTTTTATGGTTTTATATTTGACACAAGTCTTGCTTTGGTATGTGTGGGATATATTTCGTAACACCTTTGCATGATCCGTAAATAAAATTAAATAGATATATATTTGTAGCCTGACCGCTCCTGAGGTAGCTGTGCGGTGCGGAAGGAGTGTGGTGACGCGATGCAAGTGCTCATCGATACATCAACTTGTGACAAGTGTCACCCCTCCTGCACCGCGCATGTAACTTTTAAATCGACTACTGCGCAAGTCAAATCAAGTCTGTGTCAAGTCTCATCTTTCGTGGCACGCACTATACGTCAGTAACGGTCTCAGATAAGCGGTCGGGTTTTAGTTCCACCTATTTCTCATTATGCAACGCTTCATAGGTTAAAACCAGGTTGAAATCTTGTTAAATTTTTGATAAATGAAGTAAAAATAAATATATTAAATATGTTTAAACTTTATTTTTTTACATTTTTGTTTGGTCCACTTCTCGGTCATACATGTCTAGTAATAGATCTTGATCCATTACCACCGTGTCACAAAACCTCATCTTCTTTACTAAATTCTGCCTGAGTTCCTCTTCATCTTTTGCTAACATATTTTTGAATTCTGCAGTGCCGATCAAGTTTGCAAAATACTTTCGATTGTTTGTAAATCGTGGTGCAAATCCCACTGTTGTTCTCGATGGAAAGTTTACGAAGTTTTTAACATCGTCCAGGGCCAATCTTAAAAAAATAAAAATGAAGAAGGTAAGACCTTGGTATCACAGTTCTAAAGAAACGAACGTTATGAAACGTTAAAGTTGTAAATGACTCGCGGTGGCTGTTCAAGAGTCGAAATAGGAGTTTTTTATTCGAACTCGATCGTGTTAACGATCGAATTAAAAACTCCAATTTGTATTGAAACTGAAATAGCGCACCAATAGGAAACACAATTATTCTATACAAATTGATATAAGCGATCATTTACGTTAACGCGATCGAGTTCGAATAAAAACTGTATGAAGAGGGTTCGTTACCTTACCTTTGTTGGTGAACAATTAGCTACCATATTAGAGAGCCACCAGACAGCGCCAGGACCCAAAAAATGCATCTTGGATGGGAATCGGCGACAGCAGAAATACTTACCAAATTATACTACTACCTACTATAGATATGTAGGTACCAATTCTACTACCTACTATAGATACCTATGTAGGTACCAATTTCGTCAACCAGCATGGCGTTGTCCAAATCAGCGGCCGGCTGCTTGCGAAGGCACAAGGAGTGCCTTAAGGCGCTTCCCTGACCAAATAACCTTGACCATACATTTCCTCTTTGCCGTAGAATCGAAATTCGCACAATTTTAGTTTTTTTTTTGTTATGAAAAAAGAGAAACGATCTTTTGAAATAAAATAAAACGTGGATTATAAAGAGTGTAATCCTCAAATTAATAGCACGTCAACTTTAGCAAAAGATACATGTTTTCAATTATTTTAGTAATTTTTTACAGGGATATTTAGGTGTGTATAGGGTACATAAAAAAAATAAGAACGTGCGGAATGTGATGATAGGATATTGGACATTAATAATATGCTTTTAGATGTAGTTTGTTTCTCTTAAATAATGAGTTAATAGTCCCTGAATAACGAAGAAAAACGCACTTTTGGTCGGGGTAGCGCCTTAAAGGTACTTACTTCATCGATGGCATTGGTGTGTTAATACATTTTTGAAACATGGTGAAGAAAGTCATGACTGTATCAAATGTAACTTGCACACCCTCTTCTGTCCTTAAAAAAAAAATGAGCAAAACGATTTAATGGGGTTTAACGTGTACGGTACCTACACAAAAAGAGTTGGAAGTTAATTGTGGGATGCCGAAAAATATCCCCCTTGCTAAGGTTTAGTCAATAGTGTAAGAGGTTAGGTTTCTTGGCAAGCGTGCCATCCTTACCGCATAGGTAATCCCTAGGTGCGGTAGTGGTGAAACACAATCTTATCTGTATATTATAAATCTGAAGAACTTGTTTGTTTTTTTAACCGACTTTTTTTGGAACTGCTGTGTTCACATATGATAATCTATTAGGGCTCCAAACAAACATACAAAATTTTGTAAACAATTCAATTCAAAATTCAATTCAAACAAAATTATTAATAGTAAAATATGCATCAAGGGGATAAAGTACCTAGTGTCTTATGTAGCGGGCGCAAATACAAATTCAAAAGCGAATACCTACAATCTCGTGATTGTATTCGGTTTTGTGTTTGTATTTGCTTTTTTGGCGTCACTCTCAGTGTTCCGCGCGGTCTATCTGCATTTTGTTTCATAATCTGAGGCAGATATTTGTTCGTATGCGATTTCTACTTTATGTTCCAAATTCAAATCACATTATTGACCAGCGGGTCATAATGAAATTCAGTACAATATTATTGCCCTGCTAGACCTCAGGTCTTAAATGACTTACTTTAGGTTCGGTTTGCATGACATATAATTTGACATTTTCGAGCAGGTGGTGTGAAAAGTATTATTTTACCATCACTACTTAACACCAACAAAAATATAATACTTATGAAAAAACAAAAAAAAAAATATTTTACAAAAACACAATCACCTGTACCTAAAAACTACAAAGTAAAAAAGACTTCGAGACGGAAGTCGGTGGCCATACAAAACAACAAACAGAAGCAAAGCCGCCGACTTGCGAAATTATAGTTATTTTTTACTTTGTAGTTTTTGAAGGAAGTTGTTCTTTTCGCTTTTTAGTGCCTACTTCTTATAATCCAAATAAATTTAAAAACAGGTGACACCAAACAAATTAAATCAATTTTCCACCCTTAAAGGTGGGTGGAATACTTATTTCTCTTGAAATTTATTATGGGACCAACTATGAGGTATAATAGTTATTTGTTATACAAGAGTGCAAAGTTGCTTTTTAACCGCGTGTTCAATTTTGATGACCGAGCAAGCGAAGGATTCTAAAATTGAATCACGAGCGCAGCGAGTGATTCAAAATTAGAATCCTGAGCGTTAGCGAGGGAATCAAAAGAGCACGAGGTGAAAAATCTTTGCACTCGAGTGCAACACGTAACTTTTCATTCCACCTCAGCGAGGAAATGACTAAATGCAAAAAAAAAACGTTTACAAAGTCTGAGTTTTTAACAAATTAAAAAAAGTTGTATGATATATTCGGCACCATAGAGGTAGCAGTAAATAGATTTAATGTTTTTTTTTAATTCACAAACTTAGTGCACACGATGTTCTAAATTCAATTTACTTTATCCTCTAGAGAATAAAAACGGCTTTTCCACTCAGATATTGAAGATAAATTTACTTTATCCTCTAGAGAATAAAAACGGCTTTTCCACTCAGATATTGAAGATTAAAAATACTCTTTCCGAGATAGTGGGATGAAAAGGTACTATACCTATCTATGAAAAAAAGAATCATCGAAATCGGAATACATTGTAAAAAGTTATGAGTGCCCAAAAAAAAACTACGTGTTGAATGCAGAATCTCCGTCTTTTTTAAGTCGGTTAAAAATAAAATATACCTCTAGAGCGTTGGAGACGTTATAATGTTTGTAAACACAATAATTATGTCTGTCATGTTATCACACTTTTTTGTATCTTCCGGTAAACTATGGTAAGCACAGCTGTGTTCCCTCAACCAGTATCGATATTTTTGCATAATTTTAGTGCGTGGACGTGCATTCTTTACCTTTATTTTTTTTTTCAACCGACTTCAAAATAGAAGTAGGTTCTCAAATTCGTCTGCATGTTTTTTTTTGTATATTTGTTACGTGATTTCTCCGGCAAATGTAAATCGATTTCGAAATTCTTTTATTGATGGATAGGGGGTAGGTATACCATACCTCATGGGTGGTCTCATATAAATTTTATCGAAATTGATTCAGCGCTTTTTCAAAAATCAACAAAAGCACAATAAATTATACAAATACTTAAATAAGACGTATTAGTTTCTCCGTATCTTAATGGATTTGTCACTAAAAAGCGGAAAATAAAAAGCTTTTTACAAAAAACTTCTTAAAACTAAAAGGTGATAAAAAATTACTTTAATATAGAGGACTTTAGTTTCAGAAGTCAGTGGCTATATAAAACAAGAAACAGAACAGCGAGCAGAGATAATACGCAAAAGTATTAAAAAAAAACATACTTCGGTGATTGAGCACATAACGAAAAGGTGAATATTGATGCAAAAATTACAACACTACACAACAGTTTATTGGTAAACATTTTAAGTATAACATTGCCCACAACTAGATCATATTTTATGAACCTCAGTTTACATATAAGTAAAGAAACATTTTGTAGCCATTTTTATATTTTATGTAAGATTGGCGATTTCAATTTGAGTCGTAAAGTGATTTTATTTTATTGTGTAAAGCGATTAAGCTGGATAAGGTTTAATAAAAAAAAACTAGGTTTTTCACTTGTTTTTTCACACTTTGACACTACACTTGTAGCTCGTATCAATAAGCCAGGCTGTCATACTTACACGTACTACTCGTATAGTCCAAATCTTGAAAACATACTGAACTGATTTTGAAAAAACTTTCACGTTCCCTAAGTTGAAATAAATGTAAGCATTAAAATGGTCACAATCCAATTAATAGTTTCGGAGAAATATGTGGACAAAAATATATATCTACATACTTATGTCTGGTAGCCCTACTAGACAATCATAATATATGTGAATATGCTGAGTACTGTGTCAAGAAAGTACCGGGAATTATTCAATAATAAACCAAATATGTATTAAATATTTAAATGTATTGTACCGCCTTCAAAGTAGGTCCATTCCGTAATAATACACTAACGCCAACGAATAACCCAATAATCAAAACATTTTTTAGACGTATTTTTTGGAATCGACTTCAGTAGTTGCCGTGAATTTTCTTTTACGTCATCTTTTTTCAGTTAGAAGGCGCCATTCCGATTCTTGTTGACTGGTTTGCATGTCAAACTCGTAAACCCATGTCTCGTCACTAGTTACAATGCGTTTTATGAATGTGGGGTCCGAATTGACTCTTTCTAACACGTGTTCAGCGTCCGTAAAGTAAAGTTTACTTTACGGACGCGATTGAGATTTTGCGGACGATACAACTCTTTTGGTACTAGTCGAGCGGCAACGCATTTCATGCCAAAACAATCGTTCAAAACGGTAGGAATTGATTCTTGAGATACAGAAATTTCAGCAGCTATCTCTACCAGACTAAAGCGATGATTTTCAGTAACCATTTCCTTTAATAAAGCGATGTTAGTTCAGTGAAAAACGTTGATAGCCGACCAGAATGAGACAAATCATACTTATAAAATTAAAATAAATTATAGTAGGTTGGTTATACCTACCTGAACATCTGGCTCGTGAAGCAATGAGCAGTCGCGAAGCGACTGCAGTTTCAGAAGATCCGATAAACTCGGAAAATCATTTTTCAAGTGACTTTCAATTTGAATCCTCCTCTGCCTTGGTGCTGGTGCGTCGCATTGAGAAATTGAACGATCGCTTCCAAACTTTCATTCCTTTCGAATATGGTAAAGGGAAATTACTAAGCTAGATAAGTTTTTATGTAAAATCTTTAAGTTTCTATGTAGCACTTTCATATATGACATACGTATTTAAATACTAAACTATTATTGTAATAACACATAATTCTTGTTTCCAAAGGGTTAGGTTACATTATAGGCGTGTCTTTAGAACAGGCACATTTCGACGTTGAAGTCTCATGACATAGGAGGCGAGCCGATTGCCATCAAACGGGAGCAAAGCCAATCTCCGGGCTGCGAAAAAGAAATTCCTGAAAGAAAAACTCAGTAACGGTTTGCCCGACCTGGGAATTGAACCAAGGGTCTCGTGCTCAGCACTAGCGGTTAAGTTGAGACCAACAGGCTATTTTAATAATTTAGAAAATTATAATGCTATTCAACTTCTAATTTTATCATAGATATCATTGATATCGGTGAAGGAAAACAGCGTGAGGAAAACTGGACTTAAAATTAATGTAAGTCTGAAATCGCGATTCCGCCTTGAGCGCACGTGGTGATCAATGCTTGTGCCTTCTCTGTAGGAGAAGAGGCCTTTGCCCTGCAGTGGGACAATAATAGGTTGGTAATAATGGCTCCGATTCCCTTGTTCACAAACTAAACTAAAGTAAGACAATTGATATCTGTTACTGACTGGCTGCTGGAGAAAAGGACGGCGGCAGTTAAGAACTTAGAGATGTCAAATTAGATTTTTCTTGAACTTCGCCGTATTTTAATCAATACGTTCTGACATGAGAACTATAATTGTATGAACACTTTATATCAACTTAAATTGACCGCTCTTTTTAACCGACTTAAAAAAAGAGGTTCTCAGTTCGACCCGTATGTTTGTATGTATGTTTGTCCGCGATTATCTTCCGTTTGGCTGAACCGATTTTGATGCGGTTTTCAGAAAAGTGTTTGTTACATTCTAGAGAAGGTGTTAGTATACAATAAACAGAAATTTATTCAGCGCTTTTAAAAAAAAAACAAAAACCGAGACGACGTTTTCGTTTCTACCATCTTTCCGTCTTTAGAGGACTTTCAATCCCTGTTTTAACTGTGTTGCCGTTCCTTAATGGATTTGGGTGATAAGGAGGCACAAAATGTGTAAAATTAAAACTTTTTTGAAAAAAGAGAACCGCCTTCAAAAATAACTAAAAAGAGATAAATAAATTTTGCACACATGACTTTTGTTTCGGAAGTCGGTGGCAATACAAAACAACAAACAGAACAAAACCACCGACTTAATATGTGTCCTTTTCTTGTTTTATTGGAGAGAAAGAGATGTAATAGCTTAAAATAAGTGAAGCTTGTGCACAACAGAATTTGCACCATTACTTATTTATTTTATGCCACTACCTGCCACACTTAGTGACGTCACTTAATAATAATGAATCATTAACTTTAATTGACCAACATAAGTTGGCACTTGTCAACAAAAATATTTTTGACTGACACTACCGTTCCAAGGTATGTTGGTCATTTAAAGTTAATGATTCATTATTATTAAGTGACGTCTCTGAGTGTGGCAGTAAGATCGTGTAGGTACTGAACATAACTAACAAGATTTATACATTTTACTAACGGAAGGAAGCTGTTTCTCGAAATTAAAGTAATGCCTTCAACATACTTCAAGCAATTTGAAACGGAATAATGTGGGGTATGGAAACGAAAAAGCACAAATGATGAATGAATATATTCAGGAGTGTCTTTCCCATATTTCTAGCTCATTTACTAGATGTGCAAAAAGTTTGGATACCTACTTTGGTATTTTAACCATGCACAATATATGAAGTCAGCGTACATAAATCTATCTACAGGTACCGGTAGGAATCTGTAGGTACAACAATAGGGTATTACACCCATTTTTGAAAAGTGTCTCAATAAAATTCTGTAGTGCTAATATGCCACCAAAAAAAAACACAAAATTTTTATTCAATCGATAAATGCCATAAAAATGCATCTAAATTTTATTTTTTTTAATTTCGCGCGTAGTCTGACAGATACGCTTCTTACTGGACGCCATATTGCTCAGCGGAAATGACGTCAGTTCGTTATGTATCAAATGCGCTCTTATTAAATATGAAAATTGTAAATAATTTAAAAATATTAAAAAACATTATATTTTGTAATAGGTGTAATAATTAAAAAAATACGTTGGTTACGAAAATAATAAAAGTACAAAGCCTATATACGCCAATCGGTTGACTAACAACTGTCAATTTTTTGTTTACATAGCCGTACGGCGTAATAACATGACCGCTACTATTTCATGGTGTTTTATAACAGATTAAAAATACTGAAAACTTTGAATTGAATTAAAAAAAAAAATGTTATTTTATGAACTAAAACTTACATTTTCCGACTGCTTTATGGCTAAACTGTCTCAATAACATATTTAAAGATTTTTTCACGTATAGAGTAAAATATTTACAAGTAAGGAAATTACCATTTTTCTTGCAATGACGAGGTAGCAGAGGTGGTTAGCTACATTTTGAAATGACTTTCTAATCAAACTTCCGTCACAATCTGCGTTGTCTCCGGAGGCATTCGATTGGAACATTGGCTAGATAATAATAATTCCCTTCCCTAACCGCATTCGTAGCAGCAAAAGAGGGATGCTTGCATATAGGTACCTGATGTGCCTGCTACATGAAATATGTACATAATGTATCGTAACATGCGGTTTTCACCAGTTTAAGACAAATGTTATTTGTTGTAATGTATTTTGTTGAAACCGCGTGGTGCCGGCCGTGATTAGCACCACCCCATTTCTATCCGTGGGAGTCGTAAAAGCGACACAAGGATTTTGTTAAGAGGATGGGCAGCAGCATCCTTCTGAGTACCATAACACCTACTGCGGTCGCCAACATGCATCGGCCAAGCATGGATGGCGGTTACGGCTAGACCCCCTCGCAGTGAGGTTGTTTAGTACACGGAAGCCGCTGCTGCCTGTTGGATAGTAATTTGATGAAATTATCTAAATAGGTAATTAGGTACTGATTTTGTTTAATACTTAGGTACTGTGACTGACACACATGACACTGAAAACCTAATTTAATACTTCCTACTTCTATAATTTCTAAGCAAAAAAAATCGACAAACGTTTTCACTCGCCAGGTTTTTGTTGTTATTTTTCTCATTTGCAGAAAAACCGATGTTCTGTTGAGGACATTGATAAGCGATATTAATTAGTAGAGCTTTGATCTGTCACACACGTGTGCCTACGAGCTGCCAATCGCACTCGCTTGTCGGCCCGGCAATTAGTCCTTCCCATGTACTATCGAACCCGAACAAGCCGGTACATTGCCTTCGGGAGCTATACAGTCAACAGCAAAAGTAGATGATCAAAATCAGAAATTCAATACTACTAATGAACGGAGTTCGCGTCAGAACTGTGTGGCGTCGAAGTGATTCAAAAGTATGTGTGTGACAATCACATACTTTTAATAAATAAACTAGTAATAAATTATATAAATTAGTGTTAGTAAATTAGTATTGAATTTCTGATTTTGATCATCTACTTTTGCTGTTGACTGTACGTGCGTTACACAAGGTATAATACTATTTAACTGCTGTTTTGTAGTTAATTATCGGTTACCTTTACTGGTACATAGTACCTAGATGTGTTGTGAATTGTAGTGGTTGTAGTGGCTATTGCTTACCAATGCTTGATTATCAAATCAGCTTCATTATAGTACAAGATCTAAAAATAAAACAAGCGTAGGGCTTGTTTTACTTTTTTAGATCTTGATCTATCTACTTTAAAATGATTAGTTTAATATTAGCTTACGAATTTTATTGATTCCGTTTGAAAAAAATAAATCTCGTATTTTTCCGGCAAAAGATCGAAGCAATTTCTGTCCTACGCAAGAACAGCCCATTCCAATTGGATTATTAGCTATCTGATAACGAATTCGTCAGGGGCTGAAACCCGGCAATGAATATTTCGCTCAATTTCCTATTAAATTTTGACAACGTTCTATTCGCGAGAGGTGGCTTGCTGCATGTTCATGGAAATGAGGTTATGAAACTCATTGACAATTGTATTGAAATTTGGTTTTCTATTTGCTAAATCACAACTATTTTCTGATTGATTTAAAGTAACTTAAGTGATTTAAAACTACACAGAGAAACTTGTAAAGAATTTTCTGGAAAGTGAAAAAGTAAAAACTAAGTAGGTATATGCAATGGTAACGGGAGAGAAGTTAAAAAACACGTGTTATTTTCTAAAGAGAAGTGACAACGATAGTAGGTATTATTCTTAAACTATTCCTATTTATACTTCGTACAAATAATTAAGTATATGACTTTCAGCACGATTGGTATCTACGTTAAGATCATATTTTGAACAGGGCCGGGAATGCTGATGGGTTGTCGTCGTATTTCAGATCAGAGGAAGATAGGTGCTCCTTCTTCATTCATGCGAACTGGTAAATCTACATTTATATATAGCAATTTCTCAGGAAGTCATCTTTTATTTACTTAAATATCATTTTCTTATGGATACAGCGCCATCAACTGAGTCCCCACTCAGTTGATGACGATCTGTATAATTATGAGTCAAACTTACCAAACATATTGAAAATTGAAATAACATCAAGCTAGGTCTGTCATTCTTAAAACTGCTTTTTTCATAATTTCACAGTTTTAAACCAAATATCAAGCTGGAATTTCCCGCTTCGAATTTCCTTGGGCAATTTGTTTCTGCTTTTCGCCCCTCCACAATTAAATTTAAAGTGAACCACCGGAGACTTTGGAGGAACGTTGTTTTGATTTAAGAGAATTAATTAATGTAACTTCCAAGTATACGCTCTCTGAATGGCGGGAGCTTAATGTGTAATAATCGTTATGCTTAGTCTCGATATAATTAAAACCAGCACTTTGCCAACTTCTAAGCCCTTTCAAATATTTTTTTAGGGCGGTTTACGTTAAAAATTAAGTAGTTGAGTTCATTTAAACATAATTATAGATTTACTACGTTAATTTATATATAAGTAAAGTTGGGGCAATATTAGGGCACCTATTGGTACCTAACTGTAACTGTAAGTATTTGTGTTAAAATAAAACAGTACAGTTAAAACAGTATGTGCACGACAGCAGTGTAATTTAGCGCCGCCTGCTAATGTTAGTTAGTTAGGTACTTATATTATGAAAGCCGACGGAGCCACGTGCCTGGCAACAAGTATAAACTTGTTCACGCCGCTCCGTCGCTTCGCGCGTTGCCATTGGTCAACGCCAAAAAGAAAATATGGCCGATTCGCGCCCCCCGCGGGGTGTATATAAAAGCGCGGACCCTGGCAATGCGCGACTCATTCCGCTTTCCGACGCTGCCGAGAGCCCACGCGCTCTCTTGCTACGCTCCGAACGCACCCGCGCCCCCGCGCCACCCGCTCCCCTGTCGCGCCTGCCGCACAGGACCCCGCCGCCGCACCGTGCGACACCTCCACCGGCTTAGGCCGCCGCTGGCGCCAAGCACCGCCTCCGCGTAGCACTGCTACGTGCTCGGCTACGTCGTAGCAGACCGGTTACGAGTGTGACGTGTTCACTCGTAACTGTGTTTACTGCGATCGCGTTTCGCGCGCATTCGGTCGACGGTTGGCCCCTTAAGGGTTAAAATCCACTGTTTTTTCGGTGGTACTTGGGGGATACCTAGCGGTGTTAACGAACCCAAGTGGGTGGTGACCCAACTCACCCGCTGACCCCTTTCAGGGGAAAGCAGTTAATTGGAAGGGCTCCGACCGCGGCCTTGGGGGGACTCCTAGTCGCGGTCTGGTAGTTTTCTTACCCCGTTTGTCCACAGCTGCACCCGGGACGTCTGGGTGTGTCTACCCCAGCGGCCCGGATCGGTCGCAAGACCCACAGGGCCCTACCGCACAATAAGATTGGCGGTAGGTATACTAGCTTAGGGCTCACATTAGGTACTCACCTCCCTGAGTATCCCTTCAGGGAGGGTACACATCCCCGGGCTCTCCCACCCGGGGAGTTAGGTATTTCATTTAAGGCCCCTCTGGCCAAACAGACAGCTTAGCAGCTGGCGAGTTTGTTTGTGTCTTTCTTCTCGTCGGCAAAGCTATAGGAAAGCCACACGGGAGGTTAGTTTTAAGGGGACTGTCTGCCCGAGGGGCGCACGTTTACGTGTCACCTCGGGGCTGTTAGGACTTTAGGAGCTTAGTTCTCCCATCCCTTTCCCACATAGTTTTCGGACCAAAATTTTTCCTCGGATAAATTTTGGCTCCCTTATTTTTCTCCCCGAATTTTATTTCTCCCCGAAAAATTACCCCGATCGAGGTAATTTTTTTTTGGGGAAATAATTTTATTATCTTTTTAGTGTTGTGGATTACGTAGGTACCTACCTACGTAATTTCACTTATACATCATGACGGACGCGATGATTCTCGCGTACGTAAAATCCTTCCTTATGAAGGACGCCGTGTTTGCGGCAAGCTTCAACAACTTTGTTGCGTCGCAACAAAGTTCGGGCGACGAGTGCACTGCTGCATTCAGTGACAGTGACAGCCCTCTGTCACCGCCCGCCGCAGACCAGGGCGTTCCGGCCCCTAGAGCCCCCGTCGATATGTGCATGGACACGTCAGGTCCGCACAACTCACCGCCGCCATCCGACTCTGAGGATGAGTCGGTGGCGTTTTCATCTGCCTCCGACGATGGGTACATACCCGTCGGCAGTGGTGGAAAGAGGAAGAAGGGGAAACCCTCTTCCAAGGCCTCCAAGGCCAAAAAGGTGGTGGCCGAAACCCCGCCCCCCGTTCCCTCCGCTTCGGAGTCGTTGCCCCTCTCCCCCCCCGCACCCCCCCCTGCTTCTGGACCGGTAGCTAGCACGTCTAGCCGACCCTCTACCCCTATGCCCGCCTCCCAGTCGGCCTCAAAGAAGAGGTCAGCGCCCCCGCCTATCTTCATACAAGATAAGGCGAAGTGGACAGAGGTGTCCAAGCTCTGTAACGAGCGAAAAATCCGGTTTTCAAATGCCCGTGCGACCCAGCAGGGCATCAAAGTGTCCGTCCCCTTGTCTAATGACTATAGGGAATTAACCACACTCCTTAAGGTAAGGAACATTTCGTTCCATACCTACTCCTTGCCCGATGACAAGCCCACTCGGGTGATTATTAGGAGGGTGCCTAAGGAGATCTCCCCGGAGGAGGTCCTCAACGACCTCGTGTCACAAGGCATCCCCGTGTTAGCCGTCCACCGCTTACATAAAGCGAGAGGGGCCGTAGCATACGACAGTGTACTCGTCGTATGCGAACATACCGACGGACATCACCCTATTTTCAAGGTGAAGTCCGTGTGCCACCTGTCGGGCATCTCCATCGAGAAGCCCCACAAGACCGCCACAGTTGGGCAGTGCCATCGCTGCCAACTATACGGGCATGCGCAGTCCAACTGCTTTGCCACCCCCAGATGCGTCAAGTGTCTAGGGGAGCATGGCACTGCAGATTGCACTCGCCCAAAGGACCGCGAGCTCTGCTCTGAGCCTCCGAGCTGTGTGCTCTGCGGTCAGTCCGGCCACCCAGCCAACTACCGTGGCTGCCCAAAGGCCCCCAAGTCATCCTCCCCCAAACTGGCCAAGCGTGCTAACGCTCGCCAGCAAAGGGAGTCACCTTCTGTGAAGGTCCCATCAACAGAGATGCCTCAGCGTCTCAGCCCCCAGAGGCCCTCGCCCTGGAATTCGCTGAACCATCAGCGTGCCTTCCCGGCCCTGACGGCTAAGCCTCAAGCCGCCCCCTTGCCGGCGCTAATGGACCTCGCGGTCCCTGCGCCCCCACTGGCCCCCGCGCCCGCGGCTCCTCAAAAGGTCGCCCCCGCGCCTCTCAAGGCCGCCCCCGCCCCCGCCGTTCCCACGGCTCCGGCGGCTGTGCGTCCCATCGATCTTCCTACGGAAGAAGAAGTTCGCACCGTGCACCTCGCCTTCCAGGTGTACAGAAACCCCGCCACCAAATTGATGGCTAGGGACATCATCGCCAGCCGAGGCGACATCTTCAAGCTTAATGCTTGCTTCCAAGCGTACCCAGAGGTTACGCAAGCCCTCGAAGTTCTATACCCCTATTAGTTCCAATGAACAACGAGAGGCAAAGAACCTTCAAACCTCGTTCCCTAAAGTTAGGCTTCTTCAATGCCAATGGCATTACCAATCAACGTGATGAGATCGCTACCTTTCTCCGCGACCATCAGCTCGACTTACTCCTTGTCCAGGAGTCCTTTCTCAAGCCGTATCACCGGGACCCTAAAATTGCCAACTATAGTTTAGTTCGCAACGATAGGACCCGCTGTCATAGGGGTGGCACCCTTATTTATTACAAAAAGTCCCTCTACTGCTCCCCTATGGACCCTCCTCCCCTCTCCCTCCTAGAGGTCTCAGTCTGTCGGCTCGGCATGACCGGTCATCAGCCGTTATTCATTGTCTCCGTCTATGTCCCTCCACTTCCATCGGAGGACCCCATCCTCCTCAAGGATGATCTCACCGTCCTTCTTGGCCTAGGTGACTCGGTCTTACTGGCGTGTGACCTCAATGCCAAACATCCCGCGTGGAATAGCAACACGACCAACACTAGAGGTAGGACCCTGTTCCACCTCTGTTCCTCCCTTAACTTCGATGTCATCGCCCCGATGACTCCCACTCATTTCCCCCATGACCCCAACCATCGTCCCGACATCCTCGATATAGCGCTGCTCAAGAATGTGAACCTCCGTTTGCATTCCATTGAGACGCTACACGAGCTCACCTCAGATCACCGGCCTGTGGTCATGGAATTAAATTCTCGTACCGGCCCTGCTGACCCCAGTCAGCCCCCACCGACACAAGTTATAACCGACTGGAGGAAAGTAAGCGAAAGCCTACAATCCACCACGTCGCCTGACTTGGACGCCATACCCGACCACTTGGTGACAGTCGCAGACACGACGGCCGCGATCGACTCGTTCACAAGTCACGTGCAATCTGTCTTGAACGATTGTTCAAGGGAGGTTCCGGCGATGAGTGATCATCGCTGGAAACTACCAGATGATGTGCGTGAATTGTTGACCGAGAAGAACGCTGCTGTCCGTGCATATAGCGCCTTCCCCTGCGATGCGAACAAAGCCCACATGCGTTCCCTACAGCGTGCTGTAAAGGAACGCATTGCGGAGTGGCGCTCAAACCGTTGGGACAAGACGCTTAGCGAACTAGAGCCCACGCACCTAGCCTTCTGGCAGTTGCAGAGGTCACTTCGTTCCTCTAACGAGGCCTCCATGCCCCCCCTAGTTCGACCCGACAAAACCGTCGCTTTCGATAACGATGAAAAGGCTGAGTGCCTAGCCGACAGCCTTGAGTCACAATGCTCTCCTAGTTCCCTACCAGCAGACCAAGCGCACCTCTCCAAGGTCGATGCTGAAGTTGAACGTAGAGCCTCCCTTCCCCCCGTCGAAGACCCTGATTATCCTCTGCCCCCCGTCACCCCAGACGAAGTGCAGGATATTATCATGAGGCTGAAACCCCGTAAAGCCCCTGGCTCTGATCGCATCACCAATAAGGTGTTTAAACTCCTACCCGCCGCCCTGATAATGCTAATGACCGCCATCTTCAATGGCGCTCTAAGCAATAACATTTTTCCTCAGGCATGGAAAGAAGCCACTGTTATCGGCATTCCGAAACCAGGCAAACCCAAGTCTGACCCCTCTAGTTATCGCCCCATTAGTTTACTCAACACCCTCGGCAAAATCTACGAGAGACTTATTTATAAGCGTCTCAAAGATTATGTCGAAGCTAAGAGTCTCATTCCCGACGAGCAATTCGGCTTTCGTACCGAACACAGCTGCGTCCAACAGGTCCACCGCATCGTCGAGCATGTAAGCGTTGGGTTCCAACGCGGCTTGAAGACCGGTGCGCTCTTCTTCGATATAGCGAAGGCATTCGACAAAGTCTGGCACAATGGCTTAATATACAAGCTATACCTACTGGGTGTGCCGGATCGTCTCGTACTGATCTTACGAGACTTTCTGTCGAATCGTACCTTTCGTTATCGCGTCGAAGGGGCACTCTCGTCTCCACGTCCCATACGTGCTGGAGTCCCCCAGGGCTCCGTGGTCTCCCCTCTCATTTTCACGCTGTTCACCAGTGACATTCCAAAGAGCAGACAGGCTCATTTGGCTTTATTCGCCGATGACACGGCCATTTATTGCACTGGTTCCAACCCAGTCCGCATAGCCCGCATCCTCCAAGACTCCGCAAACGCACTAGGCGCTTGGTTCCGGAGATGGAGAATCACAGTCAACCCCGCTAAGAGTCAGGCAGTGCTGTTTTCCAAACCGCGCATCAACCCCTCCCTTCCCAGTCCGATATCCATGTTCGGCGAGCCTATCCCTTGGGAGAAGCAAGCCAAATACCTAGGAGTCATTCTCGACCGCCACCTAACCTTCGCGGAGCACATAAAGCAGGCGCGTTCGCGCGCCGCTTTCGCTCAAGGTAGACTTCACTGTATGTTGAATGCACGTAGCAAATTGTCACTCAAGTGCAAATTGCGTACCTACACAGCGTGCATTCGTCCCATCATGACCTACGCCTGTGCTGTATTCGCACACGTAAAGGCATACCGTCTCCACAGAATGCAAACCTTACAAAACCGTTTCTTGCGAAAAATAACGGGCGCCCCGTTCTATGTTCGCAACGAGAACCTTCATCTCGATCTCAAACTCCCGACCATCCGTCAGTTCATGAAGCGCGCTTGCAAGCGCTTCTTCGATCAAGCGGAGAATCACCGCAACCCGCTCGTCGTAGCGGCCGCCCGATATACCCCTTCCCGTATTAGCAGGACCCGTCGTCCACGTCATACCCTGTCCGATCCAGATGACGCTATTACCCTCCTTCAAGAAAGAAATAGGGCCACTAGCACATTAGTCAAACACAGACACAAATTACCGTCATTCCGACCTCGCCGCCGAGGTCCCTCGCGACGACCCCGTAACGCCCCCCCCCCCCGACCCTTGCTAGCGCCAGCCCGCGTCGCTGTGCCCTTAGCTTTAAAATAGCCCCTAATTAATGGAGACCCGATCCAGCCTGTCCCTTTGCTGCCCTCTCTCAGTGGCGACCTAAGCCGAGGCTCGTACCCCACAGGGGGTGCCCTTAGCGTAGTCACTTAGTTTATAAGTTTTTGCCCTGGCTGGAGGCCCTAAAAGTCACTTTTAAGGCACCACAGGATTGTCCGGTTAAGCAGTAACCAACCCTCAGGTTGAACTGCGAGATGCCATTCAGGAAAAAAAAAAAAAAAAAAGAAAAAAAAAAAATGCGCGACACAGTCGACCAAAAATTCTCTACCTAATGTGTATTCCCTAAAATATGTATGTTGTGTGTATTTACTAGAAATAAAACCATCTTGTGTACTTCCGAATTTCATTAATACAGTCCACTCGTTACACATACTGGTCCTTCGAGAGCCGAATCTTCAAGATCCAGCAGGATGGTTTTAACACGCAGCCGTAGTGGAGACTCTAGGAGAGAACTGACCCAGCAAGAACCGTCAGTGACCGCCGGACCGGGTGCCAGCAACCCGGCACCAGAATCCGACACGAGCTCGGTCGCTGTGATAGACAAAGGAAGCGGATCTACGGCGACGGTCAGTGGGTCGTCTGCGACTACCAACACCGACGCCACGCAGACACATGGTACGCTCAAGCCCGGCGATACCAGGTCACGCCGTTCTACAGCTTCGAGAAAGAAGCTCCTCGCAGAGCTGGAGGCCAGAGAGCGGCTGGCTGAAGTGAAGGTCAGGCAAGCGAAGGCAGAGCTAGAGCTGCAAGAAATACAGCTCCAGCGCATCAGAGCCGAAGCTGACTCGAGTGAAGAAGACGACATGGTGGACGACCTCGCCTCCGTAAGGATTGGAACGTGGCTAGCGCGACCGGCGCCGCCACCCGGAGGTGAGGCTCGACCGCCGCCACACGACGTTAGCGGCGGGAGGAACAGCAGGGACGCAGCGAAGGACACCGGCGCCGCGACAGGCGCTCAACCGCTGCGAGACGACGACGGTTACGAGGAAAGTGTGTGTGCGAAATCAAACAAGGGCAATATCGCGAGTGAAGTGTTACACGGTAATGTGAGTGATAAAGTGATAGACGTAGGGACACTCGCCGCGGCCCTAGCACAAGCCGCGCGCAGCACGAGAGAGCCCCCCAGGTACGTCCAGCAGCTACCAATCTTCGACGGAAAACCCGGTGAGTGGATAGCCTATAAGGCCGCGTATTGTGACTCACACACGTATTTTTCCTGTGTAGAAAATGTCGCTAGGATCAGGATGAGCCTCAGAGGCGCCGCAAAGGAAGCTGTAGGTTGTTTATTATTTAGTCAATCCGACCCTCAGGTTATTCTCGACGCACTAGAAAGACGTTTCGGTAGGCCCGAGGCCTTGATTATAGCCGAGTTAGATCACATAAAATTATTACCTAAATTAAATGATAACCCTAGGGACATATGTATTTTCGCTAGCCGTATAGCAAATACGGTGGGTACGGTAGAAGCACTAAAAAGAATCCAGTATTTACATAGCCCCGAAATGTCGCGTTGTATCGTAGAAAAGTTAACGCCAATACTAAGAAACAAATGGTATGATTACGCGGCTAATAGAAAGGTTGAAGATATTCCCGAGTTAAAGCGCTTATCTATGTTTATGAATGAAGAGGCAGATAAGTGTGGCGCGTATGCGCAGCCAGAACGTGGTAATGACGACTCCAACGGATTACGACAACGGCGCAGAGTAGAGCGCACGTTCAACGTGAATAGGGAAACATCTAACGAGCAATGCCCGGCGTGCAAGCAACACGGCCACAAATTACCAGACTGCAGTGAATATAAACAGCTAGACATAGATACACGATGGGATATAGCAAAAACCTCCAACATATGCTTTAGATGCCTACGAAACAAACATAGAAGGTTTATGTGTAAAGCGCCTATTTGTGACATAAAAGAATGCAACATGAAACATCACAAACTGTTGCATAAAGAGCGTAAAGTTGAGGCGACACACAACGTGGCTCAGACGCCGGCGGCGGCGACGCCGCCCGTTATCACACACGAAACCGTTACGTCGGCGCGGGAAACTGTATCAACAATTGCGCCTCAGAATCGCCGCGCGTATTTAAAAATAGTACCTGTCACATTGAGCGGACCACATACATGTGTAGATACATATGCCTTGTTAGACGATGGAAGTACAGTCACCTTGTTAGACGCGTCAGTAGCAGATATCCTAGGTGCAGATGGGCCAGCCAGTCCTATGTGGATACAAGGCATAGGCACGGAGGTTAAGCATGAGCAAAGCCGAATCGTGAGCCTCCACATACAAGGCAAGCACCATAACGTCTCACAGAAGATAGAGGCGGCGCGTACCGTGACTAGGCTTAAAATTATGCCGCAAACTGTACAAACTAAGGACATAAGTAATTGTGAACATTTGAACGACATTCATAGCACTCTTGTTTATGAACACGCGCGACCAATGATCTTAATAGGCCAAGATAACTGGCATTTATTAGTAGCCACAGAAACACGAACAGGTGCGCGTGATCAACCGGTAGCATCGTACACAAAACTTGGATGGGTATTGCATGGATGTCAGTACTCAGTAAATAAAGTTATAGCTACATTTTGCGGCCACATTAAAATTAAAGAAAATCTGGAACCAATAGAAGAAACCATGAAAAACTTTTTCAAATTAGAATCACTAGGTATAGAACCTAGGATACCTAGAGATGACCCGCAACAGCGAGCCTTGGACATCCTAGAACAAAAGAGTCGACGATTACCCGATGGCAGCTTCGAGACCGGACTATTATGGAAACAAGAGGTACCTAAAATACCAAACAACTACCTAGGTGCCCTAAAACGGCTAGAAAATTTAGAACGACGCCTAGATAAAGAAGAAAACCTCAAGACCCAGTACTTGCAACGCCTTGACAATCTATTCAACTCAGGCTATGCAGAAAAGGCACCCGATACCTGCACGACCAATAAAACCTGGTACCTACCTCACTTCCCAGTAGTCAACCCAGCCAAGCCACATAAGCCGCCACGACTCGTACACGATGCAGCAGCAAAGACAGCGGGTCTGTGCCTAAACGACCTACTTCTATCAGGACCTGACCTATTACAATCATTACCCGGTATTTTAATGCGTTTCCGTCAAAATAAAATAGCTGTGTCAGCGGATATTAAAGAAATGTTTATGAGAATAAAAATAAGGGAAGAAGATCGCGATGCGTTGAGATTTTTATGGCGCGGCGATCAACGAGAAGGACCGCCTGGTGAATATCGCATGACGTCTGTTATATTTGGCGCGACGTCATCCCCATGTACAGCGCTATACATAAAGGATCGCAACGCTAGGGACTTTGCCGATAGATACCCAGCCGCGACGTCAGCAATAATAAACAATCATTACATGGATGATTATCTTCAGAGCTTTTCCAACGAAGAGGAAGCCAAGAGAATAACAACGCAAGTAGATTACATTCATAAAAAAGCCAACTTTGTTTTATGTGGTTGGATATCAAACAATAAAAATGTGTTAAACAATAACCTCGCGCCTTCACAAAACATAAAAGTATTAGGCGGCGACGACACCGAGAAAGCCCTCGGACTACGATGGGATACTAGGAAAGATTGCTTTATATTTCAAATTAACAAAAACAAAACACCTATTGTATTATTAAACAACACACGCCCACCCACCAAACGAGAGGCGCTTAGCATAATTATGTCTATATTCGACCCACTAGGAATTATATCACCTATCACTATTCCAGCTAAAAGGATACTTCAAAACACATGGAAGTACAAAACGGAGTGGGACAAGCCACTACCCGAGGAGCTACAACCAAACTGGAAAGAATGGATGAAGTCACTAAGTACTATAGAAACGCTACTGATCCCACGTTGCTACGATTACGGTGATGTCACAGCCAGAGAAGTACATACGTTCGTAGACGCGAGCGAGGAGGCGTACGCCGCAGCGGTATACTGGCGAACTGAAAGGTCAGACGGCAGCGTACAAGTGACCCTGGCGGCAGCCAAGAGCAGGGTAGCCCCACTTAAACCGGTATCAATACCTAGGCTAGAGCTGCAAGCTGCACTATTAGGGGCGCGCCTAGCCCGGACGGTCGTTCAAGAACATGACTACGAAGTGAGCGACCTAACATACTGGAGCGACTCTACCACCGCTCTGGCCTGGATTCGAGCCGAACCACGTACATTCAAGACTTTCGTGGCGCATCGTGTCGCTGAAATTGAGGAACTCACAAAGAAAAACGAATGGAGGTGGCTATCCTCAAAAGATAATGTGGCAGACGACGCGACACGCAGCACGCCGGAACATTTTAACTCGAAACACAGATGGTTTAACGGTCCCGAGTTCCTTAGAAAAGGCAGAGATGAATGGCCACAGGACAAAAGGGTCATTGCCCCCACGAACACGGGCGAAGAACGCGTCAAATGTCATGTAATCACCGACACAAAAGTAAACGATCATCTCCCAATTATTACACGTTTTTCTAAATGGACACGGCTGATAAGGACAACTGCAAGAGTACTTCAGTTCATTGACCTGTGTAGACAAAGTAAACACACTGTCGAATATAAGTGTACTAAGAAAAAGGCATCAAAAGATCCATCGTGGAAAATAATACACAAAAGCAAACCCGTTAAAAAAGTTACGCAAAAAATTACAAGGAATAAAACAGTAAACTACATACCTATACCTGCTACGTATACTCTACGCGCCGAAGAACAATGGGTCAAGGGCGCACAAGCCGAAAGCTTCTCAAAAGAAATTGCCGCCATAAAGGATAACAAAGCGGCGCCCGGCGACAGCCCATTATCGGTATTAAGTACATACCTAGACAGCGGGGGCGTTTTACGTTTGCGCGGGAGAATCACAGCGGTACAAGACGTAAATGAAGAAATTAAAAACCCAATTGTACTCGAGGGTAAGCACAGATATACGAGGCTATATATAGCATATGTGCATGAAAGTTTACATCATGGTGGAACTGAGATAACGGTAAACGAGTTAAGACAGCGTCTTTGGATAACGAGACTACGTCCGTCGGTAAAGAATGTTATAAAGGGCTGTTTACATTGCAAAATAAAAAAGGCAAAGCCAGCCAACCCCTCTACGGGAAACCTACCGTACCCCCGTTTAGCTCATCATGTAAGACCTTTTACTTTCACTGGTTTAGATTATTTTGGCCCCATATCTGTTTCTGTAGGTAGACATAAAGAAAAAAGGTATGGAGCCTTATTTACATGCTTAACTTGTAGAGCTATACATATAGAAATAGCAAATTCACTTAGTGCAGATTCAGCTATCGCCGCTCTCAGGCGATTTATAGGTAGGAGAGGTTGTCCAAAGGAAATATGGAGCGACAACGCTACTTGCTTCAAAGCGGCTGATAGGGAACTAGGAGAAAGCGCCTTAAGTGCTTTAGGTAGTGAGTCCAATGCGCGGTCCATAAGCTGGAGATACATACCTCCCGCGTCACCGTTTATGGGCGGAGCATGGGAGAGGATGGTGAGGGCAGTCAAGGAAGCATTGTACGTCACCCTGAAAGAAGTTCACCCATCAGACGAGACCCTCGCTACGCTACTCGTGGAAGTCGAAAATACGGTGAACTCCAGGCCACTCACACATGTCAACGTGTCACCAGACGAGCCCGAAGCTCTCACGCCTAATCACATACTGATCGGGCCCAACCCACATGTACCCTCACCGGGTAATTTCACCGCAGCAGACGTCACAGCACGGCACCAATGGCGGCGCGCCCAGGCACTCGCAGACGTCTTCTGGCGAAGATGGGTACGTGAATACCTACCGCTCCTACAAAACCGGCGGGAGCCCTACGGCAGAGGCACCCCACCCAAGGTCGGAGACGTCGTTGTAATCTGCGACCCTAACCTCCCACGCAACACTTGGCCCAAGGGAAGGGTGACGAAGGTGTTGCCAGGTGCAGACGGAGAGGTACGAGTGGTAGACGTGATGACCAAAGGACATGTACTCCGAAGACCAACGAAACGAATTGTCGTGCTCCCCACGGAGTCGCCTGATGGCGACGGCGGGAGAAATGTGCACGACAGCAGTGTAATTTAGCGCCGCCTGCTAATGTTAGTTAGTTAGGTACTTATATTATGAAAGCCGACGGAGCCACGTGCCTGGCAACAAGTATAAACTTGTTCACGCCGCTCCGTCGCTTCGCGCGTTGCCATTGGTCAACGCCAAAAAGAAAATATGGCCGATTCGCGCCCCCCGCGGGGTGTATATAAAAGCGCGGACCCTGGCAATGCGCGACACAGTCGACCAAAAATTCTCTACCTAATGTGTATTCCCTAAAATATGTATGTTGTGTGTATTTACTAGAAATAAAACCATCTTGTGTACTTCCGAATTTCATTAATACAGTCCACTCGTTACACATACAGTAAATGCACACAATTTTATTTTGTGTGCATTTACTTTGCACAGTTCCACATGTGCCAAGTTTATTTTATAAGTAAATAAAACTGATACCTACCACTTCTACTAGTCTGTCTTTTGTTGCTGTTTGTTTCAAATGGAAATATATTTTGAGTTGTAAGTTAAATTTTCTAATCTAAAAGAAAATTAAATATCTACCGTATTTCTCCATTCGGTCATTAGTTCCTTCTCATGCCTGATTTCACCAGACTAATGAGGTGGTCTTCGTCGAACAGCTTCACCTTAGCCTGAGGGATGGGATGTTAAGAATAGGTTACGGTTACATTACTGAAAAATATTTATAGGGCTGCCAATTACGAATTCGTCCGACAGCTGCGCTCTAATGGAGTATTTCGTAGTCGCTCTAGCTTCAAATGAACGGGCAACGTCGCAGATGTGGCGTCGTCGACGACGACGACAAGGGTTTCTACAAGCGACGAGCGGGTAATCGAAGGCTGACTAGCTTGAATGAATGAATGATCACTTTATTTGCAAGAATATGGGATGTACATTAGGTGTTATAGGTACAAGTGGTTTGTTACACTATATTTAACCTTTCATTCGTGCAAATGTGTACGTTTTGGCCGTTTCTGTACAATACTGTGAATACACCTCAAGATGGGCTATAATGGTCTAGGATTATAGCAAGCAATACGTTTCAAGTAAATCCATAGTAGCAATTTACACTCAAATAATATATATGATATTTATTTACTGATTCGTTAATGAGAACGAGAAAATAGTAGAAATAGAAATAACAAAATAAAAACGAAACTTTGGGATGTCGTCGTTCGCATAAAGTATTATGTTCATAAAAATGGGTTTAATAAAATTGCAATACTTGGTTAATTAGTTATTTATTCAATGATCCATTAATATGAAATGCCAGATTTTACCAAGATATTATTTTATGTTTCAGTTATTGTAATTTATGTTTCATCAGCATCTCCGTTTCGCTTTTATTCTTATTCGGTATTTAACAGCAGATAACTCCTGTTTTATTTGAGGTAGGTAATTATGTGTATAATTATTCTGTTTAGCTCTGTTTTTTCTTAGGCCCCGGCAGCTTCTGCTTGTAATTTAGACTCCAGTAAAAATGTTCCGGTATTGCGGCCACCTAGTCGTCTCCTTTGAACGTTTTCTTGCATGTAATTTTAATTTTATTCTAGCTAAAATTTAATTTTGAATAAGCCTTCGTTGTTTTAATTAATGAGTAAGAAAATTAAGCGCATTAGTATCATTAATCCAATTATCTAGTCAATTCTAAGCCGTGACTACAGTTCAGATTATGGAATGAAAATAATAATAATGTGTAGGTACTTATTCCGCTTTAATGGGACGAGGTCTAGTATTTCAGAGAGGGTTGCGAGACATGACGGGCTGAACAAACATAATGTTTAATCTCAAAGCTCTTGAGTGTGCAGATTCTGCCAACAAGCAAATGAACCGCTCAGGCTGCACGTTTTGTGTGCAACCCTATGATGCATAAACCCAAACAGGTAGGCAAGCGCTAAGCGTTCATTATTTTCGGCTAGTAGGTGCTTCACTAAAACGTGTAGTAACTTGGCTCTATGTTGTACAATTATTTACCTGTAAATCACCAAAACTCTCTGACTAAATTATATGATCTAGGTACTGTGGCTACTATATAGGAAGTAGTGTATATCATATTATTATATTATAGCTTTTATAACTAGGCAGGTACCACAAATTATGTCACATAAATTGTAGTAGGTACCTATAATAGTTAGTAGACACATTTTAATTATGTGTCTACTTTTACACAGATATTTGACAACTAAACATCTATGAATAATTAATATACCTACGAAAATTTCAAGAACGGACGGAGGTAAATATTTGCCTAAATATAAATATTATGTAACCATATTGTACCTACTTAGGTACCTCGTACCGGGCGGCGTAGTCGCCAAACTGTCGCCAATAATAGCCGGGGATGTTGAGGTTTGTTTGTGCAGATAACAGCACCGGATGGAGTCCGATCTTGGGCCCCTGTGTCCGGACCCCGGCTCGCCCCCCACTTTGTGACGTACACCATTCAACTAATTATGTAATTCGGATATCATAAAACAACTTGAGTGGAAATCTGCATGAGCCCTTTCTCAAAGAAACCTTATCCGATCTCACTTCGTTAACTTTGTTCAAAGTATCTGTCAGTTTTATAGCGCATATTTCTAACAGATATATTTGAACCAAGTTACGTCTTGGATTAAAAAAGAATTTATAGGTCGGCGAGACCTTTTCCCTAAAATAGATAGGTAGGTAATTCTTGTTTGTGATATATTGGATGGAAAGACATTGTGCGAATCTAGTCTTTTCATGCAAAAACAGATAGTAATGGTCTCAGGGGCTACGGACAAACGATCAGCTTTCACACCATTAGGTTTTTTAGCTATGAGCTTATCACAATTTGCAAAAATAAGTCGCCTACTATAAAGCAAGCACCGTATTTTTCCCTCGAGGCTTTCCGCTTGTCCAGTATTAGATAAAAGCTCTCTCTAGAACCAGTCAACTATGCTATAGGTTCTCAACCGTTGACTGAGTTTTTAGGGTTATAAAAGCAGAATATATTCTTGTTTAAATCTACACATGTTCGGAGTACACAATAGAGTCTACTAGGTAAGTAGATGTTTTTGTGTATGTATATCTATGTGTAGGTATCTATCTCGGTCTGAAAGTAGATAACCTATATATATTTACTTTGATTTTTATATTCCAAATTTTACAGTAGAACATAATTACATAACATACGTTGTATGACCTATTATTTTTGATATAAAATGTAAGTCACAATTTCACTACAACCTGCAATAGTTGAATGCTTCTTGGCCAAAGGACTGCGTATAGATAATAGTCGCCAAACCGTTTGCTAAGCAATTTTCCCTAACGACCGCGGTTTCTTGGGACGACATTCAAGTTAGGGACGTTTACCTACCTACAGGGACAATAAGTATTTGAATATGTCGTATTTACATTACTGCTCTGTTTTGTGTTGCCTGTAGAGATATATAATCATCATCAGGGGCGTGCACAGAGTTTTTAGGCAGGGTAGGCAGAAAAAATGGAAGGCTTAACTTTCTAAAATACCTACTGCAATTTGGATTTGGTTCATCGTATTGTCGAAGATTTGCCACCTCAAATGACCAAACCTAGATTGACTGAATTTGTAGACATCAATTTGTTTTTTTGCTGCTGTAGGAAAATTATGAATATGTCTGTATCGATGTAATGCCTCGTTTCAGGCGATTATATTGTTTGAAAATAGTAGGTAAGGTAAACAAAACAACCGATTGCTGTAAACTCAAACGTCAGGTTCGCGTCACAGAGTAGGTACTGTACCTACCTACATTATAATAAGCTCTCTAACGTTTCGGCGTTTCCCGCCCCCTAGCAAGAGTAGGTAAAGAAAAAACTAAGAAAAAAATAGCAGAAAAATATAGATCAAACCACCATACGAACAGATGTTTTCTATTTTTTTTAATCGATTTTACGATAGGAACTCAAAACAGGGTTAAAAATAATATTTGTAGAAGAAAAACGTTTTGCAATCTACTAAACAAAGAACAATAATAATTATGTGTTTTTTACCAATAAAATAATTTCAAGTTCACAACTTACTAGAATTAGGTAAGTATTACACCTACCTACCTTTTTCCCTTTCATGTGATGATGAGATGATTATCTATCATTTACTCAGTACCGAAACCTAAACAAAATGTAGGCATTTTATTCGGGTTCGGTCCTACAACTAAATCTCGTCACATCTTAATCATCGTAAAGCACGAATCTTCTACTTTATTTTGATAACATAAAACAAAACTGTACCAACCTCTTACGACATAATCGCATGGTTAGTTTGTATTTATTGCAAATCTAGCGGGCATCCTCGATCAGTCTTTTGCCACCGAAGCCGAAAGAAAGTTTTGAAAAGGAATCATTTTTTAAGTATTGTCTGTACGTACACAACCACCACCAAACTTTCACAGTGAAGTTATTCCATTTTAAACACTAGTAACAACGTTAGAATCATAATTTATAAAAATGCAATCACAAAACATTATACACAAACCAAAACAAAAAAAAATGGCGACTCAGAATTCACGTATATTTTTGTCTACAATTGTCGTATTTCGTCGTGTAGTAAAATCTAAAATGTAAAAAGGCAATGTCTTCTGTTTGCGTTGTGTGCGTGATTTGTGACATTGTGTGTCATGTACGAATAGAAAAAGCACACCACTGTACACGAGCCTGTCACGAGGCACACATCCAAACAAATATAAAAATCTAGGCACAAAATATTTGTGTCTTTCCCGTAGGGTCCTAGCGGCGCTAGTGCAGCGCGAAGCGATCGAAATGCGCGAACTAAGGCGCGAACGTATCGATGAGACTTCGTGTTGCCACCGTTATGCGACAGATGGAGCTGATTTAAGATGTTTTTATTTATTGATAGTAATTAATCGTGGATATAATATTAGACATAAAAATAAATTAAAACATGATAATAAATATTTATCTGAGTTGTAGGGTAGGCAATGTCTATGTGTCTGTATGAACCGCACGCCACTGATCATCATATAATATACAGTAATGTATTGGCTGTCTATGGTAACAATACCGCGTTTCCTTCGATCCTTACATTCGGCGGGAAGATGAACATCTGGTACTTTGTGTGTTTTGCCTGATTCTCCTCGTAGATCAAATGTTTTGATAACATTATATTGAAATAAAATACAATATGTATCTGGTTCATGTCAAAAAATAGAGTATCTTAGACCGCATCATCGCTTCCCATCAGGTGAGATAGTGGTCAAACCACGAACGTATACCTATCATTGGTAAAAAAAAATACAGGTATGGTTAAGTTTCGTTAGTCGGTAAGTGTATTTTGGTTTGGTTGCATTTGGGTGTTATTAAAAACCGTTTTTATTGTCTGGACAGAGTCATTATACTCATCAGCGTTCGATATTTTCAAAACAACCTTTTCAAAGGCTGTAGGTTTTTGACCGTGGTTTTTGTCCGTATAGTGTCGGACGTAAAGAATAGCACCATCCCATATCTTCCCGTGGGTGTCGTAAAAGGCGACTAAGGGACTTACCAGAGAATGGGCAGCACCGTTCTCTGTGCCTTTGTAACAACCATACCATAGAACCATACTGCGATCGCCAACCTGCCAAGCGTGGCGATTATGGCAAAACCCCCCCTTTTGGGGGAGGCCTATGTCCAGCAGTGGACGTCTTTCGGCTGAAATTATGATGATTATGAGGTTTTTGAGAATACTGAATCGAATGTGTCGAGCCACTTGAAATTGTGTAACCCTTAGTTCACAAAAACCGTACCTACCTACTGTCACAGTATAAATATTAGTACCTATTACCACTATTGTAGTGTTCTGTAGGGTAAATTCGTTAGAGATGGCCATACGGGAGAGATGGCCAATGAGAATATTATCTAAATCATTTACTAGATGGGACTGTATTTAAATCAGTACGCTTCGTGCGAGGTCACGGAACAACATCCGAATGAAATTCTGCACAAAAATTAATCCAAAAGTAAGTAAAATGTCCTTGATTTTATTATGTAGTAGTGAAATTTTACAGTATGTTCATATACCATCTTGTTAAACTATTATTTTTAGTTTTTCTTTGTGTTTTTGTAAGTTTAATATGATGAGTGTATATTTTCCTTCATTTTTACCTCGAAACGGTACAGTACTTGTTATTCCTTAGTTTGAATATTGATGTGGCCATCATACCCGTAAAAAGGAGAGATGGCCGCATAAGATCAGGTTAAGATGGCCCGTAGTGTTTAATGTATTTTTTACACTGTGTTAACGCTTGTGTTTTTTTTTGTTTTTCTTTGAGTAGTAATAGTGAAGAGGAACCAATATTATATGATAAGTCCGATGAACATGCTGAAAATAAAGCTGATAATTGTGCTATTTATGGCGAAAACTATTATTAAACTCGGCTCATTAAAAATCGGATTCAATGTTTGATTTGTGACCTCTGGGTACATGGGAATTATACACATTTTGATAATTTTGTGCTCTAACTGCGGACTGAAGAAAAAAAAGAGGTCCAGCAAGCACAAATTACAAGAAAAGGGAAAGGTAAAGGAAAATCTAGTACTGGCCATCTATCCCGTGCTTCTACGGCCATCACTCCCGCACATGAGATGGCAAGTTACGTTTTTTTTTTAATTAAAATTTTAAGTATTTTCTTCCATTCTATGAATATTTTTATACTCATTTCTTAGAGACTAATTAATGTTAACTTTCCTCAAAATAAAAATTTCATTGTGATCTCATTATTTACAGATTTATTTAACCTTAAAAAAACTGTGGCCATCTCTAACGAATTTACCTTATATCGTCTTGGTATTATATTTTATTTGAACTTATTGTGACATCGGCACTTACTAAACGTCAAATACATATTATTGTGTTAAGACACAAAAGTGTGAAAGATATGATTATCATATTTGAAAAAGCTATTAAAGAGAAGCCGGGGAAGTGGAAAATTCACCAACCTCTCTCAATTTTAAACGTAGATACTGAATAGGTACTGATGCCAATTTTTATATTTACTTTAGTTATCAACTTATCATCTAAAAATAATATTCAATGATGCGTAAACGGAAAGTAGGTAGGTTGGTATCTAGGTGATGTCTAACGTTTTTATCGGATTTCAGTTCAATCTCATAAAGGGAGGAGGCATCCTTTCTGAGACACAATATTTCACTTTTTATGGCATAGGTGGTTTCCAGAGCGCCATAAAAATATAAAGAGAAAGAAAGTGTGGCGGCGTTTTTACGATGCCTTTAATAGTGTTTCTCACTAGTTGGCAACATTTTAATGAAAAATGGGAAATACATAATAAGTACGTAGGTACTACGGTAGGGACTTGACATTCCCAATGGTAACTTTATTGTATAACGTATTTAATTTGCAGCACCGCATTCATTTGTTTGTTTAAAGTTCCACAAACAAATGAATTAAGTTCCCCGAGGGGGAACAAATCATAAAACCGTAACTTTGTTGCTTCGATACGATAATACGTACCTCGACATCACATGGGGAATATTAAACCATTTGTTGGTTACGCTACGTGCATTATCCAACTTCAGCTGAACATAACACAACAAACCAGTTTGGCGAAGTTTTAGTTGGTGACGAGAACGCAATCTGTCAGGCAATAAGTCACGAGTGTCAATACAACGATAGAATATAAAACATTAGTTCCCCGGAGCGGGCTCTCATATTTCAAGAAGGCGTGTACGTGCATTTTGAAGTGAACGGAGTGTGATTGATTAAAGTGTCGACCTTCAGGAATTCTGTTTGCCACTGACCGATTCAGTACATAACTCTTGGCCCGACACAAAATTAATTCTGTACAGTTAGGACTTTCTTTACAATGTGCTTTCGGATTTCAGACAGCTTGCTTAATATATGGAAGACGATTTATGGGCCAAGGAGTAATGACTAATAATGTTATGATGTGACTCGTTTGCTCTTCCAGTTAATATGACCTGAAGGCTGCAGATCACTATTGTGAAAATAGTGCTTTTCATTTCATAGCTATAGGCAAGAAAAGCTTTGGCCAAGAGTGAAAATCTGCTGTAATAACAAGGTTTGTTATGATTTACTTATATTTATTTCAACGTTATTGAAATCAAAGCGTTATGCAAACATTTTTGGAAACAAATGACTAATTAACGAATCTGAACCTAACCAGATAGTTCGGTTTTCACATTTCCCGGATTTCTATGTCTCTACCGTTTAACCACATTTCTCTTAAAAGTAAATGTCTACTTTTTGCGTACATCAACATTTTTTGTATACAAAAGGAAAGTATCTGGCATTGATACAAAGCGAGGTGGCGGAGGCGAGGTTAATGAGAATGATAGTCGTTTCGCATCCCGGCTGCGGGCCGAGGTGGGGCAAGTAATAAAGTTTTACGCCACGACCCTTATTACAGTTCCCACGTTCAACCGTCTCTTCGCTGGACAGGCCGATTAACAATGCGTAGACGGATTTAGTTGCTACCAGATTACTGACACATTAATGTTCATTTTGCTTTGTAGAATAGGTACGCAAAACGATTCTTTATTTAATTACGAAATCTCAGGTAGTTCCTATTATCGTCAGTAATTCTTATCATTTTACCTAATCCTATCATTAATTGTCTATCGTTGTTGCTTTATTCATCGCGGAGGCAAGAGCAACTTGCTTTCGACTCTGCAATTCTCTTTTTGTTGCTCTTTAACGTTCGGCGATGTGCAAATTGAGGAGTCATATTAGCAGCCTAGGGGGATTCTCTAGTGCTGGTGAGGCAAGTAAATAAGCAAAGCTTACATTTAATGGCGAGGTAATTACAGACAGAGTTAGTTTGCTCATGCATTATAATTATTATATCTATAATGCATGAGCAAAGTTTCATGTTATTTGAGTCAAAGCTTTATTGTTTTTTTCTTATATGATTCAACTCCAACTTTCATAATTCAATCATATTTTTTAGTTAAACAATTTCTATATTTACTTGCCTCTCAGAAGTTTGCAATCGCAATTGGAAAGTAATTACATAACTGGTTTAACTCAAATAAAAGCAGTTAATCCTATTATTGCTCTTTAGTATATTTTAATGTATGAGAGCATGAATTGGTTTAATAATATAATTAATTATTCACTGAACGTAACAGTTTTAGGTATTGTAATTAACAGACACCAAAGATTATATTACCTATCTTTAACTTAAACATTTCTGTATATTGTAAAACAAATCAACGTTCAGTTCGTGGCTTTCAAAAGCAAAACGGACAATTAGCTTTTTACCTCTAGAAAAAATAGTACGGCTTGCGGCAATCAGCGCTCGGCCAGTGAGGCGAGCGGCCAGGGAATGCCGGCTGCCGGGTCCGGACCGGCACCGGCCTCCCGGTCTCCCGGCTCCCGGTTCATTAGGTCTTGCAAGCTAAAGAGTTACGTCGGCCACTCCCGCTGCGTCAGCAGGCGTCCCTCGTTACCCTAATGACAGCGATTTTGTTCCTCTGAAGGCGCACTTTTAGTTCCACGAAACCGTTTAGTGTTACCCGTCGCTAATGGCCTAATGCTTGCTTGTTCCTCGCTTATTTCGTTACTTAATCACCTTTATCTAGCCTCGGTAAATACGTTGCTCAGTTCGATACGAGTAGAAAGCCTCATTCCTTTTCTTGTTCTCTAAATTCTTCGAGTGAAAGACGTTCCGTTGTCTATTAAAATAAATTGCTATTACATATTTACACTTTTGAATCGCATTGCCAAGACAACTCATTACTTACTAAAACTTCTATGATATAGGTAATCGATTGCCCAACATACCTGAAAAAGTTTACATCACCTTTTTCCTCTAATGAATACTTATTATAGGTAAACCTAAACATAATACACAAATACATAACCAGCCACTTGCATGGGGAAAAGGCTGTAGGTAGTAGGTACCTGTACAACAATATACAAACATGTCCATAATTTGTTTTTATTAGAAATGCTTTTATATAATGTTATTATATGAATCGGCATGAACGTAATACAGGATCATAAACAACTTGGTTACGAGTTTGACTCGGACACAAATCTTGAGAAGTATGTAGAATATTTGGTTTTCGTATGATTTATTTTCTTACAAATATTCAATAGATACGCTTATTGGACGCTCTACTCTCCATATGCACTAATAATATGATGTGCATATATGTAGATTATGTTCTAATAGACCTACTACAATGGGTAACTTAACTGGGTTAAGTCAGCTTTTGACCCAATTCTGAACTTAAACATTACTATTGTTCAATTATTTAACTATAAAATTACAATAACTACGTCTCTTTACTCGCATATGTTATTATGTACAGTGTAGAGGTTTTTCCTTTTTATTCGGTTTCCCGCGAAAACCCGCCATTTCCTGACTATGATTTATCTTGCGGCCTCTAAGCTGAGGGTCACTTTAATAAATGTATTCGGGAAAGGTGCTCTTAGAATGGATGGGGAATATTCTGGATGCAATAATCTAATATACAGAAAATATAGACGTTTCCTACACTATGAAAATGTATTGGATTATTAACCCGTCCGAGAAAGTTATGAGTCAGTGCCATCAAGAAATATGTTGAGTTATTACAAAAAATCTACCCTTGGTATGAAAAACACTGAAAAAGGTACTTTTATACAAAAGCTATGAATTGTCTTCAGTAAAATAATGTATTTTGATTATTGGTACTAGCTAAAAGAGAGTACAAAATAACATATGAGATCTACATATTACTATCATAGACATCTCTGTGATAGTGATATGTAGTTCTCATATGTCACTCACATTCATAACGTTTACATTGGGCCGCTTCTGTTTGGCGCTCGAGTCTTCACAAAAAAAGTCATAACTTTGGCATTAGGTAGCCAACATACAACATGTTAGAGGTGCTTGAAATACGATGTTTTTCTTCCCAAGTTATTCAGGGAGGGACAAGAAAAGTTCAAATAACCCAAATTAAGGAGTGCAATAAAGAGACCCTTCGAAAAGCCTTGCGGGAGCAATTCTTGGAAATGCTGGTCCAACGTTCCGGTAAAGATGTTCGAAACAGTGGGTATAAAGGGTTGAATAAGATAGGCTTTGAGGCGTTCCTTTTACTTTTCACTTTGACTACCTTTGTGAAGGTTACAAACGCTGTAAAAAAATCATGGCAGTTATCATTAATTTAAACGTCGTATCTGCTTAAAAAAAAAGGATAAGTAGGTTCTCAATGAATTAAAATATTTTTCATTTGTTTTGTTTTGTAAAACCTATGAGCAAACACAAACATTCCGGCCCTGCCTACGCTGTTTTCCATTTGAAAATTCTATTTACTGTGGAAAATATTAAATATGCAGGTACAATATACTCATATGTTGCTTAACGAATACTTTTCATTCGCTACTTTTGAATTACAAAGTGGCATAATATCGCGCAATAATAACTTATCGTTTAAATCATGCTGTCCCTCCAAGAAAGCCCAACAGGGAGCAATCTCAGCCGTAGCGACCGAAAAATATAACGCACACTTACAAATACTCGCGTCCTTAAAATAACGTATTAAGGAGCGCCGAGTATGACATAAATAGTGGTGGTGTGGAAGTCAGTTGACTATATAAAAATGAGGTTGTGAGGGATGTAAAAGCGGCGGCAGGGCGCCGGCGCCGCGCCTCTCGGCTCGTGGAGCACAGTTCGCAGACAGACGCGGTGGCGCCGGCAGTGTCCGCCCAGCCCGCGCGCTCTCACACGACACGACGCAACACAACCCGACACCACTGTTACGTATCAGTGTCACGTGGTGTTACAGTGATCCTCGCACCTTACTGCCCAGTGTCCCCCACCGACACCCGAGCAATCTGGACTATAACCAGCATGAGTGACAACAAAGTAACTGAAACAGCGCCTCCTTGAGTTCTTGTGCGTGTGTTAACTTACAAGATGTTTAGTTCATTACAAATAAACTCCATAAGTGATAATGTGATTCAGAGAAATATGTGTCGCAAATGTGAACTGCAATACTATCTAACATTCAATCCGGCTTAGATTCAAGGAGATTCAGACGATATTATCAGAAATGGCTGTATTTTTTAAACGGTGTTTATTTTTAACGGTTATATTTTGGTGGCAAGTTACTAATTTGGCTTCAATTTGTCTTGATAGTTGTGCTTGTATCTCGAATACTACTTTGTGTCAACAATGTTCGTATAACATCACATTTAACGATCACACAGATGTGCACCACCAGCTATCTGTTTGCTGTAATGAAGAGGTAAAGTTGGTGGCGTGGCCTCAGGAGTATGCAAATAAAACTATCGCCCAAGTTACCGCCCGTTTCAGCACTTCATGTAACGCAAGTATAGTTTACTTCGACTTACCTTTATTAGACACGAATTCTCTAAAAATAAAAAATAACAGTTTTATTCAAATAAGGATCAATATCAAAAGACAGAACTTGAGAGAAATTGATTTATCTTCCAATAACTTGCAATACGTTACCAAGGGAGTCTTTAATAACTTCCTGAATCTCCGGAAACTTATTTTAAGCAGAAATAAAATTATTAATATATTTGAGGAGAGTTTCAATGGATTGTCAAAACTAGAAACTTTGGACTTGTCAGAAAATAATTTGACTATGTTGACAAATGTGTTTACACCTCTGAAAAATCTTCAGCATCTAAATTTAAGCAGAAATAATCTTGAGTTTATCCATGAAAATTATTTTAATAATTGGTTACTACAACACCTAGATGTGTCACACAATAATTTAAGAAAATTAGCTCCGGGTGCTTTACAATTATTACCAAATCTGGCGCGATTGCTACTCACGGATAATCCACATCTAGGCATCACCCAACTGGATACACAATTATTGGTTGGCACTGGACGGAGACTACAACAAATAGATGCCTCAAGAACAGGCTTACACCAAGTTCCCGAAGCTTTCACGCATTCTGTACGGTTTCTTTCGTTAGTCGGAAATAGAATATCAGCCGTCAGATGTGGGGATTTCGATAGTTATCCCCTATTACAATCCTTGGATTTTTCAGATAATAAAGTCGTATCTATAGAAGATGATTCCTTAGGTAGATTGGAGATGTTATTGTTTTTGAACATAAACAAAAACCTTCTAACCACTGTTCCCAAATCGCTGCCAGATGAACTAAAGTATCTATCAATCAATTATAATTTAATCAAGAATCTGTCTATACCTGATTTAAAAAACTTGCCTAATTTAAGGATATTATTGTTACAAAATAACGATATACATTACATTGAAGATCATGTGTTTGACGACTTACTATCGCTGGAGATGCTGGATTTGTCGAGTAACCCGATACAAACATTATCGTGGAGTACATTTGATGGACCATTGTCACTTCGAGATTTAAGACTGTGTTACTTAAACTTATCAGTGCCAGAACGAGATGGCTCGTTTCCAATGTCATCACCGGAAAGCGTTCAGATGTTACATCTACAGTCTAGCCCCGGGCTGGCCAGACAGCTACTGGCTGATTCAGCGGCATTGGCCGCCTTCTCTCATTTGCAGTACCTAGACTTGAGAATGAATAATTTATCAGAAATCAGAAATGATTTGTTATTTTACTTGGCGCAACTAAAAACTTTAAGATTGCACGGAAACAATATAAACTGTAGTGCTGAATTATGGCTCAAAGACTGGATGAACTGGAACAAGAGCTTATCCAGCAGTGAAACTTGCTATTATTCTACTTCTGAAGCTAAAGTAGAGATAACTAAATATAATTGTACATTCCCAGAAACGTTTACTATAAGTGACAGCCTTCCACCCGTTAATTTGTACAGCACAGAAATGATAAATAAGTTATTAAGATACTATGGATATTTGAATAATAAAACTGAAAAAACATTTAAACATGGGAACAATAAAATCAAACATGATTATAAAAACCTAAAACCTGCGCAACAGCTTAAAAACACCACGATAAGTAGCCTAGACAAAAGCGATAATTTGTCTGAACTAGAGAAAGAAGAAATTAAAACAAGTGAAAGAAATGAAAATAAAATCTTAATAAACGATTACATTAATGAAACAACTATCGTGAAAGCAAGGGAGTCCTCTAAAATTTTAGATCAGAATAAACTTCAAAACGACCAGCTTAATATTGATCACAGATTTTTAGATATAGAACCCTACTTCTCCGTATCGACACGTAATTATAAGAAAGATTTTAAAGATAATGTCAGCCAAGTATATCGAAAGAATAGATCTGGAAAGCGTTTAAACACACCATTGAATATTACTAAGAAAGCTGAAAACATGGTCTCTGAATCTAAATCTAGTATTGTTATGAGTAAGCATTTCAGCGAATCAGAAAACGTGACTGTACATGAGATGGAGACTACGCATCCAAAATACAAAATCGAATATTCACCTTACCAGTCCGCTAATAAAAGTTACGCACAGTACATAGGCACAGTAGCAGTATGTGGACTAATAGTGATATCATTGATACTTTGGGTGAGTTTTCGCCTGAGATACAGAAGAAGAAATGTGTCCGTCGTCAATACAGAAGCCGAGGACCAAATAGAGGTGTCGAATATCTCCGGAGGGGTGCTGTGGTGACACCTGCGGGCAGCCGACCCGACGCCCTTCGAATACGATTCTCTCCTTACGTAGAACTAATGCAATGTGAGTATGTTAATTAGTAGTTTGTAAAGTAAAATGTTAACTAGTAACATATAAAGTAAATGAAAGATCAATAGAGAATTGTCAAAGGATTTGCTTCCAGCCAACCGTATGATATTTGGACTAAATTATAATGCAAACAGTGGGTTTATGTACACTAATATATATGTGTAACATAACATTTAGTACGACAGTGTTGTAGATACAATTTTCTTTTGTTCCAGTTCGAAGCGGTCGGCTGCACGAGGTATGGATGGCGTTTTGTGATATAATTGGACGTACATATTTTTTTATGAAATAAGTACAAATAGATTGGTTAACTGGGCAGCGGGGCTATGAATTATTTTGTCAGTGTAAATAAATTGTGTTGTTGACTTATGGTGACCGTAGGTTTATAGACCTATTTTTATGTTAAGTCGTCGTAGAATCGTGATTTTAATTTAGATACCTAACCTAGCTGACTTCATCTACTACGCGGTACTTAAGGGCTTTTTGTGGTTAGGCAGCAACATACTGTACATAATGATAATATTTGCAATACGTAATGTAATGTCACCATATCGAGAGTAAGATTCGTGGTGTAGAATTAACGGTTAAAATGATGACCGAAAACTGTATAGCGCAAAATATCGTGAAAGCAGATCATGTCTTCCCTGTAAACCTTGTAATTATAACGTTGTAAACAATTTATCGCGTAACGAGCTCTACTAAAGTGCCAAAGTATTTTATTTCGTACTTAAAACTTAGTCTTGTATCTTGACAATAATTTCAATTAGCGCACAACTCTATCAATATGTCTATTTGTTTGTCATTTCATATTTCTTTCTATTTATATTGCATACTATGTTAGATGCCACTATTAAAAATGTGCACATTTATCCGGAACTAACAATATCTGTTGCATACAAATATTTATCTTGATGTGAGAATTAAACCTGAAATGAACGCAAATACCAAAATTGTATACCGGAATATAAAATGGTGGTAGGTACTGATATTATACATTACCTATCTGTTTGTAACCTGCCCTTTAGATATATGAAGGATAATACCTACAAAAAAAATGTAAAGAAGTATTATTATCTCATACTTTTATGTATCGCTATGGTGATGCTATTACACAAAGTAATTAAAATGATTATTTAAAGAAGTATCTACCACCATACATACTCTGTTCAAACGTTGTTTATAGATATCTTTGTTAACTCCTAATAAAAACAGCTCTTAATATCGGAGAATTGTGTATTAATTATATTATACATTCAATTATTTTCGTTTTGATTTGTTCCTGTGTACAGAATATTTATCAAAAATTTTAATTAAAATGTTAGTTTTAGCTTACTCAATAAATCAAGTAAGTATAATAAAACAAAATACTTTGTAAACCATAAAAATGTATATAAATTTGAAAACTAAATAGCCACGGATTAATTTGTTAATCAGTAGTTTAATATTCAGTGTTTCACAATGTTATTTCATTCATCATTCTGAAACCTAAGGTTGTAACTTGATATATAAACATTTTAAGGAAAATGATGTGTAGATATATGTTTTTACGTGAATCGTAGATTATGATGTACAAACAGATAGCCAAAGATTTAATAAATAATAGATTGAGTACCATACTTTTATTTATTTATTAGACATTTTGAAAACCCTCAGTCCGTAGATACTCAACCTTCCAAAAAGCGTCCGACATTTGAATAACAAAATCGAGATTACAATGTTCGATTTGCTTACACACCTGAAGAGTCAGATATGAATAAAAGTATCTCAGATATACATTTGTTCGAAATAAGAATAAGTCGACTAAAATGTAACAAGTGAACCGAAAGTAATTTTCTTTAAGGCTCATCTGAAGAAAAATTGTGATTATTTGAAAAGAAAAAGAGAAAGCTGGTAATGATTTTCACACCGACTTCAAAAAGGAGAAGGTACAGAATTTTAAGGATTTTTTTGTGAATGTTTACTGATTACTTTGAAACTGCGTGATAGATTTGCATAGCTTTTAAATATAAGTTTGATGAGAATGCGGATATTATTACTTTATAACAACCTGTTCAACTGCTTATTAATACTTCAAAACTCGAGTTCTTTTTTGGTTATACGGTACGTTTTTGAAATTCAATGACATCACAAGCAATTTAAAAAATATAAATTGATCTACGGATATATCTATTTGCCTTAAGTAAGTAAATAGCAGGTTTAAGTACCTACATAACAAAACAATGTAGTATTAAATAACTTACATTTTTAATAGAATACTTATCGGGCACCAACTTTAAATCTATAATACAAACAAAATATTTAACATAACATGGTAAGGGTTCAATCCGCTATATCTTGAGGGTCTTTTATAAATACGTTGTGTTTATTTATAAAACAATACTCATTTTTCTCAATATTTGTATTGCCAGCCAGAGGTATTAAAGGGCTGCTCCGTTTGCGGCAGTTATGTTTGCATACGGGGCAAACTGGGATATTTTAAAATAATACGACCGTGCATGCTTATGAATTTCGGTCGCGGTGGCAGAAGAAATTATACTGTGCAAGAGTGTGCGGAAACACAGATGAACTCGCTCGTCTCTCACTCTCAGGTTGGACGCATATCTGACGGAAAATGTTCTGTGCATCGTCGGTTGCGTAACGCCAGCGCAGTCAAATAAATAATAAAACATCCACCTTACAAACAAAACCGAATAATGCGTTTATGCGTCGACTATACTAACGACGATACGTGCCGACGCGACGGAACTCCTGTCAGATGTTCCTCCACCCTCTTAGTTTGTTGGGAAAGCAATCCGATACGAATAGGGACGGGTCAGGTGTAGGACCATTCAATAACCTACATCAAATCAGATCATTTATCTTAAGTATACCATTAAAAGGCACTTTTAATTGGCATTTTTTAATAAAAAAGAGAATTTTGCGACTCTAGTTGTAATTCTGTTTTTACATCGTTACCGAAATATGTAAAGACAAGAATGGATAAAATTGTGCGTTGCGCCATCAGGCTCAGTTTCAACTAGCCGATTCAGTAGGAGCATAGGCATGCACGCAGAGCTTGTTCTGACGTTCGGTGCAGAGTTCGCCAGCACGCTCGTTAACTCCATTCTTATATGCTTTGTGTTCGGTAGCGACCTTTCAATGTCCATCAGGCTGCGATGAGAAAACACGCCTTTAGGCACTTTAAAATGGGGTTTTAGTTACAAAATAATAATTTGCGGTAAGCCGGTAAGTAGTAAACTTGCTAATAAATAAAGTTTCAGTGGTTAACTTTCAGTACCTACTGTTATTAATTTAAAGAAGTTGTTTATCAATTAAAATAAAATCGAAGGCCAAACAAAGCCAATCCTCTTGTATTTAACTAACAATAATGTTTATTTTTATGATTCGTTATATTCGCTTTATTTTGTTTATAATATAATTACATTATAGTTTTTACTACAAACAAAATTACCTACGAATATCAGGTAAATAATTTAAGACTTCCGATCATTATTTTATCGAAAGGTTATAAAAAACAAATTCCCCTTGGGTTATTGTGCTGAAAATAATTGAAATAGTTGAAAAGGTTGGCCAAAGTTGTTTAATAATGAATTTCAATAACTGACTAAAGTTACAATACTGTTAATCAAATACCTATAGTTGGTATTTGATTTAAGAAAGTAAACTTTGTCGGTTGGAGGATGCTGGTTTTAAATACATACATAATTTATTACTTTCCCATACTTTAATGACACAGCTGTATAACTTGTTAAAATGACAAAACGTGCTAAATAACAAGAATCCGTCAGTCTTAATTATGTAAAAGAGAACAAAAGGAGATAACACTATTATGACAAGGAATTCGACGATAGCCATTTCATTACGTCTAGGAAACCCAATCGACTGACAAGCACCTTTGAGCAATCCACTCACTGATCCTAGTGAGTCAGCACTTTTGGCTCAGATCAATATAGTTGGCCCACATTGGGTATACTAGGTGGACTATTTCAATTCCACACGATTGGGAATATAAGTACAAAAATATAAGTTTGAGAGCTCTAATTTCGAAACACAATTAAGGAAATAGTTTCAATAAACCTAGCAATTATTATGCCAATATTAGCCAGCCCATGTTTGGCCAGAGAACACTATTACATATCTGATAACACTGCAATAGTCTTCTCTGGCCAAACATGAAGAAAAAGGCTTGCAAACTGTGGCTAACAGGCTGCAGCAAAGTCAAAGTCAAAGTCAAAGCATTTATTTCAATTAAACCATTTACAGGCACTTTTGAATTGTCAAGGAGTCGGTCAGTTAGTCAGAAAGTTGAAGCTAGTTGCTCGTTCCAAAACGTAGGTAGGTCTCTATGGAGAAAAACGAGCAAGAAACTCCACGGACACTCTTTTAAAATCAGGTTTTTACAAAATACTGCTTACATTATTCTTGTTGCTTCTATATGTGAAAACAATGAAGGTAATCTAGAAATACAAAATATAAAAAATAATCAAGATAAAAACCATGGCAGTTAAGAGTTGACTAATCACTACTGACAGCGCCCGTTCACGAACATGACGCGTAAATCAGCACCATTCAGCTCAACCATTTTGGAGGGAGCTGAATGATCCAACACACGCGCCACCATCAGCGAGACATTTGAGTGAGCATGACAATTCTCTCAACCGCCATGTTCAAATGAGCATGGCGATTGAGAGAATTGTCACTCACTTTTTCGACACAATTCAATTTTGTAAATAATAATTTAGGTACTTAATATATGGCTCCATGGTACTCACATTTACAAAATTTAAATAATGCTGCTAAATTATACAAAACTAAGGTTTTCAATGTTTCTAAAAATGTCGAAAAAGTAATTAAAATATATTTGTGTATAATAATAACGATACTCGTTACTCATGTCAATAAAAAAAAGGGGTAGGAAACAACATTCCTCCAATTAGGAAAATCCCTAAACTGCCTGTGGAGCAGGACCAGCATTTAGCCAAGCATTTTTATCATTGACGTAGTCTTCTAATTTATAATATGCTTGTCTACACAGTGTGCGTTTAATACATGTTTTAAATTGTCTTTCATTTAGTTGTAGAATATCAAGAGGTATTTTATTATAAAATTTTACACAGTACCCCATAAAAGAAATATGAACTTTTGACAATCTGAAACTTGGCTGATCTAATTTCTTCCTATTTCTAGTATAAACACTATGCCTGTCACTTATTTTATTAAAAAGATGAAGGTTTTTTCGAACATGCATAATGTTTTCATATATGTATTGACAAGGTACCGTCATGATGTTAATCTGTTTAAACAATTCTCTTAGAGACTCGCCTCTGCTGAGATTATAGATGGCTCTGACAGCCCGCTTTTGCAGAATAAAAATAGAATCAATATCTGCAGCCCGCCCCCAAAGCAAGATACCGTAGGACATGATGCTATGAAAATAACTAAAATATACTAGCCTAGCGGTATCCACGTCTGTCAAATGCCGGATTTTTCTGACAGCGTAAGCGGCCGAGCTCAACCGCCCTGCAAGAGATGTTAAGTGAGGACCCCATTGCAGCTTTGAGTCAAGCGTAATCCCTAGGAAAACAGTCTTTTCGACGAATTCAAGTATATCCTTATTCAATACAACGTTACATTCACTACTTTTAACATTCGGTAAAGCGAATCTTATGCATTTAGTTTTCTTCTCATTTAATACTAAATTATTTACAGTAAACCAATTATGAACCATAAGCATAGCGTCATTTACGTCGTTATGGTGCTGTGCCCGTCTATTAACTCTAAAAATCAAGGAAGTATCATCAGCAAATAACACCATTTGTGGTTGATTTTTCAGTAAATAAGGTAAATCGTTTATATAAACTAAAAAGAGGAACGGACCCAATATTGAGCCCTGCGGTACCCCCATTTTTACTTTTACAGCTGAATCTCTTGACCCTCAATATGGATAAAAGAAAAGCTACTTATTAACTTCTTTGTTTCCAAACGCTCCTCTCCTAAATGCTTAGTGAGCATAAGGCTGCATTCATGTTTGATGCCCAATAACTGTAACTGTCCTCATTAGACCAAATCGACTCAATTAAATATCTCAAGGTCCACTTGGATAGCCAACTGACATGGACTACACACATCAACGCACTCAAAAGCAGAACTAAAAAGCTTATGCGAGTTTTTAAGCGTTTAAGCAAAATTGTTGATGAGAAAACCTTAAAAATGGTTTATTTTTCTCTTTGCCAATCGACTCTTAACTACTGCATAACTGCATGGGGTGCGGCAGGTAAGAGTTACATGCTGAAAGTGGAAAGAGCACAACGCGCACTCCTAAAAGCAGCCTATGACCGACCATTTAAATACTCCACTGACTTGCTATACTCTGAATTGGGGGTGCTCAGGGTCAGACAATTATTTATTCTAGCCACCTATTATTTACATTACCCTGCGATTCCATAAAACTGCCTTGAGCACCGCCGCGTATAGTCACTCTGGCCGTAGATTGGTGTGGGACTCAGTAAGGTACCACAAAGCAATTGGTAGAAGATCCTACAATTTTATTCGACCCTACATATAGAAAATTAAACACGAAACATAATCTAGTTCATTTAACAAAGCACCAATGTATAAAAAGGATCACTAAATGGCTACTTGAGTTAGATTATGAAGGCATTGAAGAGATATTAAAGATCAAACAGTAACAAACACCAAATTTACGCGCACACGCGTAGCGTGACCACGCTATGTCTACGGAAGAATAGACATACTGACAGGAAGAATAGACAAACTGTACTGACTTGTCTATTCTTGCTGTCAGTACCTACGTCTATTCTTCCGTAGACATAGCGTGGTCATGCTACGCGTGCAGAAATATATCTATATAAACATTACACACCATAAACATTACACACTAACACTCACCCACTCATCCCTTCACATCCATAATTGTTTCACACAATCATACATTTGTGCTATCACCACTGACACGTTCCCACGCATACATTCGCGCAGTATTATGTATTCTTTTATTATTGTACAATTTCTATAAAACTTTTCTTTTCTTTCGTTTATTTTACTTCTAACTTTGTTGTTAACCTACCAGTTTGTGTCACGTTTACTTATTTGTTGTCCTGTAATGTAACGTATCAAAGTACATAACTAGATCCCACGACACAGGGAATCCTAGTGTGGGGTCTAGAGAACAAAAACTGTATAACACTTCAAGACAATAAATTATTATTATTATTATATTTTATATACTTTATGTATCTTGGGACCCAGAGGTCCCGGGCCTTTGTAAGGCGTACGAGGAGCCGAAGCCAACTCGCAGAGGCCCCTTAGGTAGCTTTATATGAAATAAGACACCAACCGACAATTATCCCTGTATGCACTATGTAAGTGCACCCAAGGACAACCCCCGGTTGGTGCAGGACTATTACAGGATATGGAAACTAACAGTACTGGACTATGGGTATAGGTTGCTAAAGTGACTTGGTTACCTGAAACTATGAAGTGACTATGGCCCCTGCCGAATCAATGTTAGTATACATGGATAAAATAGCAGGGGGTGACTTGCACACTCACTAAATGGGCCCCCTGAAACAGTCGCTAGCACGAAGTGACGTAGCGACAAGAGGGCAACATATCTTGAGGTGCTAGAGGAGTGGAGAGGTATTCCACGGCTATCAGGACAATCCCGGAAGTACGGTCAAGATCCCTACCAGCGTCTTACTGGAATACTTCCTTACCCCGAGCACGAATGCTCTCGCGAGTTTCCACTCTAACCGGCCAATTAAGGCAAGATAGAGGTGGGAGCTCCGTTCCCCATCCCTGGCCTGCCCTTATTGAAAGGCAAGACAGAGATGAGTAACAAGACTTCTCCCGGGAGATCAGGTCCGTGGGGTCGCTACTGCCCAACAGCTCGCCACAAGCTGCCCTGCGGGTTTATTATTATTATTAATCATAACTTTTGATTAATAAGATAAATATTGATAAGGGCTAAAGTAATTATTGTGACAGCAGGTGCTGTAGACTAACATAATTAAGGGCGAAATAGGCAATTTAGTTTAATGTAAAGATGATATTTACAAAGCGCACTGCGTATTACATAATATAGAAGTGCGCGGAGTAATTAACACTAACTTATTTACTCGGGAGAACTATTAGGGAAATCGTTGTCGTTAAGTTGTTTTACTGAGCAGAGACTTATTCGTAGGAAATTAAAAGTAGTTGCTAAGACTTGGGTGATTAGACAGGTAATAAGATTTGCCTACAAAACAAAATCTATGTACATATCAAGAGTCGTTCCATTAAATTAACAGGCACAGTAACAAATAACAACGAGTGTAACTAAATAACTTTTCGGCAAATTGATGAGCAAATAACTGCAAATGAGATCGCGTCAGTAGTAGCTCGCATTAAGATAACCTTTTTATTGCATTCCTATTTCGTGCGCTGTTTCCCTATCCATTACTGCGCATTGACTTGCTAAGTACCAACATTACAGGAAGGCGTAAAGCGAATGATCCTGAAGTAGGCGGAACACGAAAATGTTAATAAGGTTATTCCAGATTGTATAGTGAAATGTAAACAGCCCTTCGGCTATTATGAGCCGTGGTACACAAGACAAACAGTCTTGGAGCGGCGCCGGCGTCTGTGTCCCGCTTAAATATTGATATGGTGGCTCAGTTCGTCAGCTCCTGAGACACCCCCCACCCTGCCCTTCTGCGAGATTTCCACTTAATTATTTAATTTTATTAATTCCTTGATTCCTACTACTGTTTGAATTGTATAATTGGACTTCTAAACTTAGCAATTACGTGAATTTCACCAAAAGGTAAATTGATTTGATAAATGATTATCTTTTTAGTTATTAGTATTGAATCCTTTGATTTATATGGGTTCTGTTCACGTAAACGTATGCTACTTATTTACATGTGATGTTTGAGTTAAAGAATATTATAAAAGAAGGACATTTTGCAGTGACACAGCTGCTGTTTGTCGTTTGTGATTAATGCATTTGTAAATTAAATGTATTAAATGGAACCTGCGCAGCCCCCCTCAATCGTAGAGCCCACAGATGGGCCCCCCTAGTTTGCAAAATTCAACTTTATAATTATGAGAAACGTTACAGTTAATGTCACCGAATAAAAACTAACGCCAAAACATATTTCAAACGCTTTTGAAATTCCACTTACGTAATCTATAAACGCAACTTGAGCAGGTATTTACAGCCTTATACCTATGTTTTGGCTAATTACAATAATATCACTAACATAATTAGCATATTATGCAGCCGTCATATTCAATATTTACACATCGAATCTATTGACTAATTATAATTAGGGCCTAACTGACGTAATAAAGCTATGTAACTAATGATTATATCTACGACAAGCACAGATCTAAGACACGGCGCTGGTTTCATGGTCTGAGTTAATAAATCATAATTATAGTAGACAAAGGTCGTTTATTCTGGTTGGCTTTAATTACCAACCCCTTTAATCCTTCGCTCCAATAAAAGCATTTAATTAAAATTGTAGCAGTAAATACATCAACAATGTTTCGACTAAGAAACCAGTGTTGTAAGGTAAAATTTAATAAACACCGCTAACGAGCGATTGGGTTTCAATAAAATGCGAGTCATTTTATTAATTCTTTAAATGGCTCGCGACGAGGTAACAGATTATCCGAGCAAGTTTCTTATTACTTCCTGTGGTTATGTGGAAGGATTTGTGCTGTTATGTTTGTACTCCTCTACTTACTTATGGCATCAACATTACGAAATGTTTTACGACTATTAAGTATTTGCCATTACATTCCTCGGTATCTAGTCTAGACTAGGTAAAATCATAATATTTGCTTCATTTTGAATATAACACTTACGTTACCGTGTGAAGTTACATTGAATTTACACTCGCTCAAACAAGCAGATCCTTGATCTAATATTAGAAGGTATCATTAATATTTCAGACGTCGGCTTCGTTACCGTGGCCATCGGGTTGAGCACAACATCATCTGTGCAGCCTATTCCGATATAGTTGTGAGGTACATAAACACACAAGTAAAGGTAGATTTAACCCTTTACCTCATTTGATTTTCGAGAGCTTAAGGATTGTAACGGTAAGTCCGATAAACCCGATTGTTGAATTCGGGGCTCAAAGTGAAATTTACGAGGAACTTAATGCAGGTTGGACAACTTTGTAGAGGCACAAGGTAAATGAAGGAAGGCGACTGTTCTGTTGTAAATCTATTTTCGTAACTCGTACATTAAATTCAGGAAGGTTATGCGAAATAACTATCCTCTTTTAAACAGTGAAATGCCAACCCATGTGGGTTTAGTATAAATGAATAAAGCTCTGTTACTGGTTACAGTTCTATTCATGCGGTGCCTGAAGTTAAGTGAGTGCATTAAGGAAATTATTGTCAGTCATTAGCGCTGCCATCGGGCGGGAACATACGTTATATGTACACATGGCAAAATAATCGAGTGTATCTACAAACAATAAGAATTTCAGGTATTTCTTTTAATGTAGTGGTATTTGGCAATACTACTTGATGGTAAGTGGCTACCGCCGTCCATGATCCACAGATGTGTTGACCACCCAAAAAAAAAGACAACCGCCTTCAAAAACCATAAAGTGAAAAATAACTTTAAAACAGAACATAATGTCTTTAGTTTCGGAAGTAGGTGGCTTGGCTGCTCTATTTGTTGTTTTGTATTGCCACCGACTTCCGAAACTAAAGTCATGTGCTGTATTAAAGTTATTTTTCACCTTTTGGTTTTTGAAGGCGGTGTCTTTTTTGTAAAAAAGCTTTTTTATTTTTCACTTTTTATTACTTCCGTATCATCCAAATCCATTAAGAAATGGCAAAACAGTCAAAACAGAGATTGAAAGTACAAGGTGAGAATATTACAACATCATCCATGTATATTTTTTTGCTTTCTGTCGATTTTTTCAAAAAGTGCTGAATCAATTTCGATAAAATTTATGTGAGACCACCCTTGAGGCATACCCTATCCATCAAAATAAGAATTTTCAAAATCGCTTTACATTTGCCGGAGAAATCGCGTAACAAATATACAAAAAAAAAACATACAGCCGAATTGAGAACCTTCTTCTTTTTGAAGTCGGTTGAAAAGCAATGTTGACATAATATCCCGTAACCTTTAGACTGAAACAAAACACATGCTGCTTTAGTTGTACGAGCTCTTTTACCAAACTCTCGTGCCACTACACATACTTGAACGCGCTAGATTTGCTAGACTGCGTCACTTAAATAAAAAAAGACCTTAAATAAATATACTTAAAAACTTCAATTCGTGCTCTTGAAAGTCAGTACCATGAAAGTTGGGCGGGTCAATCTTTGATATAAATCTGACACAGCATATCTGTACTCAGAGGTCCGGCCGGTTCCGGAGCGCCACTGAATTATTCATCTATTCCTAACTATAGTTGCGACTCATTCTTTTGTTTTCACTATGTGAATACCGAATAACTTTTTATACATACTAGATATTCGTGTAACAAGAGAATTTGCTTCCTTATTTGTAATATACGTAACTGTTTGAATTTGGTAATAATCTATTAAAACAATTGTAGGTACGTACCTAAAATAAATTGGAGACATTTTTCACACAAATTGCGACTAAAAATAGAACGCGATCGTCTTTATAAATAAAATCAGAGAATCTGATCTGTTGCCTGTTCATCATTTGAAGGCAATCTGAATATTTTTGGTGTAGATTTGGGGGCACGGCAGTGCCCTCGCCAAGACGAGCCAAGCGAAGCGCTAGGGCACATTTTCTCGAAGCGCTTCGTCGTTTTTTGAACCCTCATAACTTGAGTTTGAATTATGCCAGATAAACAAAATTCTCAAAATATGGTGTCATTACTAGACTTACTAATTATGTAAAGTTTAAATTGCATAGCTCTTATACTTTAGAATTTATTGATATCTAAAAAAGCCCAATTTCGTCACTGACTCAACGATGATCATCAAAATTCTGGGGCACTTCCTGAAGTCCTCGAAAGCTAAAATTTGGTATGTACCTAAGCTAGAATTAGTACACAAACAACAAAATAAAATCATAAACTAGTAAAAATTAACAAAAAAATATTGTCTTAGGCAACTTACAAAAAGAAGTAAATCCCACCAAAAATATTTTTATGTAAAATGTTGCCAAGACGCGAAATAAATGGCTGGCACTGTCAAAAAGTTATCAGATTTCTACCTATAATCTCTACTTTACTTGCCCTAACTTCAAAAACTCTACACCCTAGTCAAAATATGTATGTGGCTTAGCTGTTTTGTTACTATAATAACTACTGTAATGAACAGTGAATACATTTTTCACTTTACGCCCATGTAACGGCAGCGAAACGGCCTAGCCACATTTAAATATTTTGAGTAAGGAGTAGAGTTTGTGAAGTTAGGCAAGTAAAGTAGAGATTATATATATTTTTGATAGTGCTAGTCAGTTCATCTTAGCAACATTTTACATGAAAATGTTTTAACTAGCTTCTTATTCAAATACTACGACCCTACCTATACCTTTTTCGATTTTGTATAGCGCTGCACAGCTACGCATCGTGCGTTTGGTGTGTCGTTTCTCACAATATTGCATAAATTACAACGCCACAAGCTGCGCGGCGCTGCATGCGGATTGACCTCGCTTAAATACCGTAGGTATATAAACTAATGGATGATCATAAGCAGGATTGTTACATACAACGATCATTTAGGTAGACCTATAGTGTAGTACTAAATCAAGGAGGGGATCGCTAAAAACTGGCAGAGTTCCATTTTATCAAACCATTAAGTACCTCTTACAAGGGGGCTTGTGGTTATGTAAATAATACCGTACGGATGGGTCGGTCATGGTTAAGCTACGCTTGCCGCGGATTGTTCGTAGATGGGTAACCATCCATACCATACCGAGACCTCTCAGTGTCTCGTACAGCTATTGATCCCGGCGGTGATTGTACTGTACTGTCGTTATAGGTAGTCCGTAGCGAGAGAGTCTGAAAATCAATCTTACCCAGGGGTACCCAGTAACTGGGTTGTTGCAGTCAGACAGGCAGTCGCTGTAAGTAAAACGCAGTTCAATTTTAATTCATTCAATTCGCAATTCAGCTGTACTCGGTTAGACTGGAAGCCGACCCCAACATACTACGCATATGATGAGGAACCTCATAAATAAAAAACTTGCAATAAAAACCTTAATTAAAGTAATGAATGAAATAATAGTATATTTAAAGTTTAATGCCTTTATATGAGAAAGGTGTGGTCAACTGTGACCGCAGCGCGGTTCCGACGTACATTCAGCGACCCTGAATAATTCATCGAGGCTTTTGCTGTCACGACCTTACTTTGCTTCGAACAACGTCTAGTTCTAACTACCCTACGTATTTACCTGTTTATATAACTTCACGAATACTTTTTAGTTGAAAATATCACCAGACACAATTTTAAGCTGCAAAATGGAAGGTGTTAGTCTACACCTAATGGACTCAAGTGCACTTGTGTCCAAGAATTTATTGGGCTGTCTTGAAAATGTTTTAACTCGAGTTCTATATTCGGACTACATTTTGTATTAGGTATTCAAAGCCGTAAGTTGCGAAGTGAATTAAATGATTTTAAGTATGTTCTTTCCTATCCTATATTTCTATCCTCACGATAGAAATATAGGATAGGAAAGAACATACTTACTACATTTATGTATAAATATAACGACACCCAATTAAAATTTCGGTGGTCTTTGCATAACTTAAACATTCCTTTAAATATATTAATAATAAAAGAATATAAAAACCGCGGTTGTAAACATAAAAAATAGTAACGTAAGTATAGCACAGTCTCATTCGCTAAGAGTATTTGGCACATAAATTGGAACAGGAAGACAATAGAAGAAAGGCAATAAACCTCATAGAATGGGAGATAAGGAATCGAGAGATATTGGCATGGGCGTTCATGGATCACTCGACATACTGTCGCGATGTAACTATGTAGGTAAGTATACTGTGCAAATGCTGGTCAGCGAGTCTTATACATAGATTAACAATGGCGTAGATATAATTATCACGATGGGTCTCTCCAAAAAGAAGTCAGGAAACATCAGTTATAAGAAGTTTATATTTCACGCTTCCATTAATTCCATTCCATTCGACATTTTACTAGGTATCCTCAAATCTTTAAATGTCTCGTCTTCTGCTTTAGCCTGGTTTAATTCTTATCTTCGGGGGCGCTCTCAGTGTGTTCGCCTTGATGAGGTTTTCTCTGATTGGTGTTGCCTCACCGAGGGTGTTCCTCAGGGTAGCGTTCTCTCTCCTCTTCTATTTTCAATTTTCATTAACATGGTTACCAGTGTAATCTCTTCCAATTTCCATCTTTATGCAGATGACTTGCAGCTCTACCGGCACTTTAGTGTAGCTGATGCCGATTCTGCCATTGCTGCTATGAATCATGACCTGGCTTGTATCAGCGCTTGGGCTAAGTCTTTTGGATTGCAAATCAACCCAACTAAATCTCAGGCCATGGTCATAGGCAGCCGATTTGTTCGTAGTGCGGCCGTTGTTGCATCTTTGATGCCGTTGTACCTTGATGGTGTTCGCATTGATTATACAGATACCGCCAAAGACCTGCGTGTAACTATTGATTCCTGTCTGTCGTGGCGAGCTCAAGTCAATGAGGTAAGCCGTAAGGTACACTTCTCTCTTCATTCGCTGAAATGCCTTCAGAGTGTCCTGCCTTTGAAGACTAAAATTTCGTTGGCTCAAACGCTTATTCAGCCGATAATAGATTATGCCGATGCCTGCTACCTGGATGCTACTGAGGAGTTATTAAATAAGCTTGAGCGCTTGCAAAATTTATGTATTCGCTTTATTTTTGGTCTTCGTAAATATGACCACGTTTCCCACCTTCGCAAAGAACTCAAGTGGCTCCCAATCCGCCTTCGCAGGAACACTAGGATCTTATGTCTCCTCTTCAATATCCTTCACAACCCGTCCTATCCTTCTTACCTGCGCGAGCGTTTTTCTTATGCCCGCCCTACTGACGCACCGTGTAGATCGCACCTTAGATCCCTACTTAAATCCCATCCTCATAAATCCAGCTATTACTCATATTCCTTTTCCGTCCATGCTGTAAGGTTGTGGAACGCACTTCCGCCTAGCATTCGTGATCTAAAGACAATTTCTTTGTTCAAAACCAGAGTGAAAGAGCATTACCTTTCCTCTCAATTATGATTTATTATATACATATATATTTTTATTGGTTTATATATCTTAGCATTATGTATTTATATAAGTATATATTAATATTTACTTATATGTGTATTTATATATAATATTATAGGTTAGTTAAATAAGGCACATACATACTTTATTCTCTTCCTTTTCTCACACACTATAGTCTATGTTTCTTTTTTCATTTCTCCTTTTGCAGGTCTGCTGGCAGAAATTTCTTAAGAAATAAGCAGTACCTATGTACTCATATTTTATAATGTTCTTTTCCTGTGTTGTCTACTGTGTGTACATAAATAGTAAAATAAATAAATAAATAAATAAATAGAAAGGTCATTTCAAATCGCATTGATTGTCAATTGCGTTTAATTCAATCTATCTAATACCTTTAAATGAGCAATTCTTGTATATATACATATATAATCTGAATCTCGGAAACGGCTCCAACGATTTTCATGAAATTTAGTATGCACGGGGTGGCGGGGGCGATAAATCGATCTAGCTGGGTTTCATTAAAAAAACACGATTTATCTAATATCTTTAAACGAGCAATTCTTGTACATATAATATATATGGAACGACGAATCGGAGGCCCGCCATTATCGAGAACACGTGATTTACCACCACTACTTTTGGCGCGCTTCTACAGAGTCGTGATGTTTTGAGCCCACAGCGAGCAGGACATTCACAATTCAGTGTCTGATCGCATCGGAGCTAAGACGTCCCGGAACTGTACTCGATTCGTTGTGTTTAAGGGTTGCTATGTCTATTTAGTGTTACTGTGCAAAATTGTGGTTTTAATGAACATCGTGTATTGTACCCTATACCCAGTGTGTTTGCATTGCACGAAACCCAAATTCCGCCCACATGATGACTGAATCTAACGGACTAAATCCTGACGATCCGACATATATGTTTATATAATCTAAATCTCGGAAACGGCTTTAACGATTTTCATGAAATTTAGTATGCAGGGGGTTTCGAGGGCGATAAATCGATCTAGCTAGTTCATTAAAAAAAAAACACGATTTACCAAAAAAATACGCCGAGCAAAGCTCGGTCGCCCAGGTTAAACTTTAAATAAATATAGTGTAGTATACTTGGATTATTTTTTACGTGGATACGATATCTATTGTATAACTTATGTAGGTATTTATAAAACGCCTTTCAAAGACGTTGTTTCATAAAGGTCAGAGTTTTGTAACACAATTTCTTTGAATGAAACCGTTGTGCTATTTTTAAAATGGCTACTTATATAAAACTTTGAAGACAATGTGTTACTACTTATTTCTGTTTCTTAATCAAATTGTACTTTAATTTGATGTTCGTTTCGTTGCTATATTTAAAGAACATTTATAACTAAGTAATAATAATAACAATAAATTTTATTTATTTTCTCTGAAAAAGGCAGGACATTGTTGATTCATAGCATCAAGTTATATAATAAGTATTAGATATGTTTTTATATTTGGCACATAATTAATACCTATACAAAATACCTGTTCATATCACAATGTTATGGCAAGTTCCGAAATTCACACATTGGACAAATATTTGTGGACCCGAATACTTGTCTCAATTCAGGAATGGAATCCGGAACCCTACGGACGGTGGTTGACGCTTCAAACCTGGTTGTAATGTAATTATAACGTCAATGATTTGGGCGACAGACGGCCTGGCGAGCGAGAGATCGAATTTGAAACTTAAAGTTCAATAATTATGAGTGAGAATCGTTATGGCATTAAGGGTATAGCGTGCGTATATACCAGCTAGACCTGGGCTCAAAAATCTGATGGTTAATTGTACTAATTAAAAACAACATCAACATTTTGTCGCAATCTCATCTCAGCTGCATCATCTGCCTAGCCTTTTTCCAACTATGTTGGGATCGATTTCCAGTCTAACCGGATACAGCTGAATACCAGTGTCTTACATGGAGCGACTGCCTATCTGATCTCCACACCCCAGTTACTGGGTAATACGGATACCCCTTGGCAAATCTGATCAGGTACTACATAATTACTGCCAAAGGTCTCCACGCTTTACGTGCTTTCCGAGGCACGCAGGAAACTCGGTTTGAAATGGATGGTCACCCATCAACGGACTGACCGCGGAAACGTAGCTTAACCATGACCGATCTCCTCAGCGACAAAAAATTTTGGTAAACTAGAGCATTTTGGACAGATTGAGACTGATATTATAATGTGAACGTTCCTAAAAGTTATGGTAGAATTGCCTTCTTCACATTGCACAAAACACAGTTAGCTATCATGCAAATCATTACGTCTCGGAACGAGGTACCAATGCAGGTGATAATTGCAGAAGGTTGTTATTATCATATTATAATTTAGGATAAGACACTACTATATATACTTATTTATTATATAAGAAACTATTTACAGATAATTCGTGTTGAAAACGTCTTTAGAGGAATTCATTTAAACCATAGTTAATGATTTAAGAAAAACTGATAACAGTCTTTCAATACGTTCAATTTATTTCTCTTTTTTAAATTACAGAAAACTTTTATTGAATTTAACCTCCTCGAACACATTATTGAGATGAAACATTTGTCAAATAAAATGAAAAGCTGAAGGGTTAATATTTACTTGCTCTCTCAATGGTTCTGATGAAATGAGTTCAAGCATGGACTGCCCTTTTACATTAACTGCTCTTTTAAATTTTATATTATTTGGACATTGGTAAGATAAAATGAAAATAGATTCTACAGAAACTACCAATTAAGTCGATGTTAATTATAAAGCGATTATTTAGGTAATTTAAAGTATTCATTATTTTGGAAACTGTTACATGTAACCATTGCTACATTATCCGCTACGCTGGCTACGTAACAGAAGCTACGCCGATTACTTAACACACGCTACGCAGAATCCGTAGCCGTATTCAGCGAAACAATGCGTAAATTTATTGGCGTAAGTAGTACTCGTAGAGTTAGATAAAAATATATTGTGAAAAATATAAAGAAAATATAGCTATGCGTCAGTTACAAATGTAAATAAATTAAATATTCGTATTTCGTAATGGATACTAATTCTTACATTTTTTCAGTTTTACATTCTCAATTTTACATATTTAATAGGAATTAGGTCATCTTCGGGAACAATAATATATTTTTCCAAAATTTATATAATGATTGATGTGACCTGTCATTGAAAATGCGATGTAAATTACATACGTCTCCACCGAACGTGGCTCGCATCAGGGTGCTGCAGAGGAAAAGTCCCGACGCCATATTTTTGATAAGTACGTGAATATTATCAGCTTATGCCGATGAAGTGGAGCTTCATATCCTCTTCGTAAAACCTTATTTATTTTCCCTGCCAATTCCGAACCCATCGCTATCTAATTTTATTGACTATTGTTCCTGTTATTTATGAATCGGTGAATTGTGTTTTGATCAGACAAAGGCTATAGCCATCCCCCTATCTCTCGTAATTGTACTAATAAATCAGATAGATTTTCTTTTGTTACCATATTGATATTTAATGGAATTTCGCTGATTTTTGGGCAATTGTGTCTGTGCCTGTGAAGGGCTGTATAAACCTTTTCATTGTATCTTTATTGTTGTATTTTGATAATAGAAACGAGTATTCAACAGTACGAATCTTACGACAAGATTTATTGTTTCCAGATGCTGTTGAAACGAGTTGTATTTACAAATAGAATCTTACATAATTTATATTTTTTTGGTTACGGCTTAGATATTTTATGTAAACGTTTAACAACGTTAAGTGTAATTTACTTAAGGCGACATAAAGATTAAAATAATTATATTATCTTATCTTAAAGATGGATAGTACAAAAATTAAAGCTAACAATTTATTTTTTGTAATCAGTATATGTGATACTTTAGGGCATACAATAGGTTGAATTGAAACAAAATACATAATTAAAGAAGATTGCGGTGGATATTTTTTTTAAATTGAGCTAGACAGTTAGTTTGTGTCTTGGGGCCCATGACAAACATAAATATTACTGTTATACTGCTACACAAAGCCTAAACTGTTGCCAACACATTTAAATTTACTGCAGCTCGGAGATTATAAAACAGCTGATTTAAAAGTAAAACTTATCGCATTTTATTTAAAATTTTAAAGGTTTGACGTTCGATACTCAATTAAGCTTTAAGTGCTTAATTGATAGAGAGCAGAGCTGGAATGTTGCCTAGAACAGAACAAAGGATTTCCCTCCCGAAAATAAAACTACTTTTAGCTCTGATTTTGTTTTTTCACAGACTATTCTTGTTCATTCTAAGTTTGTGAGAGAAAATTCGTTGAATAATTTATAACAATACAACAAATATTTTCAAAAGAATAATTCATGTCTTTCATTTATTGGGTAGATAAGTGAAACTATAAGAGAACGAAGAATCCTCTTCGGAACAGGCACTGTAAGCCTTGTCAATTTACATAACCTAATTTAAAATTACTTTCCCCACCATATTTAGACCAAAACCGGTCTTCATTGATTTTCATAACAAAGTCGGTATACTTTGTTATGAAAATCTTTGAACCGCACTTATCGTTATGTCTCATAAAATCTAGGCTAGACCTAAAATATTAATAAGCTGTGTGGTGTCAGTTATAAATCGACGAGCTCGCTTCCCGTGGGTGATATAAGAGCAGATTAAGGGATTATACGTCTCATAAATCCGGTCACTAAGTGTGGTGGTACTGGCAGCCTCACAAGAACAATTCCCCGTGATTATCTGAAGGGTCCTAGAGTTTTGTGGGGCTAGTGTGTGTATTACTATGAATATAATATAGCGTAAGTTCTGCAGGACATGGCACTTTGAATTAAGCACAAAATAACTCGGATTGTTACCTTTATTTGTTGGAAGTCAATTAAAGCAACTATTTATTTTTAACATTGTATCAAACTGTTCACCTCGTGATGGTCCATAGGGTAGGGTGCCTCTTTTGCGAGGTTTTTGGTTCGCAACCGGGCACAGGTAAGTAAGTAAGGGGTAAGGGTATATATGTGAAATAGAAAAGAAAGAATCTTGGACATCACTGTCATCAGTGGGGAAAACATCGCCACTCCGCCTTGAACAAGCCTGGTGATCAATGCTCTCTCTCTCTCTGAGACTAGCCCTTCACCCTGCAGTGGGACAATAAATAGGCCTATTTTATTATAAGAAACTGTTTTCATTGCTTATGGAAATATTGTCAAAACTCAATATTGTATCCTTTCAGATAAACAAAGTAAATATCAAATATACTGGTATCTCATTGTTTATTTACTTATGTCGAAAACAAAAATAAGTCGAGTTATAAATATATTTTACATATTCATGCTTATCAAGTGGGCAGACATTTGACATGGCGCCCGCCTTTACACGGCAGGTACACGAGAAAATAAAACATGAAAACAAAAGTGAAATAACTTCGGGTCAGTTTTCTTCATGATTCATGTATTTTGTATGGATCGCAAGACTTTCCCTTGAGGTCGCCCACTCCAGTAGAATTATATCGTAGCCGGCGATGTCATAAGTAGGTATAAAAGGGTAATAAGTACCTCATATATTTAGTTAGTATATTTATAGGTACGAACTTATTACCTACCCTTTAAAAACATTAGGTAGGTACCTTCTTCCGTGCATAAATGTAACTCATGTAGGTAAAAAGTACTTACTTAATCATTTTCAATTTCAAAACCCCAATTTACGGAAGCTTTATAAATGTTGCGTTGGAAATTTCTTGACTAAAATCACAACGACGACCGATCGTTTTAAGTTTTCGTGTTATTTGACAATGGGTGAAATTGAATAGGCTCTCAGGAACGTGGGGTAAGTTTCGAGAATGTGTCATGATTACTTGTAGTGTGGTTTTGACATACACACAAAAGGCATTTAAACAGGTGGTCAACAATGTTAGCATTATACCGTTACATATATTAAGATAGAAATAATAGTAATACGTAAATTATTTCTTTATGTGAACTCCTGTCTGCTTAAATGTGTTTTCCGCAAAATTGATCCATTCAATCAAATTAAGTTCAACAACTTTTCAATAATAATGTCTGGAATTGAAGAATGGTAGTAATTTAGATTTCAAAGTGATATAAATTATCTTACCTACCCTAAAAAACCAGCCTGACAAGAAATTACGAGTCAGAAATTCGAGACAAGCTAGATAGCCGCGCCTACTAAAGGATGATATTTCAGCTGTCGACCTCGATCTTCGTAGTTTTTACTGCACGTAGCTCTGGACGAGAAGGTCAGCGGAGCAGACACTCCTTATTATTATGACTATTCGACTATAAAAACTTACCGTGACTATATTATTATTTATTTTTGCTAGGTTTTGTGTGTATGGGACTTCATTGTGACTAGCAAAGGTGTGCTAGACAACTCTAACTTCACCTTTAGGGAAAGGTACAAGCACACACGGTACAATTGAGTTTCATCTAAGTACCTACTCACTTAAAAGGTACTTTTGATTCTGTAAGCTGAAATTAGTAGAAATAGAATTGGGATAGAACCAATTTTTGTTTTTATTTATGATATTGTTATGAGACTACGTGAAATAAACGTTGTTATTACCTGTGAGCACTTTTTATCAATCGCATTAAACATTTATGAAAATGTGTCGTCCAAATACAATAACTTCCATGTGATTTTTCATCAGACATAAAATAATAAAATTCTGGCATACAATACATAATCGAACAGAAATATTTTAAGCGCTAATATTTATTTGTGTTCACTTTGATTCTTTTGTAAACTGTAATACCTAGAGCAAATGTATTTTAATGAAGAAGACGTGGCGCCAAAATTGTTACTTGACAAGCAATTTTGCTTGTGACTTTATCAATCAGTTCATTTTTAATATAAAAATATTCCACTGGCGGAAACTGCATGCTTTTATTTTTAACACGTAGGTACCTATACCCTGTTCACAATAAATAAATAAGATTAGACATAAACACAACCCTTTTTTACAGTCTCTTCAACGGATTTTGACTTCTAATCCGTAGGCTTAAGGATGACATTAGAGGCAGAAAAGTGGTTACAATAACAACTGTTTCATGCAGTTGCCATTTGTCATGCTACCAACGCAATATAAGTCAAAATCGGTTGAACGGACTGTAAAAAAGGTTTGTGTAAATGTCTAATCTTATTGTGAACAGGGTATAGATTTGTTTTGTTTTGTTTTGTTTTGTTTGTTTGAGTATAATTCGTAGACGTAAAACATAAAAAGAAACAAATGTTTACTGCAACAACTCAAATAGCTAACTGTAAGAGGTTTAGAGGTATGAGGAACAGAGTTTAAAGTTCTTCATCCTCTATTGAAAAGGGAGGATCCTCCGAACAGACGGGTGTTATGTCTGGTGGGCTACTGCCCGACGGTTATTGTCGGGATTTTGTATATATCCTAATGTCGCGGATAACTCTGCTTGCACAATCTAGGAGACGTCGGTTGTAGTAAGCTTCATGTGCGATAGATGTCGCTACAGCTAGTACAATGAGGAGTGACCTTTAAAGCAAGTAGTTTGCTTGTGTTAGGATGCCCTGCTCTTCTCAAGTTATATAACTAACTAGCTACTATTTAAGTATGCTTACAAGCTTACAGGACTAAAAAAAATAGAAACATAAAAATCAGTATTTAGAGAATGACAAAAGCGGTGTGGTTGTGTATCTGTATAGTGCGTGCCACGAAAGATGAGACTTGACACAGACTTAAGTTGAGTTGCGCAGTACTCGATTTAAAGAAATTTACCTTTACATCGAGTACTGCGCAAGTCAAATTAAGTCTGTGTCAAGTCTCATCTTTCGTGCACGCACTATACCTGTACATAATATGGTGATAGTGAGAGAGAGTAATGTGGACATGTAAACAATATTCATTTTGAAGGTCCCGTAGTTAGAGGATGATGATGTAGGTCATCATCTTCCATTAACCACGATATATTAACCTCATAGCGTATAGTATATAATATGTAAGTAGTAAAGTCTAATCGACTGTAAAAAAAAAAGAAAAAAGATGTAAAGTTGATATAAAGATAGTAACAACGTCTGTTTCTTTCGCAAACCGCATACTTAGTCCAGAATGTATGTCTACACTTAAACAGAAAGTGCTGGATTATTACCTCGAACAAATAGTAGTGAAGCTTCAAAAGTTAACTGGACAGAGCATGTTGCAAACAAACAAGTGACGGATGTTACTATTATACTGAAGCGGAGTGGACTGGCGCCACCGCAACTGTTGGCATGACTAAATATTCTGTTTCAACCCGAGAAATAAACGAACAAGAAACTAACACTCCTGAAATTGTAATTTTAAACAATATTTACATAAAGTGTGACTATATACGATTTACTAGCGACCCGACCCGGCTTCGCATGGGCCTATAGCCTTTTCTCGGTAAATGGACTATCCAACACAAAAATAATTATTCAATACGAACCAGTAGATCCTGAGATTAGCGCGTTCAACCAAACAAACAAACTAACTCTTCAGCTTTATAATATAAGTATATATTATTTAAGCATCTGACAAAATGACAACATATAGGTACATAGTGTTAGTATCACAGTAAATTATACCTACATCCATAAAAGTCGGAGCGACATTCAATATAAAACGCTAGTTTTAGCAAAAAGAAAAACAACTAATTAATTAACATCCTATTCTTTTCCCAAATTGCTAGGTTAGCTTCCAATATAAGCCAAAGTAACAGAAAATCAGTATTCTACACGACAAGGGACAACAAGGTTGATAATTAAAGATTTACATTTACACACAAAAACCGTGTGCCTATGTTCGTAAACTGCGCCAAAATGTGTCGTATCGATCTCGGAATCTATTTCTATCTCGTTAACGACTAGTTTATTGTGGAGTTGTGACTTTAACTGCTGACATAACTGTCCTCGTAATTTTACATCCCTTTATCTCAATCAGCAGAACTTTGTGATACCTTTGTCCATATTCTCTAACTTTGGCTAGATAATGCGGTTGAATACAATTTGCTGAAATTATAAGGTCTCGGCTATTCTGTCGGACCATTAACACTGATTTATGGTTCTATTATAAGGCTTTTTTTAATAGTGTAGTTACAGTTTTCGTTTTATTGAAATGGTTTCGTTTAAATCGTTTTGGTGTCCAAATTCACGTTTCTACATGTAGTACACATAAATTCTGAATTTTGGTACTTAGGAATAAATTCAATATTTAGAAAAAAATAAATCATGAGATTCGTACTAGAAAAGTCACTATGTTACAAGTTGCGAAATTAGGATCTACATTTATACGAAACAAACAGTATACTGCTATTTCAAATTATATTCAAGAGTGAGAGAGTCGTTTTGACAGCAGGATGTTTACCTATGTTTAGCAAGTGGGCAATGTTTCAAAAGGCAACTTGTAATAGACAACGACTACTATATAGACATAATTCGAAGAGAAAGAATTCAGCACAAAGTTTGAAAACTAATCCAATTAGAGGGTGAACGGGAGACGTCTGGTGCACTCACTTTGTTCCCTCTGTTCCCTGTGGACCATGGGAACGTTTTGTATCAGTTAACTTATTTCATTTTAGTAAAATCATATGTGAGGATAAAAAATAACAACATAGAGGTAAATAATGATATTTTGAGAACATCATAATTCGCAGATACAGGTATCAGAGTGAAATCAGACTTCAATTTAAACTTCAACTCTCGGAAATTTCTTCTTAAACTTAAAGAATTCAATATTAGAAAACGATAAAGTCTGGAAACCATATAAACGTAGCCAAACTACTATAATAAAAGATCCACAAAGTAAGTCCATTTACAATAACAACAAACCAAGATATGAATCTAGGAAATTTCAGTAAGCTTATGCTAATTAAATTAGTTTGGTTTCTAAGTTATAAGTCCGGTCTGGTAGATAGCTGACCGCAAGATGCTCACTTGCGACCAACTGAGAGAACACAAACTATTTGCTTCGTCGCTTCGTTTAGTATTCCGACCCGGCAACTTAGTAATCGCACGGATAAAATACATTGAATTCAGGCATCTCCCAGAAGATACTAACAAATTAAAAACTAACTAATTCGCTAACAAAATGGTTTTCTTGAAGCAATATTACTCATTTCGTAAAATATGTTTCAAAATAATCAAAGGAAGGAACATGACTAAGGTCGATATTGCTTTAACATGTGCCTGCTACAGACGTTTTGTCTAAATTGACTTTTCGTCCATTGAATTATGTTTTTGTTCTGAACCAAGGATGAGGCCAAGGAAATTACGTATACTTACCTACTTATTTTTGTATGGATGATCTTTTGAAAAGGTTTGATCAAAGAACATTATTATTACGTAATCTGTGCCTATTTAGGCACACAAACTTTGAAATGAGAGTGAGAGTGTTTCTGTGGTGATCGTTGTCAGTTCTAAAGTCGTTGGAGAGGTGTCAAACGTCGACTTGTTGTTCCCAGGATAGACAAACTCCAACAACTTTGCCAAGTTTGCTCCTGTCTGCCCCTACGACACCTCAGAATTTTAAACAAGCGCCAGGTGAACGAGTTTATTCTAAAATATTTAAGAAATAACTCGCTAAGATTTCTTGTTGCAAACTTTCAAGATATTCAGAACATATTTTGATAATAGCATCTTGGAAACCGAAGTTTTAATTACTTACACGTGAATAAAAGTAAGTATTTAAGTTTTGATAAGATTTAATGATAACAATTTAATTGAACAAGAAGCTTATCTAAGTAAAAGTTAGATTCGTTAAACAGTGCTGCTGTTGTGTTTTGAATGTGGATACTTGAGTGTGTTATAATAATAGATAGGCTTATGTTCCACCCAATTAACGCAAAAGCAAACTCACAACGACTGTTCTTTGTCACAGATGCGAGCCAAACAACGGTATTAAATAACGCGATATCTGTAGGGAAATGCGCCGCGATAGTATCGCAACCCGTTGCCAAATTACACCCTTGTTGCGTTTTACAATAGCCACGAGGGTAGGGGTAGTGGCAGACTACCTACCAACTCACATAAAAACAGATTATTGCGTGTAGGTAATTACAATCAAAAATTTAAAATTTCAGCCTGTTAATTTTGTGCCCATTTTTGCATATGCATCTGAAAAGCAAAATAATTTAGCATTGTTAATGCTCGCACGTTTTCTAATAAGACAGCAAAAATATGAATCTGCTTTTACGAGAGAACAATTTACTCGTAAAGATAACATAGTTAAAATAAATCTTCATTACATTAAACCCGAGCTGTTCTCATATTTTCAAACGGGACGGTTTTAACGTTCTTACCGCTTGCGGTAAGCGGGTGTGCAACAAATTTTCCGAATAATAGTGTGAAGAAAAAATGTAGCCGGTAAAAACGGTAATATAAGAGGGGAAAAGGGTAAAATATATGGTGCCTTAAAGTATCTCCACTGGCAATATGAAATGTTTAATTTATAGCAGTGTTTGCTTTATATCCACTCTGTGATACTTAGTTTGCGTGGAAAGGATAAAATATACTTAAATGTTTTCATAGATAACTTGTAGGTGTGAATTCTATGTTTTATCTGCGTACTGAGTTTAGAGCTATAAATTCTCGTTGGTAATGAACATTTAACTGATGGGTCTCCTGGTGGTTTACTTTGAAGGCACCGGTTTGTTCTTAACTAGACCGATTTTATGAATATGTTTAGTGCTTAAATGTAGAATAGGTTTGCTTACGACTGTTGTTTGTCTTGTCCGCTAAATACAATTGTAGGTATTTTGCTTCATAAATACAAACATACAAATCTATTTTTCATATTACATGATTGAATGTATTATATTGACATCGTAAATCTTTACAGTATTATGGGCTCGTGACTAAATAAAACCTGTACGGATTAATCTGTTATGGTTAAGTTACCGCGGTTCGGTCTGTGGATGGGTGACCATTTCATACCCAGACCCCTCCGGGTCTCGAAATGCAGGTAAAACCGTTGGTCTTGGTTGTCATTCGTAGATATTTAACAGTCGCTATGAGTAGTCAAAAGTCAAAGTCTTACCAACATGCGTAGCATGACCACGCTATGTCTACGGAAGAATAGACATACTGACAGGAAGAATAGACAAACTGTACTGACTTATCTATTCTTGCTGTCAGCTTGTCTATTCTTGCTGTCAGCTTGTCTATTCTTCCGTAGACATAGCGTGGTCATGCTACGCGTGCAGAGGGTACCATGTCACCCAGTAACTGGGTTGTGGAGGTCAGATAAGCAGTCACTCCTTGGTCATGACTGTATTCAGTTCCATCAGGTTAGACTGGAAGTCGACTCCAACATAGTTGGGTACAGGCTAAGCAGTTTGTTTGTTTTAATCTTTAATATTAGATGTCGTGATGGCCCAATGGTTAAGGCGCCCGCCTCTCATGCATGAGGTTGTGGGTTCGAAACCGGGCAAGTACCAATGTGACATATTCAATTCCCATGTATTTTCTAAATTTATCTTGGGGTCTTTTTTTTAAACATTGCCCCATACTAGGAATTTCTCCTGTGTCGTGGGTGCGTTTACAAACATATAAACTCACATACACAAACAGCCAGACCCGGAACAACTACCTGTAGGCCATACATATATTTGTTCCGTGCGGGAATCGAACCCGCGACACGCAGCGCAGCAGCCAATCGCTTAGTCACAACGCCAACCGTGTCGTCCTCATCATTAACATCGGTGAAAGGAAACAACGTGAGGAAACTTGGACTTATCTTATACTAGCTTTTGCCCGCGACTTCGTCCGCGTGAATGTCGGTTAGAGTGGATGCAGACGAAGTCACTGATTAAAAAGTAGCCTATGTCCTTCCCTGGGGTTCAAGCTATCTTCATACCAAATTTCATCAAAATCGGTTCAGCCGTTTCATCGTGAAAGCGTAACAGACAGAGTTACTTTCGCATTTATAATATCTTCTGAGCGTGTGCATGAAAGTGAACTCCTCCTAAACGGCTGGACCGATTGTGATGAAAATGTATGTGTGTATTCCAGTACATTCGAGAATGGTTTAGAATCACAATTGGACCCGAGTCGAGGAGTCGAGTTGTAAGACTTTTTTATTTTAAGGGCAGGACAACGTCTGCCATGTCCGCTATATCTATACTTAATATTATAAAGCTGAAGAGTTTGTTTGTTTGTTTGGTGAACGCGCTAATCTCAGGATCTACTGGTTCGAATTGAAAAAATCTTTGTGTTGGATAGTCCATTTATCGAGGAAGGCTATAGGCCCATGCGAAGCCGGGTCGGGTTGCTAGTTAATTATAACATAAGTCTGAAATCGCCAATCCACCTTGAGCATGCATGGTGATCAATGGACGTGTCTTCTCTGTTTGAGAAGAGGCCTTTGCCCAGCAGTGGGACTATTATAGACTGGTATTATTAAGCTATTGCATAGCTTACATCGCGGGCTTTGAGCGCGGCGACCGAATCAAGAAATTCCGTAACGAAAATAAAACGTGACACCCCCCACTCCGCCTACCATGTAACTTGGCCGAGCGTTCGCTTAATGTGTATGTATATGGTATATATAATCATAATATATATATAGGGTACGGGGTGACGGGGGGGTAGGGGGAGGGGTAGATGGTACGGGTGTAGCGGGGAGTAGGGGGTAGTGGGGGGTGTAGGGGGGGTGGGCGTTGTAGATGTAACTATGTATATATAATATATATAAAATGCTATGCAATAGCTTTACCGCGGCAGTCCCCGAGTGCCACAGTTGGTGGCTACAGTGCTTTTTTTTATGAGTTTTTATTCTTTTACTAGTGACCCCGCCTAGCCTTTGCAAGGGTGCGGTCTACTGAAATGGCAAAACTTTTACTTATAAACAATAACTTTAAGTACAAAGTTCCACGTTTTGAGCTTTAAAAATTACGAACATATACAAACTTTCATCCTTTATTTAACCCGATTTTAAGGGTTGAATTTTCAAAAGTCGTTCCTTGGTGTGCTTGTAACTTTACCGTGTGGCAGCGAATAGCACCACTCCGATTCTACCCGTGGGTGTCGTAGAAGGTAGGCGACAGAGGGATGTTGACCAGAAGATGGGCAGCAGCGTCCTTCTGAGTACCATAACACCTACTGCGATCGCCAACATGCATCGGCCAAGCATGGCGATTATGGCAGAACCCCTCCTTGGGGGACACCTATGCCCAGCAGTGGGCGTCTAAAGGTTGACACGATGACGATGCCTTAGTGATGACCTACTTACCTTAAATATAAAAAAAAAATCGAAAAAAACATTTACTTCTTAATCTATAGGTTGTGTAGGGGTACTTTGTACCCCTTTTTTATTTGTACCCCTAAGGAGTGTGAGATTTGGCATAGTGAATGTATGAAGGAGAAGTTAAATCAATAAAAAGTCATCATCATCTGCCTAGCCTTTTCCCAACAATATTGTGGTCAGCTTCCAGTCTAATCGGATGCAGCTAAATACCACTTTTTTACGTTTTTACATAGAGCAACTGCCTATCGGACCTCCACAACCCAGTTACTTACTCGATAACACGATACCACCTGGTAAGACTGGTTGTCAAACTTTCTGGCTTCTGATCACCTATAACGACCGCCAAAAGCCTACAAATGACAGCCGGGACCAACGGCTTTACGTGCTTTCTGAGGCACGGAGGAAACTCGGTATAAAAGGGATGGTCACCCATCCACAGACCGACCGTGGTTAGAGTAGCTTAAACTTAGCCACGAGCTCCAAAAAATACGGACGAATTAATAAAAAGTACGGACGAATGTCCGAGTCTGGGCGATCACTAATCTACGTACTTGAACAGAAAACTTTGTACCTACCTCTTTTATTTAATTAAGAGTATTCAAGGAGTCTAACATTTGACATAGTTAATGTTTATATGGATTAAGAATTGTGAAACCAAAAGTCAAAACGAAAACATTCGAATTTCAACCACTGACTAGTTATAAATGGCGCCGACATGGTTGGTGCAGTGGTTGAGTGATTGGTCGCTGCGCTGCTTGTCACGGGTTCGATTCCCGCACGGAACAAATCTTTGTATGGCCTGCAGATAATTGTTCCGGGTCTGGTTGTTTGTGTATGTGAGTTTATTTGTTTGTAAACGCATCCACGATAGACGAGAAATAACAACGTTAAAAAAAAACACTGATCCGAGATGTTTTTGAGAGTCTATGGAGAGAGGCTTCCAAATTATTTTGATGGACGTCCTGTCATGGGTCGCCTATAAAGTAGCTCTTGCGCAAAAGAGCTAGCAGTTGTCTTGTAGATGATTCTTTCATTGTTGCATTTTAAAAGAACGAACTTAAACTCTAATTTGATCCAGCGATCTTTTTATAAGCTTAACATAGTTTTAAGTAACAGTCTTCAGTTTCTATTTATACAGTCCATTAATGTGCACTTACTTAGTAATGACGTACTGTTAGTATAACCCTTTTTAAGAAAGACCTTTCTCGGGTCGACGTTCGTTTGGCATAACGTACCTTTTAGTACGACCCGTCCTTACTCACCTAAACGTTCGACGGTGACCTAAACATAGGTCTGAAGATATATTAGAACAGATTGAAGGCTCATTTACAACGTAAGAGTTTCTAGACTATCGAGAGGTGAGAATGTCCATATTCAGAGTTGGAACTCGCCGAGCGATTTTTCCAGCTGCGATTTGATAGTTCAAAATACTGTTTTTTGCTTACACGGATGCAGACTCGGTCAACTGTGAAAGGGTAAGTTCTTACATAGGTATCGAAATGCGAGTATCGGACCTTCTGTTTACATCAGTCAACTTCTAATACGAGAAGCTCTACCCGTGTAAGTGAACCATTAGTCATCTCTTTCACGTAGCAGAAATCTAATTTCTAATATTGTGTAAGTATAATTAGTCACGCACAAGGTGTAAAAGAGACACTGACGCTGTACGTAGCTTGTCAAAACAAGATTTTTGCTGACATCGAGTGGATAATGAGATTGTTTTAATTCGGTGAATTTCTCCACGGCTTTTGCGGGCATCCTTTTAACTTGCTAATCAGCTTATCTCGTGAATTTGTGTAGTAGGTACCTGCAGTACAATCGGATCTCCGTTTCGTTATACCGACCTAATAACCTCATAATTTGCTTGAATTCAGTAAAGTGCCGCTAGCTTAGAGCAAATAATTATATATCTGAGGGCTAAGTACGATCTAATAATTTTCTTTGAAGTAATCGTTCACGTCGATATTTTATAAGGCTCACCCTTCTCAAAATATTTGGCGAAATTGGCTTTCCTTACTTGCTTATTGAAGTCGTCATATTAATCAGACCACCCCCTTTTATGTGAATACTTATCAGTTAAACAAATTTTGTCTGATTAGGTACTATATTATAAAACAAATCTAAGTCTATATTTAAATTTTAAAGGATTTGACGTTTGTTTGTATTCACAGTTAAAATTTAATTATTTTGTTACTAAGCATAAGTTCTCTACAACGCTATGCCTTTATTATTACAGTCTGTTAACATCGCCAGTCGGTGCCAAAAGTGGTCATAATGTGTTAATAAGTAAGACTAGGTACCATTTAAAAATTAAATCTATCATTACAAATTATGTTATGCCTAACTTACAAATTTTACTGAAAACGTAACCGATAAACCCTGAAACTTTGATTCTTCTATCTTAAATAGGTTTTTTCTACACAAAACTAGTTTCATAACTAAAGTCAACGTAATTTACCTAAGTCACGTCGTAGTGTCACGCTCAGCCTTTTACTGTGACACTGAAAAGATTGCTGAGTTTACTTTCACTAATGTAATGTAGGTATACCTACCTTATTTCACACTTCAGCGACATTTATGTACATCTTCGGTTTATACAATTTATCCGCCTCATTTAGTTTTACAAATGCTTTGATATTATGTTTAGGGCACAAAGTAAATGGCATTGTTATGTTATCATTATTACCTAATGTGTATTAATAAGTGATCAATGGCTATACTATACTACTGTCATTGCACGTATTTATTTATTAGGTTCGCCAACAATTGTTTATGGCGAAAAATTTCTGGCTTATAATAAACTAAAAGCGTAACAATTCATTAAAAACAAGCACCACATTCACAATTCAAAGAATCAAAAATTTAAACCACACTTTCGCGTGCTCACGTGCGTATTATGTAAGAAAATATTTAGATAAAATAAAAATCTATGCCCTAACGAAGATGCGACATGTGTTCAAATATGAATACTAAAATAAATATCTACGTACATAATGTACGCACCGTGCATTGAGTGGTTTTTCGCGCGAGCAACCGTTGTAGAGCCCTCGTGACAGGGGCGGCACGGCCACTTTAACAGTAAATGCAGGCGCGTTATTGAGCTACAAAGTGCTCCTACAACAGCCGTAAAAGGCTCGTCAAGTTTAAGCTTAAGTTAAAATAAAAATACATTAAAATGACGTGACATTATAACTCTTAAAAACACATGCCATTAACTGTCACAGGTTGACAATTCAAGAAAAACAGTTAAATCTGCTTAGTTTTCACCACTAACTAGGCACAATAAGAACAGAATATAAATGTCCAAGTTCTCGTATTTATAAAATCAATAAAAAAAAACGTAATATTATTCGGAACACGTGCCTTGACGTTAACACCGAATGACGTGAAGCACTAAAAGCGACGTAATGTACTACAATATGACGAGAAATAAAATATTATCTTGGGACATAAATATGATGTCATCGCCAATTTTTACCAAAGTGACTGAATATGAGGGTAATATTTTCTGAAATGCTTATGTATTCAGTATTATTGTTATTATCTTACCGACCCTTTTTTAACAAAAAAACAAATTATCATACCTTGGTGATCGCTGCATAATAATTTATAGTTGCACATAGAATATTCAACGTCATCAAAAAGGAAAAGATTTTAATGATGTTTTTATAGGTAGTCGAAAGATTTTTTGTTCTTATTGAAATTCAGAGGTTATTCACCGCTCTAACGCAGTGATTCCCAACAATAGGGATATTCGTTTGAACACCTAAATAGAATAAATCCTCTATTATGGTGCATTGAGGTAAAATTCCTGGCGATATTGTGAGTAGCACGGGTCGTGCCGTCCGGCGCACACAGGGTTAACTTAGAGCTGAGAACACAATGGACTCCGGGGACATGTCACGTCGTACACGTGCCTTGACAATCGTCTGATTAGGATCTCATGCCCTCTCTCCTTTAGCGTGCACCGGTATGTATTTGCTGATTGATATACCTGCGTTATGAGACACGTGCATCTGTATTCCATGTTACGAGTAAATAGCGTCGCCAGACAGAATATTATATGGAATACGATATGGCATATTTGTTGTTCTTACTGTTATTTACTAGGATTTCCTCTTTATGAAAGGTATAAAGTATAAGGTACTTTAAAGGCTACTTTTAAATACAATGAATTGACTATTATTAAGAACAATGAACAGACGTATGCAGGAAGAGTTATTTTGTGCCTGCAGCACTTTATTTCAATCGGCCAGTGATCGAGACTGGGATGGCTGATATTTGAATTGTGCATGCAATATTTATTTAACTACTCTATTATTATTTTACTGTTTTAAATATAAGCCGATTTTTCATTCAGTAAAAAACATAACCGTAATCATAATACAGCCATTGTCATTATACCCTTTTACGGAGGAAAGGAAGTACCGCCGCGCAACCGGTACGAGGTAAAATATTTTAAGGGTAATTAGAGGTAGTTGTTCCAACCATGTGTTTGTGTAAGTATATCTATATTACTGTACTAATACTAATAATATTATAAAGTGGAAAGATTTGTATTTATGTATGTAACTAATAAACGCAAAAATACTGATCCGATTTCAAAAATTCTTTCACCATTAGAAAGCTACATTATCCCTGAGTAACATAGGCTATGTTTATCAATTGAAAAAAAATAGGGGTCCTTGAGAAAATTCACGCGGGTGAAGTCGCGGGCGAAGTGTGCTAGTTATTATATTATATATTTTGGTAGTAGTAAATTACGTTTACGTCCGTCACCATACGGACAGGCCGTATGGTGTCGGACGTAAAGAATAGCAACATCCCATATCTTCCCATGGGTGTCGTAAGAGGCGACTAAGGGACTCTCCAGAGAATGGGCAGCAGCGTTCTCTGTGCCTTTGTAACCACCATACTGCGATCGCCAACCCGCCTGCCAAGCGTGGCGATTATGGCAAAACCCCCCATCTCTTGGGGGAGGCCTATGTCCAGCAGTGGACGTCTTTCGGCTGAAATGATGATGATGAGTAAATACCTTATTGTCATCAAACGTTGTTAAATGTCATGATGGGTCCGTGGTTAAGGTGCACGTAGCAGGGAAGTCCCAGTGTGACATTTTCAATTAATATGATATAGTGTCTGAGTTTATCTTGGACATCACTGACATCGGTGAAGGAAAACATCGTGAGGAAACCTGAAATATTTTGAAAGTTTATGGTAAGCCCCCAGTAACTTTTGCCCGCGACTTTGACCGCATGAATGTCGGGTAACGTGGATTAATAAGGGACCTATGTATCTTAGTCTGTATCTACCAAATTTCATAAAAATCGGTTCAGTAGTTTAACCGTGAAAGCGTAACAAACAAACCAGCAAATTCACTTTGTTTTTTTTTAATCTTTTTTTTTTGGACTTTTATGCTTCATGAATATGTCAGTCCGATTTATCCAATTAACATCATCACATTCATGACTTACTAAATAATTTCTTAAGAGGATAAAAGTCTGAACAAAAGACAAGCTCCTTCACTATTAGGGTTTGAGAGTATGTTATTTATAATTCCAACCTTTGTCCAGACCTAATGTGCCGAATAACTCCTCTCTCTCTGAATGAAACTGAACACATTCCATCAATAACTGATAAACGTCATTATAATATTGTTAAGGATGAATATACGTTTGAAATCACCAATCCGCCAGGAGCAAACGTGATGATCAATCCTTCTGCCTTCTACGTCGATAAAAGGCCTTCACCCATCGACGGGACAATAATAGGCTATTATTACCTTATTGTACTTAATTCTTGATATTTAATTAACAACATTTTAGCAGGCCAAAATAAAAAAATTCTGAGCGAACTCAACGTCACTTTTGGTAGTTGTTTGAAGAGTTTAATTTTTGTTAATTTGTCAAGTTGTATCTACGGTACTGCCTATCATGGATGGTCGTCAGTCGGCGATGGCTGCACCGCATGCAGCTGTGGTTGACGCTCTGGGGGACCCCAGTCGTGCGTGTTCCTAATGAGACCATATGGCAATATAATAGGTACCTATAGCATATCATTCATTTTATCGATATAAGGAAGTGCTGTCGAAATCATTTCATATTAGACGAAATGTTCTGAAACCAATGTGGCGACCATTATCCGCCGCCACTAAAACGCTACCGCTTATACATCAAGGAACACAACAAAATCACGCCACACATCAGGTTACCAATATGGCGGTGGTCACCGCTGTGACGTAGGCCATTGTTCGACCGTCGTGTCATCGCGTAAGCCACGCCTGCCTACGACATACGTCACCGCGAAGCAACATGGATGCGCGTGCGCCTTTGTGTTAGTCCTGCGTCACAATATGGCCGATTAGCTATCCTTTTGTTTCCAAAATCAAGCGGACATATTGTGTACGCCCAAAGGACCCCTACTTCTAATTTAAGTTTCTTTTGTTTTGGTTTCGTATAAAAGCCAGTGTAATTTTCAAACCATTAATTATTATTCGCTTGTACCCACTTCTTGCTGTATCTGATTGTCACTAAATTCCATAATAAAATCGATTCAAATCTACGTACTGCGAGTGTTAATTCACATACCGGTAGGATACCTAGAAGTTTAGTGGAGCGCAAGTCATACGAGGTTCGATTCCCGGCTCGTGCAAAATTACGTTAGAAGTAGTACCAAAGCACTTCTACACCAACAACAATACATCTGAAGGAGAACACTACTGAAGTAAATTGTTTGAAGTAGATCTATACAAAAATTCGACTAAGTGCGAATCAAACTCGCTTATGAAGGTTCCGTACCACCATATAAGTCTTGCACCTAAAGAGCAAAAAACGCCGAAAAAGACATGACATGTGAATTCATGTGTTTCTTGTACGGCCCCCTTTAATTTTTAACTTTAATTTATTAGGACTTTTGTTGCACCGTAAGGGATTAGCTTTGTGCACCGTAGGTTAGGACGGGCAAGATGCACATGTCGGCGAGTTTTCTCTTCAGCGTCATTAAAAGACTTCCTTTCAAGACTCCATTAAGGGCCCAGAAGGTCTTCCAGGCACTTTGGACTCTTTTTTCGACTTCTTTGTCTTGCCGGTTTATAAAAGACACTATTTGTGCCAAGTATGTCCAAATTGAAAATTTGCCAACGAGCGATGGACCGTAGCGTAATAGGTGCCAAGCGAATAGATCGCGTTAGAAACACCACCCTGCGCTCCATAACTCAAGTTGCAGATGTTGGAGAAACAGCCAGACTGAAGTGGGAGTGGGCTGGCCACGTTGCACGAATGCATCTGGAGAGATGGACAAAGATGGTCACTCACTGGACACCTGAAGGAGGACATCGCCGCCAAGGTCGACAGAAACGAAGGTGATGTGACGCTCTGACCATATTTGCTGGGTAAACGTGGGCAGAGATCGCACAAGATCGGGAAGTTTGGAAGGAGAAAGGGGAGGCCTTTGCCCAGCAGTGGGACACAAAAGTAGGCTAATAAAAAATAAATTAGGGTTCCGTACCTCAAAAAACAGAACCTTACAGGATCATTTCGTTGTCCGTCTGTCTGTCTGTTCGTCTGTCAAAACCCTTTTTCTGAGGGACGAGTTAAGCTATTAAGCTGAAATTAATATAAAATCCGGTCTGCAATCCTTTGGAATGATGAAAAATAAAACGTCTAAGTCGACGCAATTAAACGATACGGCCATTTATGCCCCGTTTATGCCGCATATAGGTATTGACACTCACAAGGGAATCAAAATCTATAGGGTACTTCTCGAAGACATGAGAGAATCATGACATATGTCACCAAGCAATGTCATGTAGCACTAATAAAAGAAAAAAAAACGAAAATGGTTTTATAGTTAACTACGTCTCCCGTTATGTACAACTATATAACTAACATAACTTTATTCCGAGCTGGGCTGTCCATTGAGAGTGCCATCCTGTGTCTAAAGTGGGCTGTCAGGTACTACACAGACCGGAAAACTCCTATATACGCGTGCTTCCTCGATTTATACAGAGCATTTGATCTGGTCTCTTACAGTATTCTTTGGAGTAAGCTTGAGAAAGCTGGAGTTCCTTCAGAACTAATAAGCACTTTGAAGTGCTGGTATGGAGGTCAGATCAATCAGGTTCGATGGGGTGGGACTTTGTCGGAGCCGTATGGATTGGAGTGCGGTGTAAGGCAGGGCGGGCTGACCTCACCCACGCTCTTCAATCTATACATCAATGAGCTGATTGAGACACTCAGCAGAGAGCGAGCCGGCTGTTACATTGATGGGGTGTGTGTAAATAATATTAGTTACGCCGACGATATGGCTCTGCTGAGTGCCTCGGTTTGTGGCCTTAGGAGCTTGGTGGCCATATGTGAAGGCTATGTTAAGCTTCATGGTTTGGCCTACAATGCTTGTAAGAGTGAGGTCATGGTCTTTGGTGCCGGCGGCGGACGGTGTCCAGAAACTATACCACCAGTCCATTTGAATGGAACGCCGCTCACACGTGTATTCAAGTTTAAATACCTTGGACATGTCTTGTCCGCCGGCATGAAAGACGATGACGATATTGAACGAGAGCAAAGGGCGCTGTCGGTTAGAGCAAATATGATAGCTCGTAGATTTGCACGTTGCTCACCGGATGTGAAAACAACTTTATTTCGTGCATACTGCACTTCATTTTACACGTGCAGTCTGTGGGCTGATTATACGCAGAAATCGTACAGCGTCCTTCGAGTTTAATTTAATAATGCGTTTAAGATGTTGATGGGGTTGCCCCGCTTCTGTAGTGCGTCAGGGATGTTTTCTGAAGCTCGAGTCGATTGTTTTTATGCAACGATGAGAAAACGATGCGCTTCCCTGGTGCGCCGGGTGCGGGCCAGCCCCAACATTATTCTGCGCTGTGTAGCGAGTAGGCTCGATTGTTTGTATGTGAGTCGCTGCTGCAAGCTTTCAACCTCGGTGTTACGCGTGTGGCAGTGATTCGCATATATTCATGGTAGGATAAAATAAGATTAGAATAAGAATACTAACATAGGGGGTAAGGAGGATTGTTACTAATACAGTTGAGTCTTTGTTACTTTTTAAATAAAGATATTTATTTATTTATGTTTGTACGGAACCATCTGTGCGCGAGTCTGACTCGCACTTGACCGAGTTTAATTATTATTTGTTACTATCGCGGGTAAAGTAATATTATTATTGTTTTGTGTTATTATTGTTTCTTTTTGTTATAATATTATTTTAGTAATATACACACTGTGAAATTTTCAAGTGTCTGTTACTGTTCAGAAGACACAACCCGCTGACATATAGACGGACGGACAGTGGAAGCTAATAAAATCCCGATGGGCACATTTCAGGTACAGTACCTACCTTAAAAAATGAAGTACTTACATAAAATGCTAAAGTAATGACCATTGAGCTAAATTTCTTTTAGCAATATAAGCTTCGAAATACAAATGTACCTTAATAATGTTAAAAAAACTTAGATGAATGATGAACAAAAGATTTTCCTTTATGCGAGTAGAGCAAAGACCGAGATACGGATCGAACGAGTAAGAGTATTATCTACCCTTCCAAGATAAGAATCAGTATAAAATAACATTTTCACCACAAATAAAAATGAAAAATGGAAACTCTCCAAGAAATGGGCTCAAAAACAACAACAAACTTTTCGTAAGCTACCATAACGTATCGAGAAGCCGTCAAAAAGCTAATATAGATGGCTGTTAGCTTTCGAAGCACATTCTGCTCAGCTTTCTTTTTGCTACGTCTCGATGAAGGCAGATTTCGTGTCCATTTTATCACGGGGAAGATAAAATCGATTGCAATGAGGTGAACGCTACGCTTTCTCTTAGAACGTACAATTCTAAGAAGGACTTCAACACAATCACCAAGCACATAATCCCTTTTCTAGATAATTTTGTAGACGATATGTATATACATATATAGGAAAGTTCTAAGCATAAATTCATATATAAGACAATAAAAACACGTAGTACGTAAAGGTACGCTCGGTAATATAATAAAGATTTCAATTTAACCATAAATAGTGATGGCTTTTAGCTAGCATCTCTGCGTCACCTTTTACGATATCCACGGGAGTGATGGAATCCCCTTTTCGATTAACATTTTTGTAGCTTTAAAATGGGAGACCTCTACGACTTTTAAATTGAGTGAGTCTTTTCCCGTCGGGCAATAAATGTAAATCACGTCATTGAATGAACTATATTGGACAGTGTGCAGTGTGCCCATTGAATGCAATCGGTGCATGGTAAGCACAATGCTTTTCGTTCAATTCATTCGCTATTGAATCACTATTCGATTGTCCCCAACTTGCACGTTTTTACATAAATTTTATGAATAAACTTCCGTTTACATTATTTTGTGATTCTCGCTTTAGGGTAAGTGGTTTTCTTTGTGTTTGTAAAATAGTTTGAGTAATATAATTAAAGCTTTCAAGGTTATATTTATTGTTAATTAATTTATATTTTAGTTGATATTTGTTAAAAGTTTATCTTAGCAGTACTAGGTAAATGAAATACTTTATTGAATTCTAGTTAAATTGTTTCTATTGGTTAACCTTTTAAACGTCTGGATATATATTATGGATAAGAACAAGTTTACAACGGTCGATAGCCTGTTAGCTTATTTAATGAAAATTGAATGAGCTAGAAAGCATGAAATGAAATTACAGTGATCTTATTTGAATTGATACGGAAAGTAACAAAGAAAATTACCATCTACAAGGATGTGTAAAATTTGACTAAGGTATATTTGAGTTTTATACATTAAGTATAATTATGACAATTAAAATTAAGCAGTATTGTTCATATTCTGTTGCAGATATTATTTAGTTCAATAAGCATAAGTATTATTTATAGAATCTTACTTGTAATTATATGATATGACCTGAATTTATTATTATTTATATAAGCTACGACAAGATTTGACACGACACGACACGTGTTTATGACACCGGTTGGCGCAGTGGCTGAGCGATTGGCTGCTCCTCTGCGTTTCACGGGTTAGATTTCCGCACGGAAGAAATATTTGTATGGCCTACAATAATACTAATAATGTTGTTGTTGTTTTAATTGTTTCGGGTCTGGCTGTTTGTGTATGTGAGTTTATATATGTTCGTAAACGCACCCAGGATAAAGGAGAAATTTATTGTGCGAAACAACGTTTTTTCTAAAAAAAATGAAGAAATTAGAAGTTAAGTTTATTTATACAAGTAATCATAGAAATATAACAAGTAACTATCTAGTAAGATAAATAAAATATAACGAAAAAGGACTACGCTGAACACAGTGTACATTAGCATTTAATATACAAATATATTAGTATGGTTCCTACATTCACCCTCATTTACAAGGGAACCGCAAAGACATTCGTAATATTAAACCGAGAAAAACCTCATAACAAACGCAATTCAAACATCATTCCAGCAAATAAGAAATAAATCTTGTCGGGCGAAGAAACTTAGTAATTCGTAGCTTCATGATTCAGGGGTGTCCGTTACATGGCTAGCTCCCGGCGGACGTCCACGGAATATTAACTCAGAATAGGATAAAAATGGCGCCAGCAGCCCGTCCCCGGCTCAGGTGACACTGGAATTTGACGTTGGTAATTTGACGCCTTTATCCGGGTCACCTTCCAACAAATGGCGGATAGACGCTGAATGAAGTAGTCGCCATGTTTTGCATAAGTAGCCTCAACGCTACCTGTGTGCCCTAATATGAAATAGCTGACATCATTATTATTGCTGGAAAGTACTTACTTCGTTACATTATGTGTGAAATAATGTCCACAAATGTAGCAAAATTACATCCGGTGTTCATTGATAAAACATTGTGTGCATTGCAATAATCGTTTGTGCGCTTTAAATAAATCTAGGCTTTTCACATTCGTCACGAAAGGCGAAAATTAAGTAGAATTTTTACCAAAAATGTATTAATTGGGAGGCTTTCGAAAACGGTGGAGCGGAATAATATTTAATTTCAATGCAAAATTATAATGAGAGAATACAACGATCTTATGAATAAATGGTAAAAGAGACCGATAAAAGTAATTAGAGAGGAACGAGTGAAACTTGGCCGCGGTCTCGCATTAGGCCGACTTAGTGCCTGCCGCGCCGGAAAACTTGTGCCAATTAATGTAAGGGAGTGTATGAGAGGGGAACTCCGACAGATCGGACACTAACTAGCCGCCCCGGATGCAGCATACTCTGAAACTAATAGTAATCAATAAAGAAGGCGATAAATTCCTTCTATCAAGCGCCTCTTCAATATAACAAGTTAGGGATTTCGTTGCCATATCTTTTGATATATGAAGAGGCGAAGAAATATTACGTACTACAAATGAATAAGCTGAAAGTACGCACGTACTCGTTTGATATGTGGAAGGTTTTACGAACATTTTGAACTCAATTATTTCTTTTCGTATGTAGGTAATATTTATATCTGAAAAAGTTTCGACAAGGATTTGACTTTCTTTATCACTGAGCTGTAACAGTGATTTACTTTTAGTGTACAAAGAACTTTTATTAAAATAAAATCTCTTATGAGCCTAGACTTAAACGAGCTATTTCTAAGCGAATAGCTATTGCCTAGGTACGCATTTTCTTTATACTCAATCTCATTTCTCTCCGAGACGCCGACTGGACATTAGATACTTTGGTAGCAGTAATATTTAATAGATGAAGTTTAATTGTCCTGTTTCAAACTTTAAGAATAATATTTTTACAAAGCGATGATTAACTCATAAATATTAAAACTCTCTTTTCGGGTGATCTAAAAAAGAAAATACAAGTTAAAATTGCTTTTATAATGGTTTCGAATGGAGCAGATTTTTAATTTGTCTGTCTTCTGGCTCGAGGTATCTTGGATAATAAGACCTAATTGTCTGTATTCATCATTAATATTCCACAATGAAACGCTATTATATTGCTTTCTTTCCAAATAATTAAACTAAAGTTAGACTGAAAAGTATCACGAATTATTATTGTAACCTTTCTGAATACTTATATATGTAGTTCATGCGTGGAAATGGAGTTAATAATTATGTCCTTAAATATTTTAGTTTGGAAAAATGTATACTTCAAAACTCTCAAGTAAATTGAATATTCTGACGCAATTTGCAAATTTAATATTCCTTGTATATCTCAAAGTTTCTTAGGTTTTATGTTTTAGACATCAAACTCATACATTATTCAGTACAAATAGATGTTTTTTTTTTCTTGGATACGTTTTCTGATCTTATATTTGTTCAATAAATAAGTATCTACTTCGAAAACTGTATTACGAATAGGATGAAATATTTCAGAAACACTTTTCTTTTTCTTTGAAAATATTTTTGTTGTATGTTTATTGGCTAGCGGTTGATATTATTGGTCATGTGTGAAGAATAAAACTTAAGATTACACATCACAAAGAATAAAAGTGACGTAAAATGTTTCACAGTTGAAGATCGCAGAGTTTTTTTCCGACGCATTTCGTAAATTTTATTACGTACTACACGAGAGGCCTTCATCGTTTCGGATCAGCGATAATCCCATTACATTTCCAGTTTCGGCAATTTGAGTGCCGTCTTCATGGCAATAAAAAGTTATTATTGAAACCCAGGTGAGGGCGGCCCGACTGGACGCCCTTCATCTTTAAAGTTACCTCTGAATTTAACGTGAGCCGAGAAATTATTCTATTCAACAACTTAGATCGAAGGGAAGGCAAAGTAATCAATAATATAACATTTTGTGTCTAATGACTTCAATTGTTTTCAGAAGAGAAAAGGGATCCCTCCTTAAAAGTTTGTTTGTTACTTTTTGTTGTTGTGAGCTCTTGATTTTGTTTTACGTGTGAATAAATGAGTTCGGTAAGCGTACTGAAACACCAACTAAGCAAGTCCGTGCAAGCTTACTGTGATTTTACAACTATTTTCGCAGATAAGTATCACAGCTGTCCACCCATCGCTTGATTTATGGAGCTTACGAAATACAACCGATCTAAAAGGAACCCTCCTTCTTTAAAAACTTCTTCGAATAAAATGAATGTTAAAGGCGACGTAAGAGTTCATAGTTGACTGGTGGGTAGTTATCGCATGGTGAGTCATCGGACGCAGTTAGAAAAGCAAGGGAGCATAATACATGGAAGGGACATCGACGCATAGCCATAGATTTAGTACATTAACGGTTATAAAAACAAATCACCAGTTCATCATTTTGACCTTGTCGACATTGCATTGCACTTTTGTGTGGAACAGTTTAGTGACGAAAAGTTCTTACTCTGGGTTGTAAAGCATTATGTAAGTAGGTACCTACTGACTTCATGGTGAAACATAGCGCGTAGATGTCCTGTCCACTGTGTATAGCTGCGGGAACCAATCTCCAAAACATAGATTTTCTATTTTATCTAATCTAAACTAATATTATAAAAAGGAAAGATTTGTTTGTTACGATTTAACTCAAAAACTACTGGTCCTATTTTAAAATTGTTTCGCCATTAGAATGCTACTACATTATCCCCTAGTAACATAAGCTATATTTATATAAATCAAAAAATAATGAAATGATGATTAATGTTTTACTTTATTTATAAATTGAAAAATTAAGGACCCTTGAGAAAATTCACCCGGACGAAGTCGCGGGAAAAGTGTTAGTTGAGCATAAACTTGGTCTCAGTACAGTCAATCAACGTATGATAGGATCCGTGTTTGTGGACACGGTCATTATATTCGTTTTGGTTCATTTATCATAGAATACTGAAAGTGTAATTTATTTATGCTATTACGGTAGATCTTAAACTTGGTGTTGATATTGAAGCCTAGATTGTTGGTAATATAGATTACATGCTCTATAAACTCAATTCACTAAAGTAACTTTGTGAATGCTTTTATGTAATGACAGCTGTCTGTCATCCTTCCTTTTTCTCTCTCTGACAATGTCCACTGTGGTTAGGTTGTTGCTCAAGTACGTCTAACAATAAAATCCAACTTAATCTTATGTATTCTTTTACTTATTGCCCGAAATCCATCAGGTTATGGGCCCAGGACGTCAAGTAAATAAAGTAACGAGATAATTTCAATTAAACTCTGGATTTAAGAAATAATATAGGTGAGCAATCGACCACGACAAACATCATGGCTACCGGTTCATCATCGTTCATCGTGGACAAATTGAAAGGCATCGAAGACTACCATTCATGGAAGTTCATGATGAAAATGGTTTTAATCCATGAAGATCTATGGGACTTTGTTGAAAAAACGGATATAGAGGAGAAATACGCGAAAAAAGGCCAGAAGGCACTCGCCCGGATAGCGTTGTCGGTGCAGCCGTCGGCGTTTGCTCACATCCGAAACGCCAGCACGGCTCATGATGCGTGGACCAGTCTTCAAAAGGCATATGAAGATAGGGGCCTTTGTAGGAGGCTTGCTTTACTCAGAATCCTGTTCAACACCAAACTAAGTGAGTGTGAAAGCATGGAGCACTACCTGAGTAAAATCACAGACGTATCTCAGCAGCTAAGTGATATAGGATCACCGCTCGACGACGATTTTGTGGCTGTCATCATGCTAAGCGGTCTAACAGAAGACTATGACCCGTTAATAATGGCTATTGAAAACTCGAACATAAAATTGTCTAGTGAAATCGTCAAAGGCAAGTTACTGCAGGAGAATATTCGTCGTGATGACAAGGACGACAGTGTGACTGCATTGGCAGCCATAAGGAACCAGCGGAAGCAGCCAAAATGCTTTGGTTGTAAGAAAACTGGTCATTTCATCAAGGATTGTCCAAGGTCTAAACGGAAGTCGTCAACTGACAAGATCACAGAGGATGAAATGTCTAAGGCTCTGCTGACTGCTCTATCGATTAACATAGAAAGTGATGCGTGGTACATTGATAGTGGTGCTACTAGTCATATGTGCCGTAATAGAAACTTGTTCAGTGATTTTGTGAGTGAAATGGCATTACCAGTGAAAGTGGCTAATGGTGAAGTACTTTTGACAGCGGGACGAGGAACTGTTCAAGTCAAACTTAAGAATGGTATCTGTAGAGACATTAGTGATGTTCATTTTGTACCAAAACTAACAACTAATTTATTATCTGTTAGTGCCATGACAAAAAAGGGATACAAAGTTGTATTTAACTCTCATATGTGCCAAGTACATGACAATCAGTCAGTCATTGCAAGTGCTTCTTTAAAAGGTGGTGTTTATATGCTTGACACTGATACAATAACTCCATATACAAATGTTGAAGTTCCAACTCTGCAGGATAATTTAGTTGTGAATGCAGTCAACGCTGAGTGTGAGGCACCTACCAAATCCTCGGAGAAGGTATGGCATCAACGTCTTGGGCATCTCAACCGGAGGAGCATGGAACTACTCAAGAAAGGTATGGCTTCTGGTATTACTTATGATAGTTCTGATTTTCAACCTTGCATTGCATGTGTAGAAGGGAAGAAAAGTAAGCTACCCTTTGCTAAGAAATCATATAGTAGAGCCACTGACACATTGGAATTGGTACACACAGATCTATGTGGACCAATGCCATGTTCATCATTTAGTGGAACAAAATACTTTTTACTTTTCATCGATGATTTTTCTAGAAAAACATTTGTATATTTTCTAAAAAGGAAGGATGAAGTATTTGAGAAATTTAAGCACTTTAAGGCTTTAACAGAGAACCAAACTGATAAACGTATTAAAATACTGAGGAGTGACAATGGTGGTGAATATATTAATTCTACATTTCAGAATTTCTTGAAGGAGAATGGAATTCGACACCAGACGACTGTACCCCACACACCGCAACAAAATGGTGTGGCAGAACGAGCCAATAGGACCATAATGGAGACAGCACGATGCATGCTCCAAGATGCACAACTGCCAAAGCAGTACTGGGCCGAGGCTGTCAATACAGCCGTTTACATCAAGAATCGTTGTCCTACCAAGGCCGTTCTGGGCTGTACTCCGGAGGAGAAATGGAGTAACAAAAAGGTATCTCTCGATCACTTACGTATTTTTGGTTCTGTGGCTTATGCACTGAATTCTAATAGAACTAAATTGGATTCAAAGTGCAAACGTTATATATTTGTTGGTTATTGTGATGAAACAAAGGGTTATAGACTAATAGATCCAACATGCCCAACAAATTGTATTAAATCAAGAGATGTGAGTTTTTTGGAAAACGAAATTGTTATTAAAATGTCACATGATGATAATATAGAGTCTGAACAGCATTGTATACTCACAGAAAATTCTGATGTTAAACAGACACAATCTGACCCACCTTCTGTACAAACAGAAACGTTTATTATGGATCCACATATATCTGATGACATTATTTTATTGGGAAACAATCAGAGAGACAGTGTGACCACAACAGACGTTTCTGAGAGTTCGTCGGAGACCAGTGATCCTGCGGATGAAACATATATTCCAGATGACGAGAATGAAACATCTACTTTGTCATCTGAGTACAATGACACAATAGATTCAATGTCATCACTGCTGGTGAGAGCAACTCATGATGCAGACACTCCTCAGACTGTACAAGAAGCGCTGAAAGGGCCAGATGCTCAACATTGGAAAGAAGCAATGCAGAGTGAGTACAATTCTTTTGTTATTAACAAATGTTGGGCTCTAACTGACAAGGATAACTCACGAAAACCCGTCAAATGTAAATGGGTGTTTAAAATTAAACGGGGATTAAATAACGAAATTTTGAAGTATAAGGCACGACTGGTGGCCAAGGGCTATACTCAACAGTATGGCATAGATTATGAGGAAACTTTCTCACCGGTGGTTAGATACTCAACTATTCGTACATTATTAGCTGTAGCAGCTGAGTATAACATGGAGATCGAGCACTTGGACGTGAAGACCGCATTTCTCAATGGTGATCTCAAAGAGGATGTTTATATGGAACAGCCAGAAGGTTTTGTTCTTAAGGGCCAGGAAAATAAAGTGTATAAATTAAACAAAGCCATATATGGTTTAAAGCAGGCCTCAAAGGCCTGGTATGATAAAATAGACCAAGTGTTACGCGAAAAACTGAAATTTCTTAGATCATTATCAGAGCCTTGCGTGTATTTCAAGTCGCTCGGAAATTCACTTATAATTATTGCTCTTTATGTTGATGATTTAATTTTATTTTCTTCTTGTGATCCCAATGAAAAACTTGAAATAAAAGAGAAATTAATGAAAATATTTGATATCACAGATTTGGGTTCAGCTCATCATATATTAGGTATCAGACTGTGTAAAGAGGATAATAAACTAACTTTAGATCAATGTAACTATATCAAAAGGGTGTTACAGAAGTATAAAATGGAAGATTGTAAGCCTGCGCACACTCCAATGGAGACAGGCTTGAAACTACCAAAAGGTACTCAAAAGGACGAGACCTACGACTATAGAGGTTTAGTGGGTTCACTTATGTACATTGCAGTTTGTACTCGACCGGATATAGCTCATGCTATCAGCTATCTCAGTCAATTTAATGAATCTTTTACAGAAATACATTGGAAGGCAGCCAAGAGGGTGCTACGGTATTTAAAAGGTACTTCTAATCTGTGTTTAACTTTTCAGAAGAGTGGCTTAGATGTAACTGCATATGCAGATGCAGATTGGGCCAACGATGATGTAGACCGCAGATCATATACCGGGTATGTATTCAAATTGGGTGAGTCTATTGTTTCATGGGAAAGCCGCAAACAAAAGACTGTAGCTTTGTCAAGCACTGAGGCTGAATACATGTCATTGTCTGATTCATGTAAAGAAGGACTGTTTATTCGTAAATTATTGAAAGAAATACTTGGCATTACAGTTACAATTACTGTTTTTAATGATAACCAGTCTGCACAAAAATTATGTAAAAACACTTTGTACCATGCTCGAACAAAACATATTGATGTTAGGCATCACTTTATAAGACAGTTTGTGAATGATGGAACCATTCTCATAGAATACTTATGTACTAACGATATGTTAGCGGATATAATGACGAAACCATTGTGTAAGGAAAAATATAAAAGGTTTACTGGTCAATTAATGTTATTGTAATGATTAAAACTTAAACTTAGTAAAACTATGATATTGTTGTATTGTTAAACTTGTAAGTTGTTAAAATTGTTTTTATTGTTGTAGAGTAAAATGCATAATGGCGTGTTAACTTGTAAGCATTGTGGTATTTATTGTATTGGTTTAAGGGCCAGTGTTGGTAATATAGATTACATGCTCTATAAACTCAATTCACTAAAGTAACTTTGTGAATGGTTTTATGTAATGACAGCTGTCTGTCATCCTTCCTTTTTCTCTCTCTGACAATGTCCACTGTGGTTAGGTTGTTGCTCAAGTACGTCTAACAATAAAATCCAACTTAATCTTATGTATTCTTTTACTTATTGCCCGAAATCCATCATAGATTTTACGTAATCGTGCTCATGTTAGCCCGTGACGTTGTCTTGCAGATGTCTGTCGGGCGGTGGCTACTTAGCATCAGATGGTCTAAAGACTTGTTTACCATTCAATGACATAAAAATATATGTTGGATACAGACAAAGTTGCGTTTATAATCAACCCCTTTAGAGTTCAACTGTAGATCTTATTTGATATGGAACTAATTTAGTATTGTTCATGAACTGCATAATTATTGGTTGTACCTGTGCCATATTCTCAGTCACAATTCATTGACATGGACCTCCAAGATATGCTAGCCGAGTCTCACAGCCAACAATTTACCTCGTTAGTACATAATATTTTCAGGAACTTGTCAGCCACATCTGCTAGCAACGGACCAGAAAAATATGACCAAAGCGGACAGTCGCGCGAACAATCTGTTACTTCTAAAAACTTTGTTTACGTAATTAGGGCTGAATAAAATGAAAACTACTTTTATGCAAAATACTATTTTGCTTAATGTTAAATTAATTAGCTGTTATAATGGATTATGTAATGCGAACAAGCGTTATACCCGTCTGACCTGCTGGAAGGGCGAATATCTTCTTCTAAGGCACGTTATATTTATTAACGCTTGGATATTATCTTCGCCGTGTTTATATTCAGGCTTGTGTGTTTTCTGTCATACTCAGAACTGTTGTTATAATTTAAATAGAAGATATGCTATGTTGAGGATCTGTATGTAAACATCGTTAAATGCATCAGGACTACAGTTGTGAAGCACATTTTTTCGTAAAAAAAATCTGATTAAATTCAAGTCACATCCGCACGTCGAGGGCTTTTAGTGTACGCATCTATGCAGTGAACAGGATTACAGTCCGATGTACAGGTCTGTTTGTGCTTTTGTTTTTTGGTAGCTTTTGCTGCAATTTCCGGGAAAATTTATAAAGCCTAACAAGATGGAAAACGTGAGTAAAATTACGGTTCCATGGTGTGGAAACTACATGTCTGTGTTTGAAATTAATTAAATCAAAAAATAAATAAAACTAAAGCTGCGAAGTGCCATAGTCATTTCGGGATCAAACTGCAGTCACAGAAAATATTTGGATTAGGCATATCCGGACAATACTTAATAACGTTAAATTATGAATAACGTTACGAAGGATTTAATGTTTTTTTACCATATTTTCTAGGCACTAAAAACGTAGATGTACCCAACATCTACGTGGATGGACGTTAAAGAAAAAACTTTTTACTAAAAAGACCTTAAAAATCTAAAAAGGCAAAAATAACTTAGAATTGGCAAGTCGGCGACTTTAGTTTCGTTTGTTGTTTTGTATTACCACCGTATTTAAAGGCGATTGTCTTTTTTGTAAAAATGTTTATTTTTTCGCTTTTTAGTGCCTACTTATTATTATACAAATAATTTACGAAACGGTGCCACCAAAAACTTTCAGTCATCCTTTAATTTTCTAACATGTGGAATATTTTGATGAAATTTATATGAGACCAACTTTGTGGTATACACTATCAATTAAAAGAAGAATCATCGAAATCAGACGTCACTGAAATAAGTTACGCGTGGTCAAACATAAAATAAAAAAATGAATTGAGAACCTCCTTCTTTTATTGGAGTCGGTTGAAAACAGAATATGAAGAAAATACGGTTATCTATTGAAGAAAAGAAGAAAAAAGAAATATTTCAATTCACAAGTTTTCAGCGCACTAACGAACAGACAGAGGAACATTATGCGTTTTATAATATTAGATAAGGCAGAATAAGAAACTATTTAACGGGTTCCCGACCAGCCTTATGCACGCTTAGATGAAAATACTTAGAAAGAAAATACCTTCTGATCTTCGTTACCCAGTTTTCGAAGAATCTCCTCCTCTTTGCATGTTATGTACGTTGGAAATAGGAATTTCTTCGTAAAGTAAGGTCTTCGCAAACAAATCTTGTCTGCACAATTGGAAAAACGTTGTTACGGTTCAGTTTCCACTCCTAGGTCTTGAATATTAGATGCTTCAAAGTATATGGGCTGGCCTTTTCTAGAACTGTGCTAGAATTGGATTCTCTTCTAAATACTTTACTTACATGGTTTTAAATCTACTGTTGTGGACATAATAAGTCCATTGTGTACGACTCTACACATTTCATATGTTTCTTTTTACTTTGTGTCTGTTTAACGACCAGTGAAAAATGCAATGATGAAACGTTTATGCACACAGACAGTGTGACAATGTTTTTTTTTATTCTTACTTTCAAATTCACTTGGTTTGTCTTTATGTTTTTGTGCAAACAGGTGTTATGTTTCGTTACATTATAGGGTTGGCATACTCTTTTTCATATTCGTATGCCTGTAAGCTTTGTAACTTGGAGTACAAATGATGAAACCAGTTTCACTTGTTTCTTTTTTAATATATTAATGTTTGTACTTTAGCTTTTTAAGACAAATTAAATATGCATTTGTACAGCCTTGTAGAAGGAAAACGAAATAAAGAATAAAAAGTATTACCTAAACTAAAGTTTAAAAAAGGTGAAGTTTGTTTTGCTTGTACACTTATTGTCTTCTACGCAGACGGAATTACGAGCAGAAACTGGTAAATAATATAAAGAATCTAGTACCCAGTATTTGGTAAAGCTGTGATATAATCCTTTATGTATGTTCTTCTTGAAGTCCTAAAGATAGTGGTGATATGCATAATTTAGTGCGGCTAAAGAGTAAATTCATTACCGTAGTCGCGGGTAAAATAAACCAGCGCAATCTGAGCCAACTCTCTCGATGTTTTCATAAGGAAAATATCCTCGGCTACGAAAAACTTAGTCTGCAACTTTTTCTTTTTCCCTTATTAGCTTCCCGCTCTTAACTAAGATTCTTCTGCTTTTTCTCAAATTTAATTTCGCATTTGTTTCAAGAAACTCAGTGCTTCATCTTTTTAAATGTCCACTATAGCTTCGTGTTTAAATAATGGCGAAGTTTTATAATCTCAACAAGTTGAATGTCTTTGTTAAAAGAAACGTTATCAGTTAGTTTAAAAGGACTCCGTTTGGTTTAGTTAAGTAATTAGTATGTCTATTTAATTTTCCTGCAGCTACAGTTTATTCTCGCTTCTGAGCAAGATAATATAAAAAGTTAGAAAAAGTACAATAACTTCAAAAGATGTAAAACAAAAGCTGTTTCATTTTGATGAGTACAATCATGGAGTTCCGAGAAGAGACAAAGGACACTGAACGCATCAGATTGAAACGATTCTTTCATCGCTTAAGTATAAATTTTAATGGCAGCTTAAAATATATGGGCCTTATAAGAATTGATGGGACAAAATGAAATGGGCTATAGATTATGATCATTTATTTTAGTTTGCTTTAAACGAGTGTGCGAATGTAGTGTCACAGTAGGTACCTAGAATTCAATGAAGTCTCTACCGCATTTTGTCTGTAGAATGAGTCTCTTTGTTCTAAGTAAAAAACAACAAAAAATATATTCTAACTACACTTGAATCTAACTAAAACTAAATAAATTCTGTTTGGTTGTTTTTGTTTTTTTTTTATAAACAAAGAAACTTTTAATGGTTGTATAAATGAAATTGAGCGTATAATTTAATTTAATCTTGTATAATTGGGTACAATAGCTAAGAACATAAATGATTCACACAAGAAAGCTTTCTTCGCGAAATACTCGGTGGTGGTCTGAACAAGTTTGGAGCGCACAAGCAAATGTTGATGGTAACTTTGTGCTCAGTAATTTAATGTGAATTGAAAACCACTCATCCTACATATATACACACTACTCTCTACTATACGAATGTGAGATATACGCTCGGTTTATAGGTCTGTACGTCTAATGTGGAGCAATATTACTTACAGAATCAATCGATTCTTTTCTTACGATAAAATATGACATTGTTGTAATAATGTTAGTATTATAAAAAGATTTCCGTCGGTCTATCTGTTAACAACATCCAATCAAGAGTAATCTAAAGAAAAGAGGCCGGAAAACGACACAAAACGTTGTTATGGATAAAACTGTGCCCTCTTTGCTGACAAACATACTCCTGTTTATGTATATGTATGGAGTTACAGAAGGTAAACAACCCACATGTTTACACTTTTAGCCAATCGTCAATCGATACTCTCGTTTGTATTAGAAACTTATTTTATTAATCGTAACCGTAAAGTCCAAAAATTTAATCTGATAACTCGTTTTGGAGGCACGGTAGTCAAACAATAGGCGCTTGACGGCATCTATCGTAAAGTTGGGTTATTCGTGCGATATATTTCATTGTTATTGTCGTAAAGCATCGCCATCAGAGGTAAACAAGCCTCGGCATCGTATTGGGGCGGCGCACGATGATGCGGTGTAGTGTGGGGGGTATACCAAACGCAGAGATAACGAGCACACGATATCGGGTTGTTATTTTATTCTTATGTTATGACTCTTGTTAGGTCGACACTTTGTTTCGTTAGTGTGCCGGGCGATGACGCATTTTATTACCAAACAAACAAGAGTGAGTTCTATAACACAGGTGGAAAACCCCTTTTCGTTTACCGACAAAATACACTTCACAATTTTAGTATTTGCATATAGTCACCACACCACTATAATTTTGCCCACTTTGAGCATAAATAAACCTAATTGCGCAAATGGTTTAAAAAATACACACCTACCGCCTTTTTCAAAGGAAAAAGGTGGCAGATTTCAAAGCAGGTACATTCCATTTCCAATTACGAGCATCTCGTAAACATGTCTAAGTGATACAGTTGAACAAAGTGTTGCGGCTGTAACGACATCACTCCCGCAACACAATTACCATTAGTGTCGGTTTTATTGTGACAACTTAAATCACCTGCCAGCCTGCCACCCTCGTCTTGTTCTAATTTTCAGTTTAACTCAAGTGGCCAAACTCGCAAACACGAAACATTTCGCTAATGATAATTTTAAAAAAACGTTATAAAAGAGAAATGCGGAATCCGTTGCGTTACAGTCTAGCGAGTAACAGTTCAAATAAAACGAAATGAAATCGCACACACGATGCCGACTGGGAACGTACCGCCCTATAAAAGCTACGTACCTACCTACCTATATTTATTATGTTACATATTGCCACTATTATAAGACTACGATGGCAATACATGTCGGGCTATACATTATTACGCGGCGATCGATGTCCGCGTTGTCGAATAATGCGGAGCAAGAAAAACGTTCAAGTTATTTTTAGATTTTTAAATAAAATTGTATTTTACCGGGGTGAGTTGATAATTCATTCACCATAGACATAAAATCCCATTAATGTCCTCTGTAGAACATAAGCCTTCCCCTTAACTACCAAAATAAACGTTCCTGGGGGACAATGTCATAATTCGCCGTCAAGATTGGCGGTTTTATACTGTTAGATTCAAATATTTACACAACTTAATTAAATTCTCGTCGAGGTTATTAATTTTTAATTATTACTGTATTAAAAAGGCTTTTGTAAACTATGCGACCTGTTTGAGAGATGCAAAAACATGCCGCAATTAAAAAAGTCTTGTGATGTTTACGCTGTGTAGTTGAAGTATAACGTGTCGGTAGGTAGTTAGGTAAGGTACATAGACAGTCTTACTTGACGTAACCTAAATGGGTCTTCTCTAATTGAACACTACAACGGTTAATTACTAACGTACGTCGCTTTCGCCGGGCGATCTTCTAAACTAAACACACACAAAGCTTCAGCGTTGAACAACATTCAACTCGAAACGAGTTTAGCATTCAAACGGCTCAAGTTAAACCAATTTAATCGAACTTGTTTTAGATCTACCTAGATTGTATTGGCACGACCGTGAAACTTTGTGAGACCATTTCACATTATTTTTTTCTAGATCGCTGTGAAAAAAGTGTCTAAACCAATACAGAGAGGGGAAGGTGACCGATGTAGAGTCAAGAGCGGCGCTATAAATCGGTCTCGGTTAGAACGCCCACAACATTCATAAAATGAAACAACAATGGTATGAAAATAGAATGCGATTTTATTGAATGATAGACGTAGATTTAATACGACACAGTATGAATAGTAAAAAAAGGTATCTCTCATAAAGATAAGCAGTTAGCTCAAATAAGTTTTAAGAAGTTTCAACATAAAAGAAGACATATCGGAAGCTAAGGAATCAGCGGGTATATTAAAGGCAAGACTACGTGCAAGCCTTTATAATAATTTTGTCATCACCTTGGATCTCCAACGGCGCGGATAATGAAGTTTAGAAACTTGAAATTAGTTGGGTCATAATCTTACATCCCACATTATATGAGCCAGCAAGCAAACTCTACTCGTAACTCCATCCAGCCTCGTTGGCTACTCGACAAATATTTCGGAACAGCATTGTTAACTAATTGGAGGGAACTTGCTTATTGAAAATGTAAATTCTGTAAACAATTTAGAAGGAAGTAAGAATTTAAGGGAATCAAGTAAATGTATGCAGAGTATGAGATCATGTTGGGAGTTTGTTTATATTGTGGGTTTGTACTTTGTTTACGGAGTTTATTTCATCAAAAATATATTGGAGAATAATTTATTTTCTGCCTCCGCTTTGCTACAGTTGCTACATACGATACGCTCTTACATTGGAAGTCTCTGCGAGCCAGCCTATGTAGTCTTTGTATGCGGGCCGAGAACAAAGCGTGGATGGCGATTCACAGGAGGATCAGTAGAAATGGACTGGTTTCCTGCTACAATAATGATCCCATGCCATGATAAAGCTTTTTCCCATTCAGAGCCCAGTCATTGCTGAAGCAATTATTATGTAAAGAATTTTTGAATTATATATTTTTAAATACGTTTCTAATTTTATTATTATTTTGTACCCTGTATTTAAAGTAAGTACAAAACTTCAAAACTAGGAAGTTGACAATAAAAATTCGCAAAATTATCCTTTAATAATATAATATAATATAATATGTGGGGACATTTCACACACGGCCATCTGACCCCAAACTAGGGAGACCCTGTACTATGGGTGTCAGACAGCTGATATACATACACAAATACATTTTTTTTTTGTAAATACATACGTATATAGATAAACAACACCCAGACACAATTAATTATTAACTTGTAGCGACATCTATCGCACATGAAGCATACTACAACCGACGTTTCCTAGATCGCGCAAGCAGATTTATCCGCGACATTAGGATATATACAAAATCCCGACAACAACCGTCGGGCAGTAGCCCACCAGACACAACACCCGTCTGGTCGGAGGATCCTCCCTTTTCTATGGAGGATGTGGGACTTTACACTCTGTCCCTCATACCTCTAAACTGGTGACCCCGCACATGAACGTAGACGCAGCCTTCGTGCAGCTACTTCATGAAGATGTCACTTCCTCGAGCTCTCGAGCAACGAGTCACACAGCCAGCCAGAATCCACGGCTTCTACGGGTATCCTGACCACCAGCATGCAGCGGACGCGCATACCTGGTCCTCAGCCTCATCAGCAGCCTTGGCACAGCACACTGCACCTCGGCCGGTCAGCAAGCAGAGACGCACTTCTCTCCTGGTCGACGCAGCAGCCAGCCACTACGCAGCACTGCACCACTGCTCACTGGAGCATAATGTGCAGCAATCACTCCGACTCACTGTAGTATCACCGCAGACTGTTCCGACTCACCGTGAACTATGCGGCATCCGGTTCCCTTTTCAAAGGAGGTGAGGAACTTTACATTGTGTTCCTCATACCTCTAAAAACTTATAAGACAAAATGTCTCATAGGAATCCAGTAGACGCTTTGACTAAGATCTCTGATCTTTAATAGCATTTTATGAGGCGATTGGCGCTAGAAACACTTTTGATTCTATAACGTAGTTTTATAAACGTCGGCATCATCAAATTATATGATTTTGTCTCATTTTTCTTACGGATCCTAATTTTTAAATAATAAAATATTTGGCGAAAGAATTTTCAGAATAGGATCAGTAGTTCCAGAGATGATTATTCAAGCTTATCCAGTGCGTTTAAAAGATCTTCATATAACTCCTTACCAGATAGTAACAAGACTATTATAGCGCGTAATTAAGTCCTTCGCCTAAATGCGGCACTATTAACGTTTCTAGGATTTCTATAAGACTAAAATACATATATTATGCTCCTAGTATATTTACAGGACTACATTTTGCTGCTTGAGTCTTAAGTGCATGATACAAATAAAATAGGGTTTTACACCATCTGTTCTTTTTAGTCTTCCAATAGTTCACGAACTGGTAATCGGAACTTAAATGTACTTGCATCTTATAGGTATTTACCTTACCCTTGCACCCTCACTCAGTAAAAGTTAAGGAGAGTTAAAAATTCAAGACGTTTACACGTGACTAGTCCATTTGGTTGATGCCTACACCGTGGCGTGAATAATAAAGCGACGCAAAATGATTACAATATTAACTGAAGTGGATTTCAAAAGTTTCAAGTAAATAACTTGCCCATCAGATGAAGCGTAGCAATCCTTTTTGACAATTGAGTTTCATTCCGGGAAAACTAATTTACCTTCTATTGTTCCTCCATATTTACGGACTTATTACATTTGTCTTGATCATTAAATTGCTTTCTTTAGAGGAACGACCCTTCCTTTTATAAGATTTACCGACACATGATGGCACTATTTATAGTAGGTATGCAAACAATTTTAAGCAGTTTACTCGCGATGAATATTTTCTATTGTCTAAAATACCTAGTGAAAGAACCGTAATAAAACTAAAAGTGTGTTTCCATTCCCACGGAATTACCAAAACTGTTTTAATTTTAGCACCCACAAAACCAATTTAATTAGGTATAGAAACTTTCCACAAATACACAGATTAACTACCTTTGTGTGTTCACCGAAACTGGCAATTTGAATACTTGTTTGATATTAGTTTAGTTGTTTCTTCTTTTGCAACGTGATTAAATCTAACTGTAGGCACTATTACATACTTATACATACCTATTTATTATTTACCAATATTCGACTCAGTGATTATTCATTGAACTTATTCAAATAACATTTAACTTAAATGTACCGCAGTAAATTGCAAAAGCTTGTTAAGTTCATCAGTACATACTTTAATAAATGCTACCGTAATTCTCGAAATTAATTGGAACCAAATGGCGGAAGTCACAACAAAAGCGCGCACTTTGCAATTCGTTGAAACGAAATGCGTGTCAGGTTTAAAATACACGTGAATAAATCACTAATTATGTGTCCCTAGGATGAGTGCCGATAATTGAAATTATCGGTGCTCTCCCCGGCGGGCGGCGGCGAGAACATAAAGGAGGGTCCTTTCGAACCCACGGCCGACAGGATAATCCGGCTAAACTTTGACGTTATCTTTGCCAGCGACAGATATTATACAAACGAAACATTGAAATCAACGAAATTATTACACAGATAGCTTCAGAATTGTCCTCAGTCTCCCGAGAAGTTCAAATTAAGTTCTAAACGACTTTAAAGTTATTCTATTTCAGATTTTTATCGCGATGTTAGGGATTTAAGTACTTACATTAATATTAATTGGTTTTAGGTAGGTAAAGCAGCGAAAAATAGTACGGAATCTTGTCGAATTTTACAAAAAAATTATACGAGTGCACTTAAGAAATCGCGTTGCTATGAAACTAGTAAGTAATAGACCAATATGTTAATGGTACGTAACTTCAAAGCGAACCGCTTTGACTTCCACTTTCCCTATAAATAAGGAAAAAAGCGTGTAACGGTAATAAATTCACAGTATGAATTTATTTATGGTCTGGTTAGTAAATAATAATAAAACCTTTTTGCCGGCCGTGTGGTCCCCGGCTGAGATTAAACCAGTAGCTAATACCACATCCCATGGGTGTGGTACGAGTAAGTGGCGAATAGGGGATTTTATTGATTTTGTAGAGATTTGAATCCGCTATGCAATGAAAATATAATACGGGGAATTGTTATGGTTACCTTGAAATTATAAAGATTGAACAGTACTTAACTCATTCAGGGGAAAACCAATTATTCACTCGCTGTATTATTGATTGGACGCGCTGGCGCAATGAACATAGAAAGTTTAAAAATTAAGAAAAGTAATAAAAGTGGTTTTCAATTTGTTGTTTTTTTTAAGTTTAGCTCGTCGTGCAATAAATTTGATGTTCAATATCTCCACATCATTAAACACGTGAAACTCAATCTACCTGTCTGATGCTGCGCGGTTTTAATTTTGAAATGATTGCAAATCGTTGAAGAGTTTTTCACACAGTGACAGTGATGTATTCGGTTCGGCGCGGATGCCTCGTATAGTTCACTAACGATGACAATTATTATGAAAAGCTCGTGGCACACTCCTCCACGTACCGAAGGAGTACTAACGTACCGTCGTCGTCGCTTGTGTCAAAGGAGAAACTTTACTAATTAGCAAATAAAGCAAATTGAACTCGCGTTCGCCTAAACGTGAGAGTTCACATCCTAGCGTAATGTATTTCATGTTGTATTATCGAACGTGGAACTTGTTCGTGGAAGTATTTGATATTGAGTAGCTAGTTTTCTAAAGCGGCAACGTGGTGCCTCCCTTAAACCTTACTTAAATATGCTGTTATAAATGAACTTCTGAACTTCAGACCAGGGCATTTATTCTAATTCAGGTTTTGTAAATAGTTGAGTTAATATTCACTCTTTTATATTTATTTTCATATTCTGTTTGTCCTTGCAAAAGGTAACTTTATATTAATAACAGTGTAAATTGTAGTTTAATTTGGGCTCATGTTTATAATTACCTATAGTGAAACTAGTTAGAAACCTACACCAACTTGAAAAGGTTTCGTTACGAATTTCTGTTGTTGTTATATTACATGAAATTTAATTAAAATTGTTTGGTAGTAAACCTTACCTATTCCATTATAATTACGTAAGTGATACTGAACGATCAAAACAATTCACAAAATAAGTTGTAATTAGCATTTAAACGTGAAATGGGATGTGTAACTCGCAATTAAGTATATAAATATGAACAAGGGTTAAGAGAAAGAATTGTTCATTTTATTGTTTTATAAAACAAATCTAAATCATCTAGCTTTGAATGTTTTTTCAATGTTTTATACAAATGAATAAATAATACCTGTTCATTTTGATGAGTAAGTGGGTTTTTATCACATACGAATTGCGAGGCGGTGTTTAACTAAAACGCGCAGAAGTTTGTTGGAGCGTGTACAATTGGGGCCTGGGTTCGGGATCCGGGCCCCGGCCTCGGACGGATCCTGTCATAATCCGTTACAGAGAGACTCACCCGGGTTCTTCGGAAACGCGTTCTGCCATTCAGACTAATGCTTATACTATACCTACATTGGTAAGTAGGTATAGGAAAAGGGTTTGTTATAGTTTATTCTAAGATTTTGATTATAATATATAAAAAACTGTTCCACCATCCTGACTTCCTTAATAATTTGATATTAAAGTAACATAAAATCCTTTACAATACTTTCTACATAAATGTAAAATTAATTTAAAACATTTTGTTCGATGTGACATTAAAAAGTGGACTTAGGAGTTGTATGGTGTGTAGGGATGCCCGATCTGAATCGATCTTCCTGAAGATCTACTCATGGCCATACGATTTATAGATTTTTTGGATCGGTTCAACGGTATGCGATCTTCGCCCAGATCGAATCGTATGCCTCGGTAATAAAAACATCGTCTTAACTAAAACCTAAATGTCAACCGAAAGGTACCCTAAGAAAACGGAACAGAAAAAATAGAGTCTAAGAACTACAACAAAGTAAGATTACTTGGCTACATATTGAATGAAATTAGTTTAGAGTTACATCAATCAAATATTAAAAGCGGTACTTCATGTATAAAATATAAAGGTAAGTATATCGTGATAATATTTTGTTTATTTTATTGTTGGGTATAGTAGTTGTTACAATATGGGACCTCTGAACGCCTGTTTTCTCTAGCTGGAAATACTTTGACAGATAGGCGTAATAGGCTAAAGCTAGTGCGTCTGACTAAATTATCATTTTTAAAAAGCTTAAATGTAGTTGGAATATGGAATCTGTAATGAAATAAATGTTTTATACTTTTCAAAAATATCAATTTGGAGATACTCACTGGATAACCTTTAACTATGAAAGTATTTGATAAATATTTATTTTAGTTTCTGAATTTTTGAGGGATTTGATGCCACTACTTTGCATTAGATATAGTATATTATGGTAAAATAACCAATTTTGCATGCATACTGTGCAATTAATTATTTTTATAAAATTACCATACGGTCTTCCGAAATCGATTAAAATCGATTCAATGCAATACGATTAAAATCGTGAATCGATTCACAAGGTAACAATTCATTACGATCCAGAAGATATATTTCAGTAAAAAAAATCCGAAGATAATCACCATGCTAGTATTACCTAATAACTCTTAAATGAATTCATATATTTTCCTGAAAGACCAGAGCCGCAGTTGTGCATACGGTTTCAATATTCCAGAATAAACACAGTCTGACTTACGACCTATCACTTTCAAGATGCTATTTGGCATATTAAGATCGGGTATAGCATTTTTAAGATCGGGTAATGATCTTTCTGGTAGATTCGCAGCATGACTCACCAGTGTTCTGATAAGATTTCGGTGTGATCTCTAAACCTCACTACTGAGCTTGATGATGGTATTATTCCTTCAAAAAAACGCGTTTTAAATATTTAAGGTTTACTGGTGTACTCTTAATGTACTGTAATCATTATTTATTTTGTAAAGCTCCAAGTTCATTGCCGACGGAGTAGGTACTCCTTACTTTCTTTCCTAAGCTTGCGCGTTTCATCCTGTACTTAAATTTTTGAGCACGCCTCGATAATTTTTAATGAAGTCTTAAGTTAACAGAACAACGAAACTCAGTCGTTACCATGAAAGTTATTCCCTTATTAACTTATTCTCTAATAAGTTAACTTTGATGTACTTTTATAGACCTTAACTCGAGGCCGAGTTTAAAGCAGTAAAGTTACTAAACATAATTAGAATATGAACACCGCAAAAGTAAAGATGTCTTCTTAAGCACTTAATTATTATAATAACTATCACGACACGCTTTTGAGAAAAGTCACAAACCGTGTATAAATACATAATGTCGTTGTAAAGGGTAAATTAGGTGTAAGTTATGACGACACCATTATTGTAACTTAAAATATACATATTTCAACAACTTTATATTCCCAGGTCTCCAGTTGGGTCAAAATTTAGTGTTCATTTTAAACAGAAAAAATGTTGGACCCTGCTAAAAAGGTTACAACAACATTAGAGAACCTTATTTACATGAGGTACGTTTTTGAAATGAAACTGATTTACATAAAGCACAATAGTACATCTGTTATTCAGTCTTGGCACTGAGCGGGTGCATTTGACAAGGGATTTATGATTTTAATAAAACTCCACAGTGGAGGCGATAACGCTTACGAATATTATATCATAATATTTCTTCACTTTGCGTAGTAATTACGAAAATCCAGAATGAGCAGACACATCCCGTTTTAATTAAATCCATTATGTAATGTATACAAAGTGCCAAGTGTTTATATAAGCCAAAATTCGCCTTTTGCATTTTGTAGGTACAGCGAGCAAACATTGTAGGTATATGGATGCCACACTTTGTATTTGCATTTGCACTTTACATAGATAATTTTATTACCTACTGCTAGAATACCGTAATGGTTAATTTCAAGTTAATTGTATTCATTAAGTTAACCGTCGTAGATTTAAAACAGGAGACAATTTACGGAATCCACAAGCACCTTTACTTCAAACCATGTGACTAGAGGTGCACAAACGTTCAACAGCTGATAAGGTCGCGTGCACAAATATATTGTCAAGTCAAATATACGGGTACATTTATTTAAAAAGGGATGGCGGGCGACGACAATGAAACATTAGAGTGTAACGTGTGTCGTTTATTTACAGCGGCGGTAGAGTTAATGTTCTAGAAAAGCCTAATGTGCGTTATCCTTTAATCCTGTTTGACAATAAACATGGGAACAGTGCTTCAGTAACGTGATATGTGCGGATTAGCGGCTTATAAAGTTCATGAAAAATAACTACGCGGTTTATGCGTGTGCGTACGCTAAAACTTACCAACTGTGTTTTGTTGTAAACTAGTCTCGGCAACGGTATAATATGTAGCTGTCACAAACCCTGTTTTGTTCGTGATTATTACTTGCTAGATGTTGATTGGTCTATTCATAATTTAATAATTTACTTTCTTACGTGTAATATTCAGAACACGTGTATCAATACACGATTGAACGATGGACTTGACGTTATACAATATTCATTTCTTATTACTCCCATCCTCAAGAGGTCAGATTACCATCACAAAAAATGGCAGATGTAGTGAACCGTTGTTGATATTTCATTATCCGTATTGTTCTCCCTGGGGACGTGAATTATATTAGATATTTTTGCGAGGCTGTTGTAAAGGCGACAACGCTGGAATTAGATCCTGTAAGACTCGCCCTAATTTTATGTAATCAAATTTTCTACTCGCATTTAAAACGCGGTAAAGGTAATATAAAAACCCGTAAGTTTTTTTTCCTGAAACTTACGGGTACTGAGGTACCTAATTTTGCCTTTAGCTATAGCTGAGTTTACGACCGCCTACAGTACCTTATTTAGGCTCCTAATTAAATTTGGAAATAATGGCGTGTTAGTAAAACAACAAGATTCACCCAGAGGCCGAAATCAATTAAGTTAGTAACGTTGAAGAATGCTTATATTGTAGGTATGTTACGTTGTTGGTATATAAAAAACCCTAATGCCTAAGTTTAAAAATGCCGCATTTATAAATACATAAAACAAATATTGTTGTATTCTTAAATACTAATAAAAACAGCGTCTTTATGTAAAAGAATAACAAAATAATGTCAATAGATTTAAGTGCCACGGTGTTAAAAACACTTAGCTGGGATCAATAAAACATAATGCTGTCAATCTTTTATAATTGGAGCCTCGATAAACGTAAAACTCCACTATCAGGACCAATCGTGTTGGCTCACAATTTTCACGTAAAAAATGTTATTGTAGGTTGCTGAGCCTGTCGAAGAGTTTTTATGAAGATTGATTTATCTGCTGTTATTACTGAGGTTATTAATTTGTGGAAGCCAGTAGTATCTAGTGGGTAATTTGTACCTACTTTTTTTGTAGATAGTGGTTTTTATACCAGGTACCGACAACGTATTCACGTGTGAATGTGAATGTAATTCATATAGTTCCTGTACCTATACAAAATATTGTAAAACATTGTTTTAAAAGAGTATGTAGAGTTTCTTGCTCGACGTAACTACCTTTTGGAATAGGCAACTATATTCAATTCGTTTTTCTTATATAAATTTAATAAAAATGGTTTTGAATGGTCTAATTGAAATCGGGAATTTTATTTGACTTGGACATTTGTGGCTACAGTATTGTTGATAAGATGGATAAGTCTATATTTGCCTTAAACATGGTATGAAGGAGTTACAGTCTGGTTTAAAAACACGTTGTTGTTGTTTCTTATTATTCACACATATTGTTATATTAAGCCTTATTCTTAATTAACTTCAAAAAAAGGTGGAGGTTCTCAATTCTATAGTGTGTTTCCTTTTTTTTATTGTTTCTTTTTCTTTGTATGTTTCTGCTTATTCAAAGGTTAGAAGCAATCAATGATAAGACGGCCATTGATATTAGCCCTTAAATTAACGATATTGTATCACGAAATGTGTGACAATTACGGTGTACAGTCAGCAAAAGAGATAGGTATGCAGGTCATCGGAAATGGTTGAAGTTTACTTAGAAACCGATGGAGGTTTTCGAATGAAATGTTAATTAATCATTAAAACGTTTATTCTCTATTAAATTTATTTTATTATGTTCATAAACATCAGTCGGTTTTTAAGTAAACTTTAACTATATCTGACGACCCTGCGTACCTATCTCCTTTGCTGACTGTACAATAAACATAATATTCAATCAGTCTATCACTTTACTTTTTCAATTAAAATGGTTGGTTGGTTGGTAAAAATGTTTGGTTATGTTTGGTTGGTTGATGGTTTGGTTGGAATGGTTGGTATGGTGGTAGAATTATATTGAATCAGTGAAGGTGATTGTTGGCTGTCATTTTCAGATCTACTATTAAATACCACAAAGCGTAGTCAGTTATGTCGACTTAGGAAGGGAAATATAAGATTAGGAGAACTTGCAAAGCAAGAAATAAATACAACGAAATCTAGAAAAAGAAGTCATTCATGTAACCTTCCGTCGCATGAATTTCCGTTTTCAGGTGCTCTTATATAATTTCAAACTTCAAGGCGCTTTTTAGTAACACAAAGTTATAACTATTGTATGCAAAATATTTCAATAAAACTACTGCGAGTTTGAAGCTATATTTGCATCAAGTGTTGGTGCCGAGTTCGCAAATCAGGGTACTTAGTACTGTTAAGAAAGTTTGTTGCACGTCCATTTACATACTTATTTACTCGTGAATAATATAATAGAAACTTCTAACGGGAGGTTTCTTAGCTGTTAAAGAAAAACAAATGAAACGAAATGTACCCTATTATTTGATACATGCAGTTGACCTACCTAGCTGGCGAAATATGGGGCAGGCAGAGATGGCCTCTACCTATCTCTACCTAGGCGAGATATATTCTATATTAAACTAAATAAAAACATTTAAATTAAATATTTGAACCATTTGTAATGAGAAGACAGAGTGCAGTATACGAAAACAGAAATAAGAGATAGGTAAATTGTCTTAAACTCATAAAGCAGGAATGCACATTTTTATGCATTTCTCTTGTTGCTTACGTTTTAGAGCGTAGTTTCGCTTTAATAACTCTTGTGCATTGAGCACTGTACTCCGTTGAGTGTTGCACAAATGTTTGTTATCAGGCGGTACGGTTGGACTGTGCAGAATATACTTACAATGTGTAATTTACTGACGTCAACATTAAACTTCATTTGGTGTTCCCTTGAAAGCAAATGTATATCAGTATGGCAGAGATTTATAAAAACAGATATATAAGAACAGAGATGAAAAAAAATGCGTCGTACAAAAGCCAAAATTTCCCGACGTGATTTTTAATTTTTTCCATCAGGTAAGCCAGGGTCCAATGCCTCTCAAGTCAAACAATATATCGGTGCGGGCGCGGGCGCTGCAAGCTACCAACAATGCGCAGCGGTCGACACACAAAGCCCCGCCAAGATAATGGATATTGCTTTTCTTGCGAGTTTCAAAGCAGCCTACTTCGGAACCTCTCATAATCCGCTTACAGCTCCTCGCAAGTACGTTATTGTACTTTAGTGGAAACATTTCCTTGGGAGCACTGAGAATTCGTGCTTACAGTTACACCTAATCGTGACGACAACCTGATGCGGTTTTACCAATTTAAATATGTATAAATTCGCGTTTCGATAACAAACTATTATTATGTGGTTGCGGTTCAGAACTTGGCTACCATGATATAAATTGATTATTGACTTCAGGCTTTTTCTTGGATTTATAAAAGCATGTTTCACCACCTCTTAATATGTATACACAATGGATCAGACATTTTTAAATAATGGAATAGAATTCGTATGAAATGATCTGCCAAGTAATTAATCGAAATTGAACTTATTAACAAGTGAAAAACAGGCTCTTAAAAATAGACATACTAATGTAAAAATAATTAATTCTATTATTATATTTTTATAGTTCTCGTTCTTTGTATTATATGGTAAGACTTACTAATTCACATTTCCTCGAAACGTGAGGTTTATATAAGATCTTTATTCATGAATATTATCTCTTTACCTATATTTATTAAGTCCTTCAGAACTTTCTCTGTTAGTATGTTATTATACACCTTAATATATTGTATTTAGGATTCATATTAGAGGCAATCGGTTCGGAAAATGAAAGGTAAGCCATCAATATTGAAATTCGGGAACGTCGTGTGCGGATTAATTACAATAAACAAATAAACACTACCTTAACTAAATAAGCTCAACATACTCTGTCTGCGGTGCCAACCATATTCTGTCTAACAATAATAATGAATCTGAATCTTATTTATAACTAGTTTCAGTCTGCGACTTCGTCTGTCTAGACTTCGGAATTAAGCCAAAGTCCTAAACTATCTCACGGGGTGACAAAAACAGGATAAAAATTATCCTATGTGTTTAGCTAGATCAATACCTATATATGTGCCGAATTTCAGCTAATTATGTTAAACCGTTTAAGCATGAAGGAGTAGGTACAGACACCAAAAGAGATAGTAACCAGGGTCGTCAAATAAAAATAAAATTAATAGACAATAAACAGTTCAATGATTTAATTAAATTTCATTCGGACACATCCATCGGCTTCTTAGTAAACTTCAACTACTAGGTACAGTCGGACAAGCTAATTAGTTTACAGGCAAAAGCATTCATTTTTCTACTATACTCACAATATTTTATTTTATTAAATTTTCTTAACTCGAGCACGTAGGTACTTACGTACTAAAGATAAAAAAATAAAATAAATAAATAAATAATTGTTAGTGTAGTAGAAAGATGAATATTTCTGCCTGTAAACCAATTAAGGTTTAAGACATTTATTTCTCAAAGAGAAATACGATTCACTTATTATGAGAAAAACAAGTTAATAGAAACTAATTACAAGAAACTTACGAAGCACGGTAGGTATTAATAAATATAGCGAAGCAAGTACCCAGTTTTGTAGAATGAAACAAAGACGTTTTTTTTTTCATTTCGTGTAGGTATTAGGAAAAAATTATGTCACTATTACGTACAATTAATTTGCTTGTTCGACTGTACCATTTCTTATCTCTTTTGGTGACTGTTTTTAATAATATTACCTAACTGATGTAGAGCAGCACATGTAAATACTTACTTACAGTATTTTTTCGAAAAGTTTTTATGATGAGATTCTTTGGAAATAAGCTCCAAACTAAATAAATAAATAAAACTTATCTAAACCCATGACTTTTATTAATGAACGAGTATTAGTGATGCGCTAGTAGGTAGGAAGTACCACACTTATTAAACTTCGAGTTATGAGCGGCTTGTCGTTGACCTACATTTTTTGATTTCGCGCAGTGTTATAAAAAAGCGGCCAAGTACGAGTCGGACTCGCCCATGGAGGGTTCCGTAGCAGCAAGTAAGGTAAATTGCGGTTTACGATTTATGACGTATTCAAAAAAAATTAGTTACTAGATCTCGTTCAAACCAATTTTCGGTAGATGTTTACATGGTAATGTACATCATATATTTTTTTTAGTTTCATCATTCTCTTATTTTAGAAGTTACAGGGGGGGGAGACTCTCGCGCAAACTATTCAGTTTAGAAAAAAATGATATTAGAAACCTCAATATCATTTTTGAATATGTATCTATAGATACACCACACGTATGGGTTTGACGAAAAAAAAATTTTGAGTTTCAGTTCTAAGTATGGGGAACCCCTAAAATGTATTGTTTTTTTTTTTCTATTTTTGTGTGAAAATCTTAATGCGGTTCACAGAATACATCTACTTACCAAGTTTCAACAGTATAGTTCTTATAGTTTCGGAAAAAAGTGGCTGTGACATACGGACGGACAGCCAGACATGAAATGACGAATCCATAAGGGTTCCGTTTTTTGCCATTTGGCTACGGAACCCTAAAAAGTAGGTATTACTATTTATGAAATACGATTGTAAAATATCATAAAAAGTACTCAATATTGCGACATCAATTCGTACTAAGTACTAAGTTTAATAATTAAAATGTTTTCTTGAATTAGTTACTGATGATTTTTATATTTAAGAAAACTAGATCTACGGTTAAAACTTCAATACATTACTTTAAACAAATGAACAGCCTTAATTAAGTAAACTTAACATGTATATTCTGTCTATTAGGGCCTCTCTACCTATTAATTTATGTTAATATGCTATATTAAAGCACCTGCACATTCTCTTTCGTCTCATAATTACCCTATTTTGGTGCGTTATTGGTTCATAAGTGAACGGAGGTATGTTAGGTCGTGTAATACAGGATAATAGAAAATGCGTTTATGAAGCAAAGGTGACATTAACCTGTTTAAGTTGCTTTAACCAGAACCTTTATAAGTATAGGTATAGGTAATTAAACAGAAGCGGTAGCAGACGTTAAGCAGTTCTATCTTAGCAGATTTAAATAACTTAATTTTTCTCGTGCATTAGTTTTTCAATAATTTTTCATCCAACGTGGCATGCATTGCCACGTTGGATGAAAAATTATTATTGTCTCTTGGGCACATTCCCAGATGAAGGCGATGTGGAGGAATTTTTTGATGCCTTATTATATTACTTTTTTTTTGTTTAATAGTTATAGGTTTTTTGTTTGTTATGGTACGTGTAAATATTGTATATAAAAGGAAAATAAATAAATTAAGAAACAAAAAAAAAAAAAAAACCATTCAGAACACCTTTATAAAAAGGCGTACAGTAAACACAATTTAGAAAACACAAGTGCGTTCCTTTGTTTTCCGTAATCATTAAGCTTTTTCCTCTTAAGAGTTTAGTGTGTTTGGCAGGTGTCGCGGAGGCCACACAGTAACTAGCGAGTCGACTCAATTACCCGCAGTGGGCGCCATAAATTTTGTGTCCGCACGCCGACATGGCAATTACTGTCGCCGCTCATCCGCAAAACGATGTTAATAGCCCTCTGATTCGTACATTTATCTCGGCTACACTGTATCTTTTTATTATTTCTAGTGAATCGTGAACTTGGAACGTAACGGTTCCTGGCTGCTTAACATCACAATTTCCTCTTATCGTTACGGTCGTGGGGTTGCTAGCCCGCTACCATTTTCGTAACGCATAATGACGCTAGAAAATGTTCGTCGGGTAACCGCGCATAATCACTCTCCGAGTACTTTACCCGTCGATCTTCTTGATATTAGTCCATAGATAAGGATGGATGTGACGTAAAATGTGTCCCTATTAAAGTTACGACGCAGATACGGGCACACCGCTACTTCGTTTTAATGTAGATATTATGGCCTTAACATTCGCTACTCCTAAGTGCTAGTTGTGCCATTTATATCTGTTACAAAAGGTACTCTTTCATGTTTAAACTACTTCTGGTGCCTCCACCAATTACGTTTCTTCGTGATATAAAGCACCATTTACTCGCTACCCCGTAGGTAATAGTCATAACTTCTGCTAACCTATATACGTACTTACTTACTGTGTCAATAAAGCTATTAACAAGCTTATGAGTGGGAAACTTGAGTGTGTATACATAGAAGAGTGTACATTGCTTCTAGTGTGTAATCATTCAAATTCGGTGAAGGTTGAAAAAACAGCGGTTCCTTACAATATCAGTGGTGGAATAGGGAATGTTTCGCAGTCAGCGAGGGTAATGCTCATTCGTTTCATCTCGAGGGACGTGATACAAGAGGCAGCGAGCCGTGTGCGACCCATCATTGCTAGCAATATGCCTTTATTTATCCAACAATGTTACGATATTTCCTGACCCGATGCTCTGATAACTTTCGATACAGTTTTCTTCGCCTATTTTGTGGGGAGCTGATGAGGAGTTGTTACATAGTGGCGATTTCATTCCACGAAACGTGTTACGGAAATAAAAGGCTGTTTTATTCGTAATGTAATGACACTCGGCGTTAGATTTCCCACGAGGGTTCCCAAAAAGGTGTTCCTGAGCGTCTAACTCGGTTTTCGTCCTCGTGAAAAGTGCCTGTTTGATAATTTATTATTGACTTATTTTTATTCTTTTTGTCTATAGACAGTCGTAAAAAGTTAATGCAAAGTAAATAGTCCTTTAAATATTTCAACGTTACTTTATTGTATCATAACATTTTCCAGAGACATCGACCAAGTTCGAACTTCCATTTTGCGAGCGTAATCCTCTGAAGCTATAAATTTATATACGGAACCGTTTCTTACAAACTTGTGGGGTTAGAAAATAGAGAGTTAAGTAGCGCTCGTAGGCAAAGTTTAACTCCAACATCTGGACTATCTCCCGTCTTATCGACTCGTTCCCTCACCTCGCTCGGGACACCATACTTACCGAAGCAATTTCCTTCAGATCTTTTACTTCTATTTCTAAATTAATAGAAACGTTGGAATTGGGATTGCCTTCCATATTATTATTATGTTTGCGATAATACCTAATATTATTAGTATCACGAACATTTTAAGCAAAGCATCAGGTGGTGCTTTATACTAATATATACATTTTAGAATGAATTATGTTGTTTATTTGGCATTGAGTTCAAAAATTCTCTGAATGCATCTCGTCTCCTCGGAACTGAATAGAAGCTCCATGTCAGACGTCAGTGTTCCAATTATGTTGATGCGATGAATGAATTTGACCTCTCAAAGCTACGTGTGTCGATTCCAGTCGAAACACTGATTGTTACCGACTGTGATATTCATTCGCTATTATGAGGTCAAAAGCTGCGACATATAGGCGAATATGTGATCGTAAAATCGATTAAATATTCGCCTATATTTCGCAGCTGTTTACGTGGAAGTTTTGCACTCACTCCTATACTGTTCTTGTAACTACTGAATCGAATTGAATTGTAACCACGCAAGTATTCAATTTCTATTTAAACAAGGTTAGTAACATTACTGTGTAATTTTCAAAGCCTAAGCTACTAACAAATTACCTAATAAATGCGCTGTCTGGAAATGGAAACCTCCTCATACCCAATTGAATTCAATTTTACGAACACTAAAGTAACACAAAAACTAAAATAACACAAGATTTTTTGTCTAACGAGAGCTTTTGTATCAAATAGTCAAGTCAGTCGGTCTCGCTGGTCTGTTTATTTATCAATAGAAGTACCTCGAGTACTTATGTATTGTAGGAAACATTTTCAAGAAACTGGCTTTAAATAAGTATTTTATGACAGACTAACTTATACCCGCGAAATCGTCCGCGTGAATGTCGGTTTTCTATGAGGTTTTAATTTATTTGCGCGGAGGCCTTATTCTAGCTCTAGATAAAAGTTGCCCATGTTGCTCTTTACATCATCTGCCAGTGAAAGTCCTGTGAAAATCCAACCAGCCGTTTCGGAGATCAGCCGGAACAGATAATGAAAAAAAAGTGCCAAAAATTAGAGACAAAAAACGTTTAAAAAATCGGTTTTCTAGTATTATGCTTCATATAAACATTTATGATTGTGCATTTAGTAAAAACTGATATGTTGACATTACCAACAGACACTTCTTTTTTAATCTTTATTTATTTAGAGGCTTTTGGTTATCACACATAACCATGTCAGCGCCATTATAACTCATAACAAAAAAAGAAACTAACTAAGGGATCAGAGATAATCTATTAGCTAAATAGCTGCATGCTAAATTATAAATTTTCCTAGCTTGCGCACTACAGGGTTTCGACAAAAAACAGTGAACAGCACCTAAATATCGAAGTTACTATTTTTTTATTCTGCTAATAAGGTATTCCTTTCTCTGCGATTGCGGACACATTCCACTAACAAGTGATGCACGTCCTCCTCACTTTGGGTCAATTATGTTAACCTAACAACGTTATAATACTTATGTTTTACAAATAAAAAGACTGATTCTGATTCTGACTACTCACTTTTTTCATTAGGAAGCCAAACCTGTTGAGTGGCATGTGTTCGGTCCTTAACCTGTGTGCTATTACAATGTATTTTCAGCATATTCTCATATCGGCAAACCAGGGAATACGAGGGGTTTGCATTGCACTGTTTTGTACCAAACACTTCTTTGAGACTTTTTCGAGAGATTTTTTATCAAAATATAGTTTCCACATGTTATGACAATTTATTTTATATTTACTTAATAATTCAGAGTAGTGACATTTAACATCAACAAGTATTCCTTCTAAAGCTGCTTCTAAATTTTTTTCGCGAGTTGATCAACCTCCTCGTTTCCCGGTAAACCAACATGAGATGGAATCCACTGCAATCTCATCTCTATTGCTGCACTTTTACTCATGAATTTGACTAAGAATGGCATAAACTTTCGCACTTCAATTTTATTTATTTGTATAGATGTACGTCTCAATACGCCAAGACCTACTGCTCCCATAATAGGTATTGAACGTTAGTCTAGTTTCGAGATGTCATGCTTGGGAAACCGATATCCTTTGAAGCAATGAGGATAAACCGGTAACATGTGCATGTATTTAGATTTGCGTCGAGCCGTGCGATCAGCCTTAAGTGGCCGTGACATACTCGCTTTATACACGATTCGAACATCACCGTAATTTAGTTCTATGCTATGAATGGAACTTAATACGACGCTCTAAAGCTGTTGTGAGTGAGTTAAGGCACAGGTCTTTCTCCAGAGAGTGAAATAATTTCAAGCGGTCTTATAAAAAAAACGGGCCCTTTAAAATCTACGCACAGAGAAATTAAGCCTAAAGTATTTGTGGAACTTATTAAATGACAAGAAACTGAAAATAATTAAGTTAAAATAAAAAATAATCCTTAATATTATACAATTGAAAAGCTAACGAATGTGTTTCTTTTATATAGGTACACAGATACAAATTTTACATATTTTATATAAAACTTGATCTGTGGTCCTTCCAAATATTTCGCGATGGGTCGCAAAAAGCAATGAGTAGCTTTTGGGCTAATTAGGTCGTTATCGAATGTATGAGAGCCGGCAATCAAACTTACAAAGACGATCATAAAAGACAGCGTTCTACGCTCCTAAGCTGGAATGACACAAACCAGACGAAAAACATAAAACTCATTTAATTTAATGCTTCAATGTACTTTGCATGACTCTCACAATGCCTTCAAATTTGTACAAAGTCCAGATTTATCTTGTTTTCCAAGATAAATACTTGCGCAGAAGCGCGCAGACTAATATCGAGATATTCGCGGATAACTTTTCCGTCGCTAAGTTATCCTAACTTCTTGCAACTCGTATGCATTGTGGAAGCATGGCTCAAACGGAACTTCTAAAAGATATCTCATTAAATTCAAACATCAATGTTTGATTGATGAATTACTGAAACTTAAGCAAACGTTATATACATGCCAATATGTTTGCTCAATTTTCTTAAGAATGTTTTAATTAGTTTGTTTTATTAGGAATTCGGAAACAGTAGAATCGGATGAGTTTCAGATTACCTATACGAGTAGATAACGAGTACGTCAGACAAGAATGTGTAAACGAGCGTGTTGAGTAATGGCGCAGACGCCTGAACCATTCGCAGTTGATTAAGCGAGCCTTTGAAGTTGCACGGTGACACGATGATTAATAACTGTTTATGACAACCATCTCAAACGTGGGTTTTCATACGATACAAACGCAACGCAAACATAAATTTAAGGAAAACATTACTGTTGCTGACGTTTTTCCCGCTTCGCATAATCCTGAAAAGCCGTCGACAACAGTAAATAATATTAAGCTTAATAAATATTTTCATTACTACTTAATGTTAATAATATTCAAATTAATGAAATAAACATCAAATTATAACAAGGATAAACCGAGTTACAAAATAGAAATGTTTTAATTACAAGATAACATTGATGTGTTATCTTCAATGTCTTTACAGTATCAATTTGTCTACCGTAGCACTTTCGTATCTCTTTCGTAGCAGTCTCGTAGCAGTCTCGTCACAGTAGCTACGATGATTATTATTCATTTGGTTTTGGCAAAGTTTACATTCGGGATTGTTAAGTATATAGACATATTACTTTAGGCGTTGTCCTAGGTGAGCGACGGGACGCGACACGTACCGACGCGATGCGATGCGACATGATGCGACCAATACTTCACGCGACGTGTGGCCTACTTTGTGGTCATCATATTTAGAAAGAAATAAGTTTGGAGAGTTTCAGCATTTATATCCGAAACTGATAAATAATCTACGTTTATTTAAAGAGTATTGTGGCTAATTACCAAGCACTTTCGAATATATTGTTGAAGCTGTAAAACCTATTTAACTATAAATAACCAATTTTCAAAAACCTATTTCTATTGTCTTTGTGGTAAGAAAAAACACTGGTACTTATAATAAATAGTAATAGTTTCGTCGCACACTGATTAGGCGACAACGTAGGCCACAACGACTATTTGTAATATTTTCGCGACGCGTCGCATTACCGCGTTTGTCGTTAACCTAAGACAACAGGTAATTATAGCTCTTTTATTAGGCCATATATTCACGGATAAAGCCTATTTTTGTGAACCCATTATGTCTGTTGGTATCGTAAATACGGGAACAAATACACTGATTTATATACTTAGGATTTAGTTGAAAATGATTCAATGCTTTCATGCAGGCAGCCATTATGCTGATAAAACTTTTTTTATTGTTAATAGATTTTCTTTTTAAGAAGATCCTGCATAATTATTGCATATTACCAGAAAACTGCGGCAGTCTGCATTGTACATTTTGGTGCACAAATATGTTAAGTAGAAAACAACATGTATTCTTTTGGCGTTTGTCGTTAAACTCGGCTGTAATGTCAACATATATTTCGTTCGAGGCACCGATTATCGGAATTGTAACGGAATTTATAGTGCCTAAGATATAGAATATAAAGCTGTAAGAGTAGGTTGCTGTAAAAAGTAATGTGATTCTGCATTCGAGAGAATTTTCTGTAATATTCTGATACGACATGCTAGGATTTGTATTTTTATTTTATAATCTGTTAAATAGAATAATACTGGCTGTTTTATAGTATTTGTTTAATTTCGCCATTTGTATATTTGTTAAAGGTTCAATGTTTTTAAAGATCGCGTGATACAAGTGAATATTGATAGATACCGATTTTGACAACATTATTACCTTTTTTGAAATTCTACATAAAAAAAATAAAAATAAATGAAATGATAAATTGCTGTGGTCTATAAGTATCTCGTGAAGAACTAAGACTACTAATATTCAGCCTCGTTCTGGTGACTTCATAAGAATATTCCAACAAGATAATTTAATAAAATATTGGAACAAATTCACAGTCTCCTATGTGATTTATAGACACCTTTGAAAAACAGATGGTGCATATTTCAATCTGAAAGGCTATATATTCAAAAGAACCGTCCAGTGTGGGTATTATAAATGCAGTTTATTTGATAGAGTGGTAATATAAAGGCAGAAAGTAAAATCGATATTTTCTAAATAATTCTTGGAAGCTGATTTATTTCAAGTCGTATTAGAGTGGACGATAGTTTGGCAGCAAAATCTATTATTCATTATCATTTACTTAAGTGTGTCAAAATGAACTACTGACTATTGTGGATATAACCGAAAACCAAATATTTATACACCTGGTAAAATCTGACGACATGGTAGCGCAGTGGCTGAGCGATCCGCTGTTGCGCTGCGTGTCGCAGGTTCGATTCCCGCACGGATCAAATATTTGTATGTTTGTAAACGCACCCACGATACAGGACAAATTCCTAGTGTGTGTGTAATTTTTGTGTGTAATAAACATTACTTTAGCTTCGGAAGTCTGTAATTCAGTCATTACTTTAGGCTCAGAAGTTTTGTAATGCCACCGAATTCCGAAATTAAAGTAATGTGTGTTCTGTGCTAAATTCAGTTATTAGTTTTTGAATGCGGTTGTCTTTTTTTGTAATGATTTTTATTTTTCGCTTATTAGTATCGCCTTAACATCCAAATCCTTTAATAAATACAGTTAAAAAGAGATTGAAAGTGTACCAAAGATTGAAGAAACTAAAACGTCGTCTTATATTTATTGGGATTTTGTTGATTTATTCAAAAAGCGTTGAATCAATTGCTATAAAATGTATAATTGTGGAACCATTTCGGAATAAACCCCTTTCGAAAAAAAAAAGAATTTTGCAAATCCGTCTATATATGACAGAGTTATGACCAAACATACATAAAAAAAAATATAAACATCCGAATTGATAACCTCCTCCTTTTTAATGTCGGTTAAAAAAGTTGCCGTTTAAAAAAATATCCTCTAAATGTAAGTAATATTGATATTTTCAATTAAATGACGGTAATTTCATCGTTTCAAGGTGCAAGAGATACTGTCAAGCAACTTTCTACCGTTACCTTGACTTCAGTGCATGATTATAACCCACTACAAGTTGTTTTTTTGTTGTTATTTAAAAAGAACATTTCCATTCCATACATTTTGACCTTGCTCTTTTTAATAGGCAATGAAAAATTTGTACGTTTGGGGTCTACAATTCTGCGTGTTAATTAGAAACGTAGTAAGGAAGGATCTTTGGAATTTCGGAATTCTCGTCAAACAAGAATTCCGAATCCATAAGCAACTCATTGCGTTTCTAATTAGCACATCAGAATATGTACTGAATCTATGTCAAAAGTGAACGTGTCGATGTTCCTTTCACCGTGCATTTTAATTGAAATGAAAGAACGGAAGAGACCAGAGTCCCAGCCATTTTCGTAAACACAAAGTTAAATTATTCGTACAGTCACAGTTTTACTACTAAGTCCCTGACTTACGCACGTGACAAAATGAGTCATCCTACATATGTCAGGATACATATAAGTATTTTCTTCAATAACAGAATCGCACGAGAGGTCCTGAAAAGGTCTCGTTGTCGACGCCGATCACGTGCGTATTATTGGCAGCCGGAATCAGAGACTAGCGTCAACGCGCGCACGCTCCTAAACCCGTCACACCACTAATACGACCGTCGCATTACATGCTCTTACTCAAACCTTACCAAGACACAATTCATGAAAATGGAATTTTAAATAAGCTCGTGAATTAATCCATTTGCAAATTAGTGCGTTTGCGAAGTATGTGTAATTTTCCTGAGTAGCGGTACAATTTATACACTCGTGTGAATCGAAGTATCTCCGTGGGTGGATGACGCACTTTAGCTCTCTATTTCTTCAGTCTTCTCACAAAGACACACGTACACAAGAGACGTCATTATCGACTCTCCGATCGTGGATTATTGTGTTCTAGTGTGTATAGGTACCTACCTACAATACTATATGTATACTGCTAGGGTGTTTAGTACCTATAAGATTTAATGAAAATAGGATATATTAGTAAAAGCGATGATTAGCTTTCATTTCTTGAACACGGAAAAAGGAGTTTATCTTATTTTCTGTATGTATACATAGTAGTCAATATGTCCACTACTAAGAAGTTAAGTGAAAATAAATAAGTGCTATATTTTTATTATCACTTTTTCTATCTGCAACGGTTGGGCCATTCCCAGTATGCATTATGCATCGTAATATACCTAGGTCTTAGATTGTAATGTGAGTGTCTCAAGCATTACCTCGGCTCTAGTGTAATGTTGCGCCGTACCATTCAGATAATGTGCCATATAAAGGTATTCTTATTAACAAAATGTACCGAAACCAGGTAGGTAGTTTGCTGGGAATGTTTGCTAGTTCATTTGCAATTTACCCGAGCTCGGTAGTAGTGTAGTAGAGCATTAACGTGATGGACGGAACCCACCAAAATAGGGAGCTTATAACTAATACCGTTAAATGAAACCGACTCATTCTCATCTCCTCCAAGAATATTAGGTGTAAGTTTTGATTCTCTGAGATTAAAGCTAATGGATTACTTAGGCGGTGTCATAAATGTTACTCTGAATAGGACAGCTCTGAATAAAATGGCAGCCACTTTAAAATCTGCCCACTCTATAAAAGTAAGGATAAAAAATATGCTTGCATGAGTTTGTTCGCTTAATTAACTTCGCAAATTGCAGACCTTTTCATCGAAAACCACACGATAAATAATTTTAAATCTCGGAACCACAACGAACTCATTCTGTTTGAGAGCACAGCTGCTGAGTGTGTGATTCTAAGTTTGATTTTCATGTTTAGCAGTGTGAGCGTAGAAAAAGCGGAATTTAAAATGGTAGGTACCTATATGTCTCTGTAAAAGTTTAAACATTTTTTAACACAATGAGGAATGGACAATGGAAAATTAATTATCTGTCTGAATCGCCATTAATGCATTCAATGCCTATATTAGACCACAAAGCCAGTGTGGGTGTCAATTGATCACTGTCACAATAATTATGTGGAGATACAAAAACACTGAACGTAGCCCTTTGAATTTCAGATTATTAACATTCTATATAAATTGATCTACATGCATGTAGGTATGGATCATATAAACATTTAAATCGTCTATATTTTGATGACATTATAATTGTTGTTTTGTCATCAAAGCTACTAATATGTGCAAAATTCAGTAGGTACTCACATGTTGTTCTGAGTCGAATTACATACCGAATGTAATGTAAACATCGATCAGAAGATCCGAATGTAGCTCGTAGATGGAAACATTGTTGTGAAACTGAATAATAATACTAAATATTAACTAGCAAATAAATGATTTATTTCTTTCTTTCCTTTCTTCTTCCTTTCTTTCTTTCTTTCTAGTTTATTTCATACGCAATCGAGTCTCTTAGAGTCACTAAACACTTAACAGTTCATCTATTCCTTTGATAACGTTGTATTGCAAATACCGAACCGAACGCACCAACCCGCTTAAGTGTAAACCCATATTTGCATTAAGCTCTGTACAGACACTAAAAAAACGTGTCCTTTAATTTGTTGGTACAACGCACGCAGCAACCCGCTGAAACATTTCCCGCCAATTTAACATTGACTATAAAACGGCGCAACTTGTTTCTATTAATTAGTTGTTGTAACGTACTACCACGCTCTTAATTACAAGTAAATTTCATGTTTATTATTACCCCGAGCGTAAGATATTAATTTAGTGAGCTATAATTATTATGTATGTGGCTTGTACGACCTACTTGGATTATAGCGTAACAACTAAACTGTTGGCTGGGGTTTGCGAGGATAACTCACGCGAAGTGATAAGAAACTTGTAGAGAAGAGCATCCATTCTTGTTCTTAGAACAATGGTCCAGATAGTTATCTTACGTATACGCTTTGTTCACTTAATTAACTTCACAAATTGTCGTCCTTTACATCGATAAGGCGACGTCGACGACAGACGGTTTTAAAACTCTAAAACCAATTCTGTGTCGGACGTCGGACTTAAGACGAAAACCGACAGGAACTTTTATGAGGGCCCATGAGGAAAATGATTGAACATTGAATGTAATCAAAGGGATATAATCCCTGGTAGCGAGAGAGCAGTGTAGAATTTAATTTATGAATAATTGAAAATAGAGGTGAAAGTTATATAACGTCGCTATCAGAAAGCCTGGGGGAACTGAGCCTCACTGAATCAATACTTAGGAATTGGTAAGAGTTGTTCATATTGAAAAGTCTATCTGTATGGTCAAGGCACATTAAAAAAATAAATAATGATTACTGGAATACGGTTGGTACGAGGTGGTGCGTTTGTACGAGCACTTTTAGGATGCAGCAGAAAAAAATGGCAACTTGTCTGCAACATAAGAAAATATGGCGTTTTAAATAAGGTAAACCTCATAAAATTAACACTCATATTTTAAGAAGCTTTAGTAATACGCAGTACAACATTTTCTAGTTGAATAACTAGTCCTAGACGTAGGTCGCCAGTGTTTCGCTTGTTAGTAGATAAAAAATAATTAATCAGTCCATCGTTTTTAAATTTAATTTGATTTACAAGGCCTTCAAAAGAAAATGAAGGATCAAAATTAATTAGTTTTTGAAAATAATTAATTTTGCGTTATGATTAAATATTCGCTGCGTACTTGCGCTTGTCACGGTAATTCATCAGCAAATATGCCAAAATGAATTTGACGAAAACATTGAGCTTTTACGTTGAGCTCATTTAACAATGTTATTGTTTAAATACATTAAAGTGTTAGTCCAATCAGCAGCATGTGGCTAGAACAAATGCAGTGCAGTATTATGATAAAAGATTAGTCGCGTGGCGGCGGTGCGGTGGGGCGCGGCAGTGCGCGGCGCGGCGCGGCTCCGCTCGGCCGCATTCTACAAACGTTTGCTCTCATACAACTCCCCACAACTGTTCACTCATTTGCATTTCGCAGTCTGTTAGGTAAGCCTTCGCCACAGAATTTGGTCTGCACTGCTACTTAAGTAGGTATAACACTAACACACAGACACCAAAGAGGCTGACGCTGCAAGGCGGCTTTCCGCGTCTGCCTTATCTTAATATGTGTCTACTTGACACGCTACTGTTATTAGGATATTTTAGAGGATTTGCTTTATCTTAAGCTACTCGTGATATAAAGGCACTTTCAGCGTGTCTCATGAAGCGTAAAATTATGGTCGGCGGTAGAGAACTGGAGCTCAGTTCCAATGTATTCGTAATACGTTCATATAATACAATTGAAGCCGTCTTTGGCCGATATTTATGGGCATGCAGAGCGTCTATTTGTATCCTAGCTCTCGGCTTGCTGTCTAGTATTTTATAATGATTTCTGAACTCAAAGAGATATTTTTAACCCGTATTTATATTTTCTTTTTTTAGTTTTGTTTGTTTTTTCTGGGATTTCCAAATAACAAAAAAATACAATTTATCAACATTTGCACCCACGCCGTCTGCTTGATGGCCAAGTAATTAACTTCAGAAAAATGTTTTTAAACTTAGCCAATCAAGATGAAGAGGCTTTTTAATGCGAACGCGTTCAGCTGCTGTGGGTGTATTTACTATAGTACCTACATAATTATTCGTACTAAACTCAGTACAGTTTCAGCCGCATACATACCTAGCACGCCATGTGTTATGATAGTGTTCAGATTTTCTTTGCTTGTTGTACAAAGCTTTGTGATTAATTTTACATCTCCATTTCATCCTTGTTCGATATAACGGATTTAACCATTGATAATAATGACCCTCTTATTCATTATAAAAGAGGAGTAGATATTAAAAATGTTTAGTTGCTTGGTGATGGCGTCACCCGTGTACTTTGTAAGAGTCAATAAAAATAATTTGGCCCCCTGCTATTGCAGTCCCCTACTAATAATACACCTCACCCTCTTCCGTTTGGTTGTCGTGGGATTATATCGGAATTGATGTATATCCACTCGTATTATGACTTTACTTAGTTTAACTAGCCGAGAAAATTACTAAATATATTCAACAAGTAATGTCAAAAACACCTTACTCATAAGTATAATAAATGTATCATAAGCGTGAATTCCCGGGAGAACAGGACAGAGTTAGATTCGACAAAAATCCAACATTTCGCTGACCAGGCCGACAGTATTAAGTCTGAATTTTGCTGATATTTTATATTGCAGTCTCGCTCAATGATCGACGAACCGATAAGAAACCTATACTCTGTTACAGTAAAGATATGCTGATTTTTTTATGTACTCTTACAAAATTAGAGCACATAAAAAGAAGTCTCTCCAAGCAGCGGAAAGAAACAATATATTGAGCTCATTAATCAATGTTAAGACCCAACAATGACCGGATACCTTTTAAAGATTGATCTCGTGTCGTGCACAGAAATATGAAAAACAATTGACGTGATACCAACACTGAGTAATAGTTTCAGCTCTAAAATAACGTCTTTTATGACCTTATTTACGTATTAAAGTTGTTGAAAAACCACTACGGTGTAAAGTTTACTTTGTAAAGTAAAATGCAAATACATAAAACACCCCGAAGCACATTCCCATAAAAATCTTTACTCCACCATTTTATACCCAAATAAAATAAAATAAAAAATACCGAATTTGTAAAAGCGAACGATTTTCTGGCTACACACAATAAAACACAGGCAGCTATAGCCATGCAAACGTTAAAAGCTACGGTCGCTTCCCCATTCCTATTGTTTCGCACGAGACAGACGAAATTAAGGCACATCGTTTTATATTTTCGTTTTTAATTCACGCAGTTGAAAGCGAAGTTTAAAAAGCAGATAATAACCTTTACAGGGAGCATAACGCCGCGGTCGAAAGCTGTAAAATGTGCTCTTTTATTGCTGTTTTAATTACATTCTTCGCATTCACCCGCTTCCTTTATTTTTTTGCGCATTTCATTTTCATATCACAATCGGTAATTTAACATATCTGTTATATTCTGAAGTTCTTTAAATACGAATAAATACAATTGAATGTTAACATTTTTAGAATATCCCATTCTACAGTGTTATTAATGCAGTTACCACGTATCATCTGGATAGTAATTAGTTAATAGATGTTTCTTTGCTGGAGATAAATAAATAACAAAGTTTCTCGTGCTTATCCCGTCTTAAGAAACACAAATATTGACATAATTAATAACAACAGAGCACGTTCGCTCACTACTCGTGCTGAATTATAACTAAAGGAAATAACTACGTATCTCCTATTTCTTTAGATTTACTTGTTTTATTATGAAAAACTATATTTAACGAGTGGAGATTATTTATTTTTTACATTAGGCATTTTTTCTGTATCATGGGTGAGTTTGCAAATATAAACTCACATACTCAAACAACCAGAGCCGAAACAGCTACCTGTAGGCCATACAAAAATTGTTCCTTAAAGGAATCGAACCCGTGACACGCAGCGCAGCAGCCAATCGCTTTGGCCAGTGTGCCAACTGTGTCCTTAAAACAAAATGATAATAGTAATTCATATTTACAATGAAATGTCAGTGTTTGTGCGTTAGCTACGATATTACGGTTAATTCGCAGAACAAATTTTAGAATAGAGATAGTTTAAACTTTAGGAAAGGTTAAAGGTTTATATACAATAAAATAACCCCTAAAATACGTCAAAATCAACATGAAAAAGATTTTATCAACAAAAAAAAAAATACTACAGAACAATGGGTAAACAACAGCAGTCTTAATTTTATTACGGCATTCCTGACAAATTAAGGAATTTGATGTAAAAATGTTACATAGGTATTTTGCTCGTTTCATTCCCGTGCGTCATGCTTTCATCACCCTTTTATACTCCAAAGTCGAGATTCCAAAAATGTTTCTTTCATAAAATTCACGTTACTACTATGCCTACAAATCTCAAGTAGGTAACTGTGTACCTATGTATATATGTCAGTCATACAGATATCCTCGTTTTCTACGTATAAAGAGAAATTTTGTCGATTTTGCGTACGTCCCACACGAATACCTACTCACGATATTCCAGACTATCTGTATGCAATTTGCATCGTCAGTATTTTTCCTGCAATATATTGGAAGGTGTGTAGCGCGCTTAAAAGTGATTGCTCTCCTGGTTTTGTATAGTAAAGGGTGTCGGTTTTTTAGTTGGCAACATTTTCTTTTATATCCGCATTTTCTTTTTAGGTTAGAAATAAAAAATGAATATGTCCGAAATAAAAATAAAAAATCTAACGAATAATTAAAACAAAATTTGGTTCGTCTAAGATTTAAGATGTGGTTAATTAATACGAGCCTTAATGTTTAGTTACAAGGCGGTGCGTTCGGTACAAACCGAGTAATTTGATTTGAGCTGTAATAGAATTAGCCTGAGCAGACGTCTCACGGCTCGTTTATCTGTAACTATTCCTCTTAAGCATTCTATTACGATTGTGATCTTAATAACAAGAGGCTTAGAAATCTTCGTAAATTTACAAAAGGTCTTTAAAACGAAATAGTTTATCTAACACGAATCGAACTTAAACTAAACGTAAACGTAAAAGGCGAAAAATCATCAAAGCGTTCTCTAAAAGGGGAAGACGTGGCTCTATAAGCTATAGGAAAAAAAGTATCTCGGTTTTTGTGTAACGACTTTCGATTTACTGAATACGAGTGCTCTCGTAAGGGTTGGAGAGGGGAGGTATCACTCCACATCGAGTCAAGTACATTCGTCTGCCAAATAAGGCGTAACTTACTCCACGCCGCGAATTTATAGCGTCTATGAAACGAAAATACGTTTCGTTTTTATTTCTGTAAAATTTCAATTTCACACTGCGCTGCCCTTTGCCTAACTGTGGCCGTAAAACCGACAGTTAAATTTATTAACTAACAGACTACGGGACTATATCGATTAAAATTTGTTATAACAAAAATGTGGTGAAAACATACACGGTATGTAAACTACAGAATAATTTACTATATAGTTGTTTTATGTAGTTGCCCAGAAGCTCAACTTTAAGATAGTTCGTGTAATCTTCATAATTTATTTACAAACATAATATGGACGAGTAGGTACTTTTAATGCCCACATTTAAATTCACTCATTCCCTAAATGGGAATAATGGAAAAGCGATATGACAGCCGTCAACAGAGGTGTTATATAATTTATGAAGAACATGATTTTTGTTTTTGTATACATAAGCATATTTATTGTTTTATCTATTTCAGTACCAAATGCCAACCCGGAAACTTTTAACATAATTATGTAAAAATGTTTTTACTTGTGCAAATAAAACTTAATTTCATAACATGAAAAAAAAAAATGCGCGGATTCCAGATTGCATTTATAAACTTTCTTATTTCTAAAATTCCACCACCCTTCTCTATTTAAATGCAATAAATATAAAGCTACGTCTTATAAATTTGCATATTTTATCTTGAATTTCTCAAAGTTCCCTTTAATGTCAATTTAATATAAAATTTATTTCAAGTTCTGTGACGAATAGAAAAAGAGATAACGAGACACCGCCGCCTCTCTCCATGATCACCGCCACGAATTATGTGCTCCGAGCCCTGAATATTAAATGAAGGCGGCAAAAAGTAGCGCGACTCTGCGTCAACTTGCCTAAAATTACGGATATCGAGCCAATCGGTTCCTTGACACAGTTCGCGCTAAATGTATCTACCCAACTCCCCTGACACGAGTTTTATTAAAGATATTCCAAAAAGTCATCCACTTTTTCAATAAGCTAAGGAGATGTGATTTATAAATAAATAACTATTAGCAAATTGACGACTGTATTAGGAAATAGGGTACCATGTGCTGGTAGTTTTAGGTCAATTATTATGTTTTATATCATACCGAACGAACATATTCATAATATAGATAGGTACAGAATACTTAAAAAAAGGAAGTAGTCAGCGAGCTCAACTGATTAATTAGCAGACACAATAGTCAAATAATTGACGCCAATCTCCTGGAGATTTCTGTACAGATAAGGAGTTATGCGTTTAGCGTGAAACGAGAAATTGAGACTCAATAACAAAATTATTTCCATTTATATCAATTCGAGAGCATACCGTAGGCTAATATCATTGGGATCGCAAAATAAATATCTTTTTATTTACCAATTTGTTGGGTAAATAGTCTTCAATCAACTCTTTTGAATCGGGCGATTAATTGGGGTTGCTTACCTTACGTATTTTAGTTCATATTTTAATTATTCGCAGTAAACTTGTACTGTGTACCTACCATTAGGTGCCTGTTGGGGTTTGGGATAATCTCAGAGTTACCAAAACCCATCTCAGAAACCCTATTTTTCCAATCTCTTGGGGCTTTCCATTGAATCAGTGTTGATAAGCATCTTGTACCTACCTTATTTAGATACCTGTTACTTTTCAGTTACTCTTTTTTTATCTGATTTCGATAAGGGTTGCGTGTTACACATGGACAAGTATCTAGAGGTTGGTATTTATATGTTTTTCTATGTTAGAAAAAGCTACAAAATAATTTTATTGATTTAATGGGTTTGTATATTACCAGTAGAAATATGATGTTTTTATTCAATTACTTTTTAATAGCTATAGGTTCGACGTCGAGATAATCAGTACCAAATAAAAATTATTATTATTATTATTATAATCACGACGCCATATCACCTTACATTTCTAATTTGGTATTTCAAGAGACAATTCCTTTTAAGGGCGTCAAATCAAGGCACAAAATAAAAACGCTTGCCAATGTAAATATTTATTCGTTTTGGAACACCAATATTTGATTTTGAGCGCTCATAAACCTTGAAAACTATATAAACTTTAGAATATAGGCTATTGCTACCTATTTTCGATTCATCAGAATTCATCATTAGACATTACATACCGTCTCGTCTGGGTTATTTACAATCTGAGACAACCTTCAGAACAACCCGACCGGATTGAAATCCGTACTTCGAATTCGTCCTCAAACTCAGATCGTATTCGTTGGCCGCGGCCCGAGCGACTGAAATCCGACAGATGAGATTGACCTTGAGACACCTCTAGGTAAGATAAAACTATCAGGCATCGGAATCTGGAATATAGGCCTGACCTAACGCCTACTAGGACCTTTCCTATTTTGTATCACATACCTACATGAGGTCACATCTGTATTTTTCCAAGGAGGAGCCCGAAAGTGTATAGTAATACAACATTATGCCAGTTATGTGTAACTTTCATGTAAAAGCTATTGTCATGCCATCAACCGGGCACAAATCTACACTCCAAGCTACTGAGTTTATAATAGAAAACCCAATAAATTGCCCAATCTGAAGAACAAACTCTGGACCCTGTACTTAGAAGTCGCAATTTTTTATAAAAATCGTTTCTGGTCAAGCGATTCTCCAATATAATATACATTGAAAATTGCCCAGAAACCACAGCGTGACGTTCATGGCTTAAAATGTTTATTCTATAATAGTTTCTAGAAGCGGAGCTATTGCGGGGAACCTAATTCATTTATTTCGCTAGATTAGTTGCGGGCGACATTTCTTCTCATTTATAACATTTTGTAAATCGCTTGTAAGCCGATGACAGTTATGAATTATTCCTCGAGGCACAGCTTCCCGTCTCATATGCCATGTCAAGAAATGATCCTAGTTTAACTAGATCAAAGTATTTTATAGATAGAAAGCAGAACTTTTTAAAAAGTAGTTCGAATACTCGGAATAGGTACCTCCGTATGTGTAGGTTCAACTTTATAATGGAAATTGATTTTCCTTCGAGTGCAGAGCTGCAATGATAGAATTAAATTGTAAACGGAATTTGAGGAACCAATTTGAATATCTCATTTCGTGGATCGTTAAATCACACTTATTTACAAAAAATATATTCAGCATCTGCTTTAAACATATATATCTTTATAGAATAACGGGCTGTGTTTACCTTTTAATAACCGGACCCCCTGGCTCTCCTTTGGTTTAGTACCTGGACGATACTAAGTTATTATACAAGGTGGATGCCGAGCAATATCCTGCAGTTCACGAACAACAACATGCTGCAATCGCTACACCCGGCGTCCGTTACGTATAAGTTTTAATATTCAATCTTTGTAAAATGAAGATCGCCTAAACTATGATGCTCTTCAGTAGCTTGAACAGTGACCCGCAAACAAATCAATTAGATACGCCATACTAAACCGCAATATACTCGGTTAATAAAAAAAAACAGTCGTTCGTAGACGGTACGTTCTTCCAAAAAGTACAGAAGTAATTTATTTTCCTGAAAAAAAATGCTTTGTCTCCGTATCAGAAAGTATGTCTAATAAGTATGACGTAACCGTACCGAAGGTTCTTTTTTTTCGACTTCACTGAAGCCGAAAGGAGGGGTAATAGGAATATTTGTTATGAATGAAATATTATACATATTCCAAGCATCAGAATGGTATGACTATCAGAACAGGTAATATTTATTCTACAAAGGGATTCGCTAAAGAAGAATTCCTTATAATTTTCATGTATAATGTTTAGCTTTTTTTAATTCTAGATGGTTTTATTGCAATTAAAAGTCAAAGTCAAAATATTTATATCAATGAAACCATAAAAAACCCCTTAGAACATCATATACTAGAAAAAAGAATGGAATACAGTTGCCCATTACAAAAGGTAGTTTCATATCCTACTCTTTTAAAATAAAAGTTTTACAACATTTTGTATACCAACATTAATTTTATAATTACACGTGAAGCCAATGTACCTTAAATAAAATCAAAAAGGCAATAGGAATAAAATTAGGTAATACGAGTAGGTACCAATACTACGGGTTTATCGGTGGCGAGTAACGACCTATTAATTTCAAATCTGGCTTCATCAATCCTCCTAGCGTAGGTGCTAATTCTATAGATCTGATCGTTCATACAAACTGTTGAATGGTAAATAAAATATTAGGACAAACTTATTAAAACAAAAAATGTTCTACAAATCACACCAAAAGTTGATAGAACGTAGTGCCAGTTTTTAAATCCTCTCACACATATTTCGCTGTATTCGTCGTTGGCAGCCAACAAAAATATTACGACACTCGAAACGAAAAAAAGGTTTTGGCTGATTGAATTACCTTCAGATGGGTTCAAAATATTTGATGGATGTCATTGAAAAATTGAAATCGACTACTTAAATAGGCTCTATGTTATAAATGAAGCCATATACTCCTCGTAGAGACGTGAGTAATCCTTGGTAAACACGGGATCTGAATCCCGGATTCCGGGGCTATTGCAGGACGGGCTAGCCGAGGTCAGGTCGTCAGATCACGGGAGATGGTTTTAATATGATATTAGTGAGTTCATTTGGCCAATTAATTTACCTTCAGTTGGGTTTAAATTTTTGATGGATGCCATTCATCATCATCATCATCATTTCAGCCCAAAGACGTCCACTGCTGGACATAGGCCTCCCCAAGGGGGGGGTTTTGCCATAATCGCCACGCTTGGCAGGCGGATTGGCGATCGCAGTATAGTTGTTACAAAGGCACAGAGAACGCTGCTGCCCATTCTCTGGTAAGTCCCTTAGTCGCCTCTTACGACACCCACGGGAAGATATGGGATGGTGCTATTCTTTACGTTCGACACCACACGAGCATGGATGATGGATGCCATTATAAAATAGAAATTATTAATTATTATCTAGGCTACTTGAATAGACACCGCGAACCAATGTCGTAAATGAACCTATATAGTCCTCGTAGAGACGCGAGTAATCCTTGGTAAACACGGGATCGGGATCCCAGAGTCCGGGATTATTGCAGGACGGGCTAGCCGGGGCCAGGCCGTCAGATAACGGGAGATGGTTTTAATGCGATATTAGCGAGTTAACTGGCGCGCTCGCCCGCACTAAAGCAATATGTGATAATCATTAGATGGGCATCCGTCCCCTCGCCATGTTTAAGTGATAGATAATGGACTAATAACGTATACACTAACACTTCTTGTTTGTAAACATAGTTGTGATTACAGTTTGATGGAGTTGTTAGTAGATTAGTGGTATTGTATTACGTACATACATTTACATTTTTAGTGTTTCTGTAAAGTGTGCATCAACTGTTATTCGAGCTAAAGAACAGAATATGTGTGATATTCTATCAACAACAATAACAGGCACTATTTTCAATTCTTTTAGGGCAGATTTTCGTAAATGCAGAAGTTGACGATACTTGGAAATTGATTTCTAGGTAACGTCTTATACACCCGCGTGCAGAAAAGGTTTGTCTATTTTTAGGTGGTTTTGTTCTGCTCGTTGTGATTTCGGTCATGCGAACGCTCACATACATAAGGTATGTACGTTTTATAATATTATTGAATTGTCTCGTAATGGGATCACGACCATGATGTTTTCTTTACCTAACTAATGTACTGTTCTTTTTATAAACCTACGTGTCTCATTATGATCAAGATATGGACGCCGAAAAACGTTAATAAAATGGTTACGAGTACTTTAGCAATATCGGTTTGTTCATAATTTTTTTTAATGCAATTTTAATTAAATGAACTCATCATCTAGGGGCGATTTATTTGCTGTTAATACAAAAAAATGCAATAAATCGGCCCTGTACCTAAATAGTAAATAACAGCGGTCGTATTCGAATTTTTACTACGGAATCTCGATAGCTTTCGTTTTCTGAGGAAAAGAAATATGTTTATGGGCCTGTTTATGCGATGGCAAGACCTTTGTTTACGTCAACGTTACGGCTACGTCGTGTTACGCAGCTTCTTACTCCCGGTATGAAATACGAAATATAGTATTGAACGAGGAACAAATACATATATGTCTGTGCCTATATGTGCTTACAAAAGCCCTCACGCAAACAAATTTGATGATCAGATTTGATGCATCAATTTCCTTCTTGCTTGTCGAGATAGCATCTATCGGGTCTCGACGGTACCTACAGCTCCCGGAGATTCGATTTAGTTTTTGCAAGAGGGTGCAGCGATGCATCGCAATATCGGCCGATGTCATCAGGCTTACATAGATCGAGAGGCGCTGTTGACTCTATCAATCAGTTATATCACTGGTGGAGAACAGTTAGATATCGCAAGAGAGGAAAAGGCGCCCTTCGCTTCAATAAATCAATAGAGAGACGGATCGCTTACAGTGATTGTTCGCATTAGTTTACTGTTACTTATGTCATTCGTTTTATTGCGTCATATAAGTTTGTGTATAAAACTTTTTCATATTATGTAGGATATTTTGATGTTTTTGGTGTTTGCTTTTCTTATGGAGGGTATAAGTAGAGTAGGTATTATTTTAACACTATAATAATTTATCTATCACCAGAGCCTGTTGTTTTTGTTCGAGCTTATTTCACTTTACTGATTCTCCAGTTCACAGTCACGGGGAAACATGTCACTTCGATCTGACAGTGAAAAACAACCCTCGCGTCATTTGTCAACGTCAGCCACTCAACGCGGGGCAAAACATAATTTCATAAAGACATCGTTGTTCTTGTTACGCTGCGCTGAGTGTGGTTCAGCCACTTTTTACAGTATCATCATCATCGAATTACTTGATAAATTCCACCCGAGAAGCGAAGCTTCAAGTGTAAATAATAACAATAGCAAGGCAACCATGGTAAAATAAGGTAACGAGCTTATTTTTCTTTGTTAATCGAAAATGAATAAAATAATCCGTAGCTTTGAAATAAATGTTTTGATATGATATAAAAATATATTTTAGAAGAAGAAATATTGAATGTTTATTTATCATTTGATACGAAAATTATACACGACGAAAAAGTTTTTGTAAGTCGTCAGAAAGTACATTAAGTAAAAAGAAACGTATCTGTACCTCTACCATGAGTTTACACAGCCAAAACTCGCTAGCGTCTCCGTAAATTATTTGTATGAAATATTGAACAGCGCCCCTAGCGGTCACAGAAAGAACTAAAATTCGTACCATGAGCACTATAGATTACGATAGGTTAAAAACCTAACGTAATCTATTCGATAGTCGCTAACGATTTTCAGCTGTCACCATACAAAACGGTACCATGAGTCACTAATTTCACTGAAGCTATCGAACAATACGCTTACGACAGTAGTTACGTAGCTCACTAGCATTTTGACGGGTGAAACATATGTTTACATTAAAATTATATACGTTTTTGAGTCTAATACAGTCGGAATAATGTCTGCAAGAGCTTATTTAGCATGGAATATTTTAGTGGCCGCTGAATTTGAAGATCAACGACGTGAACAAAGTAAATTTCAAGCCAAAATGAGAATTCATTTTGGATACCAATTAGAAAATATAAGTGAAAAAAGTTTATTAAACTTTTATTTCTATTTTAAATAATAGCAAGCTATGCCTTCAAATTAAATTTGGTCATATCATATTCATAGCCATATTTTTTTGTTTATTTGTTGCATTCCTCACATCTTTATATTAGACACTTGAACTTAGCTAATAAGCTGACATAGGTATACATAGGTATACCTATGTATATATAGGTATACATAGGTATATATAGGTATATATACACTTTTAAAGTTTCAAGTGGCTTGGTTTATCTACCTGCGTTGAGGAATTTTGTAACTTTACGTTTTAAATAATAAAATAGAAAGTAAAGTATAGTAAGTAAGTAAGTCATCTATTTTTGCGTCAAAGAATAACAAAAATCCATCCTCACAAACTTTCACATTAATTTATAATAGTAAGTAATATTTGAAACGTAAATTATTGATTTATTTATTTTATAAATATAACAATCCAAACAATACCTATATTGAATAGAAAGTTGAAACACCTTTCCATGAACTCCACCAACAGTTGAAACTGTGAGACACTGGTCCTCATTATATTAAATAATCTGTTTTAATCTAATTGTAAACTTTTAAACCATACAACGCAGCTCTGTGACACAACGTAAACAAACAAAATTACAAATTGAATAGACGAGACGACGACACCGACATATTATAAGGAATAAAAATTCAAGAATCACTAAATACCTTAAGTAGTCCACTAACCGTCAACTTTTCTATTTAGTCGGTTTATTTGTGATATTGACTGTCTTAATATATTTAGCATAGCGATAGCAGTACATTTTAAGCTTAAGAGCCGGTCTCTCTTCTTATTAGTGGGAAAGAAAGAAACAAAACATAAGTAGTGAAGCATAGACGAAAGTATTCTAATGAGTAGAGTGAAGTTAGCTAGACGACACGATCTATCGAGCCTACCTTAGCGCCTGCGTAAGACAGCGTAAATCTCATGGTGCAAGCATTATCGAAATCTATTCAATCCACGTTAGCACGCTAGCGAGTTCAACGCTAGCGAGTAAGTTTTCGATGACAACTCATGGTAGAGGTACTGAACTTAGTAAAGTATACCTATTAAGTAAGTAAAGAAACATAGATATGGGTAGGTATTTACCCAACTTTGTTGGTATGGGCACATATTGAACGAACGTCGGTCGAGCTTGTAGTAGGCACCCAGCCATAAGGTATTGTTTATTTGCAACATGCTTTTCAATTCCCATCGTATTTGTTTTTCATTTTGCCGGTGTGCTAGAAAAATATGGAAAACGAAATCGATCATCGTAGGTACTAACTGGCAATTGCGTACCATGATTACTTTTAGACGAAATTGCGAAGTAATTGGTTGCAAACGATTAGTCTAATGATGAATGATGTCCGGGAACAGTTGCCATGCATCGTCGTTGATTTTGGCCTTTGATTAAGTAACGTCAATCTCAGTACTCGTACGTCGATTACTTAACAAAACAATATGACAGATACCCGTGAAAATCGAGAGCCCCGTTCAAAATAGTTGGTTTTGGATGTAACACAAAGGAAACTGATAAATAATTCAAATGCTGCAATGCGGTCCTCAAGGAATTGACAAGGAATGTAGTCGCGTGTGTAGAGCACTGTGAAACTGTGAGGCGTAATAGTGCACTTGAGGCGTATTTGACGACTTAAATTGTGTCTGCATGCCCAGATATTGCGTGCAAGTTTAACTAGCGTTGTATCGGAGGTACTGCATTATGTTTTGCTGGTGGGAAGATGTTGACGATTTAGCAAGTCCCAAGTTACTAAAGTGAGGCTGGTGCGTACGTTGGTCAATCATCTTTTACGGCGTCGAATCCTGGACAATAAGACAGAAGGAAAGATTAAAAATCGATGCTTTTGAGATGTGGTATTGGAGGCGGATGTTGCGCATTCCATGGACCGCACGCCGTACCAACGTATCCATTCTGAAGGAGCTCAAAATAACCACAAGGCGACTATCTGTTTCCAGCGGATACTTAAATATTTTGGACATATCGCTCGTAGAAGCTCTGACAGCCTAGAGAAGCTAATGGTGGTTGGTAAGGTCAACGGGAAAAGAGCACGAGGTCGTTCACCTACCCGGTGGTCATACTTAGTAAAGATGCTCACTGGCCTGCTAATAACTAAAGCTATTAAGACCGCTGAGGATAGAAGCACGTGGAAGAACGTTGCACATTGAGTGATCAACACTTCATACTAGACACGACCTTCAGCAATGAAGATAGCGACTAAGAAGAAAAAGAAGAAGAAGTTAGTAAATAAAATCAGCGAAGATAGACAGCCCTTACGGAAATTCCGATAGTAAATTTTTGGAGTTTCAGTTCACGTGATTGCAATGATTTCGATCTCTTTTATCAGATTCTGCAGACCTCACTACATGATCAGCTAATTATGGTTATGGCCTTGGTTTTAGCCAAAAACTAATCAGCCACGTTGCCTCTAATCATGCACGTGTTTATAACCACAAACAGGATTTCTGTTTATTTATGGTAATTTCCGTAGACTCTACCAAGTTATCCACATTCAGTCATCAGTTTCACTGATAAACTTTCATCTTGATTCAGCATAGTCACGTTATTATGTGAAAACCTCACATCAGTAGCTTTTCAACAAATTTGAGCGGTGGAGTCTAACAAAAAGTTAAGTAATTAACGTTTCAGTGGTTTGAAAGTTCCCTCAATCCATGCGTGAGCTGAATAGAACGCTGGCAAGCTATAAAAGCTATAAAATACTATTTAAAATATTATAAAACCTTATCCTGAACACAACTTTATTCATTAGTATTGAAAGTTAATTATTAGATGTAGGACGTATAGACAATAATAATATATGTAAAACTAGGCAAACCACTTTGGGTGTCAGACAGCTGTTATACATTCACAAATAAATAAATAGATACCAATATTATTGGTATCTCAACAAGGCAAACACAAGTATTTACCCTAGGCGGGATTCGAACCCACAACACGCTGCGCAGCAGTCAATCGCTCAGCAACTGCGCCAACCGTGTACAATACAATACATGTAACTATCGACACTTCAACAACACATCAAGTTGATGTGTTGTTGAACACACACTCACAGGTGTTGATGTCATCAACACCTCCGTGTGTGTTTGTTTGTGTTACAATACAAGTGTGTATGTGTATTTATAATGCTGGCGCTACATTAGCGGGCTACGGCGAATATTCGTGGTAACGCGATGAGTGTGGCCGGGTAGATTGTTGCAACGCTTAGTATTCGGGCGAAGACGATGTACGATGTCCCTTCCCCTACCTTGTTCCTTGACCTACGTTACTTCTTTCATTTTGAATTACACCCTACGTCTCAGCCCCACAATAGAGAGCAACACAATCCGGCACTATGAATCGTCGCCCGCCTAATGTAGACAAGAACATCGCGTATACACGATGTTTTAGAGCGCCAATAACGCAACACGAATCTTCGCCCGCTAATGTAGCCCCAGCATAAGCGAAATGGAATGTGCTATTATTGTGTCAGTAGCTTCTGATTGGGTAAATGACTTCGTTATTCCAAAACAGAAGTTCTCTAAAAAACACTTGATTTTAGACCTGAAAATCCGATTTATTTTCAGTTCACTATAAAATTAGTCTTTTAGTTACTTTAAAAAATTATAAATACTAATTTGATGACTAACTAAAAGTGACGTCATAAGTACAAATTACCGTACAAAATCTATGGAGTATTTGCGTATTGACAGCTCATAAAGAGAATGTCAATCGATAGTGAAGTCATCTAATTATTATTACGAAATTTAATTCGAGCGTTCATGACACTCCTCGCTTTGTATGATTTGTCAGCGATGTATTTCAGTAATTAATATCAGGTAACATGTCATCTGATATTAATTACCGATGACATTATTGATGCCACAATTTCGTATTAAGAAATTAATATAGATTTATTAGTGATCCTTTTATAAGCGTTATTACGTGAGCCAAAACGTTCGCAGCATTCGTAAACACCTCAAACCTGTCGATTAATGAAGAACCATCCGAAAAATTTCTATCCCAAGTATCCCTATCACGTAACGAAATATCTATAATTTGATGGGAGGAATTTCATTAATACGTACCTAAGTTCCTAATCTTGTCGAGAGTCCGAAAATAACAGGACTATCAGCATGAATTGAATATGGATATAATTCTCATTAATATATTGATTATAATTAAGTTACCAAAAAGGCTACATCTTCATTGAATATTTAAGTAAGGGCCGCGGGTGATCAGTATTCTGGTCAGACGCTGTTAGTTTGGTTAGGGCGCTTCAAGAGTCTCAGAGGCGATTCCCTAAACAGGTTATCTAACCGCATTTATATCGTTGGCGCAACACAAATATTAGCATAATTAGTTCGATGTACGCTGCTTAAATATGGGAACGTGCCTGGTCTGATCAATTATTCGCTTAGGACCTTCAAGCCATTGTGATCGTCAAAATCCTGTTAAATGTTTGAAAGAAGATAAAGGATTACCGTATTTTATTTCTTAAAAAGTACGTCGCCTCTCTCTAGGAATTTCCCGTTTCGTGGATACTTTTACAAACATATAAACTTAAAACAACAAACAACCAGACCCGGGACAACTACTTGTAGACCATAAAAATATCAGTTCATTGCGAATATCAAACCTACAACAAGCAGCCAATTGCTCATCGCACCGTCGCGTCGCGCGTCGTCGCAAAATTATACCTCTACCTACTCGTCTCATTTTTAAACCAAACCCAATAACTAAATGCTTCATCATCATCATCATCATCATATTAGCCTATTGCCGTCCACTGCTGAAAGTAGGCCTCTGCCGGAGATTGCCAACCAACCCGGTCTTGGGCAGCCCGCATCCATCCGGTACCAAAACTGCTTACAAATCTTTTATTTATCTTCTTGTTACAAAGGTATCTAGGTATTTTTTGGGGTTAGGTACTTGTGCTTGTCTGGAGAAATCTTTTTGATACAACATGCCACGAAAAAGAGGACACGCGTATGTGCTCGATGAAGGAAAAATATAGGGATAAAATTTATAATTTTTATGAAAGTAAGTAGGATTTTTTTTTTTAATTTCCTGGTTTTTTTTCCTTGATTGCTTATTTAAGAGGAATATTGTGATTATACTGATTTTTTGGTGTAGAAAAAGTCTTTAATACTTGACGTTACATTTACCGACTGAATTGATTGTAATCCCAAAGAATTTTTACAATTGAATACAATTTGAATTCTGTCAAAACGAAGTAATTGTAATTATATTAAATAATTAACGCTGATAAATTTAAATCAATTATAAGCTAAACTGTTATTGCTGAAAAGTAAAATAAATATAAAATAAAAACAAATATAAAAAATAAAATAAAAATATAAAAAGTTGAATTAGTTTTATGTGTAAAAATATTAAGAGATTGTGGGTTGAAATGTTTTGGCTGAACTATTCTAAAATGTTCACGCCATAAGAAAAAAAAAGAAACAGAACAAGGATTTTGTATGCAATAATAATAATAGCAAACCGGATAGAATATAGCACCAAATGGCTCGTTCTATAAGTCAATAGATTTTTGGTCACTAACCAGCAGCTAAGCCCGAGTGTAGTATCATAAACGAACGATAGTCTGTATGCTGGTGCAAACATAGCCCGGACTTAGTATGAATGGTCATGTATGTAACTGAAACATCATGAACTGTGGAAAATCTTTGAATCTGTTTGTCAAGTTAGTTGTCGTGGAAAATGTTTGCTCGGTTATGTTTTTAGCTTTGTCTAATGGTAAAAGGCCGAATGTATAATTATATCCTATTTACATTCAGAATTAATTAATTTAACTTAAGATCAACTTATGGTCATCGGTCATTATCCTCTAGACCATCAGGACATGCACATTGCACAATGAACATCACAGCATAGCTTGAGCACAAACAAAACGCAGCTTAATAATTAGCAGGCAGTCATCCAGTCATTCAGTGACTGTAACAAATCTCTAAATGTAATTATTCATGAAATCCAACCATTGTCTTCATTCATCCAGAGAAGCAACCGTTGATAAGACCCACGACGCCTTAAGGGTTATAACAGCACCGCCTCGACAGGCTAACAGCTCCAACGGAATTGTGTTAAAAAATCCAGCCGACGATAGCTGTCAGCCCACCGCCCTCGAGCCGTCACCTATTTTATCTTGTCATTGTTTATAAAAAGTATTTTAACGCACACGGTTTAAAGCCCCAATTTAAATAGCAAATTATTTGCTGTCTCGATGCCGCGCCGTGCGGTTATAAAGAGAGATGAAACTTAAAAAAAAAAATTGAATTAACTAATAACGTCCACGCACTGGGTTGGAGTCACTGTCCACGTCAAAGGTGCGCTTAACGGAGCGGCGACATAATGGAACGAACGAACAAACGTCGTCGTAAGCGCCGGTCACGCGTCACTTCACTTCCTTCACCCAACCCAAATAGGGTTTCACAATTTGAGCTTATCACAAAATAAACGCTAGAGAAGATTCTTACACCGTTGCGTTGTAGTACCTAGAAATAAAAATACAGTCCACTATCTCATTCTTCTTCACCTCAAACACATACTTATTGGCAAAAATACCCAATACAAAACAGAAGCAATGAAACCGTCGGTCCTTACAAAAAATATATCACGAATATCTGAAACATTTATACGATACACTTGATTTTATTACAATAACCGCAAATATCGACGTCTGTTGGGATTGTAAAACGCTTGAAGTCCGGTTCACAACCGCAAAAACTAAACAAAGATGGCGATAAACAGTATTACCAGCTTTAGTTGGATTAGAGCTGGCTAATGTGGACCAACCTTGTTAACCCAAAGGATTTGAAATAGTATACCTACATTGTTTATGTTTGAACTTTGAATGCAAACAAACGCTTACGGTAGGTATATTGTTCTTAGGCGAGGGATGGGTTTTACTCAACAAGTGCATTTACAGGTAGCATGTATCTATAAAAATGTCGTTTCCTGCCTAAAGAATTATCCATTATCATGAAATCGTCATGTAAATCATAATTTGGTCGACATAGGGTCAGGACATAATATGATAATCAATCGATGAACTCACCTTATCGCAATCCACTATTGGCCACATCTTACTTCGTGGTTGCTTCTAAAGCTCTTTTACGTTGCACGTGCGCCTCAACATTTGGATCTCCGCCTACAGAATCCAGTTTAAAACAGTCATTTTAACTGGCATGACATCATGAAATGATCCTCTATTCTGACTGTATGCAAACGAACAGAAAAAAACACATAAAATTGAGCTTGACCTTGCTACATTCGTCGAGCCATATTAAACATTCAACAGCTTATCGGGAGTTATGTTATGAGTTATTCATCTATGCATTACATCCGGTGACACGCCCCCGCGTACCGCGTCCCGCACCCCTGGCCCCGTACTCTTGCCCGCGCGCACCCTTCTGAAAAGGTTAACCTTCACTCTTGTACTCAACAAACTGGTTCAAGGGTAAACCACTTCATGTACTTTTTTTTCTCTTTATTTTTTAGGGACTTTTATCCTTATAATGCATGTCAGCCCCATCATAACCTATTCATGTAAGTACCTACTTAAAAATACGGCGGTTTATAATTTCTCCCGTTTTTTTTTTCGTTTTTAGGATTTGCGTTTTCGATTTATTGTGACTCTTATGACAAAGTAAATAAGTACCTAAGTGGTGTTTTTCTTGGTTAACGTTTGATCAACAAGTTGGTGCCACAGGTGACGGGAACAATCTAATTCAAAGGTCCTATATCAGGTAGGTACATCTAAGAAAATAAAAAATCGGTACGGCCTATCTACATAATAATATGTATTATTGGTACCAGCTACAACACAGACAAAATAAATAAATGATTGATTGATTGTTGCCACCAAGCGGCCTACTTATGATCCACTCTATCATTTTCCGGGATGTCACAAAAAGCTAAAGAATTGCTCCAAGTTCAATTTAATTGAGAGTAAAAATATAGTGAGTATTTCCGAAATTTCACCCACCGTGGTTTTTTTTTGAATGATTGACTGGTTAGAAAATGCCTGAGACATTGTGGCACCTTTGTATCTACGTCTGCATATATGTTTGAAGTGTACATAAATAAATTATAATATATTTTCAGCGAAACTCATGCCTTCTACGTACGTACCTAAGTACCTTAAAAGAAAAAATGACGTACTTACAAAAAATAAAAACAAAAGAAACACCATAGGCACAAACCAGTATAAAGGAAAGGGTTGGCCAAACATCTTTACCAAACTTGTAAAAAAGTAATGACAAGATTTTAATAATTTACAAAATCCTTTGCTGTGGAATGAAGATCGCATTTATAAAATGAAACCGTTTTATTAATTTCAGTTTGGTACTTTGACATTGAGTTTTTGAATACGACGAGTAGTTTGTACATAAAAATAATGTTAAATCTGAAAACAGTAGTACCTAGATACTTTGATAAATGTACCACTCAATTTGTTTTAGTAGGTAGATGGCTCAATTATCAGGCTTTATTGAAAGGCTTAGGCGCGCTTGACTATTTGTCACATTAATTTTTCGTTAAAAAAACTGGAAGCAAGTCTACGTAAGTCAGATTTTCTGAACTCGTTTTCATTAAGATTGATATGTACAAAGTAACCGACGACGTAACTGTGCCAGTTTATTTTGAAATTTAAAGTTTAAAGCCGGTCTATCCTAGGATCAGGTACCAAGCTGGAAAATGATTAAAAATGACTTTAATACCTACGTAAGTAATCAGGCACACGCAAGAAAATTGATTTTTTTTTATATAGGGTCGCCGTTATCGGAATCGATGAGGAGGACTTATAGGAGGACATATGTATATATTTAAGTAATCAAACCGAATTTGACCATTTTAATAGGCGTAAGTTTGGAATATATGCAATATTAGCTTTAATTTTTTTGCCGTTATTTCGGTAGATTTGTGGCTGTAAAATAAAAACCTGTATATAAAATAATGTGTGTATATTATTTTCTAAATATATTGAATAATATTGCAGATCATTTAAGTATAGGTATTCGACTACACTTACCAAATTGGCTTAGTTTACATGCACTGTATTAATGAAATGATCGGTCAAATGGTGAATTATTGAAGCGAACGGGCCATAGTAAGCGTTCAATGGCGTATATTGGGCACAGCAGTGCATAAAGCGGTCATCGATGCGCGGCTATCGCGGTAGAGAACAATGTGCTTTGCTAATGAGCCAGTGACTCAGATAAAACCTAATTATAATGGCCAAAACATTTGGTGTACGTTACCCCAGCAAGATAATGTCTCCTAGAGTGATATGAGTGGAACGTATAATAAGGGCGTATACTGCTTTTGATGTGCGCCAATGAAATATTAGTGACCTGTGTCGTTTTAGAAAAAAACGGACAGAACGATTCCTGCTGGAGTAACGTTGTTCAAGCAGGAAAATTTTAAACGAATGATCGGAGAAAGAAATATTGTGCATGGGCAGATAGCTTACATGTGTGCTTTAATGTGCTTTAATTTCCTGCTGGAGTAACGTTTTGCAGAATCGTGTATCTCTAAAACCATTGCAAGTGTGCCTGTACAATAATTTTCAGCGAGCTTATACGTTTTTTTGTTTAGGCGATGCGATAATTTTTCGGGATTTGAAAAAAAGCGTGATTACTTGGAAATTATAAATATTTTGTTAAATCTAATTCTGTCACAAATACGCACAAATTAAGAGCTACCCGTATACGTTTATTCTACAGGCGCACATGCAATGGCTTTAGAGATACACGATTCTGCAAAACGTTACTCCAGCAGGAAATGCAATATCTCGAAAACCTGAAGACGCACTAATTATATTTTTGGCACTAATTATATTTTTCGCGCATATTAAAGCGCACATATAAGCTATCTGCCCATGCACAATATTTCTCTCTCCGATCATTCATTTGGAATTTTCCTGCTGGAACGACGTTACCCAAGCAGGAATCGTTTTTTCCGTATTTTTCTAAAACGACACAGCGCACTAATTTTTCATTTGGCGCACATATATATGCGCCAAATCGTGTTAACTAAATTTATGTTAACTATCCACTAGTGTTCCAAGAAACCTCATACCATAAACCTATTTTATAGGCAAAACCTTAATTCCTTTTTTCTGTAAATAAGACTAACCTGAAACCGCATTGACAGTTTTATACGCCGTTCACGAATGTTATCCAACGGCCACTAAAAAACCAAATGGAATTCCGAACCGAAATTGAAAGCGTCGATTTTTATACGTCCGCAGTGGATCCTACTCATCAGATGTCACTGAGACGAGCTCCGGAATTCTAAACTCGCATCTAAAAGGTCCGGAGTCCAGAGGGACTGAAGAGGAGTTTGGGAAGGCTCAGATAATAATGTTTATCTCTCATTAGGGTGAGAGAATGACGATCTACAATGGCTTTGTCCACGCCTAAATAAACGTATCTAAAGCGAGTCGGAAGTGTCATTATTGTCAAACTGAATATGACATACGGATGTAGATACGCCCTAACGACTGTTTGCTTGTTGGATATATGGTATTAACATCAGGAAAGATTGTATATTTTAAGAGCAGCGGAAGATATGCACCTGTTTAGATCATTCTAGGAATATAGTTTCCGCGTAGGTTTTACACATGGGTAATTGTTACAGCGCATACAGCGGCAATCTCGAATGCACAACATGTAAAAATTGCTATCGATATAATACTGTTATTAATTATTTGTCGGCACGGTTAGTGCAGTGGCTGAGTGATTGGCTGCTGCGCTGCCGCGGGTTTGATTCCCGCACGGAAAAAAAAATTGTGTAACCTACAGGTAGTTGTTCCGGGACTAGCTGTTAGTGTATGTGAGTTTATATGTTTGTAAACGCACTCACGATACAGAAGAAATTCCTAGTGAGGCGCAACGTTTAAAAAACATATATAAATCACGATAAAACCAATGTTACAATACAACTTAACAGTCAGCGTGTGCCTTTTGTCGCTACGTAAATCACAAGTTGGTATTTTTTGGTGTGAACTAGGGACGCGAAATCACTCGTGGCGCTCCTTTTCAGTGAAGACTCAGATTCGCTCGAGGAGATACATATTAATGTACTCGGCTTCCGAAGAGACATCACTGTTTCCACTGTTTCGGAATATTTTTATCAAAGGATTTTGAATATCTCATTCGATGTTTAAGACAATATTCAGGGCTAAGTGTTTCAAGTCTACGGTTAGTATTAGTAAACATAAACTCGGTATAGTTTCCTCGGTTTCGGCAGTTGCGAAACTCTTTGTGGAATTTGGATTCGTTGATCTGTGTTGTGTCCGATCCAATACCTTTTTGTCAGATATTGCTTATCTGAATCGTAAACCACAACGAGCAAAGTTATAAAGCTTAAAACCCGAGCGAGTCGTTCATTGTTCAGAAATTTCGTGGTAAACGTACCATAAATTTTGTGCTCAGGCTAAAGTTAGTGAATAATTTTCCGTGTCTCTGTTTATTATAAGCTGGGTAAGTTGCTTGAGAGTCGTTGCTCGTAATCAACTTCACGAATGTGAAACGCGTTCCGCTGATTGCGAGTACAATGTGCCTTGTCAATACCCACATCAAACATTATAAGTCGATATTATAACTTACACTTCTAATAAGTTTTAAAACAAGGCTACTGTAGATCAAATAAACATCTGTTTCATAAATCTCCCATGATACCATCGTAAAAGAGAAAAAACATATATAAGTACAACAGAAAAAATAAAAAAGTTTCAAAGTTAATAAATAAGAAAACGCATGCAATAAAGACAACTTTGTTTTGCTTAGTAATTGAGAGCTCTCTCAAATCCTTTGCCGACAGCTCTGCCTAACTGAGTTGGAAAGCAGCTGGACAAAGTTTTTACTTTTTACTTTTTCTTTCAACAAAGTTATTACACTTTAGTGAGTGGTATAATTTTGCGCGGTCAAAGCGAGAGAAAAATTAGACCTATTTCAAAAGTCAACTCATTATTATACTTCGCAGGATTTCAATGGACATTGGTTTATGTTTGTGTTTTTCAATTATATTGTAGATTAAAACAGAAACATCCAATTAATTAACTTAGTTTCATTTAATAAAATTAATTATTTAATTTAAGTTTATTTCCAAAACACAGATCGTTGACGTGGCTCAAAAGGCTGCCCAGCTTAAATGGGACTGGACTGAACATGGCTGCCGCATGCCGAACGACCTATGGGCCCGTAAATCCCAAAATTGGTGCCCTGAAATGACGACACACAAAAGAGATGGTGGGATGACTTGGATAGCTTCCTTAAGAATTGGTAAGACATAGCCAAAAGTCGAGACCGATGGAAGGAATGGAGGGAGGCCTATGCCCTGCAGTGGGACAGTACAGGCTAAATAAATTTAATAATTTAAGTGTATTAAATTACATAGTGTCTTCTTAAGTAAGACTTCCCATTACTAGATAAGTTTTGTTAACCATTGGGTCATTTTTATCAAAATGACGAATAAAATAATGCTTATGATGCTTAATAATATTATAAATGCGAAAGTTGTTTGTGTGTTACGCTTTCAGGACTAAACTACTGATCTGATTTTGATGAAATTTGGTAGAGACAGATTAAGCTACTTTTTAATCAGCGATCGCCAACATTCACGCGGACGAAGTCGAGGGAAAAAATTAGTAAAGTGAACACAAGCTATTATAACAGCTGTTATTTGGGTGACATGTTCACGCGTATACCAGTCATACATGCATAATGCATTCAAAAATAGTGCCCACTAGGTTGAAAGGAAACTAGTATTGACGACCATATGAAACAGACGCATATTCTTTTTACTCTGTCAGATGCTGATGAAGATTTTTAGTAAAACGATTTTATTATTTACTAGCACTGCACAGTAGGCTCATCGGTCTCGCAATACATGGAGTTCAGTGAACCTACTGAGCCTACCTACTGATTTGTAACTATACAAATATTTATTAGGAAAAACAATGCTTTTTAACGTATTGTAATCTTGTTATAAGACTATGAGACCTACCCTACATTTAGTTGATTTTAACAAAGAACAATTTATTAAAAGCTGTGTGAGGAGAAGTCGGTACATACCTACTTACTGTAGGGTTTTGATGGGTCATGCATGTCTTCCTTCATTCCTTCCAATAAGTAAGTATACCTTAGTCTGGCTTTATGTGAAATCAGTTTCCTTAACTCTATTTATCTGTTCCGTGACCTTAACTACTCCATCCGGAAAATTTGATATTTAGTTGTTACATACGATTGTCATATTCTTTACTTTGCAAAGGTTTGTAAGAAAAGCATGTAGGCACGTACTGAAAAAAAGTACGCTTTATATTTAACTCTGAGAAGTATTTTATAAATAAAGGTCTATATTATGTACTTATCATCATCGTCTTCCTGCCCTTATCACTTGTTACTTGGAATCGGGGCAACATCTTAGACATACAAGTGAGAAAGTGAATGTTGTGTTATTGTGTGCACATTTATCTCTAATAAAGTTATAAAAATCTCGTATGTGTTTGCCATCGAACTCCTTTGAAGGCGCCGACTGGACCGATTTTCATGAAATTTTTTGTGTATATTTGGTAGGTCTGAGAATAGGTCGTAGGCTATTTTTTCTACTTTTAAATCTATATGTCAAAACAACGTTTACCGTGTCAGCTATTTTAATATATTACACATACTTAGATTAAATTAATACATTCATTGTGTGAATTATTCTTTAAAAATAAATAATAGTGACATGACAATTAATGACGTACTTAATCTCGAAAAGAAAATGTACGAAGTTAAGAGATAAGGATAAATATATAACAGTCTAAACAAGTTGTGTTTGATAGAGACCACTGGAAACCGAGAAAAAACGTCCTTACACATAGGTACTTATACCTAGAACAAACATTTTACGTAGCATTAATAAAAATAAAAGCATAGCCAACAAACGTATTGTGTGACTGGCAGGCTAAATTCTATTATATGATGATTGATGGTCTAGAACTCAGAAGCAAGGCCACGGGTCCGAGCCACTCCTTCCACAATTTTTGAACGTTTTGCTGAGAGGAAAATATTATTCGTAGATATTGCGGAAAAATAATAAATGTTGGGCCTGACAGTCTTATTTGTGTATTTTATTCAAACGAAGTTACATCGATGTATATAATTATAACACAATTACTTAACTAATCATGTTTTCGTGTTTTTCTTTTTACTTATCATTCATCTGCTAGGGGATAGGGAACTAGGTACCTGCCATAGAAACTTACTAGCTTAGTCTTACTTAAATTCAAACTATATTTTTTGAACCTGGTTCGATTTGACGACTTGCCCTACAGCAGAACTATAACAAAAATTGCTGTATTGTATTTTTTTTCAAACACAAAAAAATGGCTGACTATTGTGGACTCAAATTTTACGCGTCCGTTGATTTCCATGTAACGAATGCCTGTAGGTAAATGGTTCAACATTTGGACACGACATGAAAAGTGGGCCATTGCAGAGGAAACTGATATGCGTCATTAATACACTGAAAATATTTAATGGTCAGCATTAAATATTTTCATTTATGGAAATTAAATATTCTGTGTACCACCCGTGACCAAAATTACCACTCGTGACAGAAAAATTATACTTACTACTAATGGTACTTTATTGGATGTTCTAAACTTAGTAAGTAGCTATTTTTCTACCAACTTCAAAAAAGAAGGAGGTTCTCAATTCGTCTGTGTTGTTTTTTTTATGTGTATTTGTTACGTGATTTCTCCGGCAAATGTGAATCGATTTTGAAAATTCTTTTTTTTATGGATAGGGTGTCTCAGGGGTGGTCTCATATAAATTTTATAGAAATTGATTCAGCATTTTTTGAAAAATCAATTAAATCCCAAAAAAATCTACGTAGACGACGTTTTAATAGTTTCTTCAATCTTTGGAGTACCTCTGTTTTAACTACTAAAAAGTGATAAATAAAAAGAAAAAAAAGTGACAAAAAAAAGACAACCGCCACCGATTTCCAAATCTAAAGTCAAGTGTGTACAGTGCTAACGTTATTTATCACTTTTTAGATTTAGAAGGCAGTTGTCTTTTTTGTAAAAAAGCTTTTTTTATTGTAATAATAAATACCTTGACTGAATAAAATATTCTTTATAGTCAGGGGAAACGTGACACTAACAGTATTCGTTAATATGACAAATGGTGCTCATTACCTGTATTAGGTAGGCCATATTATACCTGTGTTTGTCCAATCTAAAGCTAGACTGTCATTAATCAAATGTACAGTGGAATTGAGCATGATTGATCATTTAATGAAATCAATTCTAGCCTTTGTCTAGTGAAGGGGAAGTAGGGGAGCAGAACTATGGCATGCGTTGTGTAACGGATGGAAATATAAAGAGTCGTAAACTTAAAGTTCGTATTTATAACCTCTATCACCTTCAACCTTTTGAAGGAAAAAGAATGAAGTTTTCAATTTACAAACTTCTAAAATATTTGTTACAGTCTCTATGTACAAAGGTTCACCATGTAAGGTTTACGATTCGTTTTTGTTTACTTCACACTATTGCATGAGTTCAGAAACCGAATACACATAGGTATATTATGTGTGAAGCGCGGCAGAGATGGGAACCGTATTAATATTCATAAAGCGAGTTATCTAGAAAATATTGTAATTCAGCCGGCGTCACTGAATAGGCAAATTGTCACATAAACCAGTTATCAGTCTTACACTAATACTACAGCCGTGTTGATGAGGGCCGACGCGCGACGTTTGCACGGCCCTTGTTAGTTCACCTGTGAAACTGGGAATAATTAATTCTATACCCTTGTAAACCTTTATATAGAACTGTTTACCCGAACGTTATACTGTTACACAACACATTACCTACCCTATTTTAATTTAACGGTAATAAGCATACGAGTATAGTAGTAGTTTGAGCCGTGGATTTGTGCTGTACTGTATGTTACAGTAATAATGTTTGATTTTAAACAGCATTTCAGTGCCCGATTATCAATTGGTTTGTTTATTACCAAAATAGTGATTACACGGGGCAAACAAAAATATGTACCTGCGTTTGCCCCGTATATTCGTTTAACCTAAAATAATTAAGAGCAGCTGAATCCATTTGCGTTGTATAATACTTATCATGCCATGATTGCCAAATAGTGATTATTTCTGTATTGCTCTTATGCATACCAAATGACCTTACAATAACTCAGATGACGATTGTGCTTCTAAATTTAATTTTGAAAATAGAAATACAAAACCATAATTTCATTTATTTTCTTGTTATTACAAAATGTTAACCTACAATTAAGGACCAATTGGACCAAAATAAATACATTTAAATTCTGAAATATTATCTGTTGCTTGTAAATGGGGCTTTGTGGAACTTTCCTGTTTTCCCAAAGGAACTATACGTCCTTTCCGTGGTGTCAAACAATCTACAAGTAAAATTTCAGTTAAAACTGTTTGAAACGTTTCAAACTAAACTTGATCCCACTTGCCGTATTTTGAACACTCGGTACTTGACACCCGCAACGAAAATGTTGGTTTAGCGGAAACAAATAGCAAGTTTGTTCCTGGAAAAGTTCTAATAGCTATTTAAATTTTTCGATAGGGATACGTAATTTCAAAAAAAAAAACGTTTACGTGAAGGGTACGAAAGAGCATCTTCAGTGGTGTGCTCAAAATACTATTAAGTCGCTTAATATTCACACAGCACACGTACTGCGCGCGGCAAACGGAAAAATCCAATTAACTTCATACGGAGAGTTCCAGCCAAACTCGCCGCCCCCACTCCCGGCCACTCCACGCCACTCACACTAACGACTATTTTTCAATAACATTAATGGAATAACCTCTACCTCATTACTTCAGAAATATTGCACAGACAGACGAAAGCCCATCAAAGAGCCATTTTACGTTTTTATTTAATTATCCGATGTTAAATAAATAAAAAGTTGTCTTTGTAATTTACATTTTCATTTTGCAAAAGAGGATGTCGGTTCTTTTTGACTTTTCGTAGTATTCGACGGTTTCACAAAGTACTGTAATTAAAATTAAATAGTTGAGTTAATAAAAAAGACAAACTAGTGAAATTAGAGCAACAGAGTTGTAAAAGACAAATATATTTCAATTCTGAAGGAACCATGTGGGAATTGTGAGCCTCAGGCTACTGGGGGAACATTGAATAATAAAAAGAAGGGGAATATCGTTCCAAGGATTCATTTTCAAGCCATAAATGCGCCAGATTTCTGACTCTAAACGCATTGTTGTTAGTTAGGGTAGTATTTAATAAGTAAAAAGTACTCATACAACCACATTTACTAGTGAAACCAAATAAAAACTTGCAAAAATAAATTTGGTAAATCGTGATTTAACGAAATAAAATATACTTTTACTATCATTTTAGCTATAAAGCACACGTTCAAATACGTTCAATTATTGATATGTATTTGGCATCGTGTAAGTTGTGCTCAGGTCCTGAATATTTCATATCGATACAATCAACGCGTCCCGAGGCACTTGCCAGTAATTTAGTGACAATGGTCTATTTAACCGTAGATAATAGTCATTTAATGTGAATTAATGTGATTTACACTAGCGACGCGTGTTGATATACGAGTGGAACAATACAAGCTTTTACCTACGACTCATCTTGTATAGGTAAATAAAACCGATATTAATTCATGTCATTTTTCTTGGAAACTAGCAGTTTCAGAATATAAACAAAAGAATAAAAGTATCCAATATCATTCTGGTCACGTCAGCATTTTCCGTGGAAAATTGCATTTGTATGGAGTTTCGTCGAGGCGCTATTGAATAATACCCACATGTGCATCTGCGACCATGAATCTTTCTTTGATTTAATGAGATTATGAACTTGAAGAAAAAAAAAGAAGATGAAGTTAGGAGATGGAAAGCCTAGAACTAGAATAGGTGTTAGAGTAAATCTTTGATTATACATTAGACGTGTATTTTTGTCTTAATTTATATTGAAAAAGTAATTGATAGTTTCTAAAGTGGTTCGTATGTCTAGACAGCCCTATTAATTATCCATTTCTAATCTGGAGATGCGCGGTGTTTGTTATATAAACTAGCTTTTGCCCGCGACTTCGTCTGCGTGAAAGTCGGTTATCGTGGATGCAGACAAAGTCGCAGATTAAAAAGTAGCCTATGTTCTTCCTCAGTGTTCATCGTCATCTTCATACCAAATTTCATCAAAATCGGTTCAGCCGTTTTGTCGTGATAGCGTAACAGACAGAGTTACTTTCGCATTTATAATATTATTAATAACAATTTAACGTCGTTCAAAAGTTTAGTAAACGTTATCTTAATACCATTGATCGTAATACCTAAGTCGCACTAACGTTATAATAACGTTTACTAAACGCGAAAATGGCCCCAGTTATACGACCAACATTGTCGTATAATGAACATACAAAAGTCACAAGCTGACTTCGTTGACGTCATTCAAAAGTCGTATGAACGTTATGGAATTTCACTTTCGTCGCGCAGAAGTCGTATTCGGTCGGTTCGTAGTCGGAAGTCGTAATTTTACAACGACTCGTTTGTTGGATTGTCGTCATACAGGTGTTTTTGAATGACTAAAACGTTTTATTTGAGTCAAGGAACAACACCTGTAAGACTTATTCATTTTTCTTGTTAGTGACACGTGTTTGTGGTTTTGTTTCGAGAAATGAGTGCAAAATAAATAATTACAAGGAAATAAATGAGTGTTATTTAACTTATATTTATATATGTTACTAATAACTGTATCTATCTCTCATACCGTTTAGTTCGACTGGGTATTAAAGTTATATGATAATATACCTATGTGTTTTTGTTTCAGATTTTCATGCCCCCTCGCAATTTTGTGTTTAAATTATTATATTTTTATTAATAAAAATATGTTTATTTCTAAAAATGTAGGACATGTTGCTTTTGTCGCACACTTATCTCTTTACGACGTTGTAAAGACATACAGACAGGTAGCTATTAGGGTTCCTCATAATTTTAAAACCCTTTTCATATTGGTCAATGTAAAAGTGCAGTGCAGATTTCAAAACATTTTAACATTCAAGTAAATTTTATCTGAAAATATGATCATTCAATATTTGGATATAGAAAAACTTTTAACAAGAGCAGATTTTAGACTTCTTCATAGATTGATTTGACCATGGGAAACCACTCATTTTATACTATCGGAAAAGTGCTATGATTGCCACAGTATCATTGACTTTCATACACTGCGGCCATTTCATTTCATTATATCAAATAAAAACAAAATTGGAGGTTTATTGCATTTTTAGGATTTTTGTGCCACTACTTAAATTTTACCGTGTACAATCATTTTTTTGCAAGATGAATGTGATTATTGTTTCTACTCAGTTCCTGAAGGAATTGAAAAATAGTATTAACATACCTTCAATTTCAAAAGTTCTCACTTAACTTTTTATTTGCTTACGTACTTACGCATTATGCGTAATTTCTCATGTATTTTAATGTTTATTTTAATTTTGTTTCCCATCATATTCTGTCTCTTAATCCTGTGTGAATTTAAATTGGTAAACATTCAATCAAGAGTATTCTATTCAATAAAATCATATACACATCTAAATACAATTTAACAAATGAGTACTTAAACATAAGTATAGCATCACACAAACATCCATCTCCCGCCCGCGCCCGCAATATACTATTAGTAGCAAAACGAATTCAATATCGGAAAAGATCACACATTTTTATAGAAATAAAATAAATATTGATACTGAACCTTTTTGTTATTCATGTGTTGTACACTTTTCTTCTTCAAAATTTGTTATTAATGCCACGGTTGTTGGCGTTATACTTTTTAATGAAAGGAAATCTCGATTTACTTCCCTTTTGAAAGTTCCACTACGTTTAAGTCTTCTCCATGAATTTTTTGCTTTCATTTTTCGTAGTAAATTTAATCAAACTTTCCGTACATATGGCGGCCTAGACGTTTTAAAGTCAGAACCTGACATAAATGCGACTACAAGTTTGATTAAAGTCAGGGCATGACATTAAACGGACATCATGTAATATATAGGTTATATTTGAGTATTAAATAAACAACCAACTAATTTAAGAGTCTCCAATTGACCGCTGTAAAACAGGATAGTGACCGTTATGTAAACGTCACTGTGAAAACGTCTATACAACTGCTACATTATATAAATGTCATATAAAGGTTTTTCAAAGACCTAATTTGGTCAGTTCAAAACGTTTAATGGACTATAACGTTAGTATGACTATTGCTTTGTCGTACGAACGTTTTAGATAAGACTGTAATATAACGTCGTTTAGTTTAGTCTTACCAACGTTGTTAAGACCAGCTTATTATGACATATTCGTCGCACGACAAATAAGTTAAATTAAAGACGTCTAAAGGACCTAGTAGTCATCTCACTATCATTATAAGACTGCTATCCAACTTTATGTCGTATAAGTAAGACTTATATGACGTTTTTGTTTGTTGGACATTATAATATTATTATTATAATATTATAAAGTCAATGTATGGATTAGTATGGATGTAAGTTAATTTAACATTACAATCTTTGTATAATATGCAGCTCCGTAATACGTATGTAACTTTGTTCCACATGACGATTATTTTAGCATATCGCTACTACGTGCATTACCCAAGTGCCCAAGTGCTGGAAAATAAGACATTACTTGTGAACAATTGACAAGTGTCTTTCATGGGAATTCTCCATAGCTATAAAACTAGTTCACATTTGAGCCAGCCAGTGAACGAGTCACAGAATGGATTTTATGACTTTTCTTTACACACTAACCTCCTAATAAAATGGATTTTACGCCTTGGCGAACTTAAAGCCTTGGAAAACCGGGTAACAACTGCAATATAAATTTTCGCTGTTAATGTTCTGACATAAATACTACATACCTATTTATAATTGTTCATCCGACATGTATAATTACATTGCTATACAAACATTTATTGGAAGTGGCGGATCGGCTACGAAAGCTATTCGATACGGACGTTCGATGGGGTCACGCGACCTGTCATTTGCAAAGGGATTTGCACCCTTTACCGTTTCACCCGTCAAATGTATTACCGTCGACAGGCCGTACCTCGCCTAACGAATGGAGGTTAGTTTTTCTAGCTTTGAATGGCTTTTATAGTGTATTCGTATATCACATCTGAATAACGTTCGAACAATAAAAATCGACACAACGAGATTACATATACCTAGAATAATTTGTTCCGAAAAATATGAGAACGCAACAAAGTGTATTGATTTATTTATCTATTCAGAGAGACCCAGTGTGCGCAGGGGAGAGTGAAATAGGAATTGTGAAAGAATATTTAAGACGTTAGGCTGGACTTATCTGAAATTTCCGGTCATTGAAGCGGAGGGCAATGGGGTATCAGGTTATAGTCGACACTTTCACCGGCATTACTTTCCCTCCATGTAACGAGGAAACCCTTCCGTCATTTTGATGATTTAAAATATTTGCCTGTGGTTTGTGCAGGTGGATGAATGGGCATTATCAGTGATTCAAGAAAGAAAGAAAGAAGAGACCAGTGACATTACAGCGTAAAGGTAATAACAATTTTCTACCTACACTTTTCCTCATCAGTGTCAGAAATAATTTACCATCAAGACCTTTTTTGTTCTCTGTAATTTAGTTATCTGACAGGAGCAGAGTAATAAAAGCTTCGTGATTCGTCAATAGATTAGTTATGTCTGAGTCATAATTATAGACGTCGCTAGTCTTTGTAACAGAGTGTCTGTTCCTGACACAAGGGGGCTCGGCCTATTGGGGCGATTAGCTGGCACATGCCTGAACTCAGCAGCCGACAAATCCTTTATCTCGAGCCGGCAGCTCCCACGCCACCCTGCTAATATTATCGCCGCTTTCAATTAAATCAGAAATTGACGACTTTTCAACGAACCTATTTTGTGAGTTCTGAGCAGAATCACAAATAGATTCCCATTTGTGATTCGAAGGAATAATACCATTTGGCTGATGTTTATTTTACGTTTATCAGCGAATTTTGCATATTCAATGATTTCCTAAACTAATACTTTTTGAACTGACAATAATGACAATGTATACTTTATATACCTGCATACGCAGAATATAAACCATAGTTTAATCCTGTGTTCACAGATTTTACCTTCACAGTAAACGAACGTATACCAAGTCTTCGAAGAACCTCTGGTAACTAACATAAGTGCCTTTGTCATGCACCGAGGAATATCTTAAACATTTTCATGTTTGTTGGGCTGAAAACTATAAAATTGTACTAAAGCATTCCCAGTGAATTTAATCTTTCCGTAGGAACTCTACATTCTTAAAAAAACATTTTTATTGTTTTTAATTTCATGTGTTTGTAAAATGTAATATAAAAATATCACAATAATTCGATTTTATCGTAATAATTGATTTTCATTAAACGCCCTGTTAGCGTGTGAGTGAATATCGGAAATGAAATAGTCGCACGGTATCGCGGGTATTTCTTAATACACTCGGCTGCCAAAGAAAGAATCTCGTGAGTCGCGAGGCATTATTACGTTTCTCCCCACATTGCGGTTCACTCGCTTTTGTTATGGTCCGAGCACTTTACACTGACGTTTTTAAACGCTCTTATTTATCAACGGTTAAGAGATCACTGCCCTACGCTTTGTTTTGTTTATTTAACACTAGATTTATGACGAAATATTGTTTTAATTCATTCTTGAAAGTTTTATATAGTAGGGCTCTGCTAAGTAGTTAGTATTAACTTGATTATTTTATTTTTTATTTTAAAATACTAGTACGTAAATATGAAAACCTTTTAGTCTGGAGTACTCTTATTAAAACTCGCAATAAAGATAGCAAAACCTCAGATTTAATACCACTTCATTCGCATGAAAAGAAAATTATAGTAATTCTAAAAAATTCGCTAGTAAAGTTTTATGAATTACGACTGGAATTATTAAAGTCGTCTTCATACTGCAAGTCAGCATTATTTTCGCACCCCTGTTCGTGCCATCTCCTCAGCCGCTAAGATGGTGATATAGACAAGAATTGTATAATAAAAACGCAGTAATAAAAAATGAAATGAAAGAGAAGAGATTTTAACCATCTCATAAAGATATTATGAGATAAGCAAAGGTGCTTTAATAAAACGGGATGTGAATCTACAAGTCGTAAAAATATCATAAATAGCACTCGTGAACAATACGTTTCGAAGTTTTAAGTGTCCTATTAATTATGTTACGTTATACATATATATTATAAAACTGATACAGTTTCAAATATTTTATATTAATCTCCGTAAAACATTTAATCAATATAACTGAACAATAAATATATATGTTACAGTCAAAACTATTAAACAGGCAAAACTACTTTTGACTGGCTCCAGTCAAAACTCATATAAAGATAAAACGCGTTTGCGTTACAAAAACCAAAATACGAAACGCCCTAGTTATAAGAATCACTACAAAACAAGTTTTGAAAGGGTCACAAAAAAATATCTTCCAACGTAATGGGTTCCTAAGTAATAAGGATAAATTTAAACCATTCAAAAGTACTTTTGACTGATTCTTGTAGTCAAAAGTAGTTTTGACTAGTTAAGAGTTCTGACTGTGACATATACAACAATATCACGAAGTTAAGAAAAGAAAGGAAATGAAAATGAAGGTAAGATAAAATGAGAGAGAAAGAAAGATAGGTGTATCCGGCTCGAAGGACCAAAAGATGTAGGGGTTTTCGCCTTTGACGATATTCCAAGTAGTTGATTGTAGATGATAAATGACACTCCACAAACACTATTAATTAATTGTTTATTTACTTCAATAGAGTAAATACAAATTGCTGTCTACGCACAAGTTTGAGGGTCTGAGCCGCACATTACGTTTATTAAACGAATTGATTATTGACACCTAAGCGCGTGACGGCTGTTTTGTTACGACTGAATTAGAATGTTTAGTAAAGTATTTAATATAAAGTATATTTGCTGTACGTGCATTATTGGCTCGTACAATAGGTAATGTACAATTTATAGGTGTACAATAAAGCTATACATATGAATGACTTTCCCAATTATTATTAAAATATATATACACTTTTTGGACTATAGCCTGATTACTAGCGATATTGAGAATGTTGCTAATAACTTCCAATTTATGCATATTGTTAAAACAATATCTCACGCTATTGTATGGTAATTTGAAAATAGATTCTGTTTCAATGTTATCATAGGTGAGGTGAACTTCAGCATTGTTTTACTTAGAAATTTATCCGAATATTGTATGGTTTAGGACTTACTAACTACTAAAAGTTGACGGAGAGAATGCATAGAGCGCTACAGGTTCTAAGAACCTTAAAGTAAACTCTTTGAAGTACCACAAACTCACTTTGAACATTATTACAACTGAATGGTCAGAGGAGAACACAGCATTAATCCATAATATGAAATCGAGTATTTAATAACTGTCCCATGACACTTTGAGTGAACGAACACGATAAAGCAGTACCTAGACATCCATTACGTCTTTAATATAGATAATTTTAGTTAAGTAAAAGCATACCATAAAAAAGCTGTTTTACAAAAAAAGACAATCGGCTTCAAAAACCAAAAAGTGAACAATAACTAGTTTCGGAAGTCGGTGGCTTGGCTGTTCTATTTGTGGTTTTGTATTGCCACCGACTTCCGAAACTATTATCAAACTAACCAAACTAACTACAAAAGGTTTTAATTTTCCGCTTTTTACTACTTCCTTCTTCTCATTCAAATCCATTAAGAATCAGCAACAGAGTTAAAACAGATATTGAAAGTACTCCAAAGATTGAATAAAGTAAAACGTCGTCTATGTATTTTTTCTGGGATTTTGTTGTTTTTTTCAAAAAGTGCTAAATCAATTTCGATAAAGTTTATATGGGACCACCCGATATACCCTATACATAAAAAAAAATCTAAATCGTTTTACATTTACTGGAGAAATCGCGTAACAAATATACAAAAAGAAAAACATACAATCGAATTGAGAACCTCCTTTTTTTGAAGTCGGTTGAAAAACAAGAACCTTCCATGTACCCGAAATAAGTTTAGTAGGTGATTATGTGTCACAAAGCTCAGCCAATTACCTACTTCAAAAATACGTAACTCACAGATTCTTCACCTAAAGTCTGTATTAGTCATCTCGAACTAAAGCTTGAGCCTCCCCACAGGCCCCTCCGAATGATCTTGGGAGATAACGCAATAAACAGGTCCCGTGATATCCGGGATACAGGTGGAATCTGCTGCCCATACACCTGACGTAATCCCTTAATTACCTCTTAATACACCCTGTTGTACCCATCGAGGTAACATATACCTAAATCTGATTATCAGCACACAAGCAGACAGTTTTAGAGGAGGGGGAATCCATTTTCTCCAATATGAGATATGTACAGAAATAGATACTTTTCTATTCGTAAAAATCAAACTGACCACTAATGATAGTATCATACTTTAAAAAAAATACAGACGAATTGATAACCTCCTCCTTTTTTGAAGTCGGTTGATAACAGAAAAATCGTAGATAAATGTGTGTTAAAAACATTGAATCGCACACAAAACTAAATAGTTATCTCACGAGAGCTTCTAAATGTAACAATAAACAGTGTACGTAAGTACGGTTATATTGCTGCTAATAAGAACATTGTCGTCGTAAATATCTAGCGAATAAACGGGCCCACGTCGGTGCCGAGCATTCGGTTTGCATGTAATTAAAACTTGCACAATTAAACACTGTGGAGAAGGAAAACACGGGAAAATTGAGATAAGATTAATTTTCTGACTAGTGCCTCGAAGGAGTTTGTGCTCTAACTTTGTGAGATAGCCACGCCGAATGGCTATGTGCACTAGCCGTGGAATCTACTATTATAATTCGAAAATTTCTGAACTGAGATAAAGTACAGACGGTTTATAAGCAACGCATTTATCCAGCTGCTTGCTCGTACATCTCTGAATGAATCTGTAAAAGAAAAAGGTTGAGTTTTTTAAGGGTTAAGTACATACTAATCCACCGCTTAAGAGCACCCGCTAACCCGTTCCCCCATTTGATTCTCATAACTTGTGCGGGATGATGAGCATATTAGGTAAGTTTATGTTCCCTTATTTCATTCGCACCGGGGGGATATCTCCATTTAGAAACAAATATTATACAAGTCATCAAAGGCAGTGAAACTTTGATGTTATTCCAGCAAGCTTGAGAATAAACGTATTTTTGCTTGTTCGTAATCAAGATTTATCTCAGAGAACTGGTAAAATAAATAGTCTCTATTTAGAAATACAATCACGTCTGTCACCGTATGTAATTAGAGGGACAGTTCGCCGGAGAAATAATGAGAGCCACCATCGAATGCCTCGTTAGTTTTTCTGGAACGAGGTCAAGGCGGGTTTCCTTTCAAGAAGTAAACTGTCAGCGAGACCCGGTTTCAAAGGTGTTACAGAATATTATAAAAGGTCACCTGTTCTAGCGAGCACGAACAATTTTTGTGCGAACTGAGGTGAATTTATGTGACTTCAATAGAAAGTGCTTTCCAGACACCGGTTTCAGCTATAAAAATGAGCTGCCATTAATAATGTTTATGACAGCAATCCTTCTATAATAGGACATAAATAATGCTTTAGTTAATGTGTATGTCTAATTACGCAAATATAACAATTTAATGAACGGCCATTGTGCGAATGGATCACTGAGCGCCGCCGCCGCCACCGCCCGCCGGAGCCCGGAGCCGTGGGCCGACGTCAACCTACTTGTTTATTTATTACTTTATTACCCCACTCAACGTCGAGTGGCGGGAAGAGCCACAATGCGACCCCGCACTGATTGAATATTAAACATACCTGTACCCACTCCCTATATAATTTTTCAAGACACATTGTCAACTCTACTTTGTTTCCGTTAAAGTGTTAAAGACCACTTTAGACTACTTAGCTGAACAAAGTCGGTACTTACATGAAACTTTATGAATATGCAAATAAAATGTAAAAAGCTCTTCAATATTTTTTACCTTCTAAACACAATTGGCGGATTTTTTTGGCAGACATTCTTATACTAAGAACATTCACATTGGGCACTCTGTGTAATTGAAAAATAAACTATAAGTAATGAACTTATTGATTGAAAATTCAAAATAATTCTCATATCCTTATCAGGTATATTATATTCTTTTGTATTTATTTTCTCGCTCAAAAAGTACCTACTTCATACCCTGTTTAAATAAAAACATTTAGTTTGTAGTCCAGTTTGCGGAGTTAAGTAGTCTCGGGAAGTTTACTTCGAAGGAGTTCGCAAAGTTCTTGATCTGAAACATTAATAACCTTTTTACGGCCGTTGTTCTAACAAGTTTTAATAACAAATAAATACAATGAATAGTAGTTTTCAAGTTGTTTACCTTCATTTAGAACTTTAAAACACTTAGTGAAACCTTCTTACATAATTTTGTATTTTAATTATAACAGAACAATTAAAACTTTCAAATTATTTAGAATTCAGAAGGTTATACTTACTTAGGTACAACTTACATTAAAGTTGATAAATAATTCAATGAGAACCTAAATGTCACCCACAATCCAATAGAGCCAACGAAACCGAATAATTCAATGTACTTTAGGTTATCAGCCTAATATAATGTGAGAACATGAACCTTCACCCATCCATGAAATATTTAATAAGTTAGGATCCATGACATTAATTAAAATGGTATAAAGAAACATGAACAAGCAGATAGAAAATCCAGACTGCGACCCATTTATTAAGATCTCAGATCGCCGCCCTTTTGTTAAGTTCAGGTCAATTTCATAATAATAATCTTAAAATCCCTAATTAAAACCGGCTTTTGATGACTATCTGCTGTTAGATCGCAAGGAGATTGTTTTAATGAGGGAAATAATATAAAATGGCGGCCTCAGCGCTGTGTTAGCTCAATCAGTGTAACGAACTAACGAGCTGTGCCTATATCCGATAGCAGAGTAAATTGTTTCAAGTGCCTGTTCAAATAATAAAATAGTTAGGCATTGAAATTTAAAATATTGCACACGTTTTGTTAGAAAATACGTTTTCTTAATAAATCAAATAATCTTTAAGTAAAGTTGTTAGTACTTATCTAAGTAGGTAAAGGTAACCTACTACCATTCAATTAAATAGTTTCTCATTTCTGAAGGAAGTTTATATATATGTAGTTTGAGAAGAAAGTAACAATGTTGAACATTAGAATGTTCCAATAGGTACACTTAATATTTTTAAACATAGCGGTGTGATAGGTACATTTTATTTTCACATCCCCACTCCATTTCACACATTTTCCATCCCACTATATACATATCCCCAAAAAAAAAAAATGATAGATCACTCTACAGCCCGTCAGAAGAAGCTATCGTCTAGTCCTCTGTAAGACAAAGTGTTGACAAGGCACCATAATATTTGTACTTTACAAAAATATAATTTAACTAGCAGTCCCGACAGACGTTGTCCTGTTCCTATCTACCAACTTACTTGCCTATCTACCTACTCTACCTACCCTTACTACCCTACCTACCCTACATACCCTACCTACCCTGCCTACCCTACATACCCTACCTACCCTACATACCCTAGCTACCCTACCTGCCCTACATACCCTACCTAGGTACCCTACCTACACTAATTGCGCCAATCCTTCAAAAATTGAAGAAACTAATACCTACGTCATCTATGTAGGTATAGATTTTTGGTGAAGAAATTAATACGTCATCTAAGTATTTTTTTTTGTATTTGTTGATTTTTTAATGTTTCGGGCAACTTTCTTAGTTTTTTATTTCATATGCTTCTTCTCCTTACAATAACAAACACAACAAAAAAAGAATTAGCGAAATTGGTCCAGCCGTTCACGCGTGATGCCGTGACCAAGGGAAATAGGGATTCATTTTTATATATAAGTATATAGATAATGCTTGGTCCCGCGACCTGACAAACCTGATCTGGCAGTTTTCGCCACCCTTATAGCAATGAGGCGACAAATTCCTTACTTATTGAGAATGAGTTCAGAAGATATCAGTATATGTAGATGTATATTGCTCATGGATTTTTATAATATTCGATTCCAGAAAATATCACACATAAATATAGTTTTTTTTAAGGAAACGTTCCAAAAAAGCTTTTGGGTCTTTTATGAAAAAGCAATCGGTTATTTACTTATATAAATAGTGATGTTATTTCTTAGACAAAAATAAAATCATTATTTTTAAACTGTGAGAGAACGAGCAACAGCACGTGGGCTTATAACAATCTTTCATTACCATCATATCAGAAGCTAAGTTACATTTTTGAACTTCATACATAAAACTAGTTTTTGCCAGTAACTACGTCCGCGTGTTTTTTTACAGATATTATTATTTTTATAATAAAATATGGCTTATGGTATTTTATATAATATGTAGTAAAGGTCCATTACGACTTTGAAGTATACATAATTCAGTCGTGATTAATAAATGAAAATCATCTCCAGCAGAGCCTACAGCAAACACAAAATAATAATACTAGAATTAACCCATATTCTAGATTCAGGACTCCTTGTACACAAGAAGTCCTGAATCTACTATCCACGCCACGTGACGAACAAACAGTAAACTGTCAAGACGCATTTTGGTTCAAATACTGACTATATTGTTCGTGTTTCGAGTCACACGGTAAACACACTATTGAGCCAGGTGTACAAGACTCACGCACGCTAGAGCACCGCCAAACTAAAGCAATGATTCAGTACCAAAGTGACCTATTTTAAGCCAGTGAACAGTTACAACGCGCTCGGAGCGGCAAATATTATACGTGAATAGTCGAGTCCAACCACTTCACACGACACCCAAGCGAGGCATTGCTTACACAGTGTACACAAAGCCTAATGACATTTTATTCTCAAATCAGCATGTAAACATTTCACATTTCAAAAGAAGTATTAAGACGGCGCTACCCGAACCAAATAATTCCCAACTGTATTGATCTCGAGTTGCCGCCGTAAGCAAACTCCAGGTACATTTAATGAAATACAAATAGTTTTGAAATAGATTTATTAAATCAGTTTCTTGGATATAATTCGAAACTTTTCAGAGGAAAAAGTTACAAAGGGAGTGGAAATGGTTTGTGCACGCCGGGCGGATTAAAAGGGTTTCTTGGAGCAAACGCGCTCTACCAATGATGGAAATGAAAGTTCTAACAGGCGCGGCTTAGTTAGATTGTGCGGCTACCAAGACTCGGATTTGGATTAAACCCGACATGTTCGACACCGCGACATAAATTTTCTCTCGGCACCCGCACTCTGTGCATCTTAGTACGAATAACAAATATTTCGGAGCATTTACCCTGTGCGACTAGAATACCAAATTAACGAAGACGTGTACCAACCATCACAATTTATCCTCGTAGAAACTTAAGGCTTTACTGACTGAATCGGATTATTCGACCACTATGACGCTCACATAAATAAAATAAAATAAACAATACCTAATTAAGCATAAACAAAAAAGACCATTAGGGGTCTGTAATTATAGTTGAAGAGTCTAAAAATTGACCTTAAACGAGTGGCTACGCTTTTTAAAGTAGCAATCGGTGTCTGTTTCAGAACAAATTGTACATTCAGAGCTCCACTAATGAGATCGCGCAGGGAGGGGTTGAGTTGTGGCACAAGGGATGCCAGGGGGTGAAGCAGACGCAAGGCGAGGGGACCGTGTCTCCAAGGACTATATTTTACGTTTAATTGACGCACAGCTGTCAGCTAATGAGTCCTGGATTTTTTATAATATTGTTCAAATAAAGCCTTCGGAAAAAGTCCAAATTACCCACGGAGTTTCTTTTTTTTTTGGGGAATTAAACTATAACATTTTTCTTACATTGTTTTATTCTTGGTTAGATTTTCAAGGATACTACAATATATATAAGGAACTTTATCCTATAAGTCCTAAGTGGTACTTACATACGTATGAGATGTATTGGTAACCGATTTACTAGAAGAGGTTTACAAAAATCTAACTATTTTCTTAAATTTTTATACAATCAACATGATTATTATGTGAGTAGTATTACTGTTTTATATATCCAGGTGGAGAGAATTAAGGTGTATTTTTCAATACCATTGTATATTAAGTACTCAACAAATCGATTACCTCTATATACTTTCTGGTAACTCTTCAAAATTCATACTTTCATATTAATTCATACTCATACTTAATATTATAAATGTGAAAGTAACTCTGTCTGTTACGCATTCACGACGAAACGGCGGAACCGATTTTGATGAAATTTGGAATGAAAATAGCTTTAACTCTGGGATAGGACTAAGGCTACTTTTTATTTCGCGATAACCGACATTCACGCGGACGAAGTCGCGGGCAAAAGCTAGTATACTATAATTATAGTCTCCTTTGAGAGTCTCCATGTATAATGTTAGCAATATACATACGTAATACTTAACCAAACATGTTATTAAAACATAAGTTCTATTAAAAATTCTCTACCTCGCAACGAGTAAAGTTATATACCTACACGTTACTCTTCCGAGGGTATAAATTATATAAAAGTAAAATGTAAATAAATAAAAATTAAAGCAACTAACTTTAATCATTTTCCGACAGCAAATGATACTGTTGACAAGGCGGATTGGTATTTACATAAAATTAAAGTGGATTACATTGATATTAAAAAACTCGCAGAGCGAAATAATCTTTGTATACAATAACATTATATTATAGAACCGACTGAATTTCATCCGGTTGATGTTGAGATAGACGGTCGCCGGCGCCAAACTATTGATATTTGATCTATCATAATTTGGAGCGTTTGCCTTGTGGTGCGTAGTTGAGTATTAAACATAATAATCGTATATTGTCACGTTAACGTATGTAAATAATAATACGTTGACTTAACCAAACCACACCAACATAGTTACTCTACTAGAACTGAAGTACCGATGCGGCATTCCGAGAACAGTTTATAAATGTACGATACCTACCAAAATTAGTCATCCATGTGTAGGTGTAGAAACTTAATTGACATCGATGTTGAGGTATTTTCTGACAGCCCACACGAGGGACCTTAATTGACGCCGCGATTAGGCGAAAACAATGTGGGACTGGCCAGGTGGGTGACCTAAATATCAAGTTAGGTTAGGTTATGAGGTAAATATCAAGTTCGGTTAGGTAGTATGTGGGAGATAGACAATTATGTTCTTCTTCTTCTTCGTATCGCTGGCACGATTTGTTTGGCCCAGAACTTAGCCACCTCCACTGCATCGTTGGTGGCAGCGCATAATTCACTCCAGTCGCATGTTTTGGGGCAAAGAGGACATGATAGGAGAATTATGTTCTGAACATTGACTAATTCTTAAATCCAGATTTAGATCTCAATAATCCGATAAACAAGCGGTCAGATCATTAACGTTATCGAATATTTCAAGGTAAACTTAAGAGCTTAACTGTATGTTAAGCAGATACAATAGTTAATAGCAATTGCAAGAGGTCTTATTAAGATCATTGAACATTTGGGAGGTTATGGTGTGGCGAGACCAGTGTCCCCGGACATTGGGTCGTGTTAGAGGCGGAGTTCAGTCCTCAAGCACAACTGTGTGGGGATATTTTAACGAGAACCTCATAAACACACAAACGTTCGCAAACCACAGCACGCAATAAGGACGCACCTTTAAGGTCCGTTCACACAAACCGGCTCGGAGAGCATCGGCCGGCGCTCATCTTTTCGCACAGCCGTTTCACATAGACCAGCTGGAAGAACACTGTTTTTGAGCGGATGCACTCGGAGCCGAGCGGGTGCTCTACAAGGGCGGTCCTATTCCGCGCAGTTCAAGTTTTGTGTTCGATGTGTTATAACGTGTGCTTTTAAATTAGGTCATGGATTTAGATAGCTCCGATGAAGAAATATATTTGTTAGCAAGATTGCATTGAAGTAGAACAAAACAAACGAAACCGCAAGCGGAGAGAAATATGGGATAAATATAAAGATATTTGGAAGAGCATTAAAACGGAGCGCGGAAGAGTATGTCATCAGAGGCAGCCGGTCGGTTCCTCTTATTATTTCACACTAAGCGCATTAGGTTTGCTCTCAAGCATTCTCAATAACAAAAGAGCTAACAAGTAAAAATAAACCTTATTACAATGATTCAAGACTCTGTTTTAAACGTGATAAAAAAGTGCTCTCCTCTCCGAGCCGGTATGTGTGAACGGACCCTTATAATCCAATACTCGATGTAACGTTACTTATATAATTATGAAGGTAGTTTTGATACCTAATATTATTTAAAATGAACAAACACCCACACTACAAGTCACTACCCCGAGGCCTGACGAATTGATTTTAGGCTAGTATTTAAATTCAACCATGGAAAATTTGTTATGTATTAATTTAACGGCTTAGGTTAAACACGTATAGTAGATCTGATATGTGTATCGTAGGGCGTTATGTAAAGTTGTCGTTAAATCGCCTCCTACGCAAACCGCTTATTATCCTGTGAATACCATGATGAACCGACTTATTGGCAAGACGTATTTAATACGTTGACACCACGTCTCTCACCACTAACTGAAATCACTGCAACAGGGCAACGTAAAAGTAAGGTTCGCCATAAAAATAAGCGTGTCGGTAAGAATGCCGAACCGAATCGATGTATCCGCTTAAGTGTATAGCGATCCTAACACGCAGATTTCTACTTTTCATCACTGTCTAAATTAATATACCAAGTACGGGACTCTAGGTATCACAATGTGTTTGTACTAGTTAGATATGCTGGTGCTAATCGCGGCCGCCACCACACGACACCATTTTTACACGTGGGTGTCGTAGAAAGTGATAGAGGCATATCCAGAGGATGGGCAGCAGCGTTCTATTGAGTACCGCAACACCTACTGCGATGGCGATGAACGCTGAACCCTTCCTTGGGGGTGACCTATGCCCAGCAGTGGGCGTTTAAAGGTTAACATGATGATGATGATGAGAGATGCTGCAGTATCGTATACTTAACCCAAAGAAGCCAGTATTTATGACTTGCATCACCGCCCTACGCATGCTGTTATTATTCTATGCTGCACCGTCAGTTAAATGTTTTATTCAGCAATAGCAGCTAAATCATCGTTCAGCAGCTCAGTAGCATATTATAAAGTGATACAATAATTAATTATTTGTTTCGTATCATTTAGTACCTACATACTTTAGTTGACTGAACCGACAGTGGGCAGTTTGCGGCCGATAACGGTACACACAAATAATTCCAGTTTGACCTATTTACATTGAAATTTACGAATAAACACATTCCGGTGAAGTTATGTAACCAATAATTATATTTTGACCAGCATTAGTGACATAACTATGCACATTTATAATTTGTAGAGAAACATTTTGTTGTTGTAGATAGGATCTCGAACGAATGCTCTTCTATAGGAACCTTCCTCTACAGTTCAATAACATATATTTGGTTTTAAAATTCATTACGTATAGCAGCTTATTTCAAAATATCACAAATTATTTCCTTGTTTATAAATTCGCTGTTTAATCTATATTAAGTACCGGCTGTGCCAACAATGACAGTAATTTTGTTGGAAGCGAAAGTTCCTTTCTTTTCGTAAGATTATAATTCCCATTCAATATCGGATTTTTTATCGGGACGCTTTTTTATCAGCATATTTTGCACAAATTGGATTATAAAGGACTATTCCGTATTTAATATTAACTTATTTATTCGCGCCCGGGGCGTACGACGGCGTCCGCACGTACTCCATGTTAGCAAACAATTTTTAATAAATCTACTTAAATCGACAAATTAAGTGGTTGCTGTTGAGTGCACTATGTGAGTTCGAGTGGGGGACGTAATAAGTTTTATTTTTGCTTTGTTGTACGGTTTGTTATAATATTATTCAAAGAGGAAGTCTGAGGAGGTTGCCAAGCAATTTGGCAGGGCGCGCGGCGGCGGCGCTGCGCAGATAGAGCGTTATTTACAGCGGCTATTGGAGCCGGGGGTATATCGTAACTTCTGCTTAAATACCTTGTTACAGTCCTGGCCCTAGCTACACATTCCGTCTTTTACTTCTTACGCTAAAAAAAACGTACACCATGATTTTGTTCCCCAATTCACCGAAGAAGAGAATGTAGGGAGATAGATGTAATTCGCTGAATGCTGCAAATAACTTGCTACTAACATATACCCAATATAAATTGTGTTGCATAAATAACGCTATATAAAGGGATAATTTATCGTGTCTTAAATAGCAGGCCGTAATTTGTCGTCAACAATGGGCACCCTACCGCGTATAGATATAACTTATTCACTTTAACATCTGATTCCATGCTCAGATTTTATTTACCATTGTTGTCTGCTTGTTTTATTTGTTGTCGTTCTGAATTCAGGTACACATTTTGAACAATGATTTATTAAAATTGTAGTTAGGGACCTATCCTTTAATAGTATTTAAGTACATACCAAAAAGGGAACGGATATAAGTAATCAGTATTTATAATATCTACTCTGTCTTTAACACGTTTGAAAACCGCATGACATTTTTAAGGTAGATTGTACAGGTTCTGCATAAACATCAATGAAAGTGTAGCAGCGGTTCCAGCAAAGGGTTATATTCATGTCAATATTACTATATAACTTAAGATAATTGTAACTTTAATTATTTTTGTAAGTAGGTACATTCTTTAATTTTAATAGAGACCCACGGTTTATTTTACAGTGATTCGACGAGTGCGCAAAATAGTAAGTTACAATTATATCTATGATCCTCATTGTGGTCATATACCTATTCAGAAAAGTATTTATATCACTGTCAAAACTCTATGTCCCCCACATAATTAAATGTAGTCCACTATAGCGAATCATTATTTTGAAAATGCATAAAATAAAATTTATTAGGTATCGTAAGTCTATACCTACAAGTTGCCATAAGCAACAACATAAGCCTCTTATCGACAATTTAATTGGATCTCAGAGAGCTTAAGTTTACGGTGCAATCTGTTTGAACTTTACGAAAAACACCTTATTACCCGACTGCGCCAGAAGGAGGGTTATGTTTTTTTTCTATGGTGCCTAGCCTAACGTTTTACTCCTTGCATGAAAACTTAACACATTCAAAAAACTAATTCTACCTATCCTTGTCATATAAACATAGACGAAATGAGGACAATCAAATGTTACACCTTGTTTGTTATGTTATTAATAAGACATAGCAAAGATAAAGTGACTATAAATACCTACATGCATAAATGATACTTGTGTGTCTACAAAGAATAAGTCAATACCAATCAATTTAATCCGTCAGAGCACCGCACCAGACCATACCTTTTCGATTAGCGCACACTTGTTCACAACTGTCATCCTCATGCCAATGTCCAACACTTACGCGAACCGATCACGTCAAATACCTCAAAAATGTTCAAATAGATTAGCCGGGTTACGCTGGAATAAACACAATGATGCCCTAACGTCAAGAACGCTGAGACTGATACATACCTTCAGGTCACTTAGAGTATCAGCAAACCCTGATACTCTAAAAGTGGTGTTCTATGCTCTGTGTCAGTCCGTTCTTGGGTACTGCATCACTGTATGGGGCGGTGCAGCTAGAACTACTTTTCTTAGAGTGGAGAGAGCCTAGAGAGCAATACTGAAAGTGATGCTACTAAAACCTCATCGCCATCCAACAACTCAACTCTACTCAGATTGTAAGGTCCTAACAGTTCGTCGGCTCTTCGTGTTGCAATTTGTTCTCAGAAGACACTCCAGCGTCCCACCGTCTGATCCCATCAAACGAACTAATATTCCCCCAGGTACACGACACAAAACTGCTTTTGCCAAACACCAATACTTCACATTAAGTACACTCAGAGGCGTAACAAGGGTGGGGCAAGTAGGGCACGTGCCCCGGGCGCCTTTCGAAGGGGGGCGCAAAAATAGCCAATTATTAAATTTAAAAATCTAAATACAGTGCAATACACCCTTAAGTATGTTATTTTCACTTTATTACTTCATAACAAACAATCACGTTTACGATTACCGCGCTTCGCGGTGAATAAGCGCAGAGTGAGCTGGGAACGCACCACTCCCTATGACTCTATGAGTGGTGTTCCTCCGGACACACTACATCAAAAAGTGATACCTTCTAATCTTCAACAACATTCATAGAAAAGTTGAAATTATTAACGGGCATGTGTCCGGAACGCAACCTATGAGGAATAGGGTATTACACCCATTTTTGAAAAGTGTCTCAATGAAATTCTGTAGTGCTAATATGCCACCAAAAAAAACACAAAATTTTTATTCAATCGAAAAGTGCCATAAAAATGCATCTCGATTTTCAATTTTCAAATTTCGCGCGTAGTTTGACGAAAACGCCTCTTACTGGACGCCATATTGCTCAGCGTAAATGACGTCAGTTCGTTTTGTATCAAATGAGCTCATATTAAATATGATAATTGTATATCATTTAAAAATAATTAAAAGCATATTTTGTAATAGGTGTAATAATGGAAAAATTACGTTGGTTACGAAAATAATAAAAGTACAAAGCCTATATTACGCCAATCGGTTGACTGACAGTTGACAATTTTTTGTTTACACAGCCGTATGGCGTAATAACATGACCGCTACTATGTCACGGTGTTTTATAACAGATTAAAAATTCTGAAAACTTTGAATTGAATTTTAAAATTTGCTTTGTTATTTTATGAACTAAAACTTACATTTTCCGACTGCTTTATGCCTAAACTGTCTCAATAACATATTTATAGATTTTTTCTCGTATAGAGTAAAATACCCTATTACAATTTGCTTACGATTTAGCTTCACATTGGCACTCCATGGTATGTGAGGAGGCTCACTTTGTATTGTCCTGTACAATATGCCATTATCGCGAGAAACAATGTCAAAAAAATGTAAAAAGTGATAAATAACTTTAGCACAGAACACACATGACTTTAGTTTCGGAAGTCGGTGGCAATACAAAACAACAAACAGAACAAAGCCACCGACTTCCGAAACTAAAGTCATGTGTTCTGTGCTAAAGTTATTTATCACTTTTTAGTTTTGTTTTGAAGGCGGTTCTCTTTTTTCAAAAAAGATTTTATTTTCCACTTTTTAGTGCCTCCTTGTCACCCAAATCCACTAAGTAACGGCAACACAGTTAAAACAGAGATAGAAAGTCCTCCAAAGATGGAGGAAAAAAGGAACGATGGAAGAAACGAAAACGTCTTCTCGGTATTTGTTGATTTTTTCAAAAAGCGCTGAATAAATTTCTGTTTGTTGATACTAAAATCTTCTCCAGAATGTAACAAACACTTTTATGAGAACTGCATCAAAATCAGTTCAGCCAAACGGGAGATAATCGCGGACAAACATACATACATACAAACATACGGGTCGAACTGAGAACCTCCTTTTTTTTTGAAGTCGGTTAAATACTCCTTCCACTGAGATGCAATTCATTTTTTGTATTTGATTAGAACTTCTGAGTATTCTGGTTTTAGATGTTACAACTCTGTGTTACGGCTGCGACGGTTAAAAAATAAATGAAAATAATTTGGAGATTTCTATAGTTGCGACGTTGCGACGGAGGCCAGTTATACGAAGAAATATTGGATATTCAAATGCTAATATCCACAAGAAAAACCGTCAACCTGAAGAAATCAGAAGAACTATTTGAATTAAATTGTGAAGCGGGGATGAAATCGTATTCCAAATCTGCGCATTTCTTTTCAAATTCTGCTTGTTTACAATTGCAGTATCTATCGCAAGTCGTGAGCGATCTTTTAGTACGGTCGTACTTATACTGTACTTTTAGAAAGATCAAGAAAGATTAGGCGACCTAGATTTGCTCAGTGTAGAGCGAGAAGAGACAGATAAAACAAATTTCGAAAACATCATCTATATGTTTGCGTTCAAGAAGACCAGGAAGGTGCAGTTGTAAATGCAGTTGTCCTATTTACGGATTTACATTATAAAAAAGATAATAAATCTCTGTTTTGTATGTAATATGATTAATGATTACTGTATCTGTTTTAAGATTTAAATAAATACATAGAGGCGCAACTAATGATGCGTGCCCTAGGCGCCACTATCGGTTGCTACGCCCCTGAGTACACTTATTTACAAGAAAATCCATAAAGAACTCAATATACTCGATTGCAACAAATTTAAATTAAAAGCTAAGATGATGAAATGGCTACTTCAACAGGACTATGCACAAACTAAATCATTACTCAAATACATTACTTAATATTTTGCATTATTTTTGCACTTTTACTCCTTCACATTAACACCACATTCTCACTACTCTCATACAAAAACCACACATACATCATAAACACATCCTCACACACAATCATATTACATAGGTTTTTAATTTGTCATTCTATAATATTTTCCCCATTCATTTAGATCTTAATAAATCTTAATCTAGGCATAAAATTAAATCTGATTGTTAAAATGTACATTAGCACTGTCCGCAGTTGTATAATCCTTATTCTTAAGGGCGCGCATTCGATTTAGCGCAACTCAAAATCTAAACGATTGCTAGAACGGCGCGGCGTAGCAGCATTGACACACACTAGTACAATACAATGGTCTGTTTGTGTGCATCAGAAAAAAAAATATGCACGAAATAAACACGAATCATTGAAATTGATCGGCAAACGACAGCGCGCGAGGTTTTACAGTGTCTTTTTTTAATAATTGTCTAAAATAAATGAGCTCGTATAACGGACTGAAAAATATTCTGTATATTAAGCATAACATTTACTTTCATAAAATAAATACCTATATCAGTTATGTTTTTATTCAAATACTGGAAAAAATTGTCATAGTGAACCGATTTTCTACTTTTTCAACATTGTTTTTTAATACATAATAGTAATATTTTCGTAATTTTGGCTCTGTAGCTGTCTTTATGACTGTATATACTGTTGGAAAAATGCATAAAACAATATATTTTGGCATATTGTAATTGTTGTATTCGTCCTGAAAGTTAACTCTGACGTCTATTTTCGTAAAACGATATGAAAGAATTGTCTTCGCTTTAAAAATTATACTTTTACTCTGTAGCTGTCTGAATCAAGACTTAATCTTTCTAAAACTGTAAATTGTCTTCAAATAATCTGCTCATATAATTACGATATTGCTCTGGGGAAAACGCAAAAACATGAAGTTTTCGTCACGAATCGAATACGCGCTCTTAAGTAACCTCAGCTGAACACTGTCTCTTAAGATACAGGTTATCCTATTTTAAGAGGCAGGGCTCACAAAATCTGTATACCAACTTCTGCAACATATATAATTAGCATCTTGTTAATCAGTGTATACTAAAAATATATGTTTCTTTGTGACAATAAACAATTATTATATTATATTATTATTAAACAAAAGTCCTACAATTCATGACCATAAACGGTATCCATAAATCGGTTTTGCAATAAAGTATTCACCATATCTATTTCTGGTACACAGAACCTTTAAGATTTCTTAAGTTAGTTGGTCGCCTACTGGTTTATTTATGACGACGTTGAATTATTTATTTGTGTAGCTAATAAACGCTCAAAAGATATGTGGGCTAATGTCTCGTTACGTATTCATAACACTGCTATTGTGTCGAGTAGCACACAATGTTGATTCTATTAGGTGGCGGAAACGAAAGCTTGTCTGACAACCTCTGTTTTATGCCACTGTGCGAACATACGGTGAATACGGCCTGTTATTGTATGGTGGCAAAGCGCGGCCATTATATATTCAACATGTTAATACAAATAAAAGCTAGCCTATGCTTCCAAGTATGAAGAAGTTTCATGCTTCATTCATGCGTTATAGCAACTAGTTTGTTTCCAATTGGGTTTTTATTTGATGGCAGTCTCCACCTTTGAAGTCTTACAAACAACAAAATTAACAGCATGACAGTAAATACTTTCTATTGACGTATAACATCCGTTTCGTCCGTTTTTATTTACCAATATTTGCTATCACTTATAAAAACCCTTGTTGACAAAATGTACCATTACAAAACCTCTGTTTGTTCATAAAAATCATTCCGTACTTTACAAACTATGACAATCAAGAAATGCTTGTTGATATTTCCATATTCTCTTTATTGATATAAACACAAAATAGAAATATTTTTTGGATGATCAAAGACGATAAGTAAATCTCTTACTCGTACTTCAGCCGAGGGATTCTAGCTCCATAAGCGAACGCGTGTCGGCAAATCTCATTACTTTTCGAGGATAAAGAAAATTCAATATCTATCGTTCTTTGTCTGTCTGTACCCTTACAAATTTTATTTCGCAGGTTGCGTTTAAACTTTGTTTTTGTGTAAAAATATCGTAATTTGCTACCTGTGTCTATATATAACTAGCCGTTTTCCTGAATAAATATATCCCCTTTATGAATAACGCAGAAAAAATAATGTCATCAATATATTATTTCTTTATGAAAAGCAATTATTTTGCACCGTTACAGTGAATACTGTAAAAAAAAATGAGGTGACCTGCGTTGCATAATATTTTTATCATGAATCATTTAAACGGTACACAAAGGAAAAGCGAGGTATTGTAAAAAGGATGTTACAACATCATGATATTTAATGTTTCAGAGGACATTTTCAGGAAACCGGCTTTGATCGCAGATTCCATTTCACAGTCGTCGACAAATTATGTTACAATAAATCAATTCTGTTCAAAAGTATTACTGAGCGTTGGCAAGTCATTTCGGGGCAATTTTCGTTATTGAACGCGTCTTTATTCAGTGTTATTGTTTAGGGCCCGATGTAAATTAGTTTGTGGGCGGGCTTCAGAAGGAAATCCAATTAATTATACGTTAATACACTTTTGAGCCCGCAATATTAAAAAATATTCTTCTTTGACTTCAAAGGGGGTTAGGTTAGTGTATTAAAAGTTAGTTTTACAGAGTGGTACTGTTGTTTAAGTTTGATATTGCTTGTTGGTCTAATAAAACACCCAGTGTGCTACCTCCAGAGCCTTGAGTTTTATTAGAGGATATTGAGATGATCATTTTTAATATAAAACGGAAGTCCTTACAACACATATCTTAAAAACATAATTATGCTTTGGGCCTAATCTGCCCAATAAGATCCGTCCAATTCCGAAAGTAATGGAGCAGACGTTATTGGAAGCTGCAAAGGCCGAGACAACAAAATAGTATAAAACAGTAGACAAAAGAACAACAGAACAATAGTAATGCTGTACCTAACAGAATTTAAAATAAAAATACGACCATTATCGGAAGCCATGGCTGCCCTTTTAACTCTCATACGTACACTTTCATGCTGAATAGTCGAAGTTTCAATGGCTGTTGTTAGAGAAAAACTTAACGTGGAGTGAATTCTTGCGTGAACTAGGAATGCGAATACTTCCATCAAAAGAAAGTTGAATTCAAGCGTGAAACGTTATGTGAGGCAAGCTCCGTGCGGTGACACAGTATCGCGTAGGCAGAAGATATAGAATCGCCTGCATGTGAGTCATGCGCCGGCAAATACAGACAGCCTCGATACAGCCATGATCCCACTTGAAACTTTTATTTCAAAGAAAGCAGCTTCGTGAGCCAGGAGGCTATCAAAAGCCAATGTTGAAATATCTCTATTACTGTTTCAAGTTGGAATTATAACTTATGGAAGCTACTACTAGATTCTACTTAGTTACTGTTCTGAAAGTTCATTTGAAGATCGTTTTGAGGCGTTACATTCAGGGAACTTTCAAATTAACTTTGACAAACATTATTTTACAAAGAGCCATTAATGGTTGGATGAACGGGAGAGGAAAATTACAAGTATGAATTGTATAAATAAACAGAATTAAAAATATGAAAATCATAATTCAACTGAGGTTCGTAAATAATATGATAAAAATAAAGGAATCAAACAAACTCACAGTAGATACTCAATATTACACAAATTCAGAATACAAAAGATCCATACAACATTGTATAACAACAGAAATACCACATTAAAAGCAAAATAATGAACTAGAAATAGGTTTATGAAGTGTTAAACAATGCGCAATAACAGCCGGTGCTTGATTAAACAAAGGCCAATAGTAATAAATACGAATGAAATTAGGCAATTACAGGCCTTAGGCGGACCGAAAATACATCTCTATTGCTTGTTCCATCAATATCAAAGGGAAATAATGGTTTGTACAATAATTTATAATATTCCGGAATTATGAAGGGGTCAAATGATATAGAAGGTTGTCAAAACATTGAAAATTAGAAATGATCTTTTAAAAATCACGCAAACGAAGTGATTTGTTTTACGGATCCGGATTTGATAATAAAATATAGCACTTAGTGATAACGTAGCTTCCTATTGGCGAAAGAATTTTCAGCGTTGGACCAGTATTTCCAAAGATTACCGCGGTCATACACACAAACATACTGTTCAGCTTTATTACATTAGTATAGATTTATTTTTACGATGGACTGGCGAAATTCTTTGATTATAAGGACAAAGGGCTCACAATCATATTCAAGCATAAACATCGACCTGAGGTCCTAGTATGTGACTATAGGGCCTTAGGTCAATATATTGATATTTTCTTAATGCCACAGAAGACTTTTAGCGTGATGGAAGACGCCAAAAACTTATTAGGTACAAAAAAAACAAGCGCCATAAAAAACGAAAGCCAAATGTGTTTTGTGCTAATATTAATTTATCACTTTTTTGTTTTTGAAGGTTGTTGTTTTACTTTGCGCTTTTTAAGTATCACTTCTTCATTAAAAGCCATTAAGAACGGTACTTAACACTAAATAACCAAATACTTGCACGTATTAGTCCATATCTTGAAAACTACTTAACCGATTTGGATGAAACTTGCACCGTTCCATAAGTTGAAGTAAATGTAAGCCAATAATAATAGTTTCGAAGAAATGCGTGGACAAACATCCACATATACAAAAATACATACTAACATACATACATCTACCTATAAATTTATTTATATTTGTTTGGAAGCCCTAACTTTTTTATCATATGTGAATATTTAGCAGTTCTAATAATATTACATACATTCAAAAAAAAGTCAAATTGATAACCTCCTTATTATGAAGTCGCTTGAAAATTGTTTCAGTTTAATTTATCTTTGAGCCGTAGCTACGAGCTACGAACGCTACGACGTAGCGAATAGCTAAGTTTGCTACGAAGCTTTGATTGCTACGGGCCAGCCACTACTCTACGAAAAGAAGATTTATTATTCACTAAAATAAAGACAAAGACTTCAAAATAGACACGAAATAACCCCAGACATCAACAAAAATAAACTACAAAGCATAACAACGTTATTTATCGGTACACACCTTATATTGTTCGAAGCTATTTCCCGCTTAGTTTGATATTGATTCCTCGTTTAATCGTATTGCTAGGCGTTGTGGGCCCAATCACCGACGATAACTGGATTTTGCTCCCCGAACGTAGTCGGGACACGTGACATCACCCCTGGGATATCAATTGTGAACTCAATTATTGTCGACTAATTAAATTAATACCAAGGAAATATTGACTATCAAATATGGAAGGTACTTGTGAAACAATCGGTTCGATTACTTTCTACATGTCATTGTGAGTATGTCAATGAATAGAAATTAATTTTATAGTTTTTAAGTATGTACAATATTCACAAGAATAATAAAAAAGAAAACCCAAAATATTAAACTAAAAAAATTAACACAATAAGGCATCATAAAATTCGTCCACATCGCCGTTGGATGGCAATGCTTAATCTTTGACCAAGGTAAAGATCAGCTCTTAGATCACGGGAAGTGTCAACCAACCTTTTGGACATTTTCTTAAAAAGAAGATGAGCACTCGGACCCCACGACCCGATGGTTTCAACCCCTAACGGCTCGAAAATAACGTTCACACCAAGGTTACTATACTTTCGCCGTTTGAGGTCTTCTGCAGCCGCTGCCGCAGCACAAGAGTATCGACGCACGTAGCGTCCCACACTAAAGGCCTACCCAACTTCCAGGGAAATAGAGACATTGCGTCCGGTCTCTTGTCGTCGCGTGCCAAGCCGTTAGGTTTTAAGACAGCCGGAACGCCGACGGCGACGAGAGCACGACGAATAATGTTATTAATATTCGCGTGCCGCGCTATGCGACCCGCACTCCGGCTGCACGACAGGCCGTGGTGTCCGAGGCTGTTGACAACTTCCCCACAGCGACAGCGATGAGGAGAACAGCACGAAGCTCCTAAGCGTAGGGAAGCAGCGAGGCGAAAATATTAAATATTATTAATTTAATATTTTGAAGTAAAACAGGGACTTTTTTACTAGTACCAAATCTGTATATTTTAAAACTTCTAATATCACTTAAATTTCATCTCCATTTTATAACTAAGTAAGAAGGATTTTAGGTTGAATTTAGAACCGAATTCTTCCTACTAAAGAATTTATAAAATCAGCCAACAATAAACTTCAAACGCTACTCGGGCCTCATTTCGGACCGCTACAATGAACGGTCACGAGAGATTACTGCCACAATCACCTCGTTTAATCAACCAATTGTCGGTTAGTTAGGAACACGCTGCTGACCAATCTCTTGGCTTGCTTTGTTTCAACAATTTTTAATTGTGATTGTTACAAAACCGGTTTGTTAATTAGGTACAGGTAACAAAGTAGGTACTACAGCCTTTATGGGGCTTACTATACATCTCTTGTAGCTGGTCAATATTTGACAAAACATAAAGTGTCATGCGATTATGTACCTTGTACGCACTATGTTACCTTCACCGCCGCTGCGCATGACCTGCAAATGTTTTTAATAAAGCGCCCCAGTCAGAATTTTGCTTAGTATATAGGTAATAAGTACCTTAATTACCGTTCCCTTACACGGCTGCGTATTCAACATATTCAGTTAAGTGCATTCGGATATATTCGGTTATGTACGTATATATCACAAGTACGCGTCGTGAGTCACGTATGTCGCAATTAGTCGTTGTGTGCGCTGCCGACGCGAGCGCCTAGCACACGCGTGGTTTCACCTCACTGCCAATTTGTACCGCATTGTTACACTTTACACTACACGCTACCAGAAGCACGTGAACTGCCAGCGTTATTAGAGATTACAATCTTTTTAGTAGTTTCGGATAATGATTGTATCCGTAATTGTAATAAAGTTTTGGTAAAGGGTAAGGGGATGGTTTATTTATAATCTAAAGGTATGAATGTTAATACAAGGTGTAGATGTTTAAAAAGATAAAGTGAATCGCCCGAATGTTGAACCGCCTGTTATTTTGTGTTGAGATGCTTATATTTTTGAAGTTATACTTCTTTAGGCGCGTTATGAAAAAATGATGAGAGTGAAATTTTACGATGCGCGCGCACAGCGTCACACAAAATTCTCACGGGAGTAATTGTAAACAACGCCATCTCTGACGTACATGCTGAACTACTTACTGCCTTCGTTGCTATTTTGTGACTCGAAGAAGTATAACTTCTCACGCGCGTACATAAGTACACACTGTTTTAATATTTTTTATATTATTCTGATAGAAAGGAGGTATTGTTGTGATTGTAGGGGTTTGTGGCTAAGTAAAGGACAGATCGACCGGTCTTGGTTAAGCCACACTTCCCGCGGTCTGTCCGTGTATAGGTTAGCATCCATTACATACCCCTCCGTGTTTCAGAGAGCACGTAAAGCCATTGGTCCCAGCTGGCAGTCGTTGATCTTGGCAGTCATTATTGGTAGTCAAAAGCCAGAGAGTCTGACAAACAGAAATGCCAAGGGGTACCGTGTTATCCAGTAACTGGGTTACTGAAAATATTAGTATTCAACGGCATAGGTATTCTTAGTCCTCTGCTGTTCATTTCTGATTAATTTCGTTACGGGATCCCAGACAGTCTTAATGCTTCTCCGCGACTCTCGAACATCATTGCCTCGACACTTTAAAAAAAAGTAAACATTTTTTCTTTCTTTCCTTTTCTTTCTTTTCTTTTCTTTTCTATAATTGATTCTAGCTTTTAGAAGTTGCAGCGATTTGGACATAGTGAGGCGGGTCTGCATCCGGTTAGACTGGAAGCCGACCCCAACATAGTTGGGAAAAGACTAAGCAGATAATAGATAATATAAAAAAATATAAAAAATATATCTATCTATATAAATAAAAAGAAATGTCCTGACTGACTGATATACTGACTCATCAACGCCCAGCCTAAACCCTACAAAGCTGAAATTTTGCACAGTTTCCCTTTATAGCGTAGACAAGGAATAAGGAAGGATTTTTCAAAATTCAACCCCTAAGGGAGTTAAATACGGAATGAAAGTTTGAATGGAGAATCGTCATTTTTGTAGTTTAATTTAAACCATGAAAATTGGTGTTTATCATTCTGATTAAAAATAAAAAACCACGAGTTTCAGTGTTTTTGGAAAATCAGTCCCTGAGGGCGTAAAATAGGGGATGAATATATAAATGAGAAAACCGTTAGTTTTGTAGTTCAAACCATGAGTATTTAGCCTTTTGGTTGGTAAATAATAATTTCATGTACCAGCGTTTTTGAAAAATAATCCCAGAAGAGGGTAAAATAAGGGATGACAAATTTGTATAGACTGGTATAGACGCCAAAATAGAGACGGAAAAATTTGACATATATCAGGAACAACCAGGGCAGCTGAGGGCTGACAGTTATGTTCACTTAAGGGGATGCCAGAGGGAGGCAGGACGTTGATGGTGAGCACCTGGGTCAGAAGGCGGTGCTCCCGTCATCTTTTACCGGGGGACCACGCTATATGCACGAGCGTACACAAGACGCCATGACATAATGAAAGAGATCACAGATATACTTTTACCTGGTCAAAAGTCACACAATCGCCACGACATTATTGCGCGGGTATTCCACCTAAAGGTGAAAAAGATGATGGCTCTTCTGACCAAAGGTACTCTGTTTAGGAGGATGCTTTTCTTTATATACTCAGTGGAATGACAAAAACGAGGTCTTCCTCACACCCACATCTTGCTGTGGCTAGAGTGGCGTATCAACCCAGATCAAATCGACCAAGTTTTTGTGCAGAAATACCTGAGCCTGAATAGGACCCTCTCCTTAACGGTATTGTGAAGGCAAACATGATACATGGTCCTTGTGGTAGTTTAAACTACAAATCACCCCGTATGAAAGATACTTAGTAGCTGCACTAAGAGGTACCCTCGATCACTTCTCAAGGACATCCAGACAGGAGACGATGGATATCCGCAATATAGGAGGAGGTCTCCAGCTGACGGTGGTCACACAATAAAAAATAGTGAACATGTAGGGTACTTTTAATCCCGGTAGTACGGTATCGTGGAATATTTTCCGACTTCCACACGGGCGAAGACGCGGGCAAAAGCTAGTAATTGTATAATTTAGGTTAAGTCCAAAGATATACAAAGATAAGATACTTGCAAATTCCAAATAATGTCGGATAAATACCCGCGACGCGACCCAATACTTGGATTCTGTTTAAAAAGAAAGTTGAACAGAACAAGCGAACCAGTACAAGGCAAGAATTTATTAAACTTCATCTTTCGCCTGTTTTAAAACAAATAAACGTTTAATAGGTATATCCCAAACATCACTAAAGTAATAAAAAGTTTTTCAACAGTCTATGCACTCCTTTATGTAGGAATATTCGCCAGTAGCTATGGCTGATAGGGGACAATAATTTGCCTGCGAAACGCAACACAAATGTGCATCTGGGGAACTGGCTAGCAAAACACTGTTTCCAAAACACTAATTCACAGCATAAACCGTCGAAATGTTCTCGCATTGTGTATGCAGATACTTGTACAAGTCGTACATATAACATAAACATCTCAAAGTAACTCCCCTTCGCGACGAGAAACTTTGAACGGCCCGATTTCTTTGTTATTTTTAATATCGACTTTTTTGCGCTCGAACGGTGGTTGCTAATGGATTTTCAATATTTGTGTTGACAGACAAACAAGGGGCGAATGGAGTGAGCTCTCTAACATTCCGTCTGCGTCCGTCCCCACGATCCACTGTGTATCTCTCTAAAGAAAGCAATCGACAACGTTTAAACGACATTTATTTATGTTTACCCGTGGTTCACACTCCAGATTAGTCGTTTTCCGTTGGAAATAACTGTTTGACTTATTTATAGTTTTGCACGTCAAATACCTATTATCGTATTCCTCACCCGGTAACTCATTAGGGGATTGAATATTCTCATTGAATCGCGATTTGCCAAGCACTCTCTAACTATTTCAGTGTTCCGTTTCAATATGAAAGTGTGTTCGGCAGCACACTGAATAAACATTGATGTTAGATGAAATATTTTATTAGTGAGCTCTCTATCATCAAAACTGTTGGATGTCGGACTCTATTACCATAATAGGTACAGATTTGGTCCGGCTGCCTAACCCTCTTCCAATCTTGTGTTGGCGCCGAGTAGGATGAGTCTGCAATATTTGTAGTTCACAGTACATAGTCTTCTGTTTATCAAGTTGCGTTATATAAGTTAATATTGGACAGATTCAGAAGGGTAGAACATAAGATATATGCAGAATGGATACCTACCTAGGTTCCGTCTCTGTTTCATTCATTACAGCATAAGAAAAAAGAGACACAAAACCAAATTCCATTGCGGCGACTTGGGGTGGCTATTTCTTTCAGGAATCTCTTTCTCGAATCTTGATCCAAAATTATTTGTGCCAAATTATTCGATCGTTAATCTTCAGACTATTTCATTTATTTATTTTTACGATTTGCTACTTAAAGGCAGACAGGCAAGGACACTTTTATACTATTAAGAATAATCATAGATCCAAGTTCAATTAATGTATCGTATAACTGCACCTCTAACTGTTTCTACATTTGTAGATAGTAATAGTGCGTGGCTAGGCAGACGTAGGTATGAGAGAAGCTTTGTGGTTGCGGTCCAGCCAGTCGCGGACAACCGCGCCCGCGCCATCCACCATCACACGCTGAGAGCACACTACGTGACATGTGGCTGTATTATGTTTTATGTAATATTTATTAATTAATTCTCTACTTACGGTTAATTTACCGCTGGACAGAACTGGTGAACTTGCGGTTAAAGTAATGTTGCCAATATATTATGACCAGGGCAGAGACAGCTTAGTTATATATTAATTTATTATGTTATTTATTATTAGGTGTATAAGCGAGAGAAAAGAAAGTTGTGTATTTATTGTATTGTAAAAACTAAACATTAACTTACTCACCAAATAATGTGTGTAACAGTACACATTCAATTAAAATAAACAAGTAACAGAAATTCGTGTGCGTGTGTGTGAGAAATTAATAAAACAGAAATTCGTGTTACTAAAACCTTTACAAGATAGATACACCTAAGATGTTTCATACAAAATAACCCACAATGTGATAATACATATCTACATACGTTAACGAAGTCCCGCGGCACACTATTTGTTTGAATATATTGATGATTCTCTTTTCAAATGAAAAATACTTGCCCTTTGTGTGAATGAAGACCCTACATGAATAAATAGGATAAACGTTAGAGTTAAAATAGTAGATTCTAGATGTTCAAAAGCAGGGAACACGTCAGCAATAGGTATAGTTGGCATTTGTGTTACATTTGTAACACATTTGAGATGTTGCTTGGTAAGTGAATAATAAAAGGAATGAACAGCAAGCCAAGCACACGATGCTTTGTTCAGGGAGACGATAAAATTTACATGGGACAACGGGACGCGCTGCCCGACTCATAAAACTTGGTCAGATTTCTCTTGTGGAACTAAAGTAGATACAATCGGAATTCATAGACTGCTGTTATTTTATTTATTGGCATAAATCGTTTACTTTGACCTACATACAGAACAGGTACACACCTTGGGGCGAGTTTATAACAAAATTACAAAATCTTCCTTTCAGACAGCAACAATACAACTTTAATCACCTAAAATGTATACATTGAATACATTCACAGTAGGTTTCATTAATTTAAAAGTAATGGATTCTGGATCTATTATACTCTAACAATAGAGTAAGGGGATAAAGAAAAGGAAATAAATATTTGATAGGATCTCTCCTGGATCCGATTCCGAACACAAAATAGATTGATGCTTGCTATAATATCGGTATAATGAGACAATTATATCGAAGAACATTGAGAAATTAATAATGAATTTTACATTACTGAATGTTATATCATACACGTGTCTCGGATACAGAAACTCTTCATTAATAATAATGATTTACTCTTATAAATATAATATATCAATGCTGAGATGTATCGGTTTCTTTTGTTAGTTTTTCGACCTGAAATAAACATATTATTCAATTATTAGCTAAAATAGAAATGATAAGCATATTATTAGGGATCTTTGTTTTAATTCTATTAGTCTAAATTAAGCTCTGCAAACGCAACTGCTGATATATAATTATAATTAATCGAAGGTTGAAACTGAAAAATAAATATTAAGTACATACACTTTTTAGTTTTTCTTCTTGTCTCAAATTTTTCATTTTGTCAACGTCATGCATACCTGTTTCGCATGGTTACTGAAATGCTGATTTTTATTTTATTATATTTTTATTTGAATTGTAAGTGACGGTGCTGTTGATGTGCTTATATTAAATAAATAAATAAACACCGTAGCAAAAAAATCTCTCTTTAAATTTTCCCTGTTTGAGTATTTTATTTATGCAATAGTTTTCGTCTATTTTTAACCAAAAAACAATTTTCATGCGAGTTTTTAATAAACAAAAGCAATTTCCATATTTTACAGTTTGCAGATTATTGTGGTAATAAATATGACAAGGATTTAATTAAATTTAAATAAATTATGGCGTGAATGAACAAAATTATTTTCGAACAAATCATACAGACCTATGACATAACTAAAGTAAAGATGAAAATGTAATTTTCGGCGTTAACAATGTCAAATTTTTAAGGCCATCTATATACTGGTATAAAGTTAACTTAAATAATCTTCTTTCAGTTGTTTTCATATTTATTTATGAGTTATATAATAATCACACCAGTGGGCTATATGTATGTTTATAAAAATCAATAAATATTATGTTTGGATACTTTACATCGAAACAAACATACCTAATACTTACATTCCTTTGCGGAAAGTAAATTGAGAGAATTGTAGTTTAGGCAGAGCGGGATAAAAGAAAAAGGTTACAGAAGGGTCGTCCTCTGAGAACAATTTTTCAAACTAGGTTGGCTTCTTGGTTTACTCACATCAGTGATTTAAAGCGAAGACAATATGCTTTGAATAACTCAGCGGAAACGAAAATCTTTAAAACTTTTAGGCACTTTAACTTTTATTTATCTTCTCTTGGTTTTAAACTTTGGGTGAGGGTCGCATGCAATCTTTGTTGTATGGAATACCTACTTAGACTTCATTTTGGTATACCGAAACACAATTCAACGTGATTCAATCTGATCAGTATATTTCGGAATGTACCCATAATTATTAAATCTGCTGCGCTTGACAACGTTCATGTGTTGATTATTATTCAAACTTCTGTAGGTATGTATAAATAGCAACATATTAACACATAAATAACGAAATAGGTAATTACTTGAATAAAAACAATTACATACTTACCTATCTCATAAGAAGCTTTTACCACTAATAAATCCTTTAATATTTAATTACTGACGACGACGCCGCGGCGCGCGCTGTTGAATTTAGTGCAGTGATACTCGGACCGCGGTACCTCCCTGAGCAGCCCACCGAGACTTACTTCTTGCGAATCTGCAAAATAAAACCATAATGCGCGGGACAGGTTGAGATGGGGAAGATGTGTATTTATGGCTGTAATCCTGCCAGCATTCGAAATGCAAGACGCTGTTTTCTTCAAAAAAGAGGCCATCACCTGCGGCCCTCATAAAATAGCCAGTAGATATATACATACATGCATATGTTTGCGGCCCATCAGAAAAAAAGGTTAAGTACCCCTGGTCTAAATCCGTTAAGGAATCATCCTACTTTTGCACTATTCATAAAAATATTTTTATTACCAATATGGCCATCAAACGACGTATTTTACGGCCGAGTATTGGGATTTAAAAGCAATCAGTTGCGAAGAACAGATAACGAATCAAAGCGTAGATTCGATGATTAGTTCCCGTGGAAGCTGATCCGCACAAGGGGATCAGCACGGGCTATAAAAGTAAATTGAATTGTTCTCCGGGCTGTTGTTCCTTGCTGCATGAGCCAATGGCCGCTAGCTTGCCGTGTTACGTTTTTAACTTTATGATTTTATAGCCGGCTCCCATGTTATGTTCTCTCGTGTGATACTGCAAATAAAAATGTCGTTTCAACAAACTGGAACTGTATAAGTACCATAAACGCGTTTTATACTTAGGTAGTGGATTAAGTTAGAGGAAAACCTCTTGAAATTCAAAAAAAATACCTACGTTCTTTTCTTACCACATTTCCATTCCCTTTACGGCTTTTACGTAACATAGAAGTTTAGATAGGTACGCACACATGGAAATTGTCAGTCTAATCTCAATGTGAATACAGTATCAGTAATGTTATTCAAAACTTCGATCTATATCAGTTCTTTGGTTCCAATATTGCTATTAGGGTGGCTACAATAAAACTTGGACAATTAAATGTAAGTCAACGTCGTCGGAAGCGGCGAGATAAGACCTAGCGGCGCCCCTTAGCGTGGTACTTGGGCTATTAACAGGGTGGCCCTACGCCCCGAGTTTCTTGAACTGTCTTCAAGCGTGATTAGAAGTGCCTATTAAATTCAAACGTTTGGTGATTTTCCGCTCAAGGTACTTAACGTGGAAATCCTTGTAGATCCCCTCAAGAATAATGGTTGACTTTATCTTCCCCTATTGGAAAAAATACTTTGATAAACAATAAATGGCCAACACAAATCACGGAAGAAAAGTATCCGCTAAGCTATGAGAGGAAAATAATGTATTAAAGTGTATTAAAAGCTTTAGCTTCGGGGTTTCGTCAAAGTGAATTTATTAAATTTGAGGATATTTTCCTAATCTGTTGTTCGGCAGCCATGGTCACCTTAGCTATAATTGGCACAAGTTTTGCTAGGCCAGAACGACGGCTGTGGGACTGCGGCCAACTTTTACTTGTCCCCTGTAATTACTTTTACTACTTTTCTACAACTATTAAGATGTAATTTTAAGTATTTTTGTTAAGGAAGTCAAAGAACTGAATCTACATTCAACTTTATAAATGACTTATATGACAACCTTTTGACTTTTATAATTTTTTTGAGCAAGTGATTTAAATTCATTAAACGTAAATAAGTTTAGTTGGTAACTACTTAATCAACTTAGTACATTAGCGTACTTTTAAAATACACTAACTCTCATAACAATATAATTAGTAATTTGGTTAGTCCCATCAACAAGATTGAGCGGAAAAGATTGATGATTCTCGTGTCTCCATTTTATTTCCCCGCGGATAATCTCGTTGTCTCCGGCTTAAGGACATGTGAGCCGGAAATACGACAGCAATTTTCCTCCAACTATAGAAAAATGAGGAACGTTTAGCGTCGTGCATGGGTACCCACCCGTGTGTACAGTGTTCACCATCGCTCTGAGACACCCAACCAACGAACCGCCATCATATAAAATATATCTTTAGATCATCTCATGACGCAGCATTTGTCACACATTCTCATTTTGTTTTAAACATCTGCTGAACGTGATATTTCAATTATTAAAAAGTAGCGAAACCGAAAAACATAACTTGACAATATATCCTCATCCGTCAAACATAAAAATCTACTTAAGTAACCATTCTTTCGCAGTGAGAGTTTATAGGTATATAGCTACGACGCCTTGTGGTACATACCGCACAATGTTTTTAGTTGTTTGAGTGATGTGAGCTCGTGATGAATGTCTTGATTACATTCCTTTGACTCAAGAGTACGGCTGACGGATGCCCACTTCGTTTATTGCCCCAACAAGCGACCGCTATAAATAAAGCAGTATTACATTGCTAGCAAAACAACTTGATATTCTCTGCGCCCGTATTTCATCCGTAAAATCAGAATAGAATGCGTTTTGGCATGTCATGAATAAATTGTGACCATGTTTTCTATTAACAGAGGCAAAAATATGCTTCATAAATGTTTAAAAAACTCCGGCCGACTCGCTTAGCATTCTGAAAATTTTGCCTAAAAATATTTCATGTATGTACTTAGGCTCGGGCACGTATCTTATTCTTGAGAAGGTGTATGAATAAATATTTAGTAGAAAAGTGGGTTGCTTTTAGGACGCAGAGTGAGTGAAGTCGCGACAGGAACATTCTCCGTAAAATGACACGTAAATGGAAGCCGTAAGAAATAAAAGAGTGGCAAGGACAGTGCTGATGCTCTCGCAATTTATATGAAGTTAAAAACGTCGGAGGAGGCTAACTACCTCCTCCAACGTTTGGAAGGGGGGTCATTCTCGGTTCACTTACAATCGTTACACGCTAATATACACGCGACTTCTCTAATGAGGTGTAATTTCAAAAGCTTCACACAGTCTTTACGGTATATTCTCTTGTTCCCTGAGAAAATAGGGATCAAAAGAGCATTTTTATTTTATCAGCTACCCTAAAAGAGGGCAAGATTGAGCTTACAACGGCAAAATTTCCCTAAATTGATGAGGGGATTGATGAATAAACATTTTTAAATCCCTTTTGTTTCACTTTTGTTTTGTTTACAGATTTAAAGTACACGTGGGTCAAAGTATTTATAAAATAAAATGGCTGTCAAACTTTCAGCATAGGTATATAGTTATTTCAGATAGATAGTTATTTTTGCAGCCGTATATTTTATTATAAAAATTATAATGGGAATATTTTTCATTAGAATAGGTAAACTTTATCAACAGAGGTTTACCTTACCGTCTTCATATCAGTATTTACTTTAACTTACTCTGGCGAAAGGATAACTGGTTCTTGTACGTATTTACCTAATAAACAAGTGTTTTAAAGTTTATTTACTTACTTACACTATAGTCTCCTTCTTTAGAAACCAAATGTGTGTAATAGGTATGTATATATACCTGTAGATGTAGTGGAGTTTTGAGCAGATGATTTTTTCACCGGTATCATACTAGTACCCCGGGTCAAAAACCTCGTGGCTGAAAATGACCTGACCTGAGATGTTATTTTCACGATAATTTAACTCTACTGCCGTCTAGACTGTACCTTTTACATTAGAACGTCTCTCTTAAAGTCGATTGGATAAAACCATATCAAGTAATATCTTGGGATCCTAACGAACACTTACGTCTACAATAATTTCATAAACATAATTTATAAATTCAAGACGCCTATTCTTATGATACTTTACTTTATTAAAATGAAAATATCAAAACTGTTTTGACGCTATGAATAAAAGTGATAATGAATGTTGAAATAATCAGAATAAACAGTTATAATAGCTAGATGGGTACTCTAGAAATAACGAGATTTTAATGGAGCTTTAATATTCAAGTTGAAAAACTTTCAATCTCTACATAATATTTTCAGTTAGAATTTCGATTGGCAGCGAAATTGAGTTCACCTATAGTTATCAATTCCATTTCATTAGCAATTGATTCCGAACAATTTCAAACTGTAAGTAAGCAGTAAGAACCGACAGTAGTTCAGTTAGTAGAACAAATACAGTAAAGTAAATAAATGAGTGATATACACATAATCGCAGAGGGAACAGTTTCATTATGCCACGTTCATTGTGTGCGCGGTCCCCAAAGAATACGGAATCTTTCCGTCTCGCAGCGGTGGGTAAACCCTTTTTATTTCTCGAAAAAGTTCTGCGACTGCAAAAAAGTATCATAAAAGAAGAGAAAATTGTGAGAAAATGAATTTTCCATTTCACTTAGTTGACGACTGAATGGCTTATTCTGTTAAGAAAACATCTTAGACAGGTATCTAACAATTTTCGAGGTTTCTAAGCTCCGCGCTTTGTGTCACGTTCCAGTTCACTCTGGAGGTTGTTCAGTCATCATTTATAGCTGTCAGATGAAAATATCTTACAGACAACTTATCGCGAAAATTTTGCGATCGCGAAATTATCTGCAAGCCGAATGTCAATTAAAAGGATCAAAGACTGTTGGCACATCGACAAAAGGGTAGAAATATTTACACGGGACGGATAAAATGAAATGTTCGCTAAACAGATAAAAAGGTTAACAAGCAGGTAGCTGTAACCATATCTAAACACAACCCTGATTAGGTAGATCTATTTGATGAGATGGATGAGTTTTTCATCACACGATTTGTTTTACTACTGCTACTCCGTAAATTTTAATTATGACTTTATTGCAATAGGGTATTTTACTCTATACGAGAAAAAATCTATAAATATGTTATTGAGACAGTTTAGGCATAAAGCAGTCGGAAAATGTAAGTTTTAGTTCATTAAATAACAAAACCAATTTTTTAATTCAATTCAAAGTTTTCAGTATTTTTAATCTGTTATAAAACACCGTGAAATAGTAGCGACCATATTATTACGCCGTACGGCTGTGTAAACAAAAAATTGTCAACTGTCAGTCAACCGATTGGCGTAATATAGGCTTTGTACTTTTATTATTTTCGTAACCAACGTATTTTTTTTATTATTACACCTATTACAAAATATGCTTTTAATTATTTTTAAATGATATACAATTATCATATTTAATATGAGCTCATTTGATACAAAACGAACTTGACGTCATTTACGCTGAGCAATATGGCGTCCAGTAAGAGGCGTTTTCGTCAAACTACGCGCGAAATTTGAAAATTTAAAATTTAGATGCATTTATATGGCACTTATCGATTGAATAAAAATGTTGTGTTTTTTTGGTGGCATATTAGCACTACAGAATTTCATTGCGACACTTTTCAAAAATGGGTGTAATACCCTATTTAAGACTAGTACCATTGATGTTTATATTTAATTACCATTTACCTGACATTTCTGTTTAGGAGAATATTATCATTAAGTAATAGGTATAGGCATCGGTTAGAAACTAATAGGTATACTGTTAATGACAACGTTGTGCGTTCATCTTCGCGGTCGGGCTCACATGTTTCTAATATTAAATGAAATATAAGTACTTTATACCTACTACAATAATAGTTAAACAAAATTAAAAAGGTTAAACACGGTCACAACGCCGTTACGTCAGTATCGATTGTATTATAAAAGTGGTTTAAGGGCTTTATCTGCCGTTAATCTGTACCTTCCAGGTTTTACGCTGACCTCGGTAGGCAAATCCATTTGGTGTAAAGCCCATTATCCCTGGCCGGGAGCCAGCACGCCGACAATGCTCGGGCTGCGTTCTGGCACGACACCAATAGTCCGGATTATCTCGTCCCGCTAGCAATGGCTACAACGCAAAATACAAGATTTACTACACCCTGTATTTAGTGCGTGCACATTAGCTTACGTTAATAGATTGGTTTATTGTGTTATGCTAATATAATGGTGCTCATGTGTTTTAATTATTGCTTCATGAATACGATTTTCTGTTATTTGAGCTGATTTATTGGCAGTGTTATTATGTAAAATTAATAAAAGCAGTAAGGTACCTACAGGTTTAATCAGTTATCCAATAAATGAATATGTCAATAGGTCATTTGGGGATATAAGGGCCAACGTTTTAACGTTTTAAATTGGGGTTTGATGGCAGTTTGGTCTCTGTTGGATCTCCAAACGCATGTGTTGACTCAAAAGTGCTACGAGCTACGAGTGACTACTACGAGCTACGAGTGACTGCTACGAGCTACGAGTGACTGCTACGAGCTACGAGTGACTGCTACGACTGCTACGAGGAGTACTACGACAACTTGCTACAAACCTCAAGTCATATTATTAGATTTACAAGTTAGAAATCAGAATCATACTCGTACTCAAACACTGATAATTACTTTTTCTAGCTTCAACTTGAGACTCACTTTTCAATATTTAATATCAAACAACTTCAACAGATAGAATCGTTTAGCTACAAAAATTTCAAAAGGACTAGAAAACTCTTTTAACTGTAAGTAAATTATTTTCAATTCAATTTACGACAAGTTTCTCAGAATTATACTTTTATTCATCAGACAAAAACTACGAACGCTAAACCGGCAGCACGCTTAATGCTCATTAGATATTTACTGCAGGCTGCTTAAACCTAGAATGACAAAAAGGTCTTCCGTAAAGTCTATTAGCAGTCTAGCTAGTTGGTCTCACTTACGTTTTTGCCTCTTAGTTCTGCCTGTAAGCTAAGCCAAGGCATTAGGCACCAACGCTGCTCTTAAACCCATTAAGATAAAAATATCGTACTTGCAAATAAAAGGTTTTATTAAAGTGCTTGTAAAACGAGATTAGACTTTAAAAACGTGCTAATTTATTATAAGGGAACTACCAACTAGGTGTTTACAATTGTAGCATTTCTTTGCTATGTACCTACAGCGGGTGGTAAAAGGCACTTACCAAAAGTTACATGATTTTCCATTTTTGAGAATATTTGTTTTGTTCCGGACCATACTTGAGTCCCTTCTGGTTATAGAGAAAGAACAATGGCAGCCACCCATATATTGTTTTAGTTGAGATTAAATTCCTACGTCTTTAAATGAAAAATATCTTATTTAATTCAGCATCACCTTCTGAATTAGTTTGTGCAAGATTTTTTGTTCAAGAAGGCCGAGAATAATAGATAATCAGTCATGAACTTTTGTAGGTTATGTCTATGGTAACTTTTATATTCCAAATTGAGGAAGTAAAAAGACAATATCGCATTAGTATTTTCTTTACCTAGTTAATTCAGAATGAAATGTCTTGTAAAAATATTGTTTAAGGTTGGTAATCCCAGTGGTTATAAATACTCTTTGGCCTTACCTTATGTATACAATAGGTATCTACTACATGTATACATCGATCATATCGTTTTTACTCTGTGCATAGACAGATCTGTCTATGACTCTGTGTCAATTACCAAGCAATTATTTTTAGATTTGGGTTACTAGCCTTTTTGCTAGTCATTAATCGAAACTAATTGATTTATTTTTATACCACAGTATTTTTACATACCTGCAAGAAACCTACACTTGGAAATAAACTGTATTCATTTACTTACTCCGTTTAATTGTAATAACAAACTAAAACTGATTACAATACTTTAAATGCTTTAAGTACTTACTGTCACTTGGCAGAATAAATTGAAATGGCAACATTAAACGTTAATGAAAAGTCAAATAAGTTTTCATTTAACATATTTTTTTATCCGGCCCTAACTGGTTAATGTGATACTTTGAAAAATCGTAGAAAAATAATGTAATTTCTTTCGTATGTAAGTCACTTTTAGACGCTCAAATTTAAGTCAACTACGATTTCGCCATTGTTCTTTAATGTCAAAGTTACAACTGTTTTTAACCGACTTCAAAAAGGAGGAGATTATCAATTCGGATGTTTCTATTTTTTTTTATGTATGTACGGGCATAACTCTGTCATATATAGACGGATTCGCAAAATTCATTTTTTGTTCGATAGGGGTTTATTCCGAAATGGTCCCATATAAATTTTACCACAATTGATCTAGCCCTTTTTGAAAAAATCAACAAAATCCCAAAAAAAAAACTTAGAAGACATTTTAGTTTCTTCAATCTTTGGAGGATTTACAATCTCTTTTAAGTGTGTCGCCGTTTCTTAATGGATTTGGATGTTAAGGCAATACTAAAAAGCTAATAATAAAAAGACTTTTAAAAAAAAGGAAACCGCCTTTAAAAACTAAAAAGTTATAAATAACTTTAGCACAGAACACATATTACTTTACTTTTGGAAGTCGGTGGCAATACAAAACAACAAACACAAAGCCACCGCCACCGACTTCCGAAAGTAAAGTAATGTGTGTTCTGTGCTAAAGTTATTTATAACTTTTTAGACTTTGAAGGCGGTTTCCTTTTTTTTTGAAAAAACTTTTTTTGTAAACCTATGTAAATGTTATACAGTATGTTAATTAACGAAAGGCGTTCCCTTTAACCAGTAATACTACATCATTCATAAATAGGCAGGTACAAAAAAAAACCAACAAAAATAAAAAAGTTTTTATTTTTTAAATGTTATACAAATTCGGATAGGTACATAAAAGAAACACTCTGTACATTTTTGTTTTTGTTTAATAGTTATTTTTTTATGTGAATGTATTTTTTTAAATCAATTAATAATAATAAACATTAATTAAATGATGTAGATTCTCGAGTTTAAGGGAACGCCTTTCGTTAATTAATATACTGTATAACATCTACACAAGTTTAAAAAAAAAGAACCAGTAGTAACTCTCAACCCCTACCCTATTGCATAAGTAGGTACGTCCGTAAGCATGATGTTTTACGTGCGTTACATTGCGTGCTACAACAAACAGTGATATTTCGCATAAAAAAATAATAGGTAGGTAGTTTTCGTCTATTTCATGCGTCTTTTTACATTCGTAAATCTCAGTGACACGAATAGCAGCCATAAATGCTTTAACAGCTTATTTCGTTCATTAACAAAACTTGTTAAACTTTGTAAATCACAAACTCGGAGTAGCTTTTTATACAGATATATATAGCTTCATCAGAAACAACCAAACTAATATTCTCTTTGGAAACAACCTATTCATGATAAGACGATATGTAAGTAGGTACCTGCGTATTATGTATTTAATTAAGAAGTACCATGTAGCATGTTACAGGTAGGTCGTAGGTAGGCACGTCTTTAACAAATGTATCGGTAAAGGAAACTGTTTAATTAGTGGCTCCATGTATCTGCAGTGGTACGTACGTTCCGTGAGCTTTGTTTAACCTCAACTATATTTCAGAGCGCTTTGAGTAATAAACGCCAAGTAGTGGGTACCTAAAACGTTGGCTATACAATTTCAATCACATTAAACAATGAAGCACGTAGGTGTTGGACCATATTGAATAACGGCAATAAAAAAAGGTGCTTATGGTTATGTTGTCCATAAAGGTAAATTATGAACTCCGTTCCTATTCCAATACACATAGGTACACAACTAAAATATAAATATTTGGATACCTACCTACCCACTTACCTACTAGGTATATTTTTAGGGTTCCGTACCTCAAAAGGAAAAACGGAACCCTTATATATAGGATCACTTTGTTGTCCGTCTGTGTCTGTCTGTCCGTCTGTCTGTCAAGACCTTTTATCTCGGGAACGCGTAGAGGTATCGAGTTAAAGTTAAAACCATATACTTAGGTCCACGGTCCCAAGAAGCTGGGAAAAAAACAAACTTCTAAGTTAACGTGAAAAATAGATAAAACCGTTTATGTCGCAAAAAACGTACATTTCGACACTCTCAAAGGAATCAAAATTTATAGGGTACTTTCCGTTGACCAAGAACTATGAAATTTTACAAATAATATCGGCTTTTACTATAAATATAGGGAAAAGTCTGAAAACTATACATTTGTAATTAAATCATAAAAAATATGTTATTTATTTAAAACGAGCTTTTATCCGCGATTTGGTCCGTGTGAATGTCAGTTATCGCGGATGCAGACGAAGTCCCGGATTAACAAGTACCCTATGTGCTTTTTGTGTTTTTGTGCTTTGTGTTTTGGTTTTCAAGCTATTTTCATACCAAATTTCATCAAAATCGGTTCAGCAGTTTCATCGTGGAAGCGTAACAGACAGAGTTACTTTCGCATTTATAATATTAAGTATGGATATGGATATGTACTAGGTACCTACAAATTTGTACGGAACCCTCGGTGAGCGTGTCCGATCCGCACTTGTCCGGTTTTTGAATACGTACCTACCGTAGATAAGTCCCGCGACAGAGCCAACATACAAAAGTTGGAAAGTCATTGAAAAGTTACCCTATACAACTACGTTCTTACAAATGAAATACCTACCGACGTCTAAAATTCCAACCCCTTTGACCTCTTGCCTTAATTCTTTTGTTCCTTAATCGCACACTTATTCATTTGATCTTCCCCTCTTGAAATAAACTAAGAGTCACAAGAATAAACAAACTTTTCAAACAAAATATTTGGACTGGATTTCTTATGTAAAAAGAAACGTGGGCCTAGCGCTGTTGAATAAAAAGAAATTAATGTTTTTAACAACAAAGGTAAACATTTTCTTTTTATAGGGATAGAAGGTAACTACTTAATAGAAAATGCGTAGGTAGATCATATTGAAAATACTTTTTATTGAAGCGAGGGAGGAAGTGTCATGCCGAAATTAATGTTAAAGTTCATCCACATGATATAGCTGGGCTGAATAATAAATTTGTTGCCAAATACTCAAATGTTACTCTATTTTCAAATGCAGTTAGGTCTCGTACTGTCACAGTCTCTTTGACATAAATTGATTGAGACAGCATGAGATTGAACGACATCTTAAAATTGCCTAGGTAGGCAATAAGTACCTAAAACGAGAACGTAATGTATGAAATATTATTTATTTTATACTTTGCCTAGGTATTCTATACAATAACGAATGCGTAGCCGGTAATGTGTGTAAAAAACGAGAGCAGGGAAGGAGGCTGTCAGGTAGATTGGATTGACTTCTGCCACGGCTCCGGCGCTGCGGGGTTCCTGCGCACACTGGGGCAGGCTATATGAGGTCGATACCCACAACTCAGTTTTTAAATTAGAGTAGGTAGACCGTAGATCTCAGATTATAAAACATTTATAATATGAGAGGTAGATTTAAAAGACTACACACCCTATAGCATACATTCATGACAGTGACTCCTATAAAAAAGTGATTAGTTAGCTAAGAAACATCTGCAAAGTTATTGTTTTTCTGCCTTTTGCATTTGCGTCATATTTTATCGGGTTAAATTGATAATTAATTTAAGTCTTAGTATTGAAGTTATTTTAATTTTGGGTGTAGACCAAGGTTAGTACTATTTAAATTACTTATATAACATTTGAATTGAACCGTTTTTCATATGTGACTTATAGACTGAATTTTCTAGTTATAATTTTTCTTTTTAAATATTAATCAAATCAAGTTATCTCGAATTCGCGCAAAAGGCTTTTAAAACTACTTAAATATATGTTTTTTAATACTCTCAACCTTCCTTATTATGAAACTGAGTTGAAAAGTAAAAGCGAGTAGCGCGAAATTAAAATAATATTTTTTATATTTGGTAACATCAAAAACCTGAAAATTCATCGTTCGATTCCTGTTATTCCTTTGCACATTACTTTTAGGTTTGTCTTCTAAAATTAAAATTACACGAAGAACTCTTTTAGAAATATTTCTGAGTAGTAAATTCAAAGCTTTTGAGAAAAAATCTAAAATATTAGTGGGCTTGGTGGCGAACTAAACCTCATGCACAATTCGCCTACCAGCACAAAATGAAAAGTTTTTTACCCCGAAGTGATCAATATGTTTGCAGAAAAAGTGTTAGAATAAGTCAAGTATTTGTACTTTTTTTTTTCAATAATATGAAATTATTATTATTTTTATTATACATAAATAACTGAAAAATATTAGGAAGTATTGTTATATACGATTTTATCCTTAAAATATCATTAGTTGAGCATAATAAATTATCATAAACCATTATGAAATCATTACTGGGTTTTGGGTATCAACCCCATATAATCTGCCCCAGTGTGCGGCGGTCCCAGGCGAGCTTATAATCGCAGATGTGTTTTACGCTCACCACTGCAGCTTTGGCTTGCTGGCTTCGCCGGCCAGCCTCAACGGGGCCGCCCCCGTTAAAACCACCTGCTCCTAAGCTCGCGGGTCGCCTCTCCCCTCCGCGCCTACGCGGGCTTAGATTACAATCTAGTTGTAGGGCAGACAAGACACCACGACTCCACGTATGGAGTCGGTTTTGCAACGATTCGTTTCTGTCACTAACTTTTGTAGCACAACATGGTTCATTTAAGCCAATACTTTGCTACGTAAAAATAACTCTTTGTTTCCGTTATTTCCACGGAATAATAAAATCAAGGTTATTTCTATTTATTAGATGCCTAAATACTATTATGCTAATAGTCATTACCCGTCATTGTAGAGCTAGGCCGGTTAACATTGATAAATATAGACCAAAATCGATTTATTTTCTACATTGCCGGTGGACCAGCAGGTACTCTACTTAGTCTGGCCATAAATACTGTTACAATTAAAAATAAGAAAGATATTACATTTGAATTTGGAATCTGTCATTTTTATACGATTGTTCATTTAGTTTTCTAATTTTGGTGCCAATACATTGTACAATATTTTGCGATATTAAAATGGAGTGGGGTGAGAAAGAGAACCGAATCGCTGTGATTGCATTACACAAAGTTGGTATGGAGCCAAATGCAATTTTTAAAACTCACCATACGCTTGGTATTAGTCAAATGTTTGTGTACCGGGCTATTAATAGATACAATGAGACCTCCTCTGTTTGTGACAGAAAAAGATCTGGCCGTCCACGTAGTGTTCGTACGAAAAACGTGGTCAAAGCAGTAAGGGAAAGAATTCGAAGAAAACAAAAGATTTTATCTCGGGAGATGAAGATAGCACCCAGAACCATGTCGCCTATTTTAAAAGATTACTTAGGACTTGCAGCCTATAAGAGACGTACTGGTCATTATTTAATTGATAATTTAGAAAAGAATACGGTGGTAAAATCGAAAGAACTACTGAAGCGGTACGCAAAGGGAGGTCACAGAAAAATTTTGTTTACGGATTAGAAAATCTTTACAATTGAGCAACATTTTAACAAACAAAATGACCGTATTTATGCTCAAAGCTCTAAGGAAGCTTCCCAATTAGTCGACAGCGTGCAACGTAGGCATTATCCGACTTCAGTGATGGTTTGGTGGGGTGTTAGCTATGAAGGAGTGACTGAGCCATATTTTTGTGAAAAAGGTATCAAAACATCGACACAAGTGTATCAAGATACCATTCTTGAGAAGGTAGTTAAGCCCCTTAACAACACCATATTCAATAACCAAGTATGGTCCTTCCAACAAGACTCGGCGCCGGGTCATAAAGCTCGGTTCACGCAGTCTTGGTTGGAAGTGAACGTTTCGGACTTCATCAGAGCTGAAGACTGGCCGTCGTCTAGTCCCGATCTTAATCCGCTGGATTATGATTTATGGTCAGTTTTAGAGGGTACGGCTTGCTCTAAACGCCATGAAAATTTTTTCTTCGTGACAATATTTATGGCAAGACTAGTTATACAATCTATAAAAACTAGGAATTGGTAACATAACTTATTGATAACTTCTTTACCTAGGTAAAGTATGTAATGCACAATAATCTATATATCTTATACCTTTAAACGAGCAATCTTGTATATATGTATATCTTATATATAAAATACTTCTGTGCGTGTGTATGAAAGTGAACTCCTCTTAAACGGCTGCGCCGATTTTGACGTTTTTTTCGTGTTTCTTCCAGCGAATTCGAGAATGGTTTAGATTTACAATTGGACCCGGTAGGTGGCGCTGCAGTCGAGTTATAGGACTTTATTTTAAGGGCAGGGAAACGTCTACAAACGAAAACTGAAAACGGCTACAACGATTTTCATTATGCAGGGGTTTCGGCGGCGATAAATCGAAACAAAAAAAAACCCAGCAAGGCTCGGTCGCCCAGGTACTATTCATAATATTTCATACATTTCCTGGACGCCCAAGGTATTCTATACATTGCCTAGGTATAGGTATTGTATAGAATACCTGAATTAGGTATGCAGATTGCCGGTAACGTATATAATATAATAATTATATATGTAACCTAACTCGTCTTTTTCAGCATACCTACCTAAATAAGTGAGTATAGGTACCTATTTTGTCCATATATTATTCAACTCAACACACAATGTGATCCTACCTATAAGTAGGTACATATATTTAAAAACTAATGGAACTTCCACAACCCACTAACTACTCATCTAGTACCCGTAACTACCTAAATTTCGTTCCTAAGCACGGGTCCATACTCATGGCTCACAAAACCACATTTCAACGTAGTTAGTAATCTATCAGTGTGCCCACATCGACCACCATTGTCTGTAGGAGCCATTAAGTAAATGGATCGTTGTTATTGTGTGTCTATAAGAAGACTGAATATTGTGAACCATTTGCTTGGGTTTCTTTTTCATTAAGATTCTAACTTTCTGACGACACGACGCGATGGAGATGATTATACACACATCAAAAAAAGTTTGTGATCATAACCTGATATATTTTTTTTTACCACTGCTTTTACATTTTATAAAAAAGAAATGTAATTGTACCTAACAGAAATTTGATAGAAAGAAAAGACTGTTTAACCAAACTTAAAGCAAAAATTATTAATAAAAGGTATCCTGGCTCGAGCACATGCGAAGATCCTCCTGGGCATGCTGAGAATCAAGTTATTCAGCATTTCTTGGGGTAATCTGTCCCATTCTTGAATAGCAGCTTCCCTGAGATCTGGCACTGTCTGGGGACGTGGCTGACGGTTCCAAACAGCTCGCTTAAGAGCATCCCACGCGTGCGCTATTGGGTTTAAGTCAGGCGAGCCAGCAGGCCAGTCTAACCTAGTGATGTTGTATTCTCGGAGAGCAGCATTGACTCGTTGAGCTTGATGGGCGGGCGCATTATCATCGACCAGTACAAATTGGTGCCCATGGTTTACTCGGAAAATGGTCTGACAATTCCATCGTTAGCAACTGCTCTATACATGTCTGCTGTCATGAAGCCTCGATACGGGATCAAAGGCGTTCTAGCTCCAATCATAATATCACCTCAAAAGGACACCGATTTCCCGCCTTGCTGAACTGTTCCAGTGGCAGTTCTTTACCTTTCACAGTCTACTGGTCTTCTCCAGACATGGCATTGCCAAATGTTTTCTTCTTCATTTTGCCGAAGCCTAGCCCACTGCAATCTCCGTCGTTGACGTTGCCGAGAATTCAGAGGAGCTCGCCAAGACCTCCGTGCTCGTAATCGTAATCCAGCCTGGTAAAAGCAATTCCGAATGGTCTGAGTGCTAACTTCAAGGCCTGAGGCGGCCCGAACTTCTGCTTTTATTTAAGTAGTGTTGATTGTTGAATGTTGGGTCACGGGCTGCCAGCAGTCTAATATAGCGCTTTTGGGCAGCAGTCAAAACTGTTGGGCGACCACTGCGGGGTCGGTCAGCTAAATTACCCATCCAGAGGTACCTCTGCAACGTGGTCACAACACAGGATTGAGATATAGCAACTCTGCGTGCTATTTATCTCGTGGTGTATCCTTCTTCCCTCATAGTTACTATTGTTGCTCGTAAAACTTCTGATAATCCTCTTGGCATTTTATCAACCACAACTTTCCTCTAAAAAGTATTTTAAATCCATTAAAATTGACTAAATCAGATTTCTGAATGAGCGTAAGCTAGGACTGAAAGCCTATTTATATGGAAAAACAATTGAACTGTTTTATTGTTTTATATTCTCAATCTATATTTTTAAATAAAGAATCTAAAAAGAAGAAGAAATCATAATATAATCTACCGTAACAAAAAAGATTTCGATTTTTCAAAGTGATTGCAAACTTTTTTTGTGTGTTTACTTAGTCCTACCAACATATTACAAAATCATATTCGAAAAAATCTTGGTCCTACTCGCTATACTAAGGAAGGATATACCATAATACCACGTCCATGCACCTCCAGTGATCTTGTTGCAAGTTTTTAATGGCAGCCATACACCGTCAAGTTTACAGCGCGCTTGAAGTAGCGTCCAGTTTGCATTGCATCCTTAAAGACCATTCACGTTCAAGTTCGCCATCTAGTTTGCATGATGCCGCACCAGTTGAAACCATGGCGTCACCAGTGACGGACGATGACGCGTTAGCCATCCTAGGCTTTGCTCGAACAGAAAGAAAAGATCGTTTAAAACATGTGGTGCAAAAACTGTCAATTGAAACGAAAAAAATATCAGAATCAAAATTCATCAAAATCAAATTATCAATCGATGCTGACTGACCGGCACGTCATGCATACTTGACAATCATCGCACACACGTTCAAGTTTGCATGACGCTGCATCTTAATCAAGTCGGCAGAATCGAAATTCAATGTTTGCTTCAAGTACCTAAACTTGTCATGCACACTGATAGCCATACACCATCAAGTTTACCGGACGCCACTTCAAGCGCGCTGCAAACTTGACGGTAAACTGGAGCGTGTATGACTTTTTTTTTTTTTTTTTTGATACGGGGTGGAAAATCCTCATGGATGTCCTCCGCCCTGGGGCGGGCGGAGGGGTCTGTCAGACTCTTACTGACTAAAAACCACCCCGGTGTTCCATCTCACACCTACGTCGGGGGTCGCGGGAACTGGAGATACTTCCGCAACCCCCGGCTGGTGCCGGCCCGCTACAGCGGGCCACTTCTCGGGTCAGGGGGGGGAGTGAGGTGTTAGACTCCCCCCCGGACGTCTTAGAGGGGCGCGCGTGGAACACTACGCGCCGCCACCTCGGGTCCTGGTGTATGTGGGGGGCGACAGACGTCCCCGAGTCTGCCGCCCCTGGACCCATTTAGGGGGGCCGGAAGAGGGCGATGTCCGCCCTTCGCCGACGCCCGGTGCGCCTGCTGCGGGCAGGGTGGGAGGTTGAGATCTCCCTCTCCCTTTCCGCAGCCTCCTTCTGCGACATGACACTTTCGCAGAAGGAAACCACCGCGTCCCAGGACTCTGCGCTGTCGACCATCGACTCGACCACGGCCGACAGCGACAGGTCACTGCCTACTTCTGAGACGAGGGCACGGCGCGGCCCCTCCCAAGCGGCACATTCCGCCAGCGTATGCCGCGCCGTGTCCTCCCGGCAGTCGACGCAGTGGTGACACCGGGCGTCCGGCTCCCTGTTTATGCGACACAGGTACTTCCCGAAGCAACCATGCCCCGAGAGCACCTGCGTCACCCGAAACGTCAGGGAGCCGTGCCTCCTCCCGAGCCAGCGCTCGAGCACTGGCCGGACCGCCTCGATGATGGCGAGGCCGGCGGTAGGGCGCGAAAGCCTGTCCCGCCATTCCGCCACCAGGACCTCGCGAAGCTGAGACCGACGCAGCTCCATGTGTCGCTGCATCGGTCGCTCGCCCCGCGCCCGCGCTTCCTCGCGCCACCGGTACAGTGACGCGAGTACTTTCGCCTCCAGGTCCCAGGGCGGGGATCCGGCCAGTGCACAAGCCGCCTCGTAGGAGATCGTGCGATATCCCCTGATGACTCTGACGGCCATCGCGCGTTGCGGCTTTCGCAGCACGGCGATGCTTCCGGCCGTCAGGTCTGCCGCCCAGATCGGGGCCCCATAAAGGGTCATCGATCGCACGATCCCCACGTAGAGCCGCCTGCAGACGGCGCTCGGGCCCCCCAGATTGGGAAGCAGCGTTGACAACGCCCCAGCCGCGCCCAACAACTTGGGCGCGGCCAATAAGGGCCAAAATCCCATCGGCTGTCGAGCACCAATCCAAGGTACACATGGTAGACTCGACAGCTATTCTGGCCCCCCCGACCACGATGTGTGATCCCGGCGGCGGCGCCCGCCGAGGACCGTGAAAGATCACGACCTCCGACTTGTTGAGGGCTACCTCCAGGCCGAGGTGCCGGATGCGGCTCACCACCTGTGAGACCGCAGCCGTCGCCAGCAACGCTGCCTCCCTGTACGAGCTCCCCCGGGCCGTGACCAGCGTGTCGTCAGCGTAACACGTCAGGTCCACGCCCGGCTGGAGCTCGCCCCTCAGCACCCAGTCGTACCCGATGTTCCACAGGGGCGGTCCTAAGACGGAACCCTGCGGAACACCGCACGACATGCGGCGCTGGTGCTCGCCATCACGTCCCACGTAGGTGACACACCTCTCGGACAAATAAGCCCCAACTATGCGGCGGAGGTAGGAAGGCACACGATGATAGCGCAGTGCCTCCCGTACACAACTCCAGGGCAGGGTGTTGAACGCGTTGGAAATGTCCAAGGACACCGCCAACATCACCCCGCCCCGGGACACCGCTTCCTCCGCCAGGACTCTCACCCTCGATACAGCGTGTATGGTGGAGCGCCCATGCCGAAAGCCATACTGGCTCTCGTCCAGGTCCGGCCCCTCTTCGCACAAGTGGCCGACGAGGCGGGCTGCGATTATCCGCTCAAACAGCTTTCCCACCTCGTCCAGCAGCACTATGGGCCGGTACGCGGACGGAGAGTCCGCAGGGCGCCCCGCCTTCCTGAGCAGGACCAGACGACCAGATTTCCACAATGTGGGAAACTGGCCCCGCTCAAGGCACGCTGTAAACAGTCCTCTAAGTTGGGGCTCTAGCTCCTTCAGAGCGAGGGCCAACGCTAGGCCGTGAATCCCGTCGGGCCCCGGAGACACGTTCTTGGCCCGGAGCCGCAGCACGGCCGCCCCCATCTCTGCCTGTGTCACCTCTGGGACGCTGATGGCGTTCTCCTCTGTGAACTCTGCGTCTGTGGGCAAAGCCATCGGCGGCGGAGTATGCTCCGCTCGTGCCGGGAAGAGGGCTGAGACAACCTCCTCCAGCAGCTCTGGTTGGAGACTCCCCGTGAGCGGGGGCGCCGCAGACCGAAGTTTCCCTCGAACCGCTTGATATGGGCGCCCCCACGGATCCCGGTTTAGGGTCTCCAACATCTCCTCCCTGGCTTGCGTCTTCGCATCGCCGATGGCCAGACACAGAGTCCTCTTAGCCGCGCGGTACACCTCATACAGCGCGGCTTCTTCGTCCGGGACCCGACGACGTCTCCTCCGGTATCGGGTGTACCGGCGTCTGACCGCTACGCACTCAACGCGCATACGTGCGATCTCGGCCGACCACCAGTACACCTGGTGCCCTGCTGACTGTGCGTGGACCCGGGGCATGGACGCGTCGCAGATTTGCGTCATCGCCCCGCGGAACCACAGCGCCTCCAGTTCGACGTCGACGGGTCCGTTCGTCTCCGACTCCCGGAACCAGGCCTGGACAATGGCGGCCTCCTCGAGAAGTTCCCTGTTCATGCGCTTACGAGCCCAGCGCGGACCGTTCGTTCGTGGGGCCGATGGACTGCGGCCGCCCGCGGTCTGGGCGGAGACGTCGAAACGGATGTAACGATGATCCGACAACGTCTCCACCTCCACGGCGACACGCCAGTCGCGGACACGGCTGGCGACAGCAGGGCTAGCGAACGAGACGTCCACTATTGACCCGCCCCGCTGCCGAACGCACGTGTGGACCGAGCCCCGATTCAGAACGGTCAAGCCAGTCGTGACCGCCCACTCCTCCAGCACCTCACCCCGAGCATCGGTCACCGGGGATCCCCACGCCGCAGACTTGGCGTTGAGATCCCCCAGCAACAGCACCGGGCGAGGGTGAAGACGGCCTACGACGGCACCCAACTCAACAAGGAACCTCTCGAAGTCGGCGAGGCTCTTGTTGGGCGAAAAATACGCACCAACTATGCCAATGCCGTCCGCGAGGGCGGCTATCCAGCCGTGACCTCGGGACGGTTTGACCAGAGCCCCGCCAATGATGACTGCAATGACTGCCATAAGGTACAGAGGCCAGCATATCAAGTTACAACAATCTGTCAAATTTATTTGATAGATTTTCAACTTTATCGCAAAAACCTAAGGTTCATATTCAATTGGCCAAATTTGACAGTTGAAACCATGGCGTCGCCAGTGACGGACGACGACGCGTTAGACATCCTAGGCTATGCTCGAACAAAAAGAAAAGATCGTTTAAAACATGTGGTGCAAAAACTGTCAATTGAAACGAAAAAAATATCAGAATCAAGATTAATCAAAACACACACACATGACATCAAAACACATACATCATGCTTTGAATTTTTGATAATAAAGGCGTTTTGGTCATCTTGTTTTTATTTTTTGTGAATCCTTCGGTATCCGGCCAGTATCAAGATTCAAGAGTAAGAAGATACTAGGATTCTCCGGATTAGATAGAGTACTAATAAGTATTTGGTTTATCTGTTATCTGATGTGCAAGAGAAAAAGTTTTCAGTAGGTGATATAATAAAATTCTTCATAATGATGCAAAATTGAATATAAATAATATGTTTTATTTTTTCTAAATGACATGAATGTTGAATTTCATTTCAGAACGAAACAGTGCGCTGATTCTTCGCGGGCTTTTTGCCGTCTAGTAGATGTCAATGTCAAATTAAAAGTTATCAACAAAGTATTTAACAAGTGCCCAAAATCTTCTTAAAGATCCTTATTTATTTACTAAAACAATGGATTTTTATTTGAAAACTCAATAAATTATTAGGTGTATCAGTCTTTTGCGAGCGTTGTGTATAATTTTCGATCATGACATCGCTTTTATCAGCGGAATTATCAGCTACATGCAATGCTTTGGGAACATATGACAAAAAGACCGGCAAATATTTAATTGACGACTTTACTCTTAACACAGTTAAAGATTTAATTCGTTACTTGCGTCGTGATGGCGAGGATCACGAAATTCGTCGTCATTTTGGCCAAACTAAAGTGCTACAAAGTGATCTTTTACCTATGCTGATTGACCACTGGGAAAATGCTGAATTATTCGACGTTACACTCAGGTATTGTAGCTACCTATAACTTTTGTTCAATTATTACTTTTTTTATCTTATCACATATAACATAACATCATTTTATGACAATGCAGTTATCTGTTTGGCAGTTACCCTATCCTTAAATGAGATTCTATTGATTAATACAAACAATAGTGTAATCATGTGTTTCCCCTTGTGGGTAAAATATTCTGTAAGAGTTTATTTCCTAATTAATTTTTGCCTGCGACTTTGTCCACACGGAAGCCAAAGTCAAATCCATGTGTATCTGACATCTACTTCCAATAAACTGCCAACTTTCAGCTTCATATTATGTCTGTGCCTCTACATTTAAAATATCAGGTTTTTGAAATCCTTCTCTTTAAAATTATCACGAGTCACGACATATAACAAATTAAGCTTCCCCCGTCATGCAGAGTTTGTATTTGTTTGGGCTAAACTCAGAAACTTCTATACTTACAGATTTTCAAATTGTTTTTACCAATAAAAAGAGGTATAATCTAAGAAGGAATCCTATTATCTATCTAGTCTTTTTTTTCTTTCTTATCTTATAATAAAGCTGAAGAATTAGTTTGTTTAAAAAACTAACTAATCTCCGGAACTACCTACTGGTCTGATTCTGAAAATTCTTTTCCAATTGGAAGCTACATTATCGCTGAGTGCTATAGGCTATATTTTATGAACAAAAAAATTTGGGATCTGTAAGAAATATGCAAACAAAGTTGTGCATAAAGTTCTAGTAATTTATAAAGTCATCCTAGATGATTAGTGCTGCCCTCGGTCAGTGGCTTGTCTTAGGGGTGTTCACTAGTATTATAATTACTTATGCACATATCATCATACAATCACAAAGCCTATTTTTAGGGTCGTGTTGTTTGTGTGTGTGTATGTATGTTTCATAGATTCTATTTTTATAAAGTAAGAATACTTTATAAAAATGGAATCTATGAAACATCACTTTTTACAATTACTTGCTTTTGTTTGATCAACCAATAATAATGTATACCATCAATCTTATGGTATATGTTATTATTCAAACAAACTAGCAGAACTTGTCAGGGTTTACCATGATGGAGAGAACTTATAAGTATTTATTTCTCTTTGTTTTAGGCTGCTTGTTAACCTGACAAACCCAGCATTGCTGCTATACAGAGAAGAAGTACCAGTTGAACGGACAGCAAGACACAACTACCTTCAAATCTTGTTACATTTGCAGTCATACAAAGAAGAAGCATTTACCAAAGTTGAAACGTGGAACATATTTGCTAAAAAATTGGCTAAGGTTTTGGAAATTGTTAGTATGAGCAGTCATGACCTATTATTATCACCCTATAAATATGTAATATATCAAGTATGGGTACATTCATGTGTCCCAAAACAAAGGACCCCTGATAACTCATTTATGTAAAAATTTATTCATGAAAACAGTATACTGTTGCTTTCCAATAGAGGATCTGTTGTCCATACTATATACTCTCGACATACACCCAAACCAAGGGGCTGAAATAGGATAACCCAATTACAGTTAAGCCAAAAAGAGGATTAATGACCTTTGACCACCATGTCAAAAAACCAAAAACATGCCCTCTGTGCCAAGCCAAGTTACATACTCTATTGAATTACATATAGAGGTCTGTCATGTAGTTGTGCCCGTGGCGTCTTGGGCTCATTTTGGGTTGTCCTGTACATGACGGTGAAGGTTAATGTAATAGGCTCTACATGTATTTTCAGCTGTTCCTTTATTTTAAATAGGTTTTTTTTCTGGCTATGTGGTTACGCAGGAGGAGCTCGTGGCTTAGTTAAAGCCATACAGATTGATCGGTCGAAACTTAAGCTACACTAGCCTGTCTGTTAATGGGTGACCATCCCTTTTATACCCAGTTCCCTCCGTGCCTCGGAAAGCACGTAAAGCCATTGGTCCCGGCTGTCATTTGTAGATCTTTGGCAGTTGTTATACTTGTTATGGGTAGTCAGAAGCCAGAAAGTCTGACAACAAGTCTTACCAAGGGGTATTGTGTTACCCAGTAACTGGGTTGTGGAAGTCCGATAGGCAGTCTCTCCATGTAAAACACTGGTATTCAGCTGCATCCGGTTAGACTGCAAGCTGACCCCAATATAGTTGGAAAAAGGCTAGGCAGATGATGATGTGATTACACAGTGTAGAGTTATGCAGCTAACCAGAAATTAATTCAATTACTTAAATATTGATTTTTCTATACCAGGATTGGTCAGAAAGAGATGAAGATACAGGACTTATAATTGAAAGGATTTTAATATTAATTAGAAATGTACTACATGTCCCTGCTGACTTGGATAAAGAAAAACGGCCAGAGAATGATGCCAGTGTGCATGATCAGGTATGAATTATTATAAGTTACTTTTTTAAAACATTAGTTTAATCAATTGCAAAAGAACAGTGTTATCACAAGTTTCATTTCTTGATAAGTTTAGAATCGCCATCAACACTGTTTTTTACAAACTTACCCATTGTCCTAGTTGAGCGACAAACGTGGTAATGCGACGAGACGCGAAAATGTCAAATAGTCGTTGTATGGTATGTGTGGCGTAACTTTGTTGTCGCCTTAATCAATGTGTGACAAATGCGGTAAGTGCGGATTTGTTTTTTGTGCTACAAGACGCCACACAATAGTTTATTAATTATTAAATAATTACTATTATAGGTACCAGTGTTTTTCTTACCTTAAAATAAAGTCAATAACAAACTCTCCTCCATAGAAATGGGTTTAAAATTTTTTTTATTGATAGTTAAATAATAGGTTTAACAGCTGCAACAATATAATCAAAAGTGCTTGGTACTAAGTCACAATACTCTTTAAATAAACGTGGATTTAGTTTCTGATATATATGATGAAACTCTCTAAACTTATTTCTTTCTAAATGAGTATAATAACTACCTCCAACGTAGGACACACGTCGCGTGAAGTATTGGTCGCATCACGTCGCATCGCGTCGCGTCAGTACTTGTCGCGTTCGGTCGCTCAGCTAGGACAATGCCTTACAAATAAACAGTAATTACTAATCTTAATACTTCCATTTACAATTTTATAGCTGTTATGTTTAAATAAAATATAATTTTAGGTGCTGTGGGCTCTGAATCAGTCAGGTATTTTAGACATAATCCTGTACATGTCATCAGAAAGTGAGAAACAGTATTTTATGCACATCCTTGAGATAATATCTCACTTGCTGAGAGAACAGAACCCTAGCAGCTTGGCTGATGCTGCATTACAGCGCAGTGTTGATGAAAAGCTTAGAGATGACCAAGAACTGCTCTCCATAAGAATGTCAGAAACTAAACAAAGGATTCATAAGATTAAACAATACTCCGGGACTAGGTACACATTATTACTACTTGTTTTTTTTTCATATTTACTTTTCATACAGGCACCAAACTATGACTTATACTTAGTACTTATATACTTAGTACAGTCAACAGCAAAAGTAATTATCAAAATCAGAAATTCTATATTCATTTACTAATACTAATTTATATAATTTATTACTAGTTTATTTATTGAAAGTATGTGATTGTCACACACATACTTTTGAATCACTTCGACGCCATACAGTTCTGACGCGAACTCCGTTCATTAGTATTGAATTTCTGATTTTGATCATCTACTTTTGCTGTTGACTGTACGACACGATTGGTGCAGTGGTTGAGCGATTGGCTGCTGCGCTGCTTGTTGTGGGTTCGATTCCCGCACGGAACAAATATTTGTATGCCGTACAGGTAGTTGTTCCGGGACTGGTTGATTGTGTAAGTGAGATGTTTATAAACGCACCCACAATACAGGAGAAATTCCTAGTGTGGCGCAACATTTTATAATAAAAAAATAAAGTGTCTGAATATGAGATAGAGCTAAATAGGACAAATAGCGCCATTTCTTTTTCGCAATGATGGCTTTAACATTTCATAGATAGGCTGCTATGTAAACACCTCTGATTATGGAAGACACAATTTTTTTTCTGTATTGTTTGTATATGAAATATAAACTTGGGTGTAACATCTTGCAGACATTCCCGGTTTGGTGGCACCTATGTAGTACAAAACATGAAATCTTTATCTGACAATGAGATTGTTTGCTTGAAACCTTTGAATAAAATATCTAATTTAGACTTCAGTGGGGGTAAGAAGTCAAAGCTTGTAAAACCTAAGAATCGAAGACCTGTTGAAAGTGGTATTTTAGAGAGAAGGTCAGCTTTTGCCATAAGGTAAGTGACAATTTTGCTTATAACCTGCAAGTGGTCCCTTCTTGGCACAAGTAGCTCTAATAAATTATAGCCTATTATAACCTTCCTATATAATCCCTCTTTCTATTGGTGCAAACCATATGAAAATCTGTACAGCAATTTTTTAGATTATTGAGATTATTATGTAGTGAAGTAACCATATTTTTGCACCCACAGATAAATGAGAACAGTTGGATTACTCCACAAACAGTGCATGTGAATATCGCGATGATGCAAGAGTTTATGTTTTTTTCCCATCTTGTTCTTGATAAAGTAACGGAACTAACTTGATTATAGCCTCAGATTATCAAACAAAAGGCAGATAGACCGTGCGGAATACTGCGAGTGAAGCCACAAAAGCAAATACAAATTAAAAAACGAATACCTTCAATTCGCTTCGCGCTGTACTGACACGAATCAGTACAGCACGAAGCGAAGCATTGTTAAAAAAAACAAATACTAATGCAAATAAAAATTCAAAATACAATCACGAGATTGTAGGTATTCGTTATTGAATTTGTATTTGCTTTTATAGCTTCACTCGCAGTGTTCCGCACGGTCTATCTGCCTGTTGTTTGATAATCTGAGATTATAGGTATTATTATTACTTTCAAAGTGCAATCAAGAGGGTGTATTATTTTTCCAGTGCAGGGCAAAGCCCTCTTCTCATACAGAGGAGGCACAAGCATTGATAGAGATTGATTATGTTTATTGATTGTTATTGTTTTGTTTTTGTTTTCCACTTGCTCAAGGCAGTTTGGTAGATTTCAGACTAATATTAATTAAGTATAAGTCCATAATTTTAATTGAAATTAATAAAGATCAATTTTTTCTTTACCTTACCTACTTTCTCCAGATTATTCCTGAAAGAATTTTGCATAGAATTCTTGAACAGCTCCTACAATCCTCTAATGCACTATGTTAAAGATGTGTTAGTGAGAGCCAAGGCTCAACAAAATGATGAATCATATTACTTATGGGCGGTCAAGTTCTTTATGGAATTCAATAGAGGACACAATTTTCAGGTTGGGTTGGTCAGGTAAGACTAATAATTTCTTTTCTTATTTATTATTTATGTTAATGGCGTTACTCTCGTATTTTTTTCGGGTTCGCCCGACAAGTTTCGAATCCTAATAGAGCTAGTCATGAGCTCATCACGCGGCGTAAGTGTGTAAGGAGGCCGGAGTGTTTTTAATTTATAAATATTGTTAGTAACTCAAAATGATGGTGTGCGTTTCGGTTTAAAATATATTAAGTATGTAATTAATATAATAATTTCAGTGAAACAATGTCAGTTCCGATGTTCCATTATGTGCAGCAACAAATGGAGAAGTACTATGACATGATAAAAGTTGAAAAGAAAAAGTTTACAGCCTGGGTGCGGAGGCTGCATTTAGCTCTAAGAGCTTACAAGGAGTTGCTCAACACTCTTTTATCTATGGACAAAAGTACTGATCCTACCGTCAAAGAATCGGCAAAAGTTTTGAAGAGCAACATTTTTTATGTTTTGGAATATAGAGAATTTATAATTTCGACATTTCTGAATTATGATGAAAACAAAATGCCGAGGTTTGTTTCTAAACTAACTATTGTAAATACTTATGAGGTGGGACTATAAATAATAATTTGCCTTTATTTTATTTTAGGTCCTACTTAGTCGATTTAATGGAAACAGTGCACTTGTTTCTCAAAATGTTAGAACATTACTGCAAGAAAACTGGGCTGGTTGTTCAAAAGAAAGTCAGGAAGAAGGCCAAATCTAAGCCGAAAAGTAAGATTGTCTTCAAATAGTTTCAACCAATTTTAAATTGCCGTGTGGTGCCGATTGCGAATAGCACCACCCCATTTCTACCCGTGAGTTTCGTAGTAGGTGAAATAGGGATATTGACCAGGGGATGGGCAGCAGCGTCCTTCTGAGTACCATAACACCTACTACGATCGCCAATATGCATCGGCCAAACATGGCGATTACGGTTAAACCCCTCCTTAGGGGAGATCTATTCCCAGCAGTTTATGTCTAAAGGTAGACCTGACAATCTTAAATTCGGTACCTATAATGTACGTAGTCTAATTTTTCCTTGGTAAATTACTTCCTTTCGATTCTCTCCAATTAATGAAGGTCGGACATCAGCCTTGTAAATTTCTCCTTATCCCTGGCGAGGTGGAAAATCTCCACCACGGCGCTCGTAACTGCGGTCCACTCCCAAATATTTCGTAGCTAGGAAATTTCCGACGGCCACCTCTACGCTTAAAATTTAAATGCACCTACATAATTATCATTTTTATTAAAAATCATCCTGGACAGTGAAGCCTTGTGCACCCAATATCGATGTGTAAACCTCATTCGAAATTCAACAAAATATTGCACAGAATTTTATACATTTACTAGCTGGCCCGGCAACCGTTGTTTTACCAAATAAATTTAAAAAAAAATAGCCTAAAACTACAACCTATTCTCAGACACACGAGATATACACAAAAAAAAACATAAATTCGGTCAAGTCGTTTCGAAGTAGTTTGATAGTAAATACTATAACACGAGATTTTTAAATATTAGATAAAATCTGTTTATCCCACAGTTTTGGCGACGTCATCAGCTAAAACCGCGTTCTAAAATTTATGGAAAATATCCAAGCCATTAAATGATAAATTTCTAATGTGTGTAATGCACTGGTAACAACGATAGGTGGTGCCATACATCACGATGAGCGTTACTGCCGACGCAGTGCATAATATCATCATACATTGTGTTTATGCTTAGGCAACAGATTATTGCCTCCTCGCAGTTCAGCCGATATGTAAGTGGCTCACAGCATCGATTTACCAACATTTATAATGTAATCGAAGGTTGTGAAATGAGCGACTGTTTGTTTGAGGGTTGAAATGGAAAAAAACTCCACCTGGTTATACTTAGTCGTTAACAACTAAAATGCATTTAAGACGCTGACCTTCCCCTCTTCATTTATTTCGGTCCAAATAACAGTTTCAAATCCATTACTTATCGAATTATGGTTTAACATAAATTACCATAACATTTGAAAGCCAAATTCCTTATTTATTACTCACAGTACGACAACCCACCTCAAGACCTTTCACTTATCTGTTAACAACCCCAAAAAAAAAAACAAATGACCCTCATTTATTTCCGTACAAAGCTTAAATCGTATAACTACTTTTAAAAGTAATTTACGGTCAGATGTGATAAAAGAAGGGAGAGCTAATTAATATTGTGGTTCAGAACAAAAGGCGGGTGTACAAAAGCCTAAGGTCGCGGTGTCGGCCGCATGGGAGGAGGTGGGGGCGCAACTGGCCGCGGTGCTGAGGTCGGGCGTGGACGAGCATCCGCCGCCCTTCGACGCCGCGTCAGACGTGCCCATCGACCAACAAAAGTATCACATTTTTATTTCATTTATTGTACTTTTTTAGGGTTCCGTACCCAAAGGGTAAAAACGGGACCCTATTATTAAACTCCACTGTCCGTTTGTCTGTATTTCTTTATCTCATGAACCGTGATACCTAGACAGTTGAAATGGTCACAGTTGATGATATATCTACTAAAAACAGAATAAAATAAATATTTAAGAGCGGCTCCCATACAACAAACGTGATTTTTTGCCGTTTTTTGCTCGATGTCTAATGTTGTATAGATAATGGTACGGAACCCTTCGTGCGCGAGTCTGACTCGCACTTGACCAGTTTTTTTAGCTTTTGTTCTTTGCCGTCATTACGAGTTGTTTAATGTAGATATATAGTTATTTAGACAATGAAGACAATGGAATTTTCTAATAATGTAAATTGTACCTAAACAAAGCGAATACCTACTGAGATATTGACTGATTTTCCCGATCAAATATTTTGCTGGTATTGTATTTATTTAGGTACTCGGTGATTATCAGGAGTTCGTAATTAACAATATTATGAAAGTACATAGGTATTCAAAATTAAAACACGCATTATTATAATATTTGGAATTGAGAGGTAACCAAAATACACTATTTTATGTAAAAACTAGCCTGTATTTTATTTCCATAACAATATGTATATAATACGGATATCTTTAATTTATAGAGAAAACTGTATGAAGAATGTACAGAAGTTGATGAAAGAATACAAATTTGAAGATGCTGTCGGCATGTTTAGAGCTGCAAGGTACGTAAAGATGTTTCCACACTGACAATAGTATCCCTGTTGTATTTCAGCAAAGAAAAAAATCCAAATGTATTTAAGAACCATTTTAGGGTTCCGTACAGTCTGTCTGTCAAGACCCTTTATCTCGGGAACGCGTGGAGGTATCGAGTTGACATAAAAAAAAGACAAAACAAACTCAGGTCTACAGTCCCTTGTAGCTGTGAAAAAATCAAAGCGGGATAAGCTAAAAAAAAAACTTCGAATCTCTCGATTCCTGAACTATTTATAGTATGTACACATGTACAGTCACGAGCATAAATATGTATACAGATCGCAAAATTCAAAAGCTATTTTCTCATGAAATAACTATTTCAACTTATAGATAAAACCTATTTTATAGTAGTTTGGGATCAAAAATACCCTATTCGTAACCCCATAACATTTCAATCAATAGTTTAGGAGTAAATCAGTTTAGAATGAGACCAACTGTTTACATGTTTTTGCTCGTGACTGTGCCTACAAATGTGCACGGAACCCTCGGTGAGCGCGTCTAACTCGCCCTTGTCCGGTTTTTTTGTTCTAATGATTCTGTAACTGGAGCGTTAGTTAATGTATTATTTATTTATTAGGGAAGTCTGGCCTGATGAGGGAATATTCGGTACAAATGGAATAACAGAAGACGAAGAGCTTACAATGCTTGAAACTGTTTATAACACCGACTTAGGAGTTGAGCCAACTGGTTTGTATTTTTTTATTTGATTTTACTCTCGTTCATTTTTCAAATCATGCGTTTTTAAATTAGGGACTTATTCAATATAACAGTTAGACACACTTAATAAAAACAGATTAGACAAAAAAATTAGACGTCGATTTGAACACCTTTAGGTACGGTCAGCAACGAAATCGATTCGAGTCGATTAACACTTTAGATTTTAAAATCATAATTCTTGAGAATACGGACAGGATTGAAAATCAAGATAAAATAAACTCTTGACTATGACCTGATACTGTAAATTATTTCTTACATCGTATTTGTTTTTGTGTCTTTTTAGAGAATATGAAAATGTAATAGTGTTAATCTACTTTTGTTGTACAGACCGGCGCATCAAGCCATACCAAACTGTCAAATTTTCCCAATTGAATATGAACCTTATGTTATTGTAATAAAGTTGATAAATATGGAAAACATATGAAAGTAAATACATATGAGAATAATAATATATGGAGGTGGTTTATAATCTTGTTTGATTTCAACCACGAAACAAGTTTATCTACCACCCCTCCATACTCCAGCCTGTCAAGATCACTTAACATTAAAAACTTTTGACTCAAAACATTGTAGACGGTACTTATACATCAAAAAATAAACTACCTTAGTAACTTGAGCTCCACTTAATAATACTCACAGTTTCGTCTTAAATAACACTACTTTTTCTCATGAAAAATATTCCCTTACTTTCATTTCTGTAATTTTTTCCCAGCTGTATTAAAAACATGTTTTTTTTTTCACTTTTGACAGACAATGCCGATGATGTTGATGAAACTCAAGAAAATTCTGAGTATGACGAAGAAGGTAAGTGCATGCCTTTGCCACACCCACGACACTACATATAAACGAAACGATATAATTGGCTACACTACTACCAAAATAACAGACTGTACGAATACGTGCGTGTGTGTGCGTGTCTACGCGCCGCTTAAACTATAAGCAGTTCCAAGAGCACGTTCCACGCGAGAAGAGGTGAGGAACAGTGTTTCGGAGGGGGGCGGACCGTGTCGTTACTGTACGGTAGTACTAATATTTATACTGTGCCTTTACTTTGCAAACATTCGGTTATCTATACGATGAACCACGAGAAATATAGGTATTAGGGGTCAAGTACGAAAATCGCAAAACAGAAACAATGTTAACACAATTTGCACAAAGATATTTAAACTTGGAAACTTCCAACATCTTACCGCAGACGGACCGTCTTGATTCCATCCTAACCTAATCAGCTATAAAAAAATTAGCCCGTAGAATGCAGACTCTATAGTTTCATGGGATGCTTATTTATTGTAGATGAAGAAGAGGAAGAGGAAAGAAATGCCGCAGTCGTAGAAACTGACTTCGACTTTCAAGACTTTGTGAACAGGTAAACATCATCAGAAAACTTCTTCCTTATCAAGTTATTTTAAGGATCCCTTAGCTTTTGCCTATTTAAGTATCTCCACCCAGCTTAATATTCTGACTACGTGGATGCAAAAGATATTTCAATGTTTACGTCTAGATTCTGTCACCCCCGAGTCGTAAGCGCCTGTGTTTCCCTCCTCGAACGTTACGACAAGAACCTACCTCATACGAACCACAGCATAGTCAAGATGTTGCATAGAATCGCTTGGGACTGTAAGCGGCCCGCCATGATGTTCCAAGCGTCACTTTTCCTCATATTTCAAAGGATACTCGACAATCGAATGCCGCAATTCAAGGTACGTGTTTGTCAACTGTATTTTTTTTTCTGTTTCGTTTAAGGAAAATATTTTTGTCTAAATATGTTATAATATTTTGGCGGTCCTTTGTTAGGGTGGTGATTAGGGAAGCCTTCACACTTAGCGATTGTTGACGTTAATTCGGCGAACGGTTACACTATTGCGAAGAGTACCTAAAATACGATTTCAACTAACAAAAAAAACTGTTTTCATAAAATATTTAGGAAAAATGAATTAATATCGTTCCCCTTCCCATTATGTTAGCTCTGGCAAATATCCAAGTCAACATTCATTGCATCACTTCTACACAAACATAACCCTTTTATTTATCAACTATCATTACTTCATTGCTGTCCGTAGTTGGGAAACCTATCACTTCCAAAGGGAAAAACAGGATGTTATATTCAAGCCTTTCCGAGATCATAGACTAATCTTTATGTTCCTATAGTTATATTTTAATCATCCTACATCATAATTATGAATGCTACGGGAATTTAACTTGATCCATATTAAACCAAAGAAACACAATGCACGCCCACGTCAGTTGTGAACTTGTAAAGTTCTTCAAAGGGAAGCGTGGCTAGTACTTAAGATCGATGAGCCCCTAACTTGTCATTCTATTTTTGAACCGTACACGTCATGTTATTTAAACCGCATAAGAAATAACTATTGACGCCCAAAGGTATTTTAACATAACCGCCGCTACTAGACAGGATTTCAAATAGGTACGCAAATACCTACAAACTTGCGATGTGTGGAACGGATATTTGAGCATAAGTATGTAAAGTTCTGACATTCCAATTCACAAAATCTTTAAACGAGCATTGAAATGTTTGATGTTATGATAACAACAGCTTTTAACTTGGTGTATGATCCCAACTAACGCACATTATACAGTCACAAACTAGACATGTGGCCAGTAAGTTATGTAAAAATAATGCAATTTTCCCTTAGATAAGATAAGTTCAACTGTTTTATAGCCTGATATTTTTCCCATATTACGACACACGTGTGACCAAATTTAAGCTTTTTTGCTCTGTCGTGCATACGACGTGTAGAGGGGCAGGGGATAGATTTTATCGACGCACGAGGGATGTCAGAGGTACCTACCAAATGTATCGAGAATCTAAATTAACCTGGCGCATAATTTGATTCCTATCAGCAACTGAGTAATAAAATGTTTGTCTTGATGTTACCCTAGCATCGTCCCTAAATTGAAATGTAAATAAAAACGCCGAGGAATTTTAAGTACTGCACGTAAAATGAAATGGTATCTTGTTATTTATTATCTTGTTCGTATTCAAGGAATAATATCTTTTATACTTTCGAAAGTAAATGCAATTTTTTCCGGTTGTATTTATTGAATAAGTTTGTATATTACTGTATAAACTACATTTATTTATTTTAAAAACCCTGTAGAAAATCTGCTATTTTTGTAAACAGGAATTGGAAAAGTTCGCTATATTCATATTGAGGAAGTTCACTGAAGTTGCTTCGAAGAATCCCAAAGTGTTTATTGAGCTCTTGTTTTGGAAAAATTCGAAGGATTCTCTTGATATAGAATATGGATATGATTTATATACTGATAACAGGTAAGTGTGTAAGGAAAACTATTTCATAAAATGACGTTATTTAAGTACTAAGTTAGTACCTACTTGTTAATTACAAGTTCAAGTAGGTACCTAATTGTAATAAAACTTACTGGCCCAATTAGTCACAATGTTGACCCATCTCATATTGACAGTTCCTTACGTAAGGTGAATAACCTCTTGTAATAGCATTTTCACATTCGCTATCATCAATCTTTGTCCACAGTTTCTAAACGTTTGAGCGCGTTAATTGGACAAGATAATGTTGATATAGGTCGCGTCTCTAAACTATGATTGATTACCAAAGAGGTCAAATCCGTTTTTAGAACAATTATATATTTATAGGTACACTGTATAATACAGTAAACGGGGTTAATTGGAAACACGGGTGTATAGACCCCAGCCATAAATATTAAAGTAAAGTCTCTCTATGGTATGTTGTCTGTCGATCTCATGGTCGCAAGTTCCCAGGTCGGGCAGAGTGTTATAAAACCCTGGTATTTAGCTGAATCCGATTACACTGGAAGCTGACCCCAGCAGTTGCGAAAAGGCTAGGCAGATGTCTCCGTCAGTGATTGTCTGTGGGGCAGTCTTTCTAAAGTTTGATAGGTCACATATTGATACTTCCATACTTTTAATATTATAAATGCAAAAGTAACTCTGTCTCTTACGTTTTCACGACGAAACGACTGAACCGATTTTGATGAAATTTCGTATGAAGATAGCTTGAGCCCTGGGGAAGGACATAGGTTACTTCGTCTGCATCCGCGATAACCGACATGCACGCGGACGCAGTCGCGGGCAGAAGCTAGTTTACTATAAAAAAGAAACAAACTCCATAATAATTCCATGAATAAGTAACACGCTTACGTTATTTTAATAGCTTTTTTAGAGCTCTAAGCAATGAAAGGAATGTGTTTGTGCTCCACATCTCTTTAGCGAAAAACCATTGGAGTGTTTCTTTCAGACAAAAATAAAAGTCTTCTTTACCTTGGCTATTTTATATTAATGCGAACTACAGAGAACTCGGTTTGTTTTCGTTAAATATACAACTTGTTTGACCTAAATCTACGATTTAAAATCTTAGGAAACATTTTTTGTGGTAGGGACGTACTGATACAAAATGCAGGGACACCTGTAACTTTGTTTAATGTATTCAAAGATAGTGCCAGCTGAAATGCTAGCTGGTGCTAACTTTGCCGCTATCTTGTACCTTACCAATTTCGTTTCTTTTCATCTTTATTTAAAACTTGCAAAAGTAAGGTCTTCATGATTGTACGATTGTGGTCTTCTTTTGTGCAGTAGATCTAAAATTAGTTTTATCTTACGCGTAACAATTTTTCTAGGGATAAACCCGGTAAAGGAGTTTGGTCTGAAGAACAGGAAGAAGAACTGCGTAGATTATACATGGAGAATCAAAGCAATCCAGAAACTGACCAAGGTGAGACAGAACCACATTGCTTTGCGTCATGGTTACCCAAATCTCCCCCTTTGAAATCAAATCCTCGTTCCGCCCGTGCTCCAATGTAACCAAGTATTACAACTTTAATAAATATTATATATTTAGCTGGAACAACAGAGCACTTGTTATCATACTACTAAAATTAAAATTCGCCACAGCCTGGGATTTTTGAAAGCGTGATAATTATAATAAAGGTTCAGTATAATTAGTTAGTAGCGCGATCACACGAACGAGCTTCACAACCCACATAATAATATCGGACTTATTATGTTTATGTTGTGTCATACTCACACAACACAATTTAACTAACAAACCGTGTTCCCTAATCTTGTAAAAACGTGTTTCATACTGTTTTTACCGCAATCATTACTTAGTAGAGTGCTAATGAAACATTATTATAAAACATGCTAGTTGGTTGTTACCACAAAACTCATGAAAGGACCTCAAAGGCTTGTGTTAGAAGTCGGACTAATGTGTGCGTAAACTGAACATTTGCGGTAACTCGTTCCACATATATACATTAGTACCTTAAATGACTCCTTAAGGAATCAACCCGTGGAATACATTAGGATGAATGTTGAAATATACCAATATATTTTCTTTTACCAAGATGTGATCGACTGGATTTTGGAGAACCTAATAGACCAAACAAGGACTAGACGCGGCGTGATAAAGAAATTAAAAGAATTAGGACTGATATTCCGTGCGCCGACAAAGCGCAGTCATAGAGAACCGGCCAGAGAGAAGGCACCCAAGGTTTTCAGTGAAGAAGAAGATCAACTACTCACAGAGCTGTGGGAACAATTTAAAGACGTACCTGGTATGTGATTTTATTTAAGAAATGGAACGCTAATTTATGCAAACAAAAAAAAAATAAAAGGTTTCCATTCTGTTCTTAAAAATATCTATTCAATATACTGCACAGTCTGTAGTTATAAAAAGCCGAGTTCTTTCAGATCCAATGGGCGTAATAATACCTCGTATGCCTCGCAAGCGTCAAAAGCGGAGCTACGTCGACAGATTACTGGAGCTAGGTATGATTCAAGACAAAAGGGAATGTCGCAAAAAGAGACAAAAGAAATCTAATGCTAAAAGCAGTGGCGCAGATGACAACAAATCGAACAGTAAGTTGCTAAATAAGTTCGCTTAGCGCAGTTACGTGTCCCCTCACCCCTCGCCCTCGCACCCCCATGTCATTAGACGGATTCAATTTTTTACTTATACTTCTAAAATAGCTGAGAGGGATGAACGTAAATAAACTGTCGGATAGCCATTGTTTTTGTTTCAGGGATAAAAAATTTACTCAAACTTCAGTTTCGTAAACTGATACTTTATGTAACACTGAACGTTTTACCACTCATCGCCGTCAATATTATTGTATATTATGGCCCAACATGTGTAGACTTCATTATTAATGCGTGGGTTATCCTTACACGTATCCTTTCAGTTTTCCAAGTGGGTGTATGATTTACATCGCCTATGTATACGTTGTATAAAACATAGATCTCAAAACCAAATGTTGAACGATCTTTATATATAAAAAATAAATATCTGAATTCTATGAATCAGGCATTTTGAAATGAAAGACGTCTTATATTTAGTTTTATTAATTACCGGTGTACATATATATGTTTAAAATGTTGCCTCCTTTTCATCAATAGGTACTAATGAGTGCTAATAAGTAAAGAGAATTACGTCACACACTCAGTTTTAAACTGACTGATTACGCTTTAGGTCTAAAATTAGTTAGGCAAACAAAGAACTACGTTTTAACGCCATCCCTCTTTATATCTAGAATTTTTTGATATCTGATTTCTAGACAGAATAAAAACATTATTAACCATAAACCACTATACATGGTGGATTTTTAAGAAGGGCAGGTTATAATTACAGAACCGTTATAGTTACAGGAAAACGTTCCTAGGAGACCTTCCATTGCTTTTTGAGATGTTCTGAACTGCATTCACAGATTTTAGAAAAACGGTACAGTCAGCGAAATTGTTTTTTAAATATCAACAAAAGAATTTCTATCGATCCTATTTCATGTAGGGATCAAAAGGCTGGGACCATTTACGGTATAATAACGTTCTCCTATAACTATAACGGTTAAGGTACCTTACCCTTACTGTCCTGTCTCAAAAATTGAACCTGTATAATGTCAAGTCATGAAAAAACGTTGCCAAAACGTTTATGCGATTTCCCAAAAATCTGTTTTTTTTAGTAATGTCAGGCAATTATTATCATAGGATGTATGTAACATTTGTGAATGAAAGTTTACTTTACAAACATATAAAAATCAATATTTTAGGTGAATCATCTGAATCTGATTCGTCAGACAGCGACAACTCTGGCTCTGATAACGACGTTACACCACAGCCTGTTAAAAATAAACCAGCTCAGAATAAAAGCGCTGCAAAGCCGACAAATAAAAAGAACGGGAAGCAACAGAAACGTATCGAGCTGACTGCTAATGAGATCGCTAAGCTCATGGTGCAAGCCGTCGACAGCGGTAAGTAACACACGCTTTACATTCAAAAGTCAATCGATGTCTCTTTTTTAAATAATGTTGCACATAACAGGTTGATTAACACGCGAAAGGGTATTCTGGCGTTTTTTATAAATGTGCAACTTGAATTCAACTACAAAAGTACCTATTTTTATCTTTCTCTAAAACTACATTGATTAAGTACATACTTTTAATAGCACTGTTAATAAAAACACGCAAAAACAAATGAGAAACTAAAAGAAAAATTTAAAGCTCTTTTAAAAGAGTTGCGCACTTTTTTACTTTTTAATTTGCTCGAGCAAAATCGATTTATTAGTTCTCGGGTTTCTAATAATTCTACTTTCCGCGTTATTTCCTCTGTTCGTATATGAAGTCCGAACTAATATCGTAGTTCAATAAAATGGTATTGATATAAACATTTAATGAAAACGGTTATAATAGATTTAACAGAAGCTCTGAAATGGTTGGCGGAGAGTTTGGAAGAGGTAGCGTTGGATCAAGAGGCTGAAGGCTACGATCCTGAGGGTGAAGGGATCCCACTTGTGCCGATATCACAGGAGTCTGTTGAAGCTATGGACAACAAGCTGTTTAAAAAAGTCCTGCAGGGAGTAGGAGTAGTGCCTCCTTTTGATGAACAGGTAATTATACATGACTATGCAAATCGTTCATGCAAAAATTCGTAATTTGATGTTTGTCAGCATTTACCACTATTCGACCTCCGACACCTATAGTAGGTATTTGATAAACCAAAACACTCGACTAAAATATTTCAAGTATTCATAAAGTACCTTGTCACCGTAGCCACATTAAAAGTTCCCGGAAAATCTTTTGTTCCCTTAGATAATAAATTAATCAAACCGTCGTTACAGGAAAAATACTGGAGAATACCGAGCGCCTTGCACTTTGAGACCATTAGGAAACGGCGCGAGATAATTATAAAAGCTACTAATAAAGAACTTATTATCGATACTAGTGAGGCAATCGAAGTAACACCTGACTTACAAACATCGCAAAGGGCGGACGAATCTAGCGATGACGATGATTTGTTCGATAATTTGAGGAAGATGCGGGAAAATACCCCAGAGAACGTTATAAACAAAAGTGGCGGTTCCAATGAAATAACACGTAATCGGAAGCGAATCCGCAGTGAATCTGACGACGAGGACACTAGAGGGAAGATGCAGAAAATTGACGAGGACGACGAAAATGTGGCCAATGACGATGATGACGACATTCTGTCCTTCGCTAAAAGAACGCTGCAGCATGAGGACTTGCCTGACAGCGAGGATATTATAAGTAATATTCCAAAACTGGACAGTGGTAAGTACACAGTAAAATCATTGTAGGAGTACGAAGTGTTAGTGTGGCCCCTCTGTTATTAAAAATCCAACAATACCAGCAACACTACCCCAAGCGTTCCCGCCCTATCCCGCGTGCGTCGGTCGTGAGAGATTTAAGGATTATATCACCCTTACACTACCATCACCTATTCGCCTGCAAAGCCTGGTAATTACAGTATTATCCCTTCAAATCATTCATCTTGTAGTAGAGACGGTTTAACGCGTATGCAACTGTGTGTGTAAACTTCTCAAAGGTTTTATTCGCAAAAAAAAAGTCGTTAGTATGGGGCTAACTGCCCAGAGCATACTGGGCGTACTTACTTGTTTTTTTTTATATGATTTTATTTAGGGCCATAGTCACAAATAAGACCATGCCAGCTCCATCGTAACCTAAACATGTTCTAGACCAACAATTTATAAACTAATACAGCTGCTTCCGATAAAAGATAAATGTAAAATACCTACATCTTTGAAAATAAATCAATTCGATACATCTATACAAATAAATAAAGTTGAAGTGTCTGTTTGTAATGTCAAAATAACTTTTTTTTTGTCTGTCTGTTTGTTCCGGCTAATCTCTGAATCGGCTGGATCAATTATGACGGGACTTTCACTGGCAGATAGCTGATGTTATAAGGAGTAACTTAGGCTACTTTTATTTTGACAAAAATAGAGTTCCGCGCAAAGAAAATAAAAACCCGCTGATAACCAACAAACACGCGGACTAAATCGCGGGCATCAATTAGTTGAAAATAAAAAACACTTTCACTTATCTGTTCCAAGTTTTCCATAAATAAAAGTAACTAAAGTAAAAATCACCACTTAGTTTTTAATTGTTCCTCTAAGAAGAAGTCCGTTCAATTTATTTATATTTTCTCGCTCATTACAGATAACAGCAGCGCCGAAGATAATGACGACGTAATTGTGTCGTCGAGACGAGATAAAAAGAAGCGAAGAATAGTTATCGAAGATGATTCCGATTAAATGTTGAACAATATTTTTTTTGTATCTGTATTTTATTACGAGTTGATCTTGAAAATAAAGACTATGTATTGTTTGGCTATTTTGGATTTTATTTAGATTTTCTCATCTCCATTTATAGTGTCTGGCTGACTGTCGTGACTTTAATTCAAAAGAAAACTAAAGGCTTACCTATACAAAAAATTATACTTTGCTTAAGTTACTGTTTTAAGGTCTAAAACCTCCTAAGGAAACGAAGTAGGTAGAACTATTTCCTCACTGACAAAACCCCGGACAAATGATGGTCGTGTTGTAATGTTGGTATTAAGGAAAGGAATTGTGGCTAAAAACCATTTCCTAGACAATACCTTACATCTGTTCGAATTCGACTTTAAATAAACAGTCCGTTGTGCACTTCTTATGTTATTATTTTACGTAGGAATCCAATATCATTCCGACATTGAATCGCAATATAGTCATAGTGAGCTCGCTTGCTGGCATTTGCCTTCCATTGCAAGGGATCGAGTCGTCGCGCATTCGATATTGCTAATATTGTGCAATACAACCGACTCAATTGGAAAAAATGTATTTGTGATACAGCCAATGTTTATCCAAGTAGAAGCAATAGCCTTTACTGCTTACTATCCCACAAACAATATCGATACTGTCTTACCGAACTATCCATTTTCTTTACTTAGCACAAGCTTTTCATCAATTGACAATTAATAGATATTTCTTTTTCAACGTGATCATTTTATCGGCCCGTAAATGTCCACTGCTTTACGTTAGCTTTGCGGATTATCCCAAAAGCCATCAAAATAAATGAGTATCTAAGTAATGAATTTCTGTCCTCACAAAATGAATTAAAGGTATCTTATTAATTATGATCGAAGCCTCATTCTACGAAGGTAATATGGTTTGCAGTATTAAATGTAAAGCTATAGGTTCGAAACTATATTACTGTTATAGATTATACGCTGGGGTGAGCACTAAATCTTTTCACTCAGCTATCAGATTAGCGCCCGACCCTCTCCCCTATATGTATCGTTGTTTTTCTAACATTATCTTTACATTGGGTACAAACACCCGGTACGGGGAAATGCTACCTGAAACAACATTTAAATAAATCTTACTCGTAAAAGTAAAAACACAAACTTTTAGCAGTTAGGGCTCGAGCTCTCGTAACATAAACCTACCTATTTAAAATTAAAATAATACTTTACGAAGTCCAAAACTAATAATCCTACTCCTACTTATATTATAAAATATGTGAAAGTTTGTGAAGATGTTAGGATGTTTGTTACTCAATCACGCGTAAACCGTTGAACAGATTTGAATGAAAATTAACACGTAGATAGACCATTTCCTGGATTAACACATAAGATACTTTTAATAATCGTTCCTTTTTACGCGGGCAAGGCCGCGGGCAGAAGCTAGTTTATAACAAATGTCTGAGTAGTTGCACAGTCTTTTGTAATTATTTGATAAATCACCGAAAAAAAAATTCCAACGCAACTTTTAAATATTTACTTGCTTAGGTACCCACTGGGAACTGTAACCTTCCTTCTGAATATCAAAACAAAGTATCATTTCCATATATGAAAAGCGTTTAAACATCGTGATAGGATCCACTTCGAATTTCCTACATTCACAATCGCGAGCCGAAAAAATACAAACGATCGTTTGATCGCGTAATCCCGCGGGCGATCAAGTATTTCTTATTCAAATGTAGACGGCTATTTTAATGTTCCAACAGCACGCCATCAATCTTTGCCGAGCCCGAACGTGGCCCATTACGACGCCCCCTTGCAATTATCCACTCGAATAAAAACGTTTTAAGTGTTAAATTAACGATATCTCAGAGACGAGAGCTTGTCTGACTAAGTGATTAATTCCAACCCAGAGAAATGATAGTGAACCATGGCGCGCTCTAGAGACTCACAAATCTCATTTATATCTATTACAGAACCATTCGCATGTATCTTTGTGAATACCTAAGTATATAACTTCATAACAACGATGACTCATCTTGGGAATACGAGTTATGATTCTGCTGAAAGTATTCGACTCATTACATTTTGTTTAGCTTACTCGAAACTGGGTGAACACACATACATTTTTTAAAGTACATAATATGTAGTATTCCTTTGACAGTGCTAATGGTCGGCGCATAAACTTCGCCCTTGCGTATTACAAACAGCAAGCGGCAAATCTTTGCTGCGAATGTTACTTATTTCTTGCTACCCAGTCACTTAGCTGCGTAAATATAAACAACCTTCATTCTTCTTCTTTACACGCCTCGGGCGGAGAGAAAAGAATGACAAACGAGTTAAAGAATAATGGAAAGTAAATGAAAACAGCAAAATCGCTTTTGTCAACTGTTTTTCTTCATCCATTGTCGACATTCAGAAATGTTTTCTAAAAATGTCTTAAATGCAGACTCGAAGTTATGGTGGGTGTCTACCTTACGAATTCAGAAGATGAATTTATAACAGACTTTTACAGGGAAGACGTTTCAAAGGAAAAAAAATATTTTTTACAGTAACGTTGAGGTGGCAGGGGGTGATTCTCTTTGTTATAAAACAAGTTATTCTCAAGTAATTATCATTACTGAGTTCTCAAACTCGTTTAGAAAATAGGTACCGGAACGTGCGAAGGTAGATATTATAATTATGAATACTTTTCTTCAAAGATAAGCTAATATTTTTGATCCATTATACCTACCTAGGTACTTCTTTATATAATCGTCTTGAATGTTGTCAACCGTCACAAGATGCAAGTTCTAGTGTGAGCGTAAAGCTAGGGACTAATGGACTAGCGACGAAGTAATTTAACTAAGATACACTGAATTTGAAAGGAAGTTTGGAACCAAACCAAATAGGAAAGATTACAACACCTTCATGATCCTAGTCCGTCTTTGAAATGACATTTGATGTCATTTCAACTAAAGAAGTCAGAATTGTTGTCCCAATAGGGGAATAATTGGCAATAATATTAATAATAATAAGTAAAGTAAACCTTTTGGTGTCCGAAATAACACCTAAATTTTAAGAGATTTATGAAGTTCTTAAGTACTTAGATATAGCGATAAGTAGGTAGTTACAAAAACTGCTACGAGTTATGTATCGTAGCATTTCGTAGCTCTGGAACACGCTGACGGCAATCTGTACACCAAGACACCTAGCACACCCCCTCAGGAAATTATATGAAGATGGCACGGCAAGATGACATCCTATCGAACCACTTTCATTCCAGCGCCGGAGTCCGGAGTCCGTCAGGGCTGTATTATCTCTCACCTCCTTTTCAATGTGTACACAGACCTCATAATGAGGATCACTCTTGTAGACTGGACAGGCGGCATTTCGATTGGCGGTTTAAAAATCTTTAATCAGCGATATGCAGACGGTACCTACAACTTTATTTGCTACTAGCACTGGCCATATAGAAGAACTTCTCTGCAGGATAGAAAGCGCCAGCCTCGATTTCGGACTTAAGATTAATCGCGATAAGACAAAAATTATAGTTGTCGATCGCATGAATAATAATCCGCGAGAAATAACACAAATTGCGAATTGTGATGTGGTCCAATCATTTATTCAAAAACGAAAAATTTCTCCTAGTTCCCCATAGGTATTCCTTTACGCCGCTGAAACGTGGGCCCTACGGTAAAGGGAATGCAGAAGGATGGACGCCCTAGAAATGTGGTGTTGAATATTGCTGGGCGTATCATGGACGGAGTTTCGTACCAATGAGTTTATATTGCGGGAACTCTGAATTAAACTGTCTGTCTGCTGTTGTACAATTACACATCCTAACTTTTTCCGGCCACGTATGTCGTCGGGAAGATGTGTCCATCGAACGTCTTGTAGTTCAGGGGAAAGTCGAATGTACCAGGCCACGAGGTAGATCGCCTTTAAGATGGACTGATCAGGTCAAGGCTGCAGTTGATGGCACCTTGCACGAATGCGCGAGGAAGGCAGCAATGCCACCACGATCACTCTGTCAAGAGTGACACCGACGAAGAAGACAGCTTGCAAACGACTTTTATTAAAAAAAAACTTGAAATTTTAACACATTCATGTATTTTTAAAATATCCTTACCGTTCGCATGATTTATTTATATGTAAGCAGATTTTTAGCTATAGGTATAAATATTTGCATAAAATATTTCGTGCATATTCGATGTATTTATGTGTCAAGGCATCCCAATCACACTAGATATGAAATGTACAATATGCAGTAAAAATATCATGGTTATATTTTCTTACGAAGAATCCAACAACATTAAAGAGAGGATACGAGGGTTCGCACGGAGCACCCTCAGGTAAAAACCAAATTGAATTTTCCCTCGGCCAAATAGAACGGTATCGCGTAGATAAATCTCGAAGCTGCCTCATCCCGTATCTACAGAAAACAAAGTTTAATAGAAAAGTAAATAGAAAAAGTGGAAGTGAAAACACTGAATGTTGGAAGTTTTAATTTGTGCCCGATATCCAAACCTCGAATTTGAACTTGGAATCTCGTAACTTGATTTATTGGCTTACAATCGCAGCGCTTTGACGTTGGATAATAATAATTGTGACCCGTTTTAAACAACACTGATATTAAAGTTATTGTTATTACCTACCATTTCTATCCGGTCGGGCAGGGTTGTGTTACGGACGCAAACGTAACACTTAAGAAAGTTCCTTTGAGAGAATTTAATCCAAAAGCTATAAATCGCACCTGCTGAAACCTCACTTCGTAGAAATTTATATGATGCCGTGACCAAACATGCGCAAATTTAACTCTGTACTATGTAGGTACCTACTTACCAAAATGGCATGATGGTGTCGAGGTACCTATGCACTCTCATGTAGTCAGGCTTTGACCACATATGTTTCCACTACCACGTAGCACAGATCACTTTTTTCAACCATGTGAAACAGAAATCACGTGGCGTAAGAGTTAGGTCTTGTAATCATTTCCTTATTTATTTGTTAACATAGACACAAAGACATACAGGATCCTAGGTTAGGTAAACAGGGTGCTATATTGTACATACAAATGTGTCTCTAAATAAACCAAAAAGAAATCGTAATATTATAATTTCGCGCAATCACATATGGATAACGTAAAACCATCAAACTGCAAAAAGGATAGCCATCGACCGCGCACAAGACTTCGAAATGTACTGACATCGGCATCGCCAAAAACTCAAAATATTCGAGGGTAGATTTTGTTAGAGTAAAATTGTAACTTACTACCCACATTCTATTGAAATATTATTTATTTATAACCCACCTCCTATAGATTCACACAATAACCAAACCGTAACATAGAGTTGATAATCTTGCCTTTGGTTTGAGCTGAGCGTATCGCTTGCTTGCGTGGCTTCATTAATTTACCTATTTAATTTTCGTTTGTGTATGATATCGACAGTTTAGAAGCACCTCAGGCCTTACATGAGTCTATCTATGCAGTCTATTGCAGAATAATCGATAATTATAATATCTTCATAACACTCTCCTTACGCCCGCCGATAGCAAGGCACCTACACGAGTGGTGGAGTGCATCGTGGTGTAAACGGCTTAACCTGCGAGGCTGCGACAGTGACGTATCGAGAAATGCGACAATCGTTTCATTAGTTTGAATTCTCAAAGGAACCTTAACACGATTCCGATATCTTACCGTAGTACATAGGTACCTTTGAAGATATTTATACAAGCCAATTTAAATTGTGTGATCACAATGCAAAGCGTTTCCCAGTCGTCTGTATTCTCGGCAAACCATTCCTTAGTCCGCTATCATGTATAAAAAAAATAGACATCCTGACCAAACAACAACTCGCCTACGTTCTCGTATGGCCAGTACAGATAACGAGTTGCTTATTCATTTACTACATAAAATTTTATGAAAGCAATACAAAACATTTACACAAGACACCGATATCATACTAATGAGGACCCGCTGAGCGTTACAACCTGGGTCATAATTATCTTTGTATGGGCCCTTTTAATCGAGTGCTGGTTACGCTTTACGGTATTATAAAGTTAATGTAATATTATAAGGGGTCTTAGGCAAGCGTTTAATTTGAGCGCTTCGAAGTGCCGCAGCTCTGCGGATTGGCTGGCGGAACCCTTTGGGATGCTGTGTTTTTAATGTTTAGCTACCTATAATGTGCTGAAATTAAATTATGTTCTACCTGTAGGTGTAGATATTTGAAGTTATCTAGCATTCTCCTTTTCTATATCAGAGGCATTTATATAATCAGCATCTTCAATTACATTCCTACAAATTATTTAAGTAGGTACTTAGATACTTGTTATGAAAATCACGGAGTTTAATTCCAAGCAAAGTCCATTGATAAAAAAACTATGACTGACGTGTGAGTATTTTGAATAGTACGACAAGACACGACCTTCTACTTATATAATAATAAAAAATTGGCTGCTTACCTCGGAGTCTTTCAAAAGTAATCAGCATGCAATACAGTAGTAGATATTAGGCTCTTATTTGACCAGTATTATGTAGTCTGGAATGAAACTGAGCACTAAGGCTACGATTCAGAGACGAGGCTTAGCGTAAACTTAAGCTTTAATCAGTCAAAATCACACAAATGTTTTGATTTTGACAAAGCAAAGCGTAAGTTTACGCTTAGTTTCAATGCTGAATCTTACACAAAATGTGTTTTAGAAAAAACGTAAAAAAGGCAAACTGTTATTTTGAGCTCTTCTCATTTATGACCAACACTATTCTATCCTCTTGTGTGTCGTAAAGCAACTGAAGTTACAAAGGTGGACGAGACTGTAAACTAACATCACACTTACACCTAACTCGCCTGTCTAGTTCCCTGATTATAACAAAATAACTAACACACAGTCCCAGAGACTTACCTCCACGACTCACAAAGGATGTCGGTAGGCTAGAAAAAAAGAATACGTCCTAAATAGAGCCTTTCAAAACATTACGTCATCGCTTCTGCTTCTGTATCAAAATACTTTATACAAATAACCGACAATATGGCCATAATTTTATGTATTCTGGACTATAATAACAAACCGTGGGCTTAATAGGTAATTGGTTTAATGAACACACGCTAATCGCTGTTACCTATACGAGTATGTAGATAAGTTTACTGATCCCGTTTTATTTTGTACCTACTGTGCGCGATATCCGATAATCTTTTCATATCGATAACATTTTCACATTGTTCAGTATTCATAGTAGATGGTACAAACAGGTAGGTATACCTAACCCAGTAAAATAATACACCGACATCAAAAAATATTCGTCCTTTATCCGTTTAATAACGTTGAAGCGCGCCTAAAAAATAAAGTGGGCGTTATTCTCGCGCGAGAAAATAAAAACTATTTTTCTTTCCTAAAGCTCCCGTGGAAGTTGGAGTGCTTATTCGCAAGTATAAATTTCTGTCACACGTAGCTATAGGCACTCGTGAAAGTTACTAGGCACAGATAGCTATAAAGACAATCTGTAGACGATCACTCTTCACAAGCTTATCATGTGGGTATAGACAAGAGCCTATATCTGTGATAAAATATTATTTACCTAAGCTCACCCATAAGTGGACGCACGTATTTTAGAGATTGAAGAGGTAGGTTAAGTAGATGTCTGACTGTGACGGTGATGACAAATCTGGGGCTTGTCGCAGCAAATAATTAAAAAGTTTGAAATTCATTTGAGCGGTGTTAGGAGGTCGAAGAGCGACCGCGCCTGTCAGAAAGTTGTGCATTAACTTTTCATTTGCAAGTTTGGAGCGAACCTCGCGAGCTATCGCGGCAACTTCGCAATTTCCACTCATTCACGATATGTAGAACATGTAATGGTGGACTAGTGGCCTAAGTTACAACTACTTAGAGTGTTCAGTGCTTATTACATATTCCCCTTTAGGTACAACCGCTAAAGATAGAATAAAATATAAGTTATTTTACTTGATAGATTGAACATGATAACTTTGACGTAGGTGGATACAAGTGTTTGGGAGTAACATAGCATTGTGTGGGATGAGAGATAAGCACTAGCGATAGGATAGACGTGCAAATCAAATTACAACCTACGTGAGTCTACAACTCTACATACGTATTCGTTTAAATTGGTTTACCAAATTATTACGATCTGCATCATGTTTGAAGGGTAGTTAATTGAACATGTTGTTTAACAAGTACCTATATATATTTGTCAGTCTCGATTCAATTGTTATGTTGAACGACATCTTCCCGAGGATTTTAATAACTTCATTTAACTTTCGTAAATTAATTTTCATTTGATCATTTTATTGGGAGATGAGTTATAATTGAAGGGGCGCAGCGCAATCGCTCGGGATCCACAAACGGAATAATGTCAAATCAATTAAAAGTTGAATTCGGCGGGCAGCGCGCCAGGCTCCAAAGTTGATTCATTAGTAGTGGGCGCCAAACCTCTTTCTCTGTCGGCAGCCACCAAGTATTCCACAATATTACGAGTTATCTGCGCCGCGCAGCCCACCACCACTCGCATACATTCAGATAATCATTGACTGAGAACGTATTTTATGAGGGATTCCAAACTTGTAGTTCTTAACCAATAAATACTGCAATTACTTTCAGATTCATAACTTGTGACCATCCTTACCACGGCCATAGCAATTACAATTTATCGTCGACGAGCTATATGTATAACTCTGTATAGGTACGAATATTTAAATCTAAGCTTAATGTTATTTTAACAAATACTCGTCAAAATCATAATTAAATTACATTAGGGGTACTAAACAAAAAGTAACTACGTAACTTAGTATGTTTTCATTGGTGTTACATTCATATTCCTCAGTAACCGTAGTCCTCGAGTCGTGTGGCGCTGTTTCCTTAGCGAGCGCAATAACATTTGCATAGGTCCCGTCAACTGCTGGCGTACTCATAAAAGTAATACGAAAGGGATCACACTTGCGCTCCGTAATAGTGAAACTTTTCCGGGGATCAGCGAAAGTAATTCCCTTCTCTGACTTTGCTAAACAGGGGTTATTTACAATACCAACCCGTTACAGGCTCTCACGTTAAGCGTCGACGCGAAAGGGCAACAGATGTCGACGGCATAAACCTCACTAAAAATCGCTCGTAGAAGGAACCTACACCATAAAATGAAACAAAATATTTTTACGTGAAATTTTGCCTAGGTAGGTACTTAAAATTGTAAAGAAAAACTCGCTCAGTTATTTTAACTTTACAAACATTTAATCCGTTGCTTATGTACCTGCCACCAAAAACTGATTTAAACAGGAACCAAAAATTAGCGCCTGAAAAAGTGAATATAATACAAGTTAAAGGCTTATCCGCCGCGAGCGATTTATTCAAACGACCAATAAATATTCAAGAGTAATTAACCACCGCGCCGCGTCGATACAGAGCAGAATATTTTTAGCTGCCGTCGATTTTACGTTAATCCTCGCAAAGGTAGATTACGAAGTGTTCCTAACTCCATAAAACGCCGCCGGAAAATCCATATTTTATCAAAATGAAAGTAAAAGAATTTTTTGAATTAATTTTTCTTTCTATCTTTTCAAGCGCCGCTGTGTACCGCAAAAATTCAAACAGTTCAGTTAACAACCATTAAAAAGGAATCCCTTTTTAATTATAATAATAAATTGAATGTTTCTGTGCAAAAATAAACATATAAAATCAACCCTGCATGTGCCTTCCTCAAAATTAGGCACTTGTAAGCACTTGGCACAACAAGTAGAGTTTGCACACGGAACCTCGTGTCTATTCCGTCTGACGGGAGCTCAAAAGATTTCAGCTAACGTTGCCTGTGTGCTCACCGTGCTCGGTTAGCTCGCTACCCTATTGTTCGTACACATCAACCGTCTTCGTACAGTCGTAGCACTGCGCTACGATAACTCTACGAACATGCTACGAAAAAGGAAACCAGCCGAACCTACATATAAGTAATGTTTGTTTGTGATAGCCTTTGGCCAATGTGCCACGGTCTCGTTTTATCTCACTCGGGCGTACTTATTCATTAAATAGTAGTGGTTTTCCATCGAACACAAAATTGGTTTGAACCGTAATGCACAAAGAGATTACAAACAATTGATGCGTTAAAAATTCACAACCGATACCGGTTATAAAGTGATATGAAGTACAAAGTAGCAATACATTCCCATCGCCTGTCCCGGGGGACGGTTTTCCGGAAATCAAGCTCTCGTGAAAAACATTTTACAATTGTTAGTTTCTGTGTTGTTTGGTATTTGAAACTGGTGGTGCGGCTACACTAGTTATAAAATAAATGAATATCGTTTTCAAAACGGTTTTATAACAAGATATACCCATAACAACTATATAATATAGTTATGATTTTCCTGATAGTCGAGTGTACGTACAGACAATGCCACCAACTGAGTAGGTACCCCTATTTTCGAAGGAATTTTAATGTGTGAGACATTAAAATTCCTTCGAAAATAGGGTTCATCAGCCGGTAACCTCATTTTCGAAGGAATTTTAACGCTGTCCATCCATAAAATTACCAAAATATAAGTTAGAATGTACCTTCTAATGTACTTTCTTATTGACACAATAAACAATTTTGTATTTGTATTGTACCTTAATATTTCTTTTTATTTTACGTGCGGTCCTGTATCTGAGACACGTGCTACAGAAATATATTATTATTCTCTCGATTGCTTGCGATCTGCTTGGGTTATCTTTCTGCCGTCCACGTTAAATAAATAATGGCACGTATACCTAGTACCTCCATACTACAGTGTAAAAGTACAGTGTAAAGCTACTTCTCTCGAAGTCAGTAGACCAAATATTGCGGAATAATAAACCCGGGATTTTCCGAACGTAAAAGTGAAATCCAATATTTTAAAGTAGACGAGAACCCTTATGACAAATAGAACACTCACTATTGAGAACCAATGACCGGGAAAATTGGGTTATTATCTTAACTAGGTCTCTACAGTTTCAATAAAACAAATTCTCGTGTCGAATGTTCATTGGAAGTAGATATTTTATGTAACGTTAAACTTTCTGAATCATGTTATATAAGGTTTGATTAAACTTTATGTTGCTTTAGGCAGAGATTACCCAATAGTTGGGGAGTTTAAGCCTGAAATAAAAACGTAATGTTTCAGTCGCTTGTCTTCTCGCGTAAGAGTCAACTTAGAGAAATAGTAATGCCGTGCTTGTGCGACGTGCTTGCTGCCTACGTACTAACACAAGGCAGCTCTACTCGGGCCCAATCTGGTTCTTTAAACACAACACTTTGCTGAAGCTGTATTTAACGCGAGGTGCGAACTCGGTAGGACCGAGTTCGCACCTCGCGTTAAATACAGCTTCAAGTTTTCCTAGAAAAACAAGAACTTAAGGTAAGAGAAGACCCATTTCTATTCACAGAACGTCGGTACCTAACAAACAATCGAATAACGTGCAAAACTTGAGTTAAGTTCTAGGCAATGTTTACATGAGGAAAGTAATATTTTCTGAGCGGCTAACACAAACAAACATGTGGTAAACACAACCCCGAAAGTAGTGAATAGACGTAGTTATAGGTAGCATACGACCACGTCATTCAGGGAAGCAATCACGTTAATAGTGACAGTTCCAACTCAGCCGCTATTCATAATACGACTTTTATTTGTTCGGACGACCAACACTAATGGACCGCGCTAATTAAATGGGCGGCTACCATCTAACAGTACAATGTCTACACTGAACGTATACAATGTAGTATTATACACGTTTGCATATTCAGTGATTACCCATTGAATTCTGATTAACGTTATTGTAGGACCGGCTCTCGTCCCGTCTCGAGTGATTTTCTGTGTCGTGTGTGTGTAAACGTCTACCTACGTCGTATGTATACTGTACAAGTTAATAATCCTTACTAATCATGCGCGTATGTATTATGTAAGTTTAAGGTCTATCTATCTTCGAGATTAAACATGGCTACATTATATTTAGCTCCAAGATAAACTTTGGTTGGAGTAACTTATAATAGTTCTTAATACAGTAAATTAGTGGGCTAGACTTACTTTATTTTAGATTAATTGTTTGGTAAATCAACTTGTAACAGTATCTTGAAGAAAATTAATAGTTCTTCCAGAACTGCCTTAATGTTAATCAAGAACTTTGAAACTAGTTTTCTAATAAATGTCGTGACAACTATGACAAGTGAACAGAAATATCTGTTATCTTGTTCACCAGGTTTTGTGCGATATGAAGACAGAAACACTGGTGTAATTAATCAATGACAATAGTTTATGAAATCTGTACTTTGTGTTAGTTGTAGCTGGAACAATGGTAAAGCCAGTCGTAATATGATACTTACCCTAAAATTATTTTCTTGTCAGAATAGTTTTCCTGAATAATGTTTTGTTCCTTGATGAAGTCTACTTATACCTAAATTGAGTTCAGTTCACCGTCCATAAGTCAACAAAGTCCGCTAAGTCCACCTTTCTACTTTTATGCATCAGCTTGAAGTATAAAATAAAGAAATTGACCAAAACTGTACGTCAATATCGACTGTCCTACTATATCGATTTATTTGATTTACTATGTCAAATAAGTAACCCTAAGTTTCCTCAACGCTTGTAACTTAGATACGCTTTAAATACGGTGTAAGGAGTCGGACGAGCAGTCGGGGCCGAGGTCGCTGCAGAGATCCTTCATTCGTTACGTACGTGATGGGACTGACCGACAAGATGGCCGCTAAGGCCAGTGCTGTGGCCTGCAGCTTACGATACACTATCGATCACGCGCTAATACGACATTGGTAATCCCAGTAAGAGCCGCCTGAAACGTGTTGCTACCAACATTTACTTTATTTGAGTGATCCCTTCGCTACCTTGTTTACACTACACTGCTTTAACACTTTCCAATAGTTTCAGTCTTCATTCGTATATAAATAACCAATCAAAACCTGCTTCCAATCTTTTGTAGACATTTTTACGTTTCACTAACTACACCGTTAAACTCCAATGAGCTATGATATTCGAACAACACTAGTCTCGGCAACGAAGCGGTGCACCTAATGGATTTTTATTTTATTTCGTTGCAGTTACGCGAGCCAATTAATTTTGTGCAAGGGCATCAAGAATACTCATCGTCTCTTAAATGAATTTTAATCGCAAATTCTTGAATACTCGTTGGAATATTTGACTTCAACGTTCATTTACCGTTTTTTAAGCCTTAATGACATTACCGGTTAAATCACCCTGTCTTCCTACCACTATTACAAACGCGAAAGATGAATTGATACATGTCTGTTACTCTTTCACACTTTTACGGTATTAGCTGAAATTTGGCAAATTATACAAGGTGTTTATTTTTATGTCTCGTAACTCTAGGGTATGAATGAGACCATATCAAAGAATCAACTAACATATGAATTATTTTTCAATGAAGTATTTTTATTTTTTTCATATAAAATAATTTAACAAAGTCACGATTATTACTGTAAAACCCCCAAGTTACGTGAAGTATGACAAAGTCGCATTTTCTTAGCTTTAAACTGATTGAATTGAATGATTAGTTTGAATAAAAAATGAATTACTCGTAGTTATCAATGAAATTTACACACAATTATGATTGATGATTAGTATAGTACAAAACTATGAATATTTGGACCACATAATCTTTGGACTTTTTGTTTTTTATTTTTACTTATATAGAATATAACCCTAGAGTTATGGGATATAAAAAAACAGGTTGTATAGGTATTGATTTAACTAAACACAGGATAATTTTTATCCCGTTTTTGTGTTCCTGTGGGATGGATTAATTCTGAAGTCTACTCAGTCGAAACTCTCTAGAACAAACTAGTACCTATATTCTTTTTCCAACTCAATACCTAGACTCTACTTGGTACATCTCGCTTCTAAAAGGTCATATAATTTATCTCGAATTGTGGCTAGAGATAGGGAACATTTTGTAGAAAAATAATTGTACCTACATTTTAAAGTTTTCAGCGTGGACATTCAAGATATACTCTCGTACATCCACCGTACTGGAGAATTTAACTTAAAAATTATTCCAGGCGCATCTTAAAATTCAAGCTCCGTATTTTCGTGTGTTGCCACTTCATAAAAGTGGTGTTTTACAAAGAAATTGTGTCAGTGGGAAAACACGTATGATGAAAGGCAAGCTGTAGAATCTCATGCTACAAAGCATTGCGGTAGTGTTCAGTGACATACAATTACCTTCGTCTATCACATACATGTAGCCTATGGTTGTTATCAGAGATACCTATCCGACTTGTTATCAAAAGATTTACATAATGATGTTATTACACCTTCTTTAGCTACAAATAAATAAAATTGAAGTGTCTGTTTGTAATGTTAAAACGGCTTTTTACTAAATGCTTTTGAATATTTACACTGTACTTAATTAATCAATATAATTATTAACATCTTTGTCTGTTTGTTCCGAGTAATCTCCGAAACGTCTAGTCCAATTTTGACGGGACCTTCACTGGCAGATAGCTGATTTTATCAGGAGTAACATTAACCTTTAGTAGGTAAGTCCTAAAAATAACAACAGCTGACAGGGTTGCCGTCAGAGAAATAACTATTTTTTTTACTACTAATCTCCTGAGTTTCGCAATAACATTGTAAGCATATAGATAATAACATACCTACCATGACACTTAAATACAACAAGTGAAGTGACAATAAAATGACTTCTTTGTATTTTTATGAATCTACTTAGGTAATTTGTGAGTGGAATTCAATGGACATTTTATATACGACCTTTTGTTGGAGGTTATTGCCTAGCAGATCAATTTAGTGGGTATCTGCAGTTTTACATTACCTCAGGCACACCTACGTCACTCCATACAATCGAAACGATTTAATTACCTACACTACCACCAAAATAACAGACTGTAGACGTACAAATACGTGCATGTGTGAGCGTGTCTACGCGCCGGAGGCTCGCCTTGAACTAAAAGCAGTTTCGAGAGCTGGTTGTCGCTACTGTACGGTAGTACTAATATTTATACTGTGCCTCAGGTTTATCACAACTACTTATTTTACTAATTTTCATTTTTAGTGTTACTAAACTACACTCACACTAACCCAAGCCTCATCAACAATATAGCCTAATAATAATATGCTATGTGTTGCCTGTGGAGGCGCGACAAACTCGCAACCCGGCTCGTTTGCTGTGTCTACTCGTTTGCGCCTTGTCTACGTGACGGGAAATAGGCCGCGAGCTGCACGTAATTTGAACCAAAACATACCATCTAGGTATAACACAAACGAGCAGTCATTAAGCACTTACGTCATGACTTTGGGCTGGTGTGTTACTACTCGCAGAATGTTGTAGATTGTTTTAAAATTACTGTAACCTAAAAGTTTAGAAATAAGTTACAAGTTGATAAACTTTTAAAAGTCAATGCCAACTCAGTTCAATAAGTTGTATTTATTTACACAACATTATACAGATGTGTTTTAAAGCCCCAACATTGTTAGCATTGTATTGTTAGTTGAGGATCAACAAGCCATCTCGTACATTTTTATGTACCTGTTCGCTTGATCTCGCAATCCCACAGACAAGGGATTGATTTGTTCCTTAAGGATTTCGTCCTTGTCTCGTACTTGCAAGGCAAAGTTATCTGTCGGCTTAGATGTGGCTACCTAAGGGGTGAATTTTTATCCGTCCCTCTTAGTATTCCAAGGCTGTAGGCTTATAATTCGCTTGAGGGTAAGACCGCAAAGGGTAGGCGACAGAGAGGCGCCCGCACGTCTGAAGGGGCTTCCTCAGGGCTCGCGCTGTCATTCCTTGTAAAATAGTCAACCGTGAGGGGAGACAAAGGAAAACCTCATACAACTATAATGTAATTGCATTATAAGCAGCTTACCGTGTTTCGGTGATCGATTCTTACTCTGGCCAAAATATCACGTCGGTACCCACAGAAGTTTCAGTAGATGCCGTAAGTCTTTGAATTTAGTAAAGTACTTACTTTTTTACGTATAAAGATAAAAATCTTTGGCTATAGCATCGCAGTCAAAACTTGACTCCGTAAAAATGTTTAATCTTTCAGATGAGAACATGAGAACATTTCACAGCGGGCGGCAACAAAAATTTGACCGACTCCGACATACAAAACGATCGTAACTTTAAAAATTAATGCTGAAATTTTATTTATAAAGCATAGCTATAAGTTTTCCTAAGCTCAATTGGCTGAGTCACAGTCGCGAGTGTAGTTTCGGATATAATAAATGTTTTACAAGATAAATTTAACTTGCAACATTAGCACCCTCTGCTTCGACACAGCGATTACACAGCGAGTGCAATTTTTCACTGTTGCCCACCCCTGCTGGTACGGCACAATTTATGACGCGAAGAATGATTTTTCAACATCCGTAAGTTAGATTTATATTTAACAGCCGAAAAGAGCCTGAGCTAAATCACCGATAAGGGGAATATAAAAACGCTGAGTCAATTGGGTTTCGCTATGTATGGCACAAGTTTACGAAATGCGACGTCGCGCCCCGGGAAAATACACATTTATCTGTATCTGTTCACTATTTTAATATTGCTTTTTATTATTATTGTTGTTTACTGTTATTGGTTAACTTTTTATGATGTGCTCTAAGCTAGTAAAATATTTGTTGTGAATCTGACTGTTGGGAAAAGCCAAATCAACATTCGTCAACCATCACTCGAACCAAATTATAGATCGGTGTGTCCATTTTTATCACTCAAATATCGCACATTAATTTGGTAATTTGATAAAATTGATTCGATACAACTCAAACATAGAGCTCGGTATCCACCACACGCAGCCAATTAATTGAACCGAGAGTGAGATAAATGTAAGGTAATTTATTACAATTCGAGCCAAACGGCTGTCCCATTACATTTAAAATATAGCACGTTCACACTTTAATAAAATCGTTGTTTCTTAATATCGATGTTTCGATGTATGTGTACTAATCTGCTAGCCTTTTCCCAACTATGTTGGGGCTGGCTTCCAGTCTATGCAGAAGCAGTTGAATACCAGGGTTTTACATAGAGCGACTACCCATCTGCCCATCTGTACGCTGCACCCAATGACTGGGTAACACGATACCCTTTGGTGAGACTGGTTATCAGACTACCCAGAACGACTGTCAAAGATCTACGTATTACAGCTGGTACCAACGGTTTTATGTGCTTTCTGAAGCACGGAGGGGTCTCGGTATAAAATATGGATGGTCACCCATCCACGAAACGAAAGCGTAGCCAAGACCGATCGATCCATATGGGGTTTACTTAGCCACGAGCCCCCTAAAAAATAATATTAGACAAGTAGTAAATTACCTAATTATCACGGTATTAAGATAGAGATAGCCAACTTCTTTGGCAGAATTTTGCTATCATTAATAAATGTTTCCTAGAGAATAATATAATAATAATATTAATGAGGATCGTGAGTTCAATGAAGGCTTAAGTAGTGAGGTATCTATATTGCCTACATGAATATTATACCTCGATGATTATGAAGACATAGCAACCGCACAAATTAAGATTGTGTAAACATCAAAACTCAAGATCCATCCAACCTTCCGACATAATTAAATGTCAAAGAAACGTATTTATCACTGCAGGGGCTTTAAATTAATGAATTGAACAAGTAAAAAAATTATAACATTTTATAAACGGTTGAATTTTCCCTTTTAAATTATGGGTTGTTTGTGTGGCAAGGGAAGCATTACAAGTTTAATAATAATAATAATAATAACGTAGTTCAAAACGTAACGTAGTTTCAAATAAGCACGAGTTATTTTAGATTTACCCTTTAGTTTACCTCCTCTATGTTTTGACATATCGGGATAGTTTCACAGACCGGCCTAAGTAAACAAATCAATTGTCTATTTAACATAACTGGGGCGAATTGGGGATGTGTCGGCCGCAAGTCTGGTCCTCTCAAATTGAGGGCATGCAGACGACGCCACTACACTCCAGCATGACGCTCAACGAGATTTATGACGATCTAGTGCAAAATGATAGAGCTATAGTGGGAAGGACTAAACGTCTAACTAGAATATTATTAACGGGAACGATTTAGTAATGATGTTGGTCTTTAAATTTAATAGTCAACGACCTCAGATTATGAAACAAAAGGCAGATAGACCGCGCGTAACACTGAGAGTGGAGCCAAAAAAGCAAATACAAATTCAAAAGCACACCAAACCTACAATCTCGTGATTGTATTCGCTTTTGAATTTGTATTTGTATTGGGATTTGTTTTTTTTAACCAATTGTAGGTATTCGCTTTTGAATTTGTATTTGCTTTTTTGGCTTCACTCTCAGTGTTCCGCGCGGTCTATCTGCCTTTTGTTTCATAATCTGAGTGTACGATTATACTATTTAAAATGTAGGTTAATTACCTAGTAGGTAGGTACATTGATATATTCATAAATATATGTTAAGTTAGGTAATATAACGACCGGGAGTGATTCAAACTACTATATTATACGGAATTGACTACACAACTTATACTACGCATATTATTTGTACGGCTGTGAAGTTAATCTTAATTCAAACAGAGTTTATCTCATAGTAGAAACTAATACAAATGAGGTTGTATTTCTACAAACCGGCGAAATTCATAAAGTATTGTTAAAATCTTAGATTATTAATAGATCTTCGCGCGCTCTGACGCGCGGAAGCCTAAGTACCTATCAATAATTATCTAAGGTTTAAATATTTATGTTCTCCTAAAATGACTCATTCGGTCTTTGAAAGTAAATCACCACAAGTCACTACGAAAAGCATTATAGAAAGAAACCGAAAGGCCCACATATAGCACTATTAAATAATTCCCGTTAATTACCGCCCTGCATGCAAACGTCCCTAATTTCACGTAATTCGACACATTTACTTCTAATTGAGAATACTAATATTAGGTCATGGGTATATTGGCTGTCTCACAGGAGCACTACCGAGAGAACGTAATTAGCAGTAAATCTAATAGATTTACTTCTACAATAAATTTTCAGGAACGTAAACGAGTATGTAATTAGGCGCTTGAGCGTGTAACAAAATCTAGTTCATAATACGACCATACAATGCTCATGAAAACGGAACCTACGTTTTGTGCGAAACTGCGAAAGTAGCACATAGCAATGCTATTGATCGACTGTTGCAGCAACACATGGCGCCTGATATGTGCCGATAATATGGACACCATAGTCCTGCCATAAACTGCTACTAAACGGCCGCTCGGAAATATAACGGCATGGTTTTACGTTTACTGAAATGTAGTGTTTGCAACATTTTGTAGTAGAATTTTGCTATAATGTATGTAGCATTTTGTATAGAGTAGCACCTGATCTTTTCTTTAGTAGACTCAGATGTGGACTTATAAATTCTGTTTATTTAATTTGTTGTTTTCTAATCAACAAGCACGAAAGCCTAACAGCTAAATGGAAAGCGACTGCGTAATCAATACAGTTGTCCACGGAAGGCACGGACTTAGGTGCAAAGCTGTACGTCAGTAGATAAACAAAGGGCCGACACACATAAAAGCAGTACAGTTCGATGCCGTCTCGCAACGCACTACTGAGCGTAGGTACGTGTCCGTGAAGTGACCAATTTTTTTCTACTATCATGAGCCGTTGCTGGATGTGAGGCGTTGCAAATTTTTGCAAAACGGCGGGCAGTGTTGCCTATTTTGGCGGTGCGGTGTCGCATCGATTGTGTGTCGGTCCCACGTCGGCCCTACAATCTCATAATATATGCATATTAGGTAGTACATACGCTCAATATTAATATGTATATTGTATTATTTGAAACTGATTATAGTGATTATGAATGTAAATTGATTAAGTTCTTCTAAACTTGGTCGCCGTTCCATAGCTATTCGTGACAGTAATAGCCTGATATAGCAGAATTAGCTTAGAGTTCGGACGTGATTGTTAACCTAGTTTCATTCAAAATTAAATATTCCGAGTGCAGTGGTCTGCGGTAAACGCTAGATAGGCTATAAAATATATAATATATTTTTATAGACAGTCATCAAATATTGTTAGAGAAATTGCAATGAAAGATTTTTTTTTTGTCATAATTACCTATTTATAGTCGGGAGTAGAAAAACGCTGGTGCCGAGGAGCTATGTTTTATTTTCCAGATTAAAAACTTATAGTTCGTGCGCCCACATCCGTAACATGCCTTTTTTCTAGGTATTTGACAAATTACCTACTACTGTCAGAGCTTTCTCAAACTTGTTTATTTCTCGTGATTGTTTAAAATTATTTGAATACAGTTCCTATTGTTGTTAAAATAAAAATGCAGTCATCATTCAGTATTTTTTTCTATCTACAGTATTTTGTGGCTTCCCCCATGTGGCAAAGGACCTGTATATTTGAAATTAAAATACTTACCTACTTACCTACTTTTAGTCAAATTTAAACCTGAAAGTAGGTACTTAGGTAGCTAGTACTACCTACTTTAGAAGAGAATCACTTTTTTCACTTTTCAAGATATTCACCGTTTGCAAACTTAACACCTCTCTCTCGCAGCAATCGATTGAGCCCGCAGCACAACTGGTCAGTTTAGAACAGATAAGTTACTCTCCTGTTTTAATGACCTAATTTAAGTTAGTTGTTTAGAAAGCGAAAAAGTAAATAATTTCATTTGAAAACACGGGTAAAAGACAGTCTTATTTAATCTGTCATTAAAATGCAGTAAAGGAAATCATCCCAAAGACTTGTGGTTTCTTTAAGAACGTTACTCGTCCTTCAAAAGCAATCTATAACCTTCAGTGACAAGAAAAAGGTTAAATGTGTAAATAACTTGTAGATGCTTCCCTAAACGTACTTGCCTACTTATCTTATTTAGGATGTTTGCCGAAACCCGCTTCAACCAGTAAAACATTGCTTCGTAAGAGCTCGGTGACGCTAACTTAACACTATTCGGCAAGTTCGGAGCTATACTGCATGCAAACGTGTATTAAGTACTTATAATAAGAATATGGTATGAGAGGATATTAGATTAAAAATGAGCGTAATTATCAATATTTTATATTGTAAATAGTCCGCGACTTCGTTCGAATCCGCGGACATTCACCGGCAAAAGCAAGTACCTACCTATTTTCATAAAATTAAAGGGAATATTGTGAATCAAACCATTTCATTTCTCTAAATACTATCGTTAAATGATGCCGTTTAAACAAGTAAAGCAATACCAAACTGACCAGGAGTTTAATGCCAGTGTTTCCTCGATTCACTGCGTCCGTTTACCGAGCTTGTTATTATCAAAACGAAAATGAAAATAGAATTTCCACTTCAATAATAAATACGAAGTCCTACCTACGTTAGCAGTTGTCGATTGTCATTTCATTGCGTTTTCGAATTTCGTAGTAAATATGGTGTACCAGTATACTTTAACAATAATCAACTGCGATATGTTTCCTGGACATTGAAATCCATATCAACGGTTTCTCTATTCTAAATAGATAGGTAATGATGCTCTGTTAAAACTATTACTAAGAAGTTACGCATAAGTTGCAGAAAACGTTTTCCACTTACATACAGTTAGATAGAAACCAGATAGATTGACGTCCAATAGGTATGTCATTTGCTGAAATTCGATTCTCACCTCACGTAGCCATAACTTTAACAGTTGAAGTCATAAAATAGAAACCGTAGGTAAGAGGATAGACCCGGGGATGGAGGCAGGCCTCATAAAATTTTGCATGTTCCGTAGATCGCGCGCCTGCTCAAGTAGAAAATTTCACTCGTACACGCCAGTACGCAACATTTACGACTTTTTCATGACGTTATACAAGACTAGCTGCTTGCACAGACAACTATAAAATCTTACGCTTTCACGACTTTTTCTGTTTTTCAAATAAGAATTACCTGGAAGCGAAAAACTTGTAGTTTGAAAGAGATGCTGTCGTGAAATATTTCCCTTTGGTCGCATTAATTTTGCAACGACTCGCGCGCTCGTCGCTTTGCAGCAATATCGGAAAACATTACGAATTTCATTTCCAAATTGAAAGCGTCTGTTTAATTCGTTATATTTCTTAACAATTCTGATATTCTAGAGAGTTGACAACTTTGAATTTATCTGTCTATAACTGTTAGTGAAGGAAAAATAAAAATGAAACCCTATCGTCTGCGTTGAAATGAAGTCGAATGGACCGGGAGCCCCGCGATGTGGGCGGGGCGCGGGAGATAAATCTCGGACGACGACATCGACAGCGGCGCGCTTGCCAACGCACTACCAGCGCAACACCACATTAGGGGCCAAACTAATGTCTGCTGATATAACATCCCACCCCAGGAAGAATGACGCATTTCCGCGACGAATGTAGATATTTACTTATACTTGTACGTCTTTATGCTTAAACGACATCCTCCGTAAGATGTCATGCTGTATGTCATGCGACTTTAACGTAGGGAGCGTTATGAAGATTGATATCCACATACTTATGAGAACCATATGCAAGCTCAATACCTAATGGATAGAAGGCATTATTATTACAAGCTTTTATTTAACTTGCGCTGTTCGTATGTATGTAAGTTGTCGCTTCAAAATTGGCAAACCATTTTTCGACCATTTATTGGTATTCAATTGAGCTGAAATTTTGCATACACCTTTAGTTTTGGTGATAATACAATGTCCAGTACTAAATATTTTAAAAAATTCAATATGGCCGCCGGCCGGCACCAGTATGGCGGATTACATATTTTTTCTCAGCCCCCTTAATTGGGTATCAAATGAAAGGGTTTGAAGAGTAGAAAACGATAAAGTTAGCAACATCACACAATAAATCTTTAAAAAGTAAACAATAAAATGAAAATAAAAAAATATTTTTAAAAACAAGCTTTTATTTATTTATTATTTATTTATACGTCATTTATGTACGATCTATATTTGTGTTTTTTTCTTTTTAGTTTGTGTTATTCTTATAAAAGCTTGTTTTTTTTAATATTTTTTTTATTTTCTTTTTTATTATTTGGTTATGTGTAGTCCTTCATCAGAAAACATTGGTGTGTAGTTTATTATATTTGCCTCGGATCGCATTCGTAGCTCATGCCTACGGCGTAGCCGGCGTAGCATATTCCGTAGCTACAAAAAGATTTTAAAACTTTTGACACTACTAAAATCAATACTTACTACGTATTTAGAGCACAATATTGACATAATCTTTGAACTAAATTCAGTTGGACCATAAGGCTACATAGTGATCAATAATTCTAAATGATAGTGCACAAAAGTGATATATGTGGGTTAGCAGCAGTAAAGACCAATAGGTACTATTGATCGTCGATTCGGCAACTCTGCCTCGTATTTTAGAGTAAACTGTAGTTGTATAAGCGGTCGTTCGATCAGCATCAGTGCCATTTATCCTGCAGTTGGTTTGTGGCACGACACCGCCGTCCTTTACTAGGCTAACACACTGGATAACGTGACATGACACCACTGTGATAGCCACATACATTATCACAATGGTTCAGCAATGGTATTAATTGTTGTGACATATTACATAGTGTTTGATAAAGGATTTAATAATATAGCTGCTAGTAGCTATAGTTTCCTAACGCGTTTGTCCTGGTGAATGCGGTGACCCTATTTAACCATCTCAACCCCTAAATGAGTCTAATATATTATTCAGTCGTGGTTCCCGGTTCAACATTCATGACAGCTGTCGTTATGATCAATTAGGAGACCAAAAGTCATACAACTGCAATAACAACCATCGGGATCCTATTTAATTACTGGTGTAATTTGGTCGCGGGAGACATTGCAGACAAACCTTATATTCAGACATAAAACGTAAAAGGCAGACAGCATGATTCTTTTCTAATAAATAAAATCAAAACTGCATAATAATATAGGTAGGGATCAGGTTGTCAGTTCAGCCTAAATCGCTGAATAATGTAGTAGGTAGTTGTAGAATTTGGTGTTCGGCGATTGAGGAACTAATCACTATGTGAGCATTAACCACCAATTTGCGTAATTAGGTCACGACGTGCTACAGCTGCTGAATCAGTGACATTACAAAATAGCGAATAGTTTTGAAACTGTCCGCCAGCATATCCTACTAATATTATAAATGTGAAAGTTTGTGAAAATGATTGGTTTGTCACTTTTCCATTCTTTCACGGCTGAGCAAAATTAGCTGTACCTATATTGATATCGATCTAATATAGTGTTTTTTATGCAAGGTTCATCGTATTCACGTATAATTATATAATTCCTGTAAATATTGTAAACATCTTTTTTAAAAAGACCTGAGTGGTGGAGGAGTTTGCCCATTCTTCTCCATACAAAACTACTTTTTGGAATGGGCAACTAGAATTTTTTTTTTCCCATTTGACGTTCAAAAGTGCCATAATGGTCTAATTGAATTAAATGATTTGCCTTTGCTTTTCTGTACATCTAGGATAATTTAAAATTTGTTAAATTCTGAAATCTACGCAGACGGAGTCGCGGGCAGAAGCTAGTCCACTATATGTATCCAGCGTAGGACCAACAAATAGATCTAATTAGCATGATTTAGTACTAACCTAACATATTTTTTCAATAAATAGGGTAAAGTAGTTTCAGTAAAAAGTATTGTGTTGTCAATTACTGTCATACTTGTTCACCTGAAAAGTAAAAAAAACGAAGTCAAATTATTTATTTCACATCCTAGTTAGTGGATGTGAAATAAATAATTTTAAAGGCACTTCAGAAAGATAATTAAAAAAAAAATTAATTCCCCTTCCAATAGGTAATTGGAATGGAGAATAATGTGCAATATTGTACAAAAATGAATTATTCAATTTAATTACACTTGAATACGGTGTAGCAAGTTAGTATTTAACATCGATGTATAGGTATGTACTACGCACTACTTCTATGGTATTTAAGTCGTAAAGTAATTTCGATAGAATTGTTTATATTTATTCTGACACGTCATAATTGTAACAAACTCTTTTAAAAACCATTATACACACCACACGGTTCCACACACTATTTTGCCAGACGTCCGTGCTGTTCTTTATAGACTACCTTACTTTTATTTTATAGCGCCAGAACAGAATTAGATTTTTTAAAGTGCCATTTTATAATACTACCAAGCTTGCTCATATTTTGTCTGAGTATATATACATCAACCTATTGCTAAATGGACGATAAGACGTAAGGCTTTTTATACCTGCTGCTTATTATATTATAATTTGTAATGTAATAAATTAGAATAAAATAGGTAATGAAAACCCTACTTTTAAATTTTCTAGTTTTTATCGACTCACAGAGTCATTATGTTTTATAACTGCATAATTATTCTATTTATAAATATTTGATATTGTAAGTTCTATATACGAATGAATTCTTTAAAACGATTAATTATAGGAGGTTAGGTATCTGTTATGAGGTCGGCTTTATTATTTACTATTTAGTTTTATTTGAAGGTACAGTCAGCAAAGGAGATAGGTATGCAGGGTCGTCAGATATAGTTAAAGTTTACTTAGAAACCGATTAATGATATTGAATAAAATAAAATAAAATTAATAAAGAATAAATATTTCAATGATTTAATTAAATTTCATTCCAAAACATCCTTCGATTTTTGAGTAAACTTCAACCATTTCCGATGACCTGCATACCTATCTCTTTTGCTGACTGTACCTACACTAACTTTGGCATATGAAACAAAATTAATGATGATGAAATGATGTGGAGGAGAGATGAAACGCATATGACCAAAACAGTAATGAATATAAATATGAATGGATGGAGACGAAGAGATAGGCCATAGATGGATAATTTATATTTGACTTATGTGATGTAAGTATATTTTATCTGAATTAAATAATTTGAATTTGAATTGATAAGAAAAGATGGATGGATTGTGTAAAGATGGAAGAGAAAAGAGTTAGTGATATCATGACGGTTGACAAGACGGAATGGAAGAAGAAAACGTTGCGCCGATCACAAGTACACATAGGACAAGGGCAGGGAGATGATGAGATGATGATTAACCATTCTATTTCCACATGACGACAAAATGACAGACAATATTTTGGCAAGAGTATTCCCAATAGTAGGTACACAATTTATTGTAGGTATACCTACCTTCTGCTAGAGAACAAACGTAACGAATTTAGAAGTTATTCCAGGTTTTGGTAGGCGTCACTCTGGTACATACGTGACTATTTACTGTGGGTGATTCTTATCGTATAGGTAGACGCTAGATAGCTTTTAGCAACGTTCAAGCCCGCAGAGAATTACGTGTCAGTCTCAGTTTTAGTTGTAGTTACTATAGAGTTATCTCGAGTATTATTCCGTTTCTAAACGTTATAATAACGAGATAGTAAGAACCAATTTAAGAATTACAGAAACTACCTTCAAGCCAACACTTAAGACTAAACACTCCACATTTGCACCAACTTGCAACTCTCCGACCATTCCGTGCAATTACTAAAAAGAAAAATGTTTGAAGGTAGAAAGTTTAGAATTAGCCTCACGGAAAGCTGGAAAAGTAGTTTTAACTTAAAGCAAACAAACGTCTTTTGTAAGGATCCTAGACAGGCAGCAGATGGCAAATGAAATAAAATGTCCGAGTGATATGTTTGGTCCATACGTCTTCATTTCAATGACCATTCATTTGCGATCGGTGCGGCCGCGCGGGCCTCCGCTAGATTAATGGCGATCCGATTTTCTGCTCTCGGCAGAGCCTATGAGAAAGGAAATGTAAACAGATATATATAGGATACATCTATATTGTAAATCTAAATTGTTAATAAACGGCTTAGGTCAGTTACTTTTAGTCTTTATTTTGAGAAAGGAAAGGGTGTTGTATTTGTTTGATTCTGTTGTGTAATAAGGGATGTCTTGTGAATAATAGGTATTTTATGTGGGTAGGTAAATATATATTTTATCACAGGTTTAAAGATATTTGGTTTTTAATTTTTATTAACGAATCTGTTTTTTATAACATTTTGACCATCATCAATATTTTAATGTTTAGCATTAACCACTAGTTTCAGACGCAAACCGAGCCCGTATCAAGTTTGCGTTTATCTACTTAGGTCAATGTACTTATATTGCGTTTGTCTCGTAAAATATTGATGTCAATGTTGATATTGAATATTGATGCTATGTCTTGGTTTCTATCACTACGCGGTATTTTTTTCAAAACCCATGAAATAATTAGAGATTCTGATTGTGATAAGATTGGCCACCGGTATCACCGCTTACGAATTTCATTGCTAATGTGTATAATATATTTTCCTATCTGGTGAACCTACCAAAAACTGTGCCTACTTATAGATCATACTAAGTAGGTAGTAGGGACCTATTTATCTACTGTAAATACTTAACCAATATTGCAACATTTCTGAACTGCGACACATACGACACCTGTTAATCCTCTTGGCGGAAATAGAATTTCTCAGGAGCAGACACGATGCGCGACGTAATATTGAAATATGTTCTTAGACAAATCTGACATCATAGCTCACATAACTACCTAAGTAGGTAGATAATATTATCGATAGAGAAAATGATTATAAGTTTTTCTTTGTTACTTGAATACATTTATTTTATTTGTTTCTTTAAATAATAAAAGCGACCTACTGAAGTTCCACGGAGTGAGGTTCCAGTGCAAGTGAAGATAGAGTCATCTTTGGGACAGAGCGCGAACTACACTTCCCGCAGGAACAATAGGATACTTTCAGTTTCACGAATTGAACATAGCGGCGCTAATCGTTCTCTCTAAGGAGTGAGAGCTGTGCCATTTTCAATTCGCTTCTAAAGGCACGGGTTACACTTACACTTGAACATCTGCATGCCATATTAGTTTTGTCGTAGGCCTTATACCTAATTTATGTGCCCGGCGTTGTGACTATTTCGTGCTCTATGGCATTTGAATATTATTATAGAGATCTTCAATATTATCCACATTGCTACTGAGTAAATAAAAGACTTCTTAGGTGATCTTTTTCGAAGGAGAATCGAAATATTGAGCCTGACCTTTCATATAGGTACTAGAAAAAGAAAAAACTTGCCAATGTGAGTAGGTAGTTTAATAAAAACGATATGAAGCGTATGTGAAAAACTATGTTTCAACAGCGAATCATCCGAAAAACATGTAGTTTGTGAGCAAAGAAACGCAATATTATTTTGTAATCCGAACATATTGCAGGCAGGCGGCAAGTTTACCAGCACGCTCAGCCGCTTATAGAATGTTGTTTGTTTATGTGAATTCGGGTAGCATTGAATAGGAGAGCCGCCTGACGTGATGTGCAAAATACAAAATATGCAACATGCGGACTGAATGCAACTTTGTATGCAGCTGTTGCGGGACCTACATAACAGTAGAAATACTTGTTGTATTTTTGATTAGCATTTGTTTTCCTTAGGTAAAGGTTATCATTGGTCAGTATGCAGATTATAGGTACCTAAACGCACACAATTAAATAGGTATGATGAGGACATATACGGGTCACACATTACTGGACACCGCGCTGTGGTGTCTCATTCCGGAGTTACGGTAACGTCCCGGGCGGCATACAATATGCATGCCACTAATAAAATAATTTACCTACATACGGACTTGACTCTTTAATGATACTCTGCACTTGTGGCAAGTAGAATAAATAAGTACATAAGTATGTAGATACCGGAGAACTTCATGAGGTAAAGCGTGGCGGAGGCCGACCACCCGCCACAAGGCTCTCAACTGTGACCCATGACTTGAAGACCCTTCATATTGACAATCAGACAACCCAGGATAGAGCATCCTGGCGCCGAGTAACGAGGAGAGCCGACCCCAAATGATGGGAAGAGGCAAAGAAAAAGAGAGAAGATAAGTAGGTAGGTACCTACCCTCAGAAGCGGCGTGGGCGATGTGGGCCACCGCATACAGCCTCGCGCCTCAGATTTATTTGGTTGAAGGAGTTCAGTAAGGCTAATAGAAAGAAATGTTTGTAAAAGAATATATTTTTAAAGACTGAAACACTTGAAAGTCACAAACTCACACACAAACACTTCAGAGTTGCAAGTGCTTTTTTTATTTTATATAATCAGCCACCTTGCGCCACTCAGCGCCACCAGTGCCAGCGCCAGTGGGTCACTTACCTTGCCCACATTTATTTTTTTATTTTATATAATCTGCCACCTTGATCCACTCAGCGCCAGTGGGCCACTTACCTTGCCCACATTTATTTTTTTATTTTATATAATCAGCCACCTTGCGCAACTCAGCGCCACCAGTACCAGCGCCACCAATGCACGCGCCAGTGGGCCACTTACCTTGCCCACATTTATTTTTTTATTTTATAAAATCAGCCACCTTGCGCCACTCAGCGCCACCAGTGCCAGCGCCAGTGGGCCACTTACCTTGCCCACATTAAATTTAGGTTTTGCCTAGATCATACTGATCAATCTCAAAATCTCAATTTGATTATAATTTGGAATACAATGTAAATTATGAAAATACAAGACCTAGGTACCATACCAGCAACCATCGATGTGCGAAAAACAGGGTTAGGTAAATATAATTAAAAGACGCAATGTTTCGAATAACATGTAAATGCATAAGACAGGTATGTAGGTACGAGTAAGTAACAACTAAAAAACTCTATAATTTAACAACAAAGTACGCAAGACTTTATAAATAAGTCTAAATTAGGGTTTCGTAAAGTGGGGTCCCCTTAGGGGTCCGTAGCATGTGTATCAGGGGCCCGCAGTAGATCAGTTAACCCATAACATATTATCATTTATTAGGAAACTAGCTTCTGCCCGCGACTTCGTACGCGGATCCTGTTGCTTATGCCAGCGACAACGGGGACGGCAAAATCGAAAATCTGAAACGTCTGATGTCGAATTCTAAGAGCCCGGGGACGGGAAAACAACGGGATGCGCGAGATTCGAGACGTTCAAAAAGTACAATTTTGAATCATACCTCCGATGGCGGAATATGTGGCGTAGTCAATCGTAGGAGTATACGTAAATGAACTCCGTTCCTTACCAACCCAAGGAACGTCGCCATGACCTACGGCTATATCTTGAGACACATCCGATTCTTCCGATGATATGGACATTCTGTTCAGAGAATGTCGAAGTCGATCAGGATTCAAACGTTAGTTGCGCTCTTCTTCTGTCTCTTCATGCCGTACTCCAGCAATTCTTTTTCTCTCAATTTCTAACTGACTATGAATATTTTGTTGTGTACGTGTTCGGGACAATCTATACTATAATATTATAAAGCTGAAGTTTGTTTGTTTGTTTGGTTGAACGCGCTAATCTCAGGATCTACTGGTTCGAATTAAAAAAATCTTTTTGTGTTGGTTAGTCCATTTACCGAGAAAGGCTATATGCCAATGCGAAGCTGGGTCGGGTCGCTAGTGTATGATAATCTCGATCAGCAGTTAGTCGTGCATCACGTTCATCATTCGGTTCAAAAGACCTGTTAGTAGATGTGCGAATACGCTGAGAACTCAAGCGTGATTCTGTATCGGTAAACGTTTCCGATTCGCGAGACAATGCATGTCGCTCATGATCAGCGGACAGTCGCGCATCACGTTCCGCAGCAGATGCGTAGATACGCTGAGAACTCAAGCGCAATTCTCTATCCGTGAACGTCTCCGACTCGCGAGACAATGTATGACGTTCACGATCAGCGGTCAGTCGCGCATCATACTCTTCACTGGTCTCTAGAGACCTGGATATAGATGCGTAAATACGTTGAGAACGCAGGCGTGCTGCGCGATCTGAAGAGGTTTCCACGGAGCGAGTTGCAGCCTGATGTTCTCGAACAGCATCAAGTCTCTCTTGACGCTCTTCGGTAAATTCTTGGGATCTTAATTATGATCCTCAATCTTTTAGCTCCTTTAGAACATTGGGAAAGATTTGACCTCTTTCTAGGCATCGTTATAGTTTTATTGTAAAGAAGATACCTGATCAATTAAAATCTAAGTGACTGCTCCCCTGCGTTACCGGGTAGGCTACCGTGTCACGATGATAAATGGAAAAGGAAATTAAACACCCAAATAACATAAGCCCGAAGGCATATTTATTCGATAAAATAAAAAAATAAATGGGAATTTTGGCCAGTAGAGTCAAATCTTCAATGATATACCATCGTCATTAAAAATCAGTCCTGAACTGTTACCGCCTTCACCGCGTGGAGGTACTCCCAGCTTATGTTATTTTATAAGATACAGTGAAATTAGTGATAGCTTTGATTTTCACATCAGATGTTTCTGATCTTCGATTTTATAAGTCAACAGGAAATGCCCATCAGACCAAACAACTTTTGCTAAGACGTCATTCCTGTATGTGTCATGGTGTAGCTGGGCTCTTGGAGTTCCACATCAGGTGTTCCAGATCTTCAAATTTATTCTCTCAGCAAAAAATGCTCATCACGTGGAACAATTTTTGCTATGGTACCATTTTTGTATCTCTTATAGTTTAGCTGGTCTGTTGCGGTTCTGCATCAGGTGTTCAAGTTTCCAAGATAAATTATAGCCTATATGTTGCCCAGACTTAATACCTATACAACAAATGAAAAATCATTCAAATCCGCCCAGTAGTTCCGAAGATTAGCGTGTACAAACAAACAGACAGAATTCTTTTTTTGGATTCGTGCTCTATTACTGTTCCTAAACCCCCCTCAATTATTTTTTTTTAATATATTCAATGTACAGACACAGTTTTGTTACGGTTTTATTATATGTATAGATTGTATACCTACACTAGTATACCAAAGCATGAACTCGAAACAAGGCTTGGTTTCTTTTCCTTAAATATTCTTTGACAGGGGTCCGTGGAATTGTTTAAAATGTGAAAGTTGTCCGTGATTACAAAAAGTTTAAGAAACCTTGGTCTAAATAGATAGGAAGATACCAGAAGTGCACAGCGCTCCAAAGTTTCAATGCGTCAATAAGTCGTGGAAGCTATAACTGCACGGCCCATAGCGCAACCAGTTCACGAGTAATGGCCAAGAAAATGTTCAAACTTATTAAATAGATTCTGAATGTATCTAAGCTACTCTCTTTTAAGGAAAGGTATATTTTTTAAATAAAATTTCTTTACAAATCAAGTCTTTATGAAATCACTCTTCTTTTTTCCTTTAGAGTGGACCAAACTATACCACAGCTGTGATACCTACCTATAGAACCTACACCATACCACCATATTACCTAACATATTTTAAGTATAGCACGTACCAAAATATTGTTAAGAGGATCCAAAGGGGGTCGAATTCCTCTCGTTGCGATAATCGAAACTTTAATTTCACCTTTAGAGCAAGGTTGTTTCCCAGATAAACTAAAAATACCTATCTACGGCGATGCGCCACCGGTACATGGTGGACATCCCACCCACACGCACAAAACGTTTTGGGAACACATTCATTGTGCGTACTGCTAAGGAGTGGAATTCCCTGCCCAAGGGCGTCGCCAGCCGATGGCCTAGGGGGGGGCAAGTTGATATATGGAGGATGGGAATAGAATAAATTTTAAATACAGTCAAAAGCACATGAAGCCTTACTGGAAGAGCGTGTTTTACCTCTATGGGCGGCGCTTGTACTTAGGGCCCCTTCACATTAGTGTTTGACCAGCGTAGGCGTTCGATGATCGTATGCGCAGCGCTGACGCTGCGGCATCGGCGTTCCCTCTGCAGATTTGAACGCTGCGCTAGCGTGCCGCAGACGTCGGCGGTATTATACCTATAGTATACCTATACCGAAACGACAACGAAATTGTATGGGGTCTCGGAGCGTCGCGTTGTGCCGGCGTTTCTACGCTGGGCTGCGCATACGTTCATCCAACACGTAGGTGTTCGATGAACGTATGCGTAGCGGTTGTCCAGCGTAGGCTTGACAACGTGGGCTGGACAACTGCTCGTGTAAAGGGGCTCTAAGAACGATGCAAAGTCCAATGTGTAAAGCTTCACAAGCTCTTGACTATACAATTCAGTGGCGTAGCTATGAGACCAGGGGCCCCTATCTAAACTGATTACTTTTCATTTTATCAAGTAAAAACATAAATACTTATATAAAAGAAAAGAAAGGAGGTTTATAAGATGTCTCGGCTTATTTGTGCTAAAATAAACTCACATCTTCCGCTTAAATGCATAGGACGGCCTCCAGTCAGTGGAGGCCGTTCCGATATCGAGAGGAAGCGCATTTCAGAAAGTAACGGACTGGCCATTAAAGAAGAAATGAACAAAATCAGAAGTATGAGTATGATTGTTAGAAGACCGTAGATTCCTAGAGTGTGAAGAACATAGATATTGAAAGTGAGACATTACCTAGATTAGAAGGAGGGGAGAGACAGTGGAGCAGAGAGGAAAGCGTTGTCAACGCACGCAAACTTTTTTGGCGAATAAGCAATTATTTTAGCTCGGACCTGAAGACACATGGTCATATTTCCTCAAGTTGAAGATAAACCTGATGTAGTTATTGAGGACCCTATCCAACTTATCCGTCTGAGACAACATATGGGCCCCCAAATGACCAGGGGTTGTGAAGGTTATTGAGGACCCTATCCAACTTATCCGTCTGAGACAACATGTGGGCACCCAAATGACCAGGGGTTGTGAAGTGACGGTTGATGTTATCCAGGTAAATTGTCTTCGGGAAGTTCGTATAACGTGAGCTGCCGTTACCAAAATTTCCGAAGAATTTCCAGATATCAGCAAGAGAAGAAAGCAAAATTGAATTTGAATTTAATGTTTTCGATTCTTGCAGCTTTGAGGAGGTTTCATCACCCGATCCCTGTGCCTCATCGCCATACAAACCCCTGTCGTCATCCAAGGAGCAGGTGGACGCCTAAGCTAAACCCTCTTTACAGGAACGTGTCTGTCGTAGAGAGCAAGGACCGATCGATTGAAGATACCCAGCTGGTCGTCTACGCGCGCGCGGTTGTTGTAGTTGCAAGGTGACCCCCATCGAGTTCCGACGCATCCTGACGTAGCTTCTCCACATCCATCAGAGGAAAATAAGGTCAAGGTTGGAAAAGCCAGGTGCAGAATACTGACCATAAGTGGACACAAGAGAGAGAGAGGTTGTGAGTACTAAGTTGAGCCACGTGTCATACGCTGAGATATTAAAATGAGTAAGTAGGTTGCAAAGGAAGAACATCGAGACTAACTAACTCGATGATGTGTAGGAGTTTATGGGAACAAGGGGCATATTGACGCAATGTGTATCTGACAATGGACAACTCTAAGTAGGGTTTAAACACATTTGATATGTATTTTCAAAAAGGGTAGGTACCTACTCAGCGGAGGCACAGCTGTAAAGTGAAGGAGAAGAAGCAAAGATTTTAAAACGAAAATCGTTACGAAGACAAATAGCAACATCATCTCCTCCCTTTCCATTTGTATCATTACGGATAAGAACGAAACCGGGAAGAGGGTAGGTTGTAGAGAGAAAATGAGGTTTGAGCCAACTCTCAGAAATCAGAACGGTGTGCGTGAACGTAGACATCAGAAAAAGTCTCCTAACAGGTCAAGTGACTTGAAACACTTTGACCATTGATGTGGAAGACATTAAACATAAAAAAAGCCTTTCTGTTGAACTTCAATTAAATAAAACTTGCATCAGCTGAAAAATTAAAGAAAGCAATGGCAGAGTAGGAGTCATTATCAGATCACATAAAATGATAATATAAATTAAAGAAATTGCAATATCACGCAAATTCATAAATCGATTGCATAACAGCTGATTGGTTGAAGTGGAACAACAACAACACAAGAACCTACACAACACAACAGAAAGAATTTGTATTTATATTCTAAAGGTGGAAGAATTTGTTGCTAGATCAGTTCGGGGTTTGCTGGCCAGGAGCGGGGCCCCTTAAGCTTAGGGGCCCCGATGCATCGGACCGCCTAGCCATCCGATAGCTACGCCACACACAATGAATAAAAATTGTAAAGAAAATTATTATATTTAATACCATAAAAAGAATTTTCGACAAAATATAGGATAATAGAATCAGGGGATAAAAAGAATTTGGAAGCAATTAAATTTTCAATTAGGTGCAACATTTTAATAATGAAGAATTCATTTTTGTTTTTTATTTAGCGTCTAGGGGGGGCAGGTAGGGTGCCCCCCCCCTGGCGACGCCCTTGTCCCTGCCTGAGTCTGTGTTTCCTGATAGCTACAACCCGGGAGTCTTTAAGTCAAGAGTGAATAGGTTACTTCTAGGCAAGCGTGCTCCATCTTAGACCGCATCATCGCTTCCCATCAGGTGAGATAGTGGTCAAACGTATGCCTATCAAATGATAAAAAATAAAAATAAAAACTAAACCGTTGCACACGAGGGTTCTAAAACAGTCAAAAACCGTGATTTATGCGGAAATGTGTGTCACTCGTAAGATCTTCAAATCTAAATTAATTTTGATTTTTCATCTGGACATCCTATATCGCTCTAGCCCAATTACACAGTAAAAGAGATTTTCGGGACTTCTGTGAAGTCTACAAAGAAGTACAACCTTAGGCCTGTTTGCTGGTGAACGTCGATGGCGTGTCAGCTGAAAGGGATATTGTCAATGTTTTTAAATCCCAGTTTTGTGTTAAGCCAAGCAGTATTCCACGCTCTGAGGTGGTCCATGCTGAGTCACAGTGTATTGTCCTGGAACCAAGAGTTAAGTTCTCAGCTGCGGACATAGTCAAGTCAAGTCAAATCATTTATTTCAATTAGACCATTAAAAGGCACTTTTGAACGTCATATTGTAAAATTTGAATCTAGTTGTCTATTCCAAATGGTAGTTTCGTATGGAGAAGAATGGGCAAGAAACTCCATACATACTCTTAGCTAAGACCATAGGGTGCATGACCAGGGGTAAGTCTCCAGGACATGACGAACTCAGCATCGAGCACCTACAGCATGCAGGTCCCCACCTGCCACGTGTTTTGGCCATGCTGTTCACGTTCTCCGTTGATGAGGACGGTCGTAGTACCAGTTATTATATCTATACTAATATTAAAAAGCTGAAGAGTTTGTTTGTTTGGTTACGCGCTATCTACTGGTTCGAATTGAAAAAATATTTTTGTTGGATAGTCCAATTACCGAGGAAGGCAAAGCCGGGTCAGGTCGCTAGTTAAAAATAAAACCGGTGATATATCCGATAAAAACAATTACAGGCCGATCTCATTAGCGACAGTCATCGCGAAGGTATTTGACAGCATGCTTAATGCTCAGTTAAATAATACAATAACTGCACGATAACCAGTTTGGGTTCAGGCCCAAACTGTCCACAGATAGTGCTATATTGAGTCTAAAGCATGCTGTCAGATATTACACGGATCGAAGCACACCAGTTTACGCCTGCTGGCTTCCTCGATCTGTCCAGCAGGCCTAATATGCGCGCGCGAGTATTTTGTCACTGTCGCGTAGATGGGGGTTCTATGATGCTACCTATAGCTATTGGTTGGTTACAAGTTAAGTGGAACAGTAAACAGTACCCGGTGGTATCTTCCATGAACAGCCTGTTTAGTAATCACCACTCTCTTAAACTAGGCCTTCGCAATTCATTGCAATCACCAGTTTCTTTTTCAAGGGCGGCGATTAAACACTTTGTGTGTTTATGATTACAGTAGCAAATTCAACCCCAGCCGCATGTTGATGTGATCGCCACTCCTTTTGATAAGTGTGGTGATTAACAAATTTTCAATATATAGGTTTTAAATGATATTATTATTATTATTATTATTTTTAGTTAATATGATGATTATTGTAATATCAACCCATGCTTAATCAAAAAATGAGATTACCTACTCATCGCCCGTCCTTTTGACAAATGTGGTGATTAACAACAATGCCATACCTATCATAAGCGTTTGTCATATGTGGTGATTAGTTATTTTATAAAATATCATAAATTTTTGTCATACTGTTACAATTGTACATAAATAGTACCTTAAATATACCCTATACCTTCCCTTTTCCTATGATGTCTCTAACTTGTCATGCTAATGTCAAGAAAAAACATTTTAATAAAGTCAGTTTACACTTTACACACACAAATCGAATGTAACCTTCAAAATTTTCTAAATTGTGTTGCTATGATGAAAATGATTTGTTTTTAATAACTTGCTACATCGGTATCTCGTCGCGAGAAAACAGTGTCAAACTGTCTTTTATCGTGTTTGTCGTGTAGGTATGTTAAGTTTAGTTTAGGATGACGTCAGAATTGTAGACAAAAATCGGGAAAACGAGAGTGACAATAGTTGTCGCGCTGCGCATGTTAGTCCGGCTGGGCGTTTGACCTGGTTTCGTACAAAGTGCTGTGGAAAAAGTTACTCGATAGGCATGTGGCGCCCGAAGTTGTTAAGATCTTCCAGCACTGGTACGATAACCAGGTCAATAACGTTAAAAGGTCGGGAGCTCTGTCGGTCTCGTACAGGTTGGAGTGCGGGGTGGGGCAGGGAGGATTGAGCTCACCAGAGCTCAATCCTTGACACAGATTGAAGAGCGTTGGTACGCTCTTCAATCTGTATATCGATGGACTTGTTGCCGAGCACAGCAGCCGCCATGTTGGATGTCATGTTGATGATGTTTGCTTTAACAACATCAGCTACGCTGATGATATGGCGCTGCTGAGTGCGTCAATAGGGAGACTCAGAGAGCTCATAAGCATTTGCAAAGCATACCTACGCTCATACACATGGGCTAAAAATAATGTTAAAAAGAGCGAGCTTATGGTTTTTACTGCGGGCTCTGAGTGTCCGGCGGAGGTTCCACCAGTTAGGCTATGTCGGGTGCCCTTGGAGCGGGTCCATACTTTTAAGTATCTGGGCCATATTGTGACGTGCGACCTGAAGGACGACGCGGATATTGAACGAGAAAGGACGGCGCTGTTAGTGGTGAGGGCGAATATGATTGCCCGCAGGTTTGCTCGTAGCTCCAAGGATGTTAAGATCACCTTGTTTCGAGCCTACTGCACATCTTTTTATACTAGTAGTCGGTGTGTACCTTATTAGCAGAAATCCTACAGCGCTCTCCGCATTCAATATAATAACGCGCTGAGGACGCTGTTGCGGCTGCCTTGCTTCTGCAGCGGTAGAGTGTGGGGCAGCGGCAACAGTCTTCTTACCGTTGTTGCCAACAGGTTGAACGGGCCTTTCGTGCAGCACTGGCAGGCCTTGCATGCAGCTGTATATCAAGCTTGGGGCAGATAAAAATGTAAAATATAATATGATTCTGACATATTTATAATTTATTTCGTCAATTTTAATTATTATTATTTCTATTTTTGTTTTTTTTGTGTTTTTAATGGGATGTAAAAATTTTGATAAAGTTAATTACAATTTTATTTTAGGTTTTTATCTGTTTAGAGTTTTAGAATTATGTAGTTAGAATTAAAATGTATCATTGTGCGAATATGGAGCTGTCTGAAACAAATAAATTATTATTATTATTAATTACTTTGGAGTTCCACAAGAAAGTATCTTATTAGGACCACTACTATTTCTTACGTAGGTTTGTTAATAATCAGAAAAAAGATCTTCCTCAAGCAATAGAAAAAAATGTGTTCTGTGTGCTGATTACACCATAGTTATCGTAGATTGTGAGAAGGTTCAATCACATCACACGAGTCTGATATTAACGACACGTTGAATAAAATTATTACATGGTTAGATATAAACGCCCCGAAAATGAATGTTGAAAATGAAAACTTGCACAACACTAACAAGTGACAACTCACCCCTCGCGAGGGCCACCAAATTATGCCATGCTATATGCCGCAAAGCCTACATTTAGATATCAACAATCACGATCGAAAACAAACGAACGAAACGACGAAAGAAAATTGTTTAAGCACTTTTTTAGGCACAGGATATTTGATTTATCAATCCAATTAATCCAATGAATCAATTAATTAATACAATTAAATAATTCATTATTTTTTATGTTTAATCACATTTGAATCAATATTCTTTTTAATGTAGGTACATATTGTTCTAAATTTACTTATGTATTTGTTTTTGTTTAATTTTTTATTAATTTAACATAATGTAATCGTGTTTTTTTATTCGTGTATTGAGCATAGTACAGACAGCGCAATCAACTGGTTACCCCTCACTCAAGCATTAACATTTCTTCGGATAGGTTGTAACCGGTTAATGACGCTCTTTGTACTTACCTAGGTACATTCGATAATGAGTAAGCTGAGGTTACCTATAATTGAGAGTGCATTAAATGTAGAATAATGTAACCTGTAACTCTTTATTAAAGTAATGTAATGTTTAATGTATCTCGTTGGTAATCCTACTATCCTACTTCCTACTATCCTATCCTACTATAATATTATAAATGCGAAAGTTTGTGAGGATGGATGGATGTTTGTTCCACTTTCACGCAAAAACGGCTTAACAGATTTTGATAAACACTTTACAGAAATATAGCTTACACATCAGAATAACACAAGGTCTACAATTTAAAAAGATTTTGTGTAATTTGGCCAAGTATCAAGTAACTCGGAAAAATATCTGCCCGCTGAGAGCTTACTCGGCGTGCGCTGCGTATACCGTTGGAGTTACAAGATAATGTATAGTAGGATTGTTTGCCTTAAAAAGTTCTAAATAAAAGTCCGCGACGGCATATATCTACCTTTATTGTGAAACCCAAAATATCCCAAATTATGAGCCATAAATAAATTTAAATTAAATACTTTTTTTTACAATGCACATTTTAGAGTTAATTGATACATTTGTCGCTTTCAGTACTTAATGTAGATGAACTTTGTCTTTTGCACTAAGTAACTTGGAGAAATAGTTAAAAAATATCACGATAAGATTGACTTGAGCACTTTCTTTAATTGGTTGTTTACGTTGGAATGCGCTATAGGATTGTATTTTTAATTATTTCGGTATACCTAGATTGTTTTTGTAAGTATTAAGTATATAGGTTCATTTTCGTTTCAAATGAGGGTCCCATACCCTGCTAACCCACGTATGGACTCGAGGCTCCATTTTCACGCTTAGGCTCCACGCGCACACCCGATGCTAACGTGGACACCGATGTGACATAGCGTGGCAAAAATGGCTATCGCATACAGGTGTGTTGTATGACACACGAATTCCCATACAGACCAAAGGAAAAGTGTACAAAACGGCAGTCCGACCGGCTTTACTCTAAGGGTCCGAATGCTGGATAACAAAGAATACACATCGCGATTGGAATAAAATTGTAACTCGAAAATGATGGTTTACAGGAGAGCCAAAAAACAATTTCGCGCACTTTGAATTGCGATAAAAGGGGTACCTGTTAGACTATCAGGGTTTTTTAAAAAAGAAAATTCAATAATTTTTCGGTAAGTAGCCTAATAAAGATTTTTTCGAGAGTTACGGTAGTGAAAAGTACAAAATATTTGTGAAAGGACATTGTAACTTCGTAAACAATTTTATAAACTGCGCATATTACGATATTTCTTGAACAAAGACTAACGTAACAGTTGATACCGAAGACAACCTTAGATTTTTTAAGTGAAAGGACAACGTACCTTTAGTTACGAACATCTCATTGTGCCAATAGATAATAATAGATTCATGGTAAATGTACTTACGGAGACCAATTAATTAATTCATAAATGTGTTTATATAGTTTTATACTTTTGCATATGGGAAGGACGTCCAAAATGACAAATGGTTCTCTTTTTTAATCATATATTTTAATTATCATACCTAGTTACAATCAGTCTTTGATTTTAATAATCATCTTTGGTTCATTAGTTTTAACATACGTAAACTTATAAATGAATAGGAACCATGAACAAAATATAATTAAAATTAATCACAACCCTTAAGGAAATTCATTTTGTCTATTTAGTATGGATAAAAATTACATACATTATAATTTTTATCCATACTAAATAGACAAGCAATTTATGAAGTACATAATTCACAGACGAAGTTTTTTTTCATCAGCACATGATGTATGAGCCCAAAGTCAACAATTGTTGCACCATAGCCAGCACTCGCCGGGTTTGGAACGGGAAAAGAGGTCGTTACAGTAAATGCATGCGCAGTTATCGTTGGAAAATCTTCTACATCTGAGTCCTCATCATAATTACTATTCTGTCCCTGTCTTCTTCTTTTTCCTTACTGCTTTCATAGTCATCACCGAAAAGCGTTCTTTTCACCCGTCTCTTGCTTTTTTCTGGCGGATTTTTTGGTACATTCTTGGCTCTAAGTTGTACCATGTTAGGAGAAGAAATTAAGTGCCAGTATGACTCGTAAGTTTTGTACTTTTTTGTACCTTGTCCCTGTGGTCCTTGTGGTGCTGGTGAAAGGAGTTCAATGAGGAAAGATACGGTAACCTTAGACGTGCCAGGTCCAGTTCCTTTTATTGTGTTGCTTCTAAAAGACTCATCCACATTGGTTAGATTGATAGATGGCACAATTTCCCTAGGCATTTCTTCAATTATCAAACATTGTTTTCATCAGCAACTACCACTTGCAGTTCTAAAGTAGAGCCAGGTATTACATTATTATCGATAGTATCTGCAATAATATATTCTTCAAGAGATTCGTCCAATAGTAATGATTTGTTTAAAATAATTACTCAAACCAACTACAAATGGTATTATTTGCTGATGACACTTTCTTAATATTTAAGACGGGCCCAGAATCAGACCACGTAACGTAAATAGCGCCATAGTTCAGGTCCAAAATTGGTTCATGGCTAATAATTTAGTATTAAATGAAATAAAAACTAAGTGCATCAGAATTACTTTACCAAATGTCAAACGTAGTGACTGACATAGTATTGAATTACGAGATGCTGGAATTCGTTGATAAAACTATTTTTCTGGGGATCTCGCTCGACTCAAAGCTTCAATAGTGTCCTCATTTAACATTACTCACAGGACAGTTCATTTCGGCAGCATATTATTATGCTGTCAGAAAAATACGGCAATTTACTGATGTGGATACCGCGAGACTAGTTACTTTCATAGTCTAATGTCTTACGGTATTTTACTGTGGGGATGATCCGCAGTCATCGAGTCTTTTTTTATTCTGCAGAAAAGAGTCATCAGAGCCATTTACAATCTGCGTATACGCGATTCTCTAAGGTGCCACTAATGCTGCGATTAATGCAGCTCCTACTGGGTCCAAGCAGTCTAACCACGGATATGAGTCTAACACAAAAAAAAAAGAACACAACCATCGATTCGAAACGGAGAAGACCGCTGTATCACAAAGGCCATCTCTTTATATATAAAATGAATTGAAATAAACTGCAGCCTGAAAATAAAACTATAAATGTGGTGTATAGGAATGCTGTAGGTTTTTGAGAAAATAACAACATCTATTTATTTTTTTACAAATTGGTGCATTAAAACAGGCATTTTTTTTTGCACTGAAATATAAAAATACCTAGTTTGCGTTCAACATCATTAAACTTCATATCTTCATTCGCGGGCAACAGCTAGTAAATATATAAACATACATTTAAATCTCGTATCACAGAAAGCTAAATATCTGCACCTTTTAAATTATAATTATAATTAAGTAAATCGTAATATTACTTTACAAGAAGTCGAGAAGTCGAACTATATGGTATAACAAATGGCAGAACAAGGGTTTGTTCATGAGGTTTTTCATTTTTAACGTAACCTGTCCCATTGCTCATGCAGCATTTATTATTAGTATTCTTGGTTTGTCTATGCCTGTAGCCCCCCCCCGCCCCACCCCTTAACAAAATCCTAGCTACGCCCTTGTAGGTAGGTACATAAAACGAAATTTATTGGTATAGGTAACCCTTGATGAACACTCCAGCTGGAAGGAGCATATTGATGAAATATGTTACATAAAGATTAATACTTAGATTTGTATTCGCTTTAAGAATTATAAAAAATTCAGGCCTACTGCGTTAATGGCCTACTATATCATGCATAGTATATTATGCATACGTGCGTGGGTTACATTAAACGTTTGTCTTCTATATCTTCTTATCTATATAATAAAAAATCGTTGTTCGTTATTCTCGCTAAAACTCGAGAACGGCTGCACTGATTTGGCTGAATTTGGACTTGAAATATTCGTGGAAGTCCAGGGAAAAAAATAAATCAATCAATTGACAGGACAACGTCTATCGGGTCAGCTACTAAAAAATAAAAAAAGGAATGACGAAGCTTGTTAATATTTTTATTGCTTTTAAAAGTACCTAGTATCCGTAGCTTAGCAGCGTCACTTGCGATGGAACCATTGACTGAAGCAGTGAGCCTACTCTTCTTTAAGGATCTCTTCCACGCCTTTTTTAAACGCAGCCATGACATTTTTAGGGTTCATAAAACGAATTCCACTAGGTATAAGTAAGTACCGACCTATATCTTTTATTTTTGGAAATAAATAAAAGTCACAAGGTGCCAGGTAGGGACTGTAAAGAGGATACTCACTTAACTCCTCATCTTCGTTAGACAAATATTCGATAGTCCGTCTGGCAGAGTGGGCTGGAGCGTTGTCGTGGTGCAGGAGGGTCCTTCTAGGAGGTCCTTCTTCTTGGGCGCTGTTGTCTAACATTTTCCAAAACTACTGGTAAACAATGACTGACATACCAATCTACAGTAAACTGTTCCTGTTCCTGTGACCCGTCCGTTCAAAGAATGAGGCAATCATCTCTTTCCCTTGCCTTCTGCAAGAGTTAGAGTTCGTCACCAGCTTTCATCACCTGCTACGATTCATATAGGTACAGCATTCGAGGCACCTTCGACATAATTTTCAAGCAATGAGCGGCGTCAATCCAAACTATTTAGAACGTTTTTGATCTTCCATCAAATTATGTGGTAGGTATCCATTTCATGAACATTTAGGTGTAGGAAAGCTTTGTAGGTTGTAGCATAGCTTTCTGGCTCCTAAATATTTAAGTAAGACTTTGTACTTGACTCATACCAAACCCTAAAGCTGCTCGAATCTATTGACATGCCACCCTTCTTTCAGCTTCTATCTTTAGCCGTATTGCGTACAGCACTCACGTTATCTTCAGTAGGTAGTGGAAACCGAGGGGTTTTGAAACAGAGGTGAGTTGAAACAACGTAATTTTCGCGGAATCTATAACTGTCTTCAAGCTGAGCTGGCAACAACGCTGTTTAGCCCTGCCCCAACGCCGGCGGGCCGGGCCCCTCAGTAGGTATGCGTTCTCGCCTCAGGCCGCGCGGTTACGGAGTTCTAGCACCCATGTCCAAAAAAATACGAAATGTAAGTTTCAATCGTTTTTTTAGCTAGTATATCTATCTATAATTTGATAATGTGTTGGTGTTTTGGCTTGTGTTATGTATGTTTCGAAAGCTCATGTGCTAAGGATTTTCATTGATAGTGGGGATTTGAAACAGATTGTTTCAACTCTCCTTGGTTCTATTTTGTATGACTGATTTCCTAACATGGTGTCGATAATTTTGTTCCGATTTTTTTTTGTTTTAGCATGCCTATTGACTACGAAAGAAAAACAGACAGGTATGGTGAGCAAAGAAATATATGATATAGTGGCAGAAGAGGCTTTAGTGTTAAAAATTGTAGAAGTTTCGTGGATACGATAAATAGGGCTATTTTTCGTTTAAATTGAGTAAAAAATAAATAGAAAACATGAATGTTTATTATTATTTAAGCCCTTCAAATTTCATTTTTTTTTTCTCCAAAATTAATAACTGTGTCAACTCCCCTCGATCCCTGTTTTAACTTACCTCGGTATAATGGGAGTTGAAACAGAATAACTTGTCACGTTGAAGTTCATTTTTCTCGGTTCCATTTATCTAAAGGCTTTCTTTGTTGGTCTCATATAAAAGTGAAAGAAATGAGCTATCGATTGGTACTAACCTTGTACAATTCCATCTAATAGATTTTTCACACCACCTGCTCAACAATGTCAAATTATATGTCATGCAAACCTAACCTAAAGTAAGTCATTTAAGACCGAGGTCTAGCAGGGCAATAATATTGTACTGAATTTCATTATGACCCGCTGGTCATTAATGTGATTTGAATTTGGAACTTAGGGCCTGGGCAGACTAGCTACTTTTAGCATCCGCGATCGGCGATTATGCGACTGTATCGATGCTGCATCGCATTTTGGCGACTCTTTGCGTTCGGAAGCGGTATCGGAATCGCGCGTTTTAGCGATTGCGCCGATGCTGCATCGCGTTTTGGCGACTCTTTGCGTTCGGACGCTAGTCGCCTTTAGTGTTGCTGACCGATAGTCGACTATCGATAGCTTGCCGATTTGCAATGGTATTAATTACAAAAATGATACATTTCAATATTAATTTAATTAATCAATCAATGAAATCAAAAATAAAAAACAAAAAAATCAATCAATTCAATAATTTTATTTTATCTTTATTCTTTTTTAACTGTAGCAGTAACAAAAAATATAAAAAAAACTTTAGTAGTCTCTCTAATTACATCGCTGTTTATACATAAGGTCATTAAACGTAGTCTTTTTCTTCATTAGTGATACATAGGTATTCCCTACTGAACATTGGTACTGGGTGGAAGGGGAGAGATAGGAGCGGCGTGCCTGTCTAAACGTGTATCAGAGCAGAGCGTTATCGTTAGCAGAGACCTACATTACTTCTAAACAGTTATAAGTATTTTTATTTGATTACTTATAATAATTGTTGTTATATTTGTACAGATAGAGTAATGAGTGTCTTTCTTCGTTATAAATTATACATTAGAAGTTTAATAGCAGTGATTACTTTGAACAAAGAGTATTATATTGTATTGTCACAACGATTGCTTTTTGTGCGTCGGGTACGATTGTGACATATTTTCAGGGTACGCTAGTGACATAAATAATATTACACCTTTATTCTCGCTAACTGGCATAATTGCGCTCGGCCGCTGTGCTGCGTGTCATGCTGGATTGACCTCGGCATTGCATGTAACAAAATTACAGGAGATCAAATGAAAATTGTCACAATCGTACCCAGTCTACCCTACCTCCCTATTGCAAATTGGCAAACTATTGATAATCTACATTTTATTATTAATATAATATATAATAATAGTATTACACTCATTCAATAGTATTGCCAAGGAACTATTAGTTAATCTGGTATTGCTCCGTTCTGAGCTACTATTGATAGGTCGATTGATACTGTATACCGATAGTATAGCAACGCTAGTCGGCTGGCGGAGAGGTGAAGGGGGGTGTCCCTCGCGCTTGCGCTGGGTCACAGCAAAGATATCTAACAGTATTGTGACTCGGCCCTGTCCTTGAAATAATTACCTACATATTCGCCGTACCTAAACAAATAGGGTTGTCCCGCGTTAATTTCTTCCTAGTGTGTGTTCTAGTTTTGTGATTATAAATTTGTAGTGATTTATTTTCCCTTTCGTTTTGTGATTGTAAATGTAGGTATATAATATTTTTCATTTAATTAAAAAAAATTAAATAGATATATGAAATGGGAAGTGTTCAATAAAAATGCATGTTATGTTTTTAATTAGAAGTTTAATAAAAAAACCACCCTTATAGTCTTTCAGTCTCAAAGACTGAAAGATATTTGCGCATCAGTCGCAGCCATTCAAGGCGTTTAAAAAAAAATCCCTTTATTCTGCAATCCTTACAAACTTCACACAACTTCACAACCTACTTCTTACTTAACCAAAATGCAAAACACAGCTGACAAAACCTCTAACTACCGACTACAAAATCTTACTTAAAAAGTAAATAATAATGTAAATCTTACTAAATAAGTAGATACGGAGTCCAGCACAAGCTGGAGCAACCACCTGTCAAATTTCTTTGATAGATTTTCAATTTTATTACAAAAGCGTAAGGTTCATATTCAATTGGGGAAATTTGACAATTTTTAATGGCCTGATGTGCTGGCGTCTGTACCTATCATTTACTCTCATAATCATTTTATAATGATATTTTGTTTAATTCAATAATATATGTAAGTAGCTAGTACATAAGTAGGTAGATAGATAGCCTAGCCTAAGAAACTACCTAGGTAGGTACTAACCGGTTCGTTTTAACGCGAGCGTAGATAGGTCGCTTTTTCACCCTATCCACTTATTTGTTTATGAATCCAGGTACCTACCTACTTTAATAATAATAATAATAAATAATAATATAGCCTTTATTTCCTTAACTTAAAAAAAAAAACATTATTTTCTAGAGAACTAAATAAAAAGGATAACTTAAAACAAAATAAAATGTAAGTGTTAGTGATAATAAGAGGCTCGTAAATAAGGTATTTGTTAAGGTCCCTTACGGGTATAGGCCTCCTCCAAGGTTTTCCAATCCGATCTGTTTCTGGCCTTGTTAATCCAGTCAGTTCCTGCTGTAGCTTTTATTTTATCGACCCAGCGTTCATATGAGCGTCCTCTGCTCCGGTGTCCACCGGGGCCTAGCCATGATGTGGTTCGTTTTGTCCACCTATCATCGGGAAAACGTGCGATATGTCCTGCCCATTTCCATTTGAGGCGTTGGCCATGGTTCAGAGCATCTATGACGTTCGTTTTACTTCTTATATCTTTGTTTCTTTATCTTTTCCTGTGTTTCAGTTTAATGTTAAGGATGCTCCTCTCCATAGCCCTTTGACTTTTTTGGATCTTGTTTCTGGTTTGGTTATTGTATATTCAGGTTTGTGAACCGTAGGTTAGACAAGGAAGTAAGCAAGAGTCCATTACCTTTTTCTTTAGTTTTGTAGGTAGCTTAGCCTTTAGTATTTCCTTCATACTCCAGAACTTTTCCAGGTCGCATTTATTCTCCTATCGACTTCTTCTTTGTGTCTTGTTTTTCTAAAGGAAACTTGTTTGCCTAGATATAGATAGTGTTCTACGTATTCAAGTGGTATTTGGTTTACTACTATAGGTTTTTGTTTTCTATTGGTCATGACTTTCGTTTTTGTAGTGTTAAGTTTTAATCCAATGTTTTCGCAGTACATAGCTCTGATAACATGTTTTCTAGCTGTTTCGGGGATTTAGAAAATAAGACTATATCATCGGCGAATCTCAAGTGGCTCAGGTTGTTTCCACTGATGCATATTCCTTTTTGTTCCCATTTTAGATCTTTCATAATATATTGTAGGACGGATATGAAGAGCTTTGGTGATAGAGGGTCGCCTTGTTTTACACCTCTATGTATTTCAATGTTGGGGCCCACTCTATCCAATTTTACCTTACTTACACTGTTGTTATAGATGTGTTTTATTATATTTATGTACATTTCGGGGATGTTTTGGGATTTCAGTGCTTGCCATATACTTTCATGCGAAATAGAGTCAAATGCCTTTGCGTAATCGATAAAGGCCAGGTAGAGTAATTGCTGTAGTTCTTGGTGCTTCTCTATTATTTGGTCAAGTGTGTGGTCGATGGTACAGAATCCTCTACGAAACCCGGCTTGTTCTACTGGCTGGCTATTTTCTATTGCTGGCTCTATCCTTTTTCCTATACATGTTGAAAACAGTTTGTATATCGCCGGGAGTAAACTTATAGGCCTGTAGTTGCCCACATCTGTAGGTTCTCCTTTTTTGTATAGGAGTATTATTATCGATTCGCCCTAGCTTCTAGGTGTTTTCCTTCTTGTAGTATTTTATTAAATAATGTCGTTAGATGGCTGATGAGAGAAAATTTTCCGAGTTTGAGTGCTTCGTTTGGTATGTTATCCGTTCCGGGACTTTTTTCTGCTTTCAACTTCTCTATATGTTTAAGAATTTCGTAGTCGTCGAAGGGTTCTTCAGATGTCGTGCCGGAGTTATTTCTTGTGTCGCTGAATGTGTTTTGCTTTTGCAATTCGCAGCCTTAGATCCGCAGCCGTAGAGGTCTCTATAAAACTCTGTGGCGACTTTTACTATATCTATACGATTTTGAACGTAGAGTGATGAGGTTTTTGATTTTAGTTTAGGTATCCATGTTTTATCAGTGTTGAGTTGTTTGTAAGCTTTTCGTTGGCTTCCATTGTTAATTAGATTTCTTTCTATTATTTCCATTCTGTAGTTTTCATAGTCTTTTTTCAAAAGTTTGTTTGTCTTTTTGTATAGATTATGAGAGCTCTTTCATTTCTTTTGTAGTTTTTGGTTTTTTGTTTTGTAATTCTATGCGTTTTTTTATCGTTTCTTTCGTTGTAGAAGACAATATTTCTTGACAATTTTTTGTAGCGTTTGTAATTTTTAGACTTTGTTGTAGAGCTGACTTTATTTTCTCATAGTAGGAATCTATGCTATCTGATTTTTCCCAACTTGTGTGTTGGAGAGTCCGTTTTAATTCTTCTATAAATTGTTTTTCATTGTCTACGCCTTTCAAATTTGGTCGTTTTGTTTTAAACTTGGCTCTACACTTTTTAGGTTTGTCGACGTTGTATGTTCCTCTTATTAGTTTGTGGTCGGTAGGAAAAGTCTTGATATGTAAGGTTTCAATGTTTGTAAATCTCTCTGGGTTGTTGCTTACCTACCTACTTTACTCGGTAGAAAAAGCGAAATACTTACCTTTTAAAAAAAGAAACAAATTACGTACTATAGTATAGGTACCTATATCATTTTTTTAATAGTCTAGTAAGTAGGTACCTATAGTCTGGAAGTCATTTTTTTTATAGTCTATTAAGTTTCAGGAATATATAGTATTTCGGAGTTCCCAGGTAATTTAAAAAATGTTATCTCTGGGTGCGTTTTTGACGAATTCAAGCAACCAAAAACAACACAATATATTCGCCACTGCGGCGCATTCGAGACTGTCGGTATACTAATTTCCCTACTAACATAAAAAGTGTACGTACGACTCGCGTTCCGTCCGTTTGTATGAAGATAGAATACTGTATAGAGAGATATCTTTACTGTGGCTGGGTGCAGTGTTGTCACATCTACCAAATTTTTGGTAGATCTACCTGTTTTAACTCCATTCTACGTTACATTAGGTACATTATACATTCAGCTTCAGCCTCAAATATATTTATTTATAAAAGGGAAATAATATGTGCAGCAATAAAAGTTTTCTTTGGCACCTGCTGCTTGCCCGCGACCTCGCACGACACGCGATGAAACAAATAATATATATTATTTTAAGCTATCGATGTTGCCATGACAAATGGAACGCTTTAAGTGAGTGACAAGTGACAATTACATTGACAGTGGCAGGAAGCCAACTGACATATTTTGTAAATCAGTTATGTACTCTGTGTAAATACCCATTGATTTAACCGCAGAAAATAAATAAATAATATAAAAAATGACTGAATTGTATATAATTTTCTTTGACGAAAAGTAAGTATGCTTTGCTTGCATTGCATTTGCAGCAATTTTAGTTCTTATTGTAATTTAAGACTCCATAATTGTACTGCTTTAGTAGTTTCTGACACGAGGAAAATAATAGTGGAGAAGAAGGATAACAGAGTCAAAGGTTAGAATCTCCAGCTCAGAACATTAGGAAACGGTACTATGACCAAAACTATTTGAAAACATGGAAAATGAAAAGGCCTATGCAGAATGACTTTAAGAAAGTGCCAAGGGCGATAACTACTGCATACGAGGCGATTCAATTCTAAAAACGAAGAGCCAAGTAAAGAACTCTAAAACTTTTCTATAAGAATATATAAAAGCATCACAAATATAGTTAGTTAAATAGTTAGATGTATTTCGTCTTGGACTACCTTCCAGATATAACAAAAGCTCTTGAAATGAAGTGTTCAACATTCCAAATTTGACGACACGGTTGGCGCAGTGGCTGAGCGATCGACTGCTGCGCAGCGTGTTGCGGGTTCGATTCCCGCCCAGGGTAAACATTTGTGTGATAAGCATTTGTGTTTGCCTTGTGTCTGGGTGTTGTTTATCTATAATATGTATGTATTTAAAAGAAAAAAAAAAGTATTTGTGTATGTATATCAGCTGTCTGACACCCATAGTACAGAGTCTCCCTAGTTTGGGGTCAGATGGCCGTGTGTGAAAATGTCCCCACATAGGGTGACTTCGCCGGTTTTCGGCCAGTTAAGCGACTTTACGACTTTGAGACGATATTTTTCCTTTATAATAAAGTCGCAGATTAGTTTCTTATTTTTTTTTAACTTTGAAGATAGTGTAGTTTTGATATTTGTAGCCCTTTTATTGGTAAATGTCATATTAAAACTACTAAAAATGAAATTCTCCGAAAATAGCGATTTCGCCGGTTTTCGGCCGCCTGTGCCGGTTTCCGGCCGTAACTTTTGCCAGTTTTCGGCCACTAAGCTACAATTTGGAAAAAGATCTCTATTTGCTGTCCAGTAGGTTCTTATTAAAACACGATAGTTGTTGCGACACGACAAGACTTTAATACGAAGTTAAATCACACAGATAAAATACTTAGACAACTAACATAGAACAAACTACATAATGAGAATGGCGCTAGTAGTATTAAGTACAGGATTATATTTGATATATTTTAACATCTCCTCTTATCAAAATAATCTAATATCTATGTAATAACAAATGAATATTAACTACATCTAAACAATACTTTGAATGCCTAACTTTTTAACATAATAGTAATGTTTCAAACTACTTAATCCTTTCGTTAGCAAGTCAGCAGGCATTTCAGTAGTTGGCAGATGTACAATCTTTACTAAGTTGTTAGTAACAGTTTCCCTAACAAAGTGGTGGCGTACATCTATGTGTTTAGATCTCTTATGGTATAATGGGTTTTCAGATAACTTCTGAGCCCCTTGGTTATCATTGTATTTAACAATAGTGTAATTACAGTTTATAATTTCAGATAACAAATTTTTCAAATATATAGCCTCCTTACAAGCTTCACTTATTGCCATGTACTCGGCCTCGGTACTGGACAATGCCACTGTCGGTTGTTTTCTGCATTCATATGATATTACAGTACCAGACAATTTAAAGCAGAAACCTGTATAAGATCTCCTGTCAATAGTATTAGATGCCCAATCTGAGTCTACAAATCCTTCTAAGTTTTTATTATCATTTATAAACATTAAACCATAAGACTTTGTTTTATTTAAATATTTTAACACTCTCTTTGCATGTTTCCAGTGAACTGCAGTAAAACAATTGTTAAATTGACTTAAATAGCTGACACTGTAACTGATATCTGGGCGTGTAAGTATGGACAAATACATAAGACTTCCTATCAGTTGCTGATAAGGATATTGTTTACAAACATTCTCTGACTTATCCAACTTTAAATTACATTCTATAGGTGTATCTACAACATTACAGTTTGGCATCTTAAACTTATTTAAAATATGTTCAACAAAATGCTCCTGATCCAAGGATTTTTATATATTTTTACTCTCATACCTAAGCATTTTTTCACTTGCCCTAAATCTTTAGTTTTGAATTTTGACATTAAACTATGTTTCAATTTATCTGTCAATGCCTTGCTACTGGAAAATATGAAAAAATCATCAACAAACACAGTTATTACAATTTGTTCCTTATTTACCTTTTTACTATATAAACATGGTTCCAATTTAGATTTAATATAGCCCTGGCTTAACAAACAATCATCTACTCTCTTATTCCACTGCCTTGCAGATTGTTTAAGACCGTAAATTGCACGTTTTAATTTGAGTACACTGTTACTTTGACATTCTAAATTAGGTGGTACTTGCATATATACCGTTTCTTCAAGGTAGCCATTTAAAAATGCAGTGTTCACATCAAGATGAGTAATTTCGAATTTTAACTTTACACTTAAAGCAAATAACATTCTCAAAGTTGAGTGTCTTAACACAGGTGAGTATGTTTCTTTATAGTCCACACCTTCTACTTGGGTATAGCCCTTAGCGACTAAACGAGCCCTGTATCTCACTTTATTATCACTTTCAAACTTTCTTTTAAAAACCCACTTGCTTTGAACCACTCTATCTGCTTCCTTGTTAGTTACCACTTCCCAGGCTTGGTTTTCTTCAAAAGCTTTTAACTCTTCTTTCATAGCCTGTCTCCACATCTCACTTTCAGCACCGTTCATCGCCTCCTCATAAGTGATTTCTTCGTCGCAAATGCCCAACTCGTCTACAACGCAGAGGTTTGTAACACCATACCTCTCTACTGGTTTTCTGACACGCTTGCTGCTTACTATGGGTACTTCATCTGCGCCTGAATCATTTTCTTCTCCACATAGCGTATGGTAGGAGTCATCTGATGTTAAGCTAGAACTTGATGTGTCACATATATAAGTAGGGTCATTTTTATCCGAGACAGTATCATTTATTTCGACTGTTTCTTCTCGATCAGATAGTTGATCCTGCTCTTTATTTCTTTCTTGTACTACAATCTTAGCCATTTCAGTATCTTTTTCATTCTTTTCCATTATAGTTACATCTCGGCTAGTAGTCACTTTTCTCGTTTCAGGATTATATAACCTATATCCTTTTGTATTTTCTGGATAGCCAATCAAAATAGATTTAACGGCTTTCTTATCCCATTTTTGTCTCTTAATCTTGGGCACATGCACCATTACAGGACTACCGAACACTCTTACATGACTGAGATCGGGTTTGTTCCCTGTCCATTTCTCAAATGGTGTCACGTTTCCTAGACCTGATGCTGGCGACCTATTTTTTAAGTATACTGCCGTATTCACTGCCTCAGCCCAGAAATTCTTATTTAACTCAGCCTCAAAGAGCAAACATTTTGCACGTTCAACAACAGTCCTATTGAACCTTTCGCAAAGACCATTTTGTTCTGGAGTATATGGATTCGTTTTCTGATGGACAATACCTGATGCCTTCAAGAATGTTTCCATCTGTTGTGAGCAATATTCTCCTCCATTATCAGTTCTAAGACTTTTAACTTTGTTTCCAGTTTGTTTTTCAACCATACTCAGAAATTCTTTGAAAAACAATAATACTTGGTTTTTCTCTTTCAAAAAATAAACAAATGCCATTCGGCTAGCATCATCCACAAAAAGTAGGAAATACTTTGCTCCCCCAATGGATTTTGTCTCCATAGGACCACATAAATCTGAGTGCACAACTTCTAACAATGATTCACTTCTGTGATTTGAAGACGGGAATGGTAAACGAACTTGTTTTGCTTCACAACACACCTCACAGTTGGCTTTTGTTATATCAGCCTTTTCTTTGTAGGTGACTCCCTCTACAGCTCCATTTTTCATTTTTTCCAGGTCACAGCTGTTGATATGTGCCAGTCTCCTATGCCATTGCCTTGCATCTGTGTTGTGGACTGCTGTTGCTGCAAGCAACTTCTCTGACTTCAGTGTGTTTAATTTGTACACTCCATTATGTAGATTTGCTATTCCTATTAGCACATTCTGTTGGTTACGTATATAACAAGCATTTTCATTAAATAATACTTTGTTTCCGTTTGCAATCAACTGGCTAACTGATAATAGATTTGTTGTGAGGTTAGGAATGCACAAAATGTTTCGCACCGGTATGTCAAACTGAGAATCTTTCACACACGTCGTAATCCGTGTATCACCTGTACACATTACTGGCATTGACATTTTGTTTGCGACAACTATCTCTTTTATTTCGTGTACTTCTCGAATTTCAGACAAACTTTCTCGATTCGGCGTCATATGGGTACTCGCGCCACTGTCTATGTACCAATCATCTGTGCAGAATTTTCCATTCAAAAAAGCTACACTAAAGGCACCTGCTTCTTTTATTTTTTCAGTGCATTGGTTTTTATAGTGACCTAACTGCTTGCACTTGTAACATTTTATTTGTTTACCACTTGCAGTTGACAGTTTTGACGTTTTGTTCGTGTTTGACGTTTGCTTTGACTTGCTTGCAGTGTTGCCATTTCTCTTTGGTTTACTCGACCAAAATGCAGATTCTGCTCCACTGCTGCCAACCTCAGATGTCATATCGAGCAATTTCGTTTTTATGACGTCAGCACTAACGGTCAAACCCGAATGTTCTATGGCCATTATCATCGGTGAGAATTTTTCTGGAAGGCCGGCTAAAAGCAATGATGCAATCCACTCCTCATTGATTTCAAAGCCCGTTCCTTTTAATCGCTGCGCCGTTTCGACTATTTGAGACACGTAATTGGTCATGGATTCACAATTATCTAAGCGGATCGATATTAAAGTTCGAAGTAAACTGATTTTTCTTGTGAACCCCGTGTCGTCAAATAATTGCTTCAATTTTTTCCAAAGACTGTTAACTGTATTTTCATTCTTGATGTGCACATATAACGATGGATTGACAGTCATAACTAGCTTGGCTTTGGCTTTTACTTGTTCACTAACACTTAAATCCGGTGAAATATTGTCCAAATCAATGCCTTCTAACACCATAAAGTTTCTAACTGCGAACGCCCAATCGTCATAATTTTCGCGTCCTTTCAATTTGGGAACATTTACCAAATAACTTGACGTCGACATTATTCACAAAACACAGAAAAACTAATAGAGATTACTTGGATAAAAATGGATCTGGGCCCATAACCTATTAAAACACGATAGTTGTTGCGACACGACAAGACTTTAATACGAAGTTAAATCACACAGATAAAATACTTAGACAACTAACATAGAACAAACTACATAATGAGAATGGCGCTAGTAGTATTAAGTACAGGATTATATTTGATATATTTTAACAGTTCTATATTGGATTATAAAGAAAAAAAAATTTATAAATCAACAAGTTTAATTAAATTCTTCGAAATACTAATGATTTAGGAACATTTGTGTACATAATAATAGGAACATTGGTCATTATAAAAAAATAACAATATGGGAAAACCATAATAATTAAAAATACGAACAAACTATCTACCTATTTGTGATCAACATCTGCATCTTCTTCAGTAATAAAATTATCTTTTCTATGAATAATTATATTTTTTTTTTAAATAAGATTACGGAAAACTATTTAACTCGTGATCTTCATCTTCAATAATTACTCTAATCTCGTTTTCTTTATTCATTTCTTTAATATTTTCAGAATCAGTCTTTATATTATATTTATCAGTCTCATTGATGACTTGATTAGTCTTCTTAGTATCGGCTTCTGCACCTTGATCTATTTTCTTAATATTATTGTCAGTTTCTTGTTCCGTGACAATTTCGTTTTCGTCTTCAGTCTGTATACCCTTACGGTTATTAAGTGTTTTTTTGTTCTTTTCTTTTGTGATTTTCTGTTTTTTTTGGTTTCGGATCACTTTTTTTTTTGTTCTCTTTCAGCTTTTCTCTTAGTTTTTTCATCTATCTTATTTTCTTTTTCTTTTTCTTTTAAATCGTGAAAATTTTTCCAAGCTTCTGAAGATATGGCACTAGGAAATTTATTAATATTTCTCTTTGTAGTTAGTATTTCAGTTGGACTCATGGGAAATCTTAGATGATTTTTAAATGGATCATTTTGCACATCATTTTGCAGCGTACACGAAGTATTTACTAATAAATTATTAACGGGATTCACGTTACTACTGTTATGATGGATGGCATTTTTTGGAGAAAACGGCGACGGGAGAGTGTGCACTTCAGCCACTGTAATTATCTTTGGCGTGGATGCTATACATTCACTTGGTAGAGGTAGCGATGAATGTGCTAAATCATATTCTTTATCTTCTAGAGGAATCTCTTCTAAAGTAATTTGTGAATTGTGTCGCAGTTGAGTCCTCTAAGTTTATATCGGCTATTTTTAACACAGAAATGTTACTTAGCGATACGTATGCTCCAACATCAGGAATAGAAATATCATCAAGCAAAGAATATTCTTCATTAACACAATCACCTCCTGCAGTATCGACATTTGCCTTTCTTGTCACATTATAGTGTACATTGATTGGTTCAGGTGTTTTAAACGTAGAAGAATTAACAACTTCAGTAGACTTACGTGGAAGTTGACCGTGTTTTGGAAGTAGACCGTCGATTTTTGCTGAAGGATGACTTCGCCAACTCTATTTCATTGCAAACCGTATCTGCATCAATCCCTCTCTTTAACAAATTTTCTTTTATAGAACTAACCACTTTTATTGCACTTGCGAAATCTCGTTCCATTAACCCACCGGAGGATAGTGATCTCTTCTTCCTTCGTTCTTGAAAATCCTTTACGCATTTCGTGAAATCTACTGCATCTACATCGAAGGGGAAAAGCCCACACTTTCTGAATCCATTTCTAATGGTTTGCGTCATATCTACATCCAAGGTTTTTTTTAAATACTTTGCAAAAATTTGTCTTTGTCACGGTTTTGTTGATATTTTCTGGTTTGGCCTGCCAGTTTCTTAAAGTCTTTCTCCTCTCTTTCTCTCTTCTTGCTTTAAAGGTCTAAATACACTAACATCGGCTGGTTGCATAATGTGAGTAGTATTCGGAGGTAAAGCGTACAAAACGATGCCATTTTCTCATAATTGTTAATGGATTATTATATATTAGTTATACTTTAAACTTCACTGCCCAATTAAATTATGTACAAAGTGATGGCCTGAAACACAGGTTTGAATTAACCTAGATCGGGCAGGTCGCTACCTAATATTGTTTTCCGAACCATCATTACTTGCACCAGTTATATAAATATCTTAGTTTTACTTTATTTTAAGGCATTATACTTGTATGGGAGGTATTCTTTTTGTTGACTAAAGGTACACATTTGTAAACGGTATTTTAATAAATAAATTATTATTATTATTTTCATCACAGAAAATACTTAAGGCCATCGACATATGTGAGTTATGCCCATCTACGAAAAGGATTACTGGTTTTATTATATTGTTCTTCACTAACCAGTCATTAAAGTCGTTAGCAATGTATTCGTAAAACACATCTGAGCGCATCCAACCTGATTCAGTTTTTCCTATTATCCAACCTTCTGGCATATTATCTACAACTGCTTTTGGCGGTCTAATGTACGGAAATACCACAAGTGGAGGACATACTTTACCCGATGCAGTCATCATCATTAATACCGTAAGTGTTTCTTTTTCGTTGCCTCTTTTAACAACGTAAACATTTTTGTAACCTTTAGGTGCTAAGACTTTACCAGATTTTGGACATAGTGAAACTCCAGTTTCATCACCGTTTAATATTCTGTCAGGATCCGTCATAATGTCTGCTATTCCTCTTTCAGTCAGAAAATATTCAAGATCTGTAAACCATTTTCTGATCGAGCTTTCTTTTACTGCTTCTCTGGCTTTATTAATACCTTCAGGTTCACGTATGCTTATCTCCGGATGTCTTCTAAGAAAACCTTGGTACCATGTTTGTCCCGGTCGTCCTTCTGGAAACTTATCTTCTTTTCCGATATCTTTTATTAACTTTGTAACAGTTTCCAGCAAGACCTCTTTTCTTACAGGAATACCACATTTTGCTAATTCTATAATCCAGTCTACAACCTTTCTCTCTCCATCAAAGCCTAATATAGGCTCTGGGCCAACTTTTCGAGGCTGTTCTTTAACTCGACCCGAAATTCGATATTGAATCGTTGACCGTGGAACACCAAAAAGTCGGCAGGTTTCTCTAATGCCTTTATTGTCGATTTTTATGGTCTGAACAGCTTTAGCTAACGCTTCTTCGCTATGTTGAAAATGAGATCTCTTTTGTCTAACTATCTTTTTAAGTTTCTTTTTCTCTGGAGGCATCTTATTATTAATTTTTATACACATGTCTAAATGTTAAAAAAAAATTAAAGCAAGTAGTGAACATAATTTATTATCTATATTCTAAATCTTGTTGTTTGAATATACGTTATTTTCACTTAAATAAATCTCAAATTTAGCTTTGTACAACTAAGTGGATTTTAGAATGACTAGTACTATTGAAAAGATCATAAAAATAATAAAACTGTATCGGAAACTATACTTTATTAAAAGGTATTAAAGTTCTTTTTCCGAAATCACGTAAATTAACAATTATTATTGTAGACACAATGTACGACTATATCCTATAATACCTATGTATATATTAATATAAGAACATCTTTTTTTCATTAACAATATTACTATATAAAACTACGTAAGTAGCAAACTAATTTTTATAAATGAGACCGAAAATTAAATTAATAACATCTAAATTTCGACCGCCCTTTTGAATACGGCCGGAAAATAACTTTATGTTAACTAATTTTCGACCATCTGCTTTTTAACTGACCGAAAGATAAAATTTTATGAACTGATTTTCGACCATCCCTTTCATCACGGCCGAGAACCAAATTTAAATTGATTACTAATCGGCCGTATCGTTGGAAATGGACGACAACTGACTTCAATTTATTAGTTTTCGGTCGTAGGTAAACTTGTTAAATTTTTTCACTAGCTGATAATAATAATATTTGGGAAGTCGCTTCAAGCCTGTATTGTTCGTCTGAGTAAAGATTTCGATTCCATTACTTTATTTATTGTCATTTATTATCGCTAGTTTTTACTGGCCGAGAATTAGTTATCAAATTGTTAATTTTCGGACACATCAATTAGGTTAGGTCGAAAAGTAAATATTAAATGTTTTATTTTCGGCCGTCAAATACTCATTAACTAAAAACAGTTGTAACCACATAATTAGCTTTAAAACATGCGGCCGAAATCTGACCACACAAATGAGAAAAGGTTATACTTCGTGTACAAACTGTTTCTTTTAAAAGAATTCTTTATTTTATATGCAAAATAATCAATTAAATATAACGGGTTTTCTACTACTTCTCGGCCGGCCGGCCGAGAAGTAGATAAGCCCCCAAATCATTATCTAGTTTCCCGGCCATCAAAATTAAATGTTATTAACCTAATCTTTCTTACATTTTAATTAAAATAACACTAATTCAACTTATCTCCTTTACACAGAACATCAGTTTATACCTATAAATCGCTAAACAACTTTGTAACTTACCTTGCAAAAATTATGTGCGCACTATTTTTTTCACTGATTTCGGCACACGCGTGCCCTAGTATGACTTTCGGAGACTCACTGACGACACAGTAGGATCATTAAAACGCTACAAAATTCAGAAGTCGTAGGGCTTATACCAATGAATTCAGTAGGCGTTGTTTTTTAGATGAGTAGGGTAAAGTTTTCTTATTATATTGATATAACGACATACTGGCCGAAAACCAGAGGTGGCCGGCAAACCGGGTAAATTACCCTATTACTTTTTTTTTTTTTTTATAAATTCTAAAAAAAAAATCCGTATCTTCGTATTAATTAAATGAAATAATGAATGCCAATACCGCCTTCGGAGCGATTTATGTTTTCGATTTATCAATAAAACAAGCAGCAGTGCAGTTTCATTAGAATCCATGGTAAAGGTATAGCTTCGTCAAAATCTAGTGCAACCAGGGGGGGGACAGTCACATATATTTGGCTTGGACCAAAAGATGTTGGCTCCATCTACATGTTGTTCCCAAAACTTTAGGTTTTGTTTGTAAGTAAAGTATCTCAACAGATGTCGCTACAAAAACCAATTTCATTATTATCGTGATTATTATACATTTTAAGACATAAAATATATAAAAAAACATGTTTTAAGTTTCGAATTAAAATTGAGCTTATTTTAATATATTTACACATTAAAATAAATAAGATGTTATTTTCGTACTAATCTTTTTTGACTGGTACTATCTGTTACAAATTTCAAAATGGTGGCTGTATCACTGCGTATACGCATGCTTGTATCATCTTTTCTATTTTTAGTTTGTATTTCGGCTGTGAAATCTTCCAGAAAGTATCTACGACAAGTGATAATAAGCCAGTTCCGCTTAAAATGGTTTCGTTACCCTTGATAAGCGGTTGCACCAAATAATAAAGCTCTATTTCTATTCATCCAGTACCCACCTATACTATAGTACATCTATAGCTAGCTATAGACGCTGGATTAGTTCGGGAACAAATTGTAGACAGCGCCACTGCGCTTGTTGGCATAAATATATCGTAAGAGGGCACTCTTTACCCGTATACTTGTAGTACTCTTTGAGTGCAACACTGAACTGACTTCGAGTCGTATTGCGCAGATCATGCAGTGTTACCAGATCCAAATTATCAACTACCGTGCTGATAGATTAAAAATGTGTGTTAGACCAAAATTACCATGCATTCATTTAAAACAACCGTGTCATTACGGTGTAAAATGAAAGAAAAACGATTATGAATTTTTGTTGCTGTTTTTTGCAATTTGCAGCTAAGTATCAGGTTTGTTTATTTATTTATACTTCACGTACAAAGGCGGACTTAATGCCTGAGCATTCTTTACCTGTCAACCAAGGTGAAGACATAACATGGCAGATGCATAGTTATTAATATAATATATATAATAATAATAATAAATCTTTATTTCAAGCAAAAAAACTCATATAGGGTTAGTAACAAAATTCTTAGACCTAAGTGTTAGTAATTAATGAAATATATATACATAAGAAAAGGCGCGATGACACTGCTTACTTATGTAGAAAGTATTACCAGAAAAATCAGGCAATTAACAGACGTGGATACCGCTAGACTAGTCTATTTTAGTTACTTTCATAGTATCATGTCTTACGGTATTTTGCTTTGGGGACGGGCTGCAGATATAGATTCTATCTTTATTCTGCAAAAAAGGGCTGTCAGAGCCATCTATAATCTCAGCAGACGCGAGTCTCTAAGATAATTGTTTAAACAAATTAATATCATGACGGTACCTTGTCAATATATATACGAAAACATCATGCATGTTCGGAAAAATCTTCATCTGTTTAGTAAAACAAGTGAGAGACATAACTTTAATACTAGAAATAGGAACAAATGATATCAACCAAGTTTCAGATTGTCAAAAGTAGGTACATACTTCTTTTATGGGCTATTGTGTAAAATGTTATAATAAAATACCGCTCGATATTTTGCAACTAAATGTAACGCAATTTAAAACATGTATGAAACGCACACTATGTAGGCAAGCATATTATAAGTTGGAAGATTATATCAATGATAAAAATGCTTGGCATAATGCTGATCCTGCTCCACAGCCTCTTTAGGGAATTTCTTAATTGTAAGAAAATTATGTTGCTCACCCCTTATTATTGACATGAATAACGTGTACCGTTATTATTATTTACTTATTATATTTTATCTGTCGAATGACATACTTACATACATTGGAAATTTTGGCTTTGTATAAATTAATAGCACTATTTCAATTATTATGAAAATGTGAGAACTATGGAGCCATTTATTTATTCAATATGTTTGACATAAATGAGCATGGCAGTTTAGAGCATTGTCATGCTCGCTCAAATGTCTCGCTGTTGGTGGCGTGTGGGTTGGATCATTCGGTTCCCTTCAAAATGGTTGAGCTAAGTGGTGCTGATCCGCGCGTCATGTTCGTGAACGGGCGCTGTCAGTTGAGATTGGTCGTCTCTTAACTGCCATGGCTTTTATATTAATGTATTTTTAATTAAAATTTTTGGATTTCTCTTCACTTACATTGTTTTCACATATAGAAGCAACAAGAATAATGTAACCAGGATTTTGTAAAAGCTTGATTGAAAAGAGTGTCCGTGGTGTTTCTTGCTCGTTCTTCTCCATAGAGACCTACCCTACGACAACGAGCAACTAGCTTCAACTTTCTGACTAACTAACTGACTCTTTGACTATTCAAAAGTGCCTGCAAATGGTTTAATTGAAATAAATGCTTTGACTTTGACCGCTTAAAGGCATACCGACTAGTGGCCGGCCTGATGGTATTGTCTTGTTTTCCATAAAATCATTTGTACTATTATTGTTTTCCATAATCGTCCCCCGTCATAATATTTACTTGCACTATTATCATTTATACTAATAACGTTTGTCATATCAACTTATTAGTCATAACTTTCATTTGCCATAAAATTAGTTGCCATAATAACATACGTTATAATTCTTATAATCATTAGTTTCTATAAGTAACACATTACATAATCGTTATTTGACATAAGCAACATTTAATGTAATTTAGAAACGTTTATTGTTTTGTACAAAAAATAATATCATTAAGGCCACCCACTAACCAAATTATTTATTACAGTAATCAATCTTTAGACAATAAAAAGTTAGTAAAAATCGAAACGGGTAGATTAGGTTAGGTGGTGACCACGCAACGCGCGAAGGCGAGTGAGCGTAGCGAGCATGCCGCGGCAGCGGCCGCCTAGCGCCTGTCCTCAATTGCGTAGCAAATAATATTTAGACATTTGTTTTGACATAAATTAAATTCGCATAATGTTACTAGGCATAATGTGCAAATCTATGGTGCCACGCAAAAGTATTGTCTTAAAAAAAGAATAAGTTGTGCTACAAAAGTTAGTGACAGAAACGAATCGCTACCTGGGGTTAAGTGCTACGCAAACCTGTAGACGCTGTAATGAGGCTGATGAAACGCCACTTCACCTTCTGGGGGAATGCGGAGCACTAATGCACAAGAGCAACAATCATCTGGGCAAATACCTGTTAAGCCCGGATGAACTAATGGAGATCGCCCCAAAGCAGATCCTGCAGTTCATAACAGCTGCAGGGTTTGGCGGCGATCTCTAACCAACACAAGTGGCGATCACAATAGACCAACTATGGTCGCAGTGATATCACAGCCGCACAAAAAAAAAAACAAAGAAAACGAATCGCTGCAAAACCGACTCCACGTAGTCACCTCACCCCTCCGCGTAGGCGCGGAGGGGTGAGGCGGCCTGCGGGCTGAGGAGCAGGTGGTTTTTACGTGGCTGAGGCTGGCCGGCTGTGCCGGCCAGCAAGCCGAAGCTTCGGTGGTGAGCGTAAAACACATCTACGACGATAAGCTCGCGTGGGACCGCCGGAGCACCGCAGCGCCGGAGCCGTGACAGAAACCATGACTGCTGCATGCTGCATGCTTGCTTGCATGCTGCATGCTTGCCGCATGCTTGCTGCTTACTTGTTGCATGCATGGTAAAAATATGATTTAATATCATTATGCGTAAATAAATTTATGCTTTATAATGGTAAACCTAATCATTATTATGATTAGAAAAATTATACGTAAGCTGTTATACGTAAATAATGTTTTTGCGAAATATAATTAGGAAGAAACAAATGTATGCTAAGTTATATTAGGTCTTAAAATTTTATGCAAATGGACAGAGAAGGTTTATTTCTAGGTTTCCTTGTGATTAAAAAATCTGTATCTCTTATCATGATCATAACATCAACATTGCAGGCGATTGTACTGAACTAGCATTGTTGTACTAGTATGGGCAATGGTGAATAAATGTTATGGTAAACGAAATTATTGAAAATAAAAATTATAGCAAACAAATTATAATAATAATAATAATAGGCCGATTACTTGTCTGCCAACGGTCTATAAAGTTCTTACATCCATTTTGAGAGTGAAAATTAACGAACACATTGACAAAAATTCAATAATAATAATAATAATAAAACCATTTATTTTCAGGTAACAAAGACCCATAGAAAAATACCTTAACTTAAGTATACATATAACAATATAACAATTGTGTTAGTAAATAAAACTTAAAACTATGTTAGTATCACTTAGTTGCACTAAGTCTTTGCACGTTCCGGTAGCACTTGGCCGTGAAAGCGGCGGCAATCATGTCTGCCTCTCAAAATGGATGTAGGAATGGGTCTCGTGGTACTAAGGAGCTACACCTCATTGATATGGCCATTAACCAGCAGGTTCGTCGTTCCCGAAGGGATCTGTCGACATGTTGGATAGACTATAAGAAGGCCTATGATTCTGTGCCACATACATGGCTCATGAGGGTGTTGGAGTTGTATAAGGTAGATACAACTCTACGCACCTTCCTGATGTCATGTATGGGGCAATGGAGGACGGTCCTTTGCTATCCAGGATGTCGGCAGATCCGGGAGAATAGCGAACCGATAAGGATCGAGCGAGGTATATTTCAGGGTGATAGTCCAAGTCCACTATGGTTCTGTTTAGCCTTGAACCCTCTAAGCACGTTGCTGGAGGGTTCGGGTTTGGGGTATCGGTTGAGAAGAGGAGGTCAGTTCATATCTCACCTCACCACCTTTACATGGATGATCTGAAACTCTTTGCCCCCAACAATTTGCGACTGATGGAGCTACTGAAAGTAACAGAAGCTTTTAGTAACGCCATCAGGATGGAATTTGGTGTGGACAAATGTGCAGTCATGCATGTGAAGCGAGGGGAGATTATGGAATCCGTGGGAACCCAACTCTCGGATTCCATACGCCTTAGATCCCTCTCCTCAACCGAAACCTACAAGTACTTGGGTATGTCGGAAGCGTTAGGCATCAATGCTGCCGACATGAAACAATCGTTGAAGGAGCGCTTCTTTGGCCGCCTGAATAAAGTGTTAAATAGCCTTTTATCAAGCGTCATGCCGGTTTTGATGTACTCTTTCGGCATACTCAAGTGGACTCAGACGGAACTTGACGCCCTGGATAGAAGGGCCCGTACATTGCTGACCGCAAATCGGATGCATAACCCACGGTCATCGGTAATGAGACTGTATATCCCACGGAAGTGCGGAGGCCGAGGCTTTCTTAATGCTAAGTCCCTGCACAACCGTGAGGTATGCAGTCTCAGGGAGTACTTGCTTAAAACCGACGTGGGTATGCATCGAGATGTGGTCTCAGTGGACAAGGGCCTCACCCCGCTCTCCTTAGCGAACGAGAACTGGCGCAAACCTGTAGTACTAGATACTAATGACCGTAAGAAGGTATGGCAGAGCAAGGAGCTTCACGGGCGCTTCTACTGGGCCCTACATGGGCCTGATGTAGACTTCTTGGCGTCCGTATCCTGGCTGCGATTCGGTGATCTCTTTGGGAAAACCGAAGGTTTTGTCTGTGCGATTATGGATGAAGTTATGATGACAAACAGTTGTTTGTCATCATAACATCATGTCCGGTAGTTACCGGAGGTATATTGTGAAGGACGGCACGGTTCACATTTGTCAGGCATGCCACCGACCGGGAGAATCAATCCGACACATTATCTCTGGGTGCTCTCGTCTGGCTAACGGAGACTACTTGCATAGACACAACTTTGTAGCTAGGATTATCCACCAGCAACTTGCTCTAAAATACAGGCTTGTGGAATCGGAAGTACCGTACTACAGGTATGTGCCCGACCCAGTTCTCGAAAATGGCAATATCACGATGTATTGGGATCGATCTATCATCACTGACAGGACTATTGTTGCCAGTAAGCCTGACATAGTGGTGACAGATCGTTTAGAGCGTCGCACAATGATTGTTGATATAGCGGTTCCGCATGACGAGAACCTCGTGAAAACCGAAAAAGATAAAGAAATCAAGGATCTTGACTTGGCTCGCGAGGTTGTCGACATGTGGGATGTGAATACAGCAGTCATTGTGCCGATAGTCGTTACGGCCAATGGACTCATTTCCAAGAGCCTCGACCAACACCTAAGGAGGCTCTCGTTGGGCAGCTGGATCAAGGGCTTGATACAGAAAGCGGTACTCCTGGACACGGCGCGTATAGTCAGGAGATTCCTCTCTCAGGAGCCCTGACCACCGGTAGCTTGGACCCTGTTCCCATTACCGGTGGGCTACTATTTTTTATATTTTTAAATGTTTTTATTTTTTTTACTAATATTTAAAAATATTTATGTAAAAAAATGAATAAATGTGAATAATAATAATGGTTTATTTTTTTTTTACTAATATTTAAAAATGTAATAGAATATGTGTATAAATTGAATAAATGTGAACAATAATAATAAAAATTAAAAACAAACACTAGATCGATTATGACCAATTAAATTAGTGAAAATGATTTTATGTCATTTAACGATTATAGCAACTAAAGCATTATTTCTAATGAAATTATAGCAAATATACATTACAAAAATATACCGTTTATGATTAAATCATGTCTATATGGTTGCGAAATGATGCTATAATTGCGTTTCGTGCTATACTGAACGCCGCATCGTTAAAAAAAAACAAATGAAAATACAAACACAAATTCAAAAGCGAATACAATCACGAGATCGTAGGTATTCGCTTTTGAATTTGTATTTGCTTTTCTGGCTTCACTCTCAGTGTTCCGCGCGATCTATCCGAATTTTGTATCATAATCTGAGAGATCTGCTCCTCGGGGATAAAGGTGCCTTCGTCTTGGGCGACCTTGAATCCCACGCTGCACTTAGGATTCTTATCTTAACTCCCTCGCTTTGCTCGGGGGTTAACTCTAAACTCCCTCGCTCCACTCCTGAGTGGTAAACGTGGTGGCGGTAACTCCTGAGTTACCGCTAGAATCCTTCGTTTTGCTCGGGATACAATACGGCGCCCGCTACATAAGACAGTACTTTATCCCCTTGATGCATAATCTACTATTTGTGTAGGTACGACAAATAATGTCAAAATTGTTTCAACTCCCCTCGGTCTCCCCTAGTCGCCGTAGGAGGAAATCATCAGTGTGTTTGCTTCGACCACGTTTAATAGGGCCTTATCATGAAATTCTAACCGAAGTCAATCGTAACATTGTTGTTGAGTAAGACCACAATGTAAGAACTGTTGCAGTCGCCCCTTGAACACTGACCAATCCTGGCTTTCGTAATGGAAAGTGCTCAGAGATCCAACGGACATTCGTGCACGCGTTAGTTCCGGTTCGTCTCGTCGCCACTGTTAGTTGTGGAGAAAAAAAACACAACCGTCCCGAGCTATCGTATATTATCGACTGCAGAGTTCGGGTTACGCGCAGCGCTCCCATACACTAACATACTAACAGTAACATACTCAAAATCAAACTAAAAAAATATAAACAAAACGAAATGTGTAGGGGAGTGTGTCCCTACACACTTCGTGTTTTTTATAATTCATTATGTATCTACTTTTACCTATTAGCAAGCATGCAAGGATGAACAAACAGTATCAAAACAAACGCATATCTTTTTCAAGAGCCGCATGATCTCACGTTTCGCAAGGATGAGCATTCACAATAGTAAATAGCGGTAATAAATGGGATTATCCTTTCTCAAAATTATGTGGGTATGCATAGTGATGTGTTGCGGTGATCCTATTATTACAGCGCCAATATATTATTATCATGTCTTTCATACAATCTGGTACGCTATGTTATATGAGCACATGAGCACTTCATAAAATATCTAGGGTCGTGCTCTTTAGGTACATATCGGCCAGTGGCGGCGTAGGGTAGATTGACACCCCGGGCGGATGTGTATTGAGCACCCCTAGGTACCTACTAAAAATAAAACACCAAATTATACTAAACATGCATACGAGACTTCATTTTACTAAAATATGTAAACATATCATCAAAATTGAATTTCCAGTCTCTTTTAATTGATAAAATCGAAAGATTGGTTTGTCGCGCTTGGCTGGCTCATTGTAGACCCTAAGTCTGTATGATTTTATTAATTTTAACTTTCAAGAGCTTCTTTCACATGAAGCCATCTAACCAAATTGTTAATAAAATTTAAGACAGCGCTAAACTTGGAACAGACACAAAATAGCCCCCATTTTACATTCATCATCATCACTTTAGCTTAGTTTTGGTCCACTGTTGGACATAAGGCTCCTCCATGGTGCGCCACTTTTCCCGGTCCTCTGCCTTCCGCATCCAGGCACCACCGGATACCTTCTTCAGGTCATCGGTCCATCGGGCTGAAGGGCGTCCCACGCTGCGTCTACCGATTCGCGGTCTCCACTCTAGGACAAGTCTGCGCCATCGACCGTCGGTCCTGCGACAGACATGACCAGCCCACTGCCACTTCAGCCTGCTGATTCTGCGAGCAATGTCGGTGACTTTAGTTCTCCTCCGGATTTCCTCGTTGAAAATTCTATCCCTTAGAGAAACTCCAAGCATTGCTCGCTCCCGCTGAGCAACTCTGAACTTATGAACTAGCCCCGCTGTAAGTGTCCACGTCTCGGCAGCATAAGTAATAACAGGCAGGACGCACTGTTCAAAGACTTCGTCTTCAGACTCTGCGTTATAGGCGACGAAAAGACTCTACGAAGCTTACCAAATGCTGCCCACCCCAAATGCACCCTCCAATCGGCAGTGGCGGCGCTAGACGAAAAGTAGACGTCGGCGAAAAATGTGTTTGCGAAGCCCCTCTAAATAGAAAGAATTTCTTTCTAGTTCATTTGAATTAATGATTCGGGGATTTCCCGAATATCGCCCGCGGAAATATTTTACTTTCATTGCCAGACAACTGTAAAAAAATAATACTACAGAGCAGATTTTTACTACCCTTTAGAGCAGATTTTTTTTATCATAATATTGTTTTGCAAAATAGCGTATAGCATAATAATTAAGCTTCATTTCGAAGAAAATCGTTTGACAGACACTTATTTTTTTACACTTACTTTTTTTTTATTCAAAACTCATAAGATCAGTCAGAATGATCTTTAGACATTTATATGCATAATAATTGAAAAGTTTAACCATCATATCGCAGAAGGTTCACAATCAGAATTGTCTTTTGGCACATTTAATATAGTAGTCATTAAAATGCAGAACTATCATACCGCAGAAAATTTACTGATCAGACTCATCACTACTTATGATGGCGGGGTCTTTCAAACTCCGCTATCCCCATCTTACTTAACCTGTCCGAGTCAGTGCCCCAAGTTCCGAGCTCGCTGCGCTCGCTCTCACACAAATTCAGATGATAAAATTGACAGAACCTTGGACATTGGGTGATTTTCTTTCACAATTTGTAAAAACACTTATTTATTGGGTGTGCTAGCTACTATTCGATTTATAATTAAGAAATTCTGCCATCTTCATAGTATGAATATAATGATATTATTCTGTTAATGTTTTTACTTCCAAATAAGTTTTCATGGATAGAGAAATAAAAGGCGTAATTTCTTTGAAAACCTAAGAAACTACATTTAATGCCAATTATTATAGTTTACAATAATCATCACGTTTTTTTTTTTTTTTTTGTAGTGTGGCACTAGACATCTTTGTGCCAAATGTGCCAATGTCGGGTAATAAATGGTAGGGAAATATTTTTAACGGAAAATATCGGAAAGGAATAGGAATTTCGTAAGGTTCAGGAAAGGAAGTATTTTATTCTTTTGGAAAAATATATATATAAATAAACAAACACAAACTAAATCTTTTTATAATTTTTCACATTTTGGGAAACAAGAGAACGGAGGAAGGATGAACGATCATATCGGGAACAGGAGAAGAATATGTGATCTAAAGTACCAACATCATCTCCACACTCGCAAAGATTACTATCCACAATATGCAACTTAGCAAGGTGGAAAGGAGTACAAACGTGGCCAAGCCGCATGCGAATTATCATGCTTGTAATGAGTTTAGAGCCTTTTATTTTAAAAAACCATGGTTTGACTGGGACTAAGGGCTGAATTGAGGCATAAACCTTGCCCTTTACTTGAGAGACACTCCAAAGAAGTTCCCAGGAATGTCGAAGATAATCTTTAGGGAGGCTGACAAGATCATGACAGTAATTTTTATAAGGGAATGTATCACCATTCTGCACCGCTTGTTTGGCTAATTGATCAGCTCTTTCGTTTCCTTGGATTCCGGAGTGACTTGGAATCCAAGCAAATTGTACCGTGTAGTTTCTCAGTATACATTTATGCAACTGTTTTCTTATGTCAAATACAATGGGGTAAAAGGGTTTCATTTTAAATGTAAAGCATAGTTTGTAACGCACTTCTAGAGTCACATAATATGAGAACATTTTTAAGTTTAGCAATTAAAACGTATTCTAATGCCTTGAACAGACCAAAGCATTCTCCAGTGAAAACTGATGTTTCAGGAGGAAGTTTTACCATCTGAATAACTTTATACTGAGAATGAAATATACCTACTCCCACACAACTGGACCGGGTCTTTGATGAGTCCGTAAAGATATAATGACAGTCTATCCAGTTTTCACCAACAGCAGCATTAAATTTTATGTTAGCTCCTACATCACTTTTTTCTATCCCGAAATTATAATGCACTACAGGGGAGACAAGTAAGGGTTCAAATGTTTTGCACTCAAATATAGGAAGAGTAGGTGACCTATGTACACTCGCTGGTATAGAATTAAACTTCCTGAGACTTTTAACTAAACACGGAATATCTTTGCGCCGCCAATAGGATGAAATTTGAATAAGATTATCAAGTTTTAATAATTTTGAATGAAGCAAATGGTTAGAAAACTGCATCGATTTAAATAAAAATCGGTCAGATAGATATTGCCTTCTCAGGTGGAGTGGAGGATCTCCTACCTGTAAGGCATTTAACGGGCTTGATTTCATAGCTCCAGAAATGATTCGAAGAGCTTTCGACTGTATGCTATCTAACTTTTTAAGACCCTTTCTATTACCATCTTCAAGGAGAAATGTTCCGTAATCAACTATGCTTCGGATTATTGCATTATAAAACAGTTTGAGACTAAAAGGATGTGCCCCCCACCACACTCCAGAAAGACACCGCATAGCATTCAGCTGACGTTCGCATTTTTCAACTACAAAGTCAAAATGCTGTTTGCCAGAAAGTTTTTTATCTAAAATCAATCCTAGAAATTTAACATGATTTTTCACAGGAAGGCTTATGCTATTGTAAGTAACGGTTGGGGGAGGAATATTACGTTTTCTTGTAAAAACTACTACAGTACTTTTTTCTATTGAAAGACTTAACCCATTAATTTGTAACCATTGCTGTAAAAGACTTAAGGAGACGGTCAAAGCATTACATGCATCTGAGATGTTATTGTGAGTAGTATAGATTAAAAGGTCATCAGCATATTGTAAAACATCAGCAGATTTTTGTAGAGATGATTCTAGATCATAAGAATAAATATTATAAAGCAAAGATGACAATACTGATCCCTGTGGAAGGCCTTTGAACACTGTCCTCGTTTTTTTCTTGTCACCGCAAAAAAGAGAAATAGATCTAACTGATAGCAAATTTATGATAAACCGTATAATCAAAGTAGGGACGTTTAAATTAATTAGCTTGCGTTTAAGGACAGATATAAGTACATTATCATACGCGCCTGTTATATCTAGAAATGCGCCAACAACAGACTCGTTTTTTGAAAAGGCTATGCGAAGGTCAGTGGTAAATACACTTAAACTGTCAGTTGTGCTTTTTCCTTTACGGAACCCAAACTGACTGCCTGCTAGTAATTGCTTGTTTTCTACATATATACCACTCTAAACGATTTTTAACTAGGTGTTCTGCAATTTTGGTAAGAACCGAAGATAGCGCAATAGGCCGGTATGATAGAACATCATTTGATTTTTTATTTGGTTTGAGGATCGGCAAGATTTCTTGGGAACGCCAGGATTCTGGAATATTTCCAGAAACCAAAATAGAATTAATTATTTCTAGATAATATGATAATGTATTATCACAACAATGTGAGAAAAACGAATACGGAATACCGTCTTCTCCTGGGGCCGAGTCTCTTAAGCATGTTAATACCCCTTTCAATTCGAGCAAAAGAGAGAAAAGGGAGCGTTCAAAGATGAATGATTATCAATATTTAACGGAGTAGAGTCAGGGTAAATTTGATCATACTCTGGAGCTGATGCTGGAGCTAATTTGTCAAGAAAACTGTTACTAAGAGATAGAGGTAATTGTGTGAAGGAAGGAGCATCACTAAAGGCTTTTCTAAATCTATTAATACTGCGCCAAACATCTGACGGGCATGTGCTGGGTGATAAAGACATACAGAATGACCTCCACCCCTGAAGTTTCTTATCTCTGAGAAAAATCCGTGTATCATTAATAATACCTCTAAGGCCGTCCAAATTTTCATCTGACATGTCCTCAGCATATTTATGTTCAGCTTCCTTTCGCTTCCTTACTGCATCAGCACACGAAGAGTCCCACCATGGAGGCATAGGAATTTTATCAGAAGGAATTTTTTTAAGAGGGAAAACTTGGTCTGCTACTTCTACTAGGCACATCGCTAAAGCTTTTGAGCAATCACTTTCTCCACCCTGAGTAATTTGCGGGAGCTCAGCAACTTTAGCATCGACAAGCGTTTTAAATTTATTCCAGTCTGCGTTTCCGAGTCTATACTTTAATCTAGGGGGTCTTTTCGGTGTTGTAATGAATTTTACTGAGGAAGTAATTACTAAAGGAAAGTGGTCACTTCCAAAGGTAGAAGAGATACGGGACCAAGATAAAGATGAAGCCAATCTAGGGGAGCATATTGATAAATCTACAGCATTAGCACTTTCACCTGCATTAGTTCTACGAGTAGGCTCGCCAGTATTAATAATACATAGATTATGATCGTCTATAATTTCTAATAAACGGATCCCCTCTCTTTTTGTTTCACCACTTCCCCAACACTGGTGGTGACAGTTAAAATCGCCCATTACTAAAAATGGCCTACGAAGGGATGACAACATATTGCTAAGTTCTTGTAGGGCATTGTTATTAGCAGTAGGAATGTAAGTGGAAACATAAGTAATATTATCAACAATTACCCCAACAATATCAATATTAGAACATGAAAGGAGAGAAACACGTGAAAATGGGGTATTATTTTTAATTAATATGGCCACACCGCCATATCCGTCAGCTCTGTCATTGCGTACACATTGTACACAAACATAACCTGGAATACCAAATAATTGATGATTTTTAATCCAAGTTTTAGATAATGCCACAATATTTGGCTTAAATTTATTTAATAAGTAGAATAGGTCAGTTTTTTGAAGTTATACTTCTTTAGGCGCGTTATGAAAAAATGATGAGAGTGAAATTTTACGATGCGCGCGCACAGCGTCACACAAAATTCTCACGGGAGTAATTGTAAACAACGCCATCTCTGACGTACATGCTGAACTACTTACTGCCTTCGTTGCTATTTTGTGACTCGAAGAAGTATAACTTCTCACGCGCGTACATAAGTACACACTGATTTTTTTTTAGGTCTTACTGATCGGCAGTTCCATTGAATCATTGTGTCCATCTTTTTGGTTTTTGTTTAGTAATAAACTACTTATCCGCTCCACGTCGTACGGTTCAAAAGATGTATTTTTACATAATAACATTTTGATAAGGTTTATAATAACATCAACAACCTGCTCATTCTCGTTCTGTTGCAGTTTCGTATCGGATTCCTTAGGCAAAGCACACCCATTTGTCAAAGATGGGGGTTGAAACTCCCTAATAAGGGCGTTATGAGCTGCTCTGTCATAACCTTGTGCTGACTTAGGAGGAGCGCGGGGTTTAAGAAAGACTGTCTTTTTATATGATGAAGAAGTTGAGGGTATAGGTTGTGAACAGAAGTATGAATTATTATTGGCATGAGAATCATGAGATGTAACAGTAGTGAGAACATTAGCGTATGATTTTGAGGTGGCTGGGTGTATTTTGCTTGCTTCCGCATAGGAAACACAGGAATGAGCCATAGTGTGTTTAATGTTTTTTTGCCTCTGGAACTCAGGGCAAGTCTTGTCTGTAGCATAGTGAAATCCAGAACAATTAACACAAGATGCAGAATCCTCTTCTACTAAACAAGTTTCACCTAAGTGATTTTGTCCACATTTATAGCATCTAGGGGTAGCTGATCTGCATTGATTTTTGGTGTGGCCATAACGGCAACAGCGGAAACATTGTATGGTGGGATACACATAAGTCTCAACAGGTAGTGCATTATAACATACATAAATTCTTTTAGGAAGAGCTTGACCATTAAATGTTATTACAACAGTTTGAGATGGTTTCCATGTATACGACCCATTCACTTGAACTTTGTAATTTAGAATTTTTAAACTTTCAATATTTCGCCAGTACCTATGGGAGTTGATATATTTTCTTTAACTTCTTCCAGACTCCATTCAGATGGGATACCCCGGACCAAGCCCATACGAGTGACGTTAAAAGTGGGTAGAAATGCTTTAAATTGGTTCAGAGGCAGTAAATTACTATTAATAAATATGTTAGCAGCCACAGGGTTTGTAAAAGCTACAACACACTTATTCCTACCAATTCTCTTGACACTGCCAGGAACAATATTCTGGAATTTGCTATTTTTAAGGAAATTTCCAAATGCAATAGGGTGAAGGATGGTTCCACTGTTTTCAGTACTGGTAATACGCTGAACATGAACTATGTACGGCCCTGTATCAGAGGCCTGGTATTCCTTTCTACCTACACCAACTGGCTGGTTAGTTTGTATTGCAGTTGGATCCAACTGCAAAGTTTGAGAATCAGAAATTTCAGAGGGTTGAGAATGTGGAACTGATGTATTATTATTTATTATAACTTCTGTGCTGGGAATACATGTACAGTTAATGTGAGAAGAGGTTCCCTCAGGAATCACTCCATGTCTACTCCGTTTTGTTTTATTACAATGCTTACATACTATTTTATGCTTATGTGAACGTCTCTTACGTGAAGCATTGACTTTACCGGAGGTCGACGCATCAGTTTCCCTTCCACTTGCTGTGGCTACAGACCCATCAGTGTCCATACCAGCCATATCTAAATTAGATGATACGGTAACATAATTACTTACTACAGGGGGACTTAAGCCAGGGCCTAAATCCCCCACATCTGCTATAGGCGGGTCGTTCATACGACCCGGGAATAGTCTTGGACTATGCTAGAAATATTTATAAAAACTTACCAAAAAGCAGGAAAAATTTACACAAATATAATATTACATAGGTACACTACAAAGAAAATATATTTACATAAGAACCTTAACTGAACCAAATATCCACTTAAAATTTAAATATGAAAAATTGCTGAAAAAAAATACACCCGGTCTAACCGAAATTTCCCGCGCTTTTCCATCACGTTTTTCTTACACAGATTTCTACTTCAACTGTCACCACAGACTAATTAAAAATATGAGGAGTGCCACTAAGGCGTCGTCTTTCTCAATAAGAGTGCAGTAAACCTCTTTACATGAATAAAATGCAAGTGAAATTGTCTCAAATAATCGTCGCTCTAAATAGCTTTGCCAAAGGTAGTTATGCCAAATTAAATTCCTCAATCGTATGCAATTGTAAATTCGGACATACCTACTACTGTGTCAAGAAAGTACCAGGAATTATCTACTATCTATACATATAATAAAACAGTAACAAAACTGTGTCAGTACATTGAATATATAAAAAAAAAAAAATTGAGGGGGGTTTAGGACCAGTAATAGAGAACGAATCCAAAAAAAAAATTTTGTCTGTTTGTTTGTACACGCTAATCTTCGGAACTACTGGGTGGATTTTAATGATTTTTCTTTTGTTGTATAGGTATTAAGTCTGGGCAACATATAGGCTATAATTTATCTTGGAAACTTGAACACCTGATGCAAAACCGCAACAGACCAGCTGAACTATAAGAGATACAAAAATGGTACCATAGCCAAAATTGTTCCACGTGATGAGCATTTTCTGCTGAGAGAATAAATTTGAAGATCTGGAATACCTGATGTGAAACTCCAAGAGCCCAGCTACACCATGACACATATAGGAATGACGTCTTAGCAAAAGTGGTTCGGTCTGATGGGCATTTCCTGTTGACTTATAAAAATCGAAGATCAGAATCATTTGATGTGAAAATCAAAGCTATCACTAATTTCACTGTATCTTATAAAATAACATAAGCTGGGAGTACCTCCACGCGGTGAAGGCGGTAACAGTTTAGGACTGATTTTTAATGACGATGGTATATCATTGAAAATTTGACTCTACTGACCAAAATTCCCATTTATTTTTTTATTTTATCGAATAAATATGCCTTCGGGCTTATGTTATTTGGGTGTTTAATTTCCTTTTCCATTTATCTTCGTGACACGGTAGCCTACCCGGTAACGCAGGGGAGCAGTCACTTAGATTTTAATTGATCAGGTATCTTCTTTACAATAAAACTATAACCATGGCTAATCATAATCAGTTATAAAGTGACAGAAAAAGAATTGCTGGAGTACGGCGTGAAGAGACAGAAGAAGAGCGCAGCGATCGTATGAATTCTGATCGACTTCGACATTCTCTGGACAGAATGTCGATATCATCTGAAGAATCGGATGTGTCTCAAGATATAGCCGTAGGTCATGGCGACCTTCCTTGGGTTGGTAAGGAACGGAGTTCATTTACGTATACTCTTATGATTGACTACGCCACATATTTCGCCATCGGAGGTATGATTCAAAATTGTGCTTTTTGAACGTCTCGAATCATCTCGCGCATCCCGTTGTTTTCCCGTCCCCGGGCTCTTAGAATTCGACATCAGACGTTTCAGATCTTCGATTTTGCCGACCCCGTTGTCGCTGGCATAAGCAACAGGATCCGCGTACGAAGTCGCGGGCAGAGGCTAGTATAAAAATAAGTCGGGTTTTCCTTCCTGACGATATAACTCCAGAACGCACGAACCGATTTCCACGGTTTTGCATTCGTTGGAAAGGTCTCGGGCTCCGTGAGGTTTAGGGTAGGTGTAGGGTAGGTAAATAGGGACAGGACAACCTCTGTCGGGTCAGCTAGTTCATTAATAAAACAAAATATGTATTACATATCTAAATTTATTGTATCGCCTTCAAAGTAGGTCCGTAATAATATACTAACGCCAACGAATAACCCAACCCAATAACCCAATAATCAAAACATTTTTTAGACGTATTTTTTGGAATCGACATCAGTAGAATTTTCTTTTACGTCATCTTTTTTCAGTTAGAAGGCCGATTCCGATTCTTATTGACTGGTTTGCATGTCAAACTCGTAAACCCATGTCTCGTCACCAGTAACAATGCTTTTTATGAATGTGGGGTCGGAATTGACTCTCTAACACGTCTTCAGCAACCTTTACGCGATTGAGATTTTGCAGTCGATTGAAATCTTTCGGTACCTACTTGACGAGCGGCAACGCATTTCATGCCAAAACAATCGTTTAAAACAGTACGAATTGATTCTTGAGATATAGAATTTTCAGCAGCTATCTCTCCTAGACTAAAACGACGATTTTCAATCACCATTTCCTTTAATACCTATAGCCATGTTAGTTGAGTGAAAGACGTTGATGGCCGACCAGAACGAGGCAAATCTTACACCACATCTCGACCACATTTAAATGCATTATAGTTACCACTCATATACACGTGTTTTTGATAAAGTCGATTCACTGAAAGCCTTATGTAACATTTTCAGTGCTTCTGCACACGAAATTCTATTTACAATGCAACATTTAAGATTAATTATTTGTTCGATATTTTTAACTATAGTAAAAATCGCAAAACACAGTTGACATGAACTGACAAAATGGAGCACTGTGAACAAACGGAATGACTAGTGACGATCAAACTCCGCGTGAGTAAAGAGGACAGTTGTGCCAACTTAGCGTCAAAAAGAATTTAGACAATGCTTTTATGAGCCTTTTAAATGATTAATTCCCGGTGTACTTTCTTGACAGTTTGTGTAACATTCGGCCAAACAATAATAATGTTAAATAATTTTTAGGCCTTAAAAATATTCGTTAAAAGAAGATTATGCAAAGTGTGTTATGCTAAATAAATTTCGGAGAATCAAGATTCTGCCAGATATTGGGAACCCTACAATAGGAAATACGGAAATAAATAGGGATAACTAAATTGTTAAAACTTTTTTGCGAGCCCCCCATAGGCGCGAGGCCGTCGGCGGTCGCCGAAATGGCCGACGCCTAGCGCCGCCACTGCCTATCGGCTTCCTTCTCGATGTTGTTTCGGCCAAGTTGGATCGTCTGTCCAAGGTAAACGTATTCCTGGACCACTTCGAGCAAGTTGCCATCAACGGTGATCGGTCTTGGCATGACGTGTTGGTTAACCATAACCTTCGTTTTGTCCAAGGTAATGCCGAGGCCCACTCGTCTTGAGGATTAATTTAGGAGTGCAGCATTTCGCTCAGTTCTTCCAGAGACTCTGCCATAATTACGATTTCGTCGGCAAACCGGAGATATGCGATGTACTTACCGTTTATGTTAATGCCCCGCCCAGTCCAGTCCAATGTTTTGAAGACGTCCTCCAGCGCGTTGGTAAAAAGTTTCGGAGATATAACATCACATTGTCTCACCCTCTGCGCAGCTGGATTGCTTTCGTCTTTTGGTTCTGTACTTGGACGGTCATTGTAGCGGCGTTGTAAACACACCGCAGCACCTCGATATATCGCCAGTCTATACGACATCGCTGTAGAGAATCTAGTAGGGCCCAGGTTTCGATGGAGTCGAAGGCTTTTTCGTAGTCCACGAATGCCTTACACAGCGGCTGATTATACTGGGTTTTTTTGTACAATCTGCCGTACAGTATGGATGTGGTCCACGGAGTTGAAGCCTTTGCGAAACCCAGCCTGCTCTGGCGGCTGAAACTCGTCGAGTCTCCCTGCGAGACGATTCGATTTTACATTGAATCTGAGAAACTCCAATGTACTCCGCTACTTGGGCAGAAATGTTGGCGGTTTCCAAATGGCGCCTCAATTGTAAAATCTCTAACACGGTGTATTTTTTAACAGATTTAGAACCATTCCACGATTCCACGAAAATCTTCTTCTGGTGATGTTTTCAACATTTTATGCTGAATAACACTAAATGTTACCAGAATAAAATCCATTGCCCTGTAATGATGGTTTAGTGCTTCGTAAAAATCTGTGGTGACATTCTAACATTGTTCTCTGCAACTCCTCTGATAAAGAAATCTGCAAGTTCAGCATCTCGGGCCATTTCTCCAGGCAAATGCTTTCGAAATCTCCTCTTTCCTCTTTTTCCTTCAATCGGAATGTCTAAATCTTTTTTAATATTGTTGTGTAGCAAATAGCCTTTTCCACTATTTGGTTGCGTTGACTTCGAAGAACATTTTTAAGAGCATTATCACACGCTTTTCCAACGATACCCCAGATGTTTGTACGAGTATATACTTTACTGTCTGAATAACTTCTAGGATTTCACACCAAAAGGAAAGATAGCATAGACAACTGAAGTCACAGAATTGATGCTGCTTCTCTTGTTTCGACGTTTCTTTGGGGTGCTGGATCACACATCTCTTAGAAAAGAATAGTGGTTTAACAGCGTCATGATGAACACTCCATCTTGTCTCTGATAAATCATATAACGGCGTGTCCGTTACATGATTCTACATTTATATTTCCCACCGATGTGTGGATGATGAAAAGAATGTGTAAACTCTTTCTACAGTTCTGAAAAACATTAAACCTTTAAGTAACGCTCCCAAATGAGTACACTCGCTTTCAATTATATTCGAAAAAAGATATGAAAATAATATGGTTTCGATGCGTTTCAAAATATGATATTAAGTAGTAAGGAAGTAGACAAGCGTAGGTAGTTATTGATTGATATAGTCTTAATAGAGCGAGATTTTGTGTGCAAACTTTGGCTGTTCAAGTAAGTTTTCGTTGTCACCCATTGGTGCTTGGCACCCGGGACGGACCGCCCCCTCCGCCCCCCCCTCTACGCCGGCACTGATATCGGGTGCTTGGTACAGAAACACCTATGACTGGGATGCATCTAGCAAGTCTGCTTAGAAATGACGGTAATATAGCTGCCAGTGGTGGCAATACACACTTGTGAGTCCGCCTTTTTACAGTACTTTTATGTGCATAAAGTTGAATACATAAATAATCGTGTATTATTAATGATATTCTATATCATTGTGTATTATGATATTTCCAACTTCAACGATTGATGTGTGATGGACCTCAACATTTGCCAAAAGTCCTAATAAAACTGTGCGACCTAGATATCGGACTTAGGACCGCACGCTCTGTAGCGTGTTTGCGGTCAATAGACACAATAGAACAAAAAGGCAGTTAGCAGTAGAGTAAAATGTTGGTAAGTTGCGCTTATAGACAATTATTTTTAAACGATTATGCTTTTATTATTTGTTTATGGAAAAAAGTAATACAAGTATTATTAATAAAATTGAAGGAATATGGCGTCGTCGACAACACATCAAAGTGCGTAGTCGGGTCACCAGATAAGGGGGTGTGGTATAGATGGTACGTACGTGCTAGGGTTGAGTCCAAGAAAATAAGTTAAGTCCAGACAACGTACCTAACACAAAATATTTATTGACGGAAGAATAGCACAATAGAAAAAATAGTTCCACACACACAATAGCAAAGTCAGTTGTCTTACTGGCCCTTGTCTGCGAAGCCCGTGTCGCTTGCTGACAAGCGACACGGGCTTCGCAGACAAGGGCGCATACTTACGTATGATTCGCGTATATTTTATGTTGTTTGTTTTCTATATTCTATCCCCTGTGATCCTATACTACTCCTTCATTTCTGTGGTTTCTGACTTTGTTGTTGTGTGTGGAACTATTTCTTCTATTGTGCTATTCTTCCGTGAATAAACAATTTGTGTTACGTTTTCTGGACTTAACTTATTTTCTTGGACTCAACCCTAGCACGTAGTACCATCTACACCACACCATACCACACCCCCATAAAATAATAATTTATATTCAAAAATTTAAAGCTCATACGCTTATCTAAGTTTATTAAAAAAGTATTTTAAATATTAACGTGAACTGTAAAAGGGCTAGAAATTAAAGTAAACATTTAAATAAAACAGGTACATTTTATTGAAAAAAATATGTACACAGCAAAACAAATAAATAATCTTATGTTGTATATTAGTCTATAAAACATTAATTTCATTGAAATAAAATACTATACATAACTACATTAAGATTATGTACATAATACCATCTCACAGGGAAGTGCTATCAGACTACAATATAATAAACAATATCCATTTAACATTTAAATACTATGTCGATATTTGGAGTCACATTTATTAGTTAGGAAAAATTTAAGTGGAATCCCTTAATTACGATAAAATACGATAGGTATATAAAACAGTAAGCTATGATAATTCCTTGATATATTCATCAGACATCCAAAGATCACATAAAGTAATTCTGCACATTGATAAATCTAACAATTACTGTTGATAACAAATTACCTATCAAAATGTACTCATGGCATGACCTATTAGTTAACATTATCTAGACTTTTTAACTTTTTCTTATCTAAAAATTATTGTGATTAAAAAGCATTTTAGAAATGATTTTAAAATAATCTCCCTTGTACCACAAATCAAATAGTTTATCAATTAAGCGACACTTAGAAATATCTTAAATTTATATAAATAAAACGAAAAAAATGAGATGATGAGATTAATTTCTAAACGTGTACTAACATAATGAATGTCGCTGTGATGTCTTACTTTGGATGTAATACAAACGTTCAATGCCATGCATTACATGAAAACTATTTTTGTATAATTATGTAGGCCTACAATAATTCACGATTAGTTTATTAAAATTGCATACAAAATGTATAAATAGGTTTGCTGTATTTTTCTACGACACAACATAGCAATATTTATGTATAGATAAAAATCTGACTGCTTCTTATCAAAAATCTTTTCGTATTTCCCATTTTAATAATTGTATTTTTCATTTTCTATGTCTAAAATATTAACAAAAGTATAAAATTATTAACGCAAACAAGTAGCACAATGTTGAACCTAATATGTACTGTACTTATTTATTATTCAACCGAAACAATGCCGACGCGGCACGCGCCGACACTCGCCAGGCCAGTGTTATTGTCAATTATCTCATCTATAATATCTACATTTTAATATGCTCAATATTTTGACTAGAAATCATGTTATACTTATTATTTTCTAACAAAACACATAAAATTTACAAGATATATAGCATAATTTCTTATCAATTTACAGTTCACTAAAATTGTACAATACATCGATGACAGGTGTGGAATTTCATTAATTTGTTTAATATCGAGAGAAACCTACTTAAAGTATGACCTTCACTTAAACTAATACATATATATAATAACGTGAAACAACAATGATTTTAAATCATGTTTGCAACACCTAAACAATGCACATTTATAATTTAATATCAAACTGTGATAAATCACTGCCTATCTCGTCAATAGAATGGAAATATAATAATTTGCATATTTTTAGGAACATCTAATGTCTAGAAGGAATTTTGATCCAAAGATGACACGTTTCGAACACAAACTTTACGAACCTTATATACAGTGATCCCAATTAAACGATAGGTAATACGGAATGGTATATAATCACTGAACGGTATATTAAATATACAAGCTGGAAATAACACATAAGTAAGTCTTTAACATAATGAATCTCAACAGCATTGTTCTAACTAATGTCTATAAATTAAAAATTGTAAAATTAAATGTCGTTGTGATGTTTTTAAGAGATGAAAAGTAATTTTGCAAATAAATCACTTTATTTGTGTGATTTCTGTAACGTCATCCGAAATAGCCAGTCTCAAACTTTTAGATCTCGCGGTATAATATAATTTATATTTTATAATATTTAAATCTACATAACGTCTGAATAAGGCGGACTCTGTACCACATTCCTACACCGAATGGGGGACGCACTGAACAATCAACTTGTAACTAACAGTCTATATCATTGGCAACAGTTGAGATTTGATATAACCGTTAGTAAAATTGAGTATTCAGACTGCCCGATTTAGGAGAAGGGCGCTACCAGTGTAAGTCCTAGTTTCGATTGTCATCGTGAGCTGCGCAGTCTAGCGCCGTCTCCCGACGTGTTCGGACTCGGCGATATCTTCGCCGGATTTTTCTTGTGATGCCTATCTCTACTCCTCGCCTTCTCGGGCTTCTTGGTGCGGCGCTGCGGGTCGGTGACGTCATCTTCGTCAGCGATCGGCTCCGCACTATCGTCCCGTTCGCCCGAGCTCTCACTCTTCTTGTCGAGTTCCGCCATCGCTTCCTGAATCGCATTCTCGAGTAAGGTGTTCAGTTTTCTACTCCTGTCGTAGTAAACGGTAATAAAATTATTTAGTTATGTACGCACGTGAGGGATCCGTATTGTGGATATTAGCAGCTTCATCGCGCGACAAAATTAAACAGAAATCTCAGGTTGGGTTAATATTACAAATGTTGCGAACAAAATTAAATCTTTAGACGCACATAAATGATGGTGAGCGGCGCGACTATGACGAACTCTCATTCTAGATCATAAGGGACAACTATGGGGATTTCAATAAAACAACAAGAAGTATAAATAATTCGGAAACGCTAGTCCCGTCGGGTCCCGTCGGGCGGAGCGCGCGACTCACTTCCGATGCTTGACGTCCGGCGCCTGGCTGCGCGCGGCGTGGTGTCGGTCCAGCCCCTCGCTGAGCGCCAGCAGGCGCGCGGCCGGCAGCACGGCCCCGCCGCGGCCGCCGAACCAGCGCACGGCCCAGCGGCCCGGGCCCCGGCGCGCGCGCAGCTTGCCGGGCCAGGACGCGTGGCCCCGCGCCGGGCCCCACACCACGTCGCCCACCGCGAACCCGCCGCCCGGCTCCTCCGAGCGCTGCGCATCTATCGACCGAGCACAGCTGTTAGGCGGCGTCGCGCGCGGACGAGGACCTCCACCGAGCTTCCGCCACCGACGGGTGCGTCGTCGTGAGATATAAAAGCACGCCCGCAAGAACGTCTCCCAGTGAACACAGTGCGAACTCGAAACGCTGCAGTTCCGTAGAAGTAGCAGCGAGGATTCAGAGGCATTCGACAGCGATAGTTGAACACTTTGCTAATTTATTAGTCTTAAAGTAAATCTCAATTTGGGTGAGCAAGGAAAAAATACAATACAATAGATTTTATAAGAGATAACGTCATGTATTTAAATTTTTTAATGTTTGTATTTTTTCCTGACACCCGAAAGGAAGGTACGTTGTCGTAGTAATGAGAATTATGTGCTTTACTTACAATGATGAACAGATGAAAATTGATGATGGCTTACAATGATGCGTTAGTAATGGAATCCCAATTTTTGTACCAATTTGTTACTTCGAATGTGGTGCAATGGAAAGCGACAGAAAGCCTGGTGAGAACGTTTGAACGCTGCACATCGCTGATTTATTCTGATTAGTTTCCAGTACACCCTTTATTAACAGCTGTATCTTGTATTAACCCAACCAAAAGAGAACCAATGACCGATAGTATCGCATTATGTAGAAGCTGAAATATACCACAATACACATCATTAAGACGTATTCGCTGACAAACACTCTACAAACATATACAATTTAGTAAGTCCGCTTGCAGAGAGTCAATCCAAAACCAATACAAGACACAACATTATGGTAAATTTTGAATTTTGTTAGCTGTGACTAAAGCGTGAGATGGTTCTGGACATATTAGTACAGAGGCAATAAACTTGATGGCCGCACAATTGATAGATATGTAAAGAAAACGTAAGATAGATCAAGAATTCGATAAACAACTTTAAAAGGGTGTTAATAAGGGTACAAACAAAGAATTGGTAAAAGATGCTTATTCTGAAGATTATTTTATTATTTTGCTGTAAATAAAAAGGGGAAACATTCATTAAATCATTTAAAATTGGTCCGTACAAATTACTATCTATTTGCACAAGTCTACAACTAAGTCAGTAAAGAGTTTCTAAGTTAAATAAATACTATTTTTTCTATTATAGATAATTTATTAAGTTGCTGTGAATGAGGATAATGATTTTTAGGTGTGTGAGCACACTGAAACTAACAAATAGAAATTCCCGCCAAAGTGCATTATTATAAACATTTATAGCAAAGAGTCCAAAGCATAGCAAATAGGAAGGTGATATAAAGTTCACTTACCATCGCCAGAACCCATATTATGTCTATCAAATACTTTCGGCAAAGAAGACGAGTCTGAACTCGTGCCGGAAAGGGGGAAATGTCTTGAATGTGTTTTATCTGGAGAACTCATACCCATAGATTCATAATCTGTTTCCTTTTGTATTCCATGTACCATATTATAATTAGCTGCCCTCATTATCTTGTCAGGCCTATATGTGGCCGCGTCGCCAAAGTCATTCTTTCTCTTGTACGTCTGTGTCCTTTCGTAATAGTTGGAGGTCATCGGCATGACTTGTTGGTTGTTCATAGGTGAAGGACTCATGTTCTGATTGAAGTGCATGTCGGTAGACTCGACAGGATTGTGCAAGCGGCTTTGTCGCATCATGGGTGTGTTTGATATCATGCCTAGAAAATAGAAAATGTTTTACTTGTAAACGACGATGTTACGATGTATTGCTTAAATGACGATGTTGATAGTCGCCTTCTATCCTACTTTACTTCCTATTATTATAACAAAACGCGAAAGTTTGCGATGAATGGACGGATGTTTGTACTCTTTCATGCTTAAACGGCAGACATTTGCACACATTATCTAGCTTAACAGATAAGATAATTTTTATCCAGTTTTTATATTCCAATATTCAATACATTTATTGCATCCACAAGTGAACTTAGATGGTAGGTATAAAATTGAACATTGTGGACCCTGTCGGGCACAGCAAAAATAAAAGTAGGAGAGAGGAAGAGGGCTTTTGTTTGACTATTATGTTGATTGTATCTGCTTATTGAATATAGGTAGCTTTTAGGACTTAAATTTCAAGTCTACGTAAACGCAAGTCGCGGGCAGAAGCTAGTCGAAGAAATTTAGTTAATAACATCAACGGCCCGGCCCTGGCCTTTAAGGGTCAGCTATCTAAATAGAAAAAGATACATGTACGTAGAAGATGAGATAACAACAACACTTAATGTTACAACTGCACCACGAGTAGAAGGAAATAAAAAGGCGTTCTTAATATAACAGACTTTCAATTACCACACTACAGTCAGTAAAATACTCAGCGGTAAACCTCCATGAACAAGTGGGGTTTGCAAACAGCTATAATAAATTGGGAAAATAGAACAAAGCGTCGTAGAATTTATATTCTTATACTTTTATGTTAGAAGATTTAATCAAAGGCGTTTGACAGTGTAGGATAGAAAACCTTAAGAAGTGTTTACTGTGATGATTGTAATATGGTACTCTACTCCTAAAAATGTTATACTTAACGGACAGTTGCAAAAGTAAATGACTGCTCTCGATCTTTTAGAACAAAGAAAAGGGTTACCCCAAGGCACTGTTCTGTGTCCTGTTTTATTTGACGGGAAGAAGGCAACGCTGTAGCCAGAGAAAATATACACAGTTATCAATTATACAGAGGTGTATCTCTAATAGCCCAATAGAATCGCATTTTGCAAACGTATAAGGAATAAGAAGAGGAGCTCGTGGCTAGGTTAAAGCCGTACAGATCGATCGGTTAAAGGTTAAGCTACGCAGGCCGCGGTCGGGCGTGCTTTCCGAGGCGCGGAGGGAACTCTGTATGAAAGCGACGCAGGCCGCGGTCGGTCCGTAGATGGGGTCCGTGGATGGGTATCCACGGACCGACCGCGGCCTGCGTCCCTTTCATACAGAGTTCCCTCCGTGCCTCGGAAAGCACGTAAAGCCGTTGGTTCCGGCTGTTATTTGTAGATCTTTGGCAGTCGTTATGGGTAGTCAGAAACCGGAAAGTCTGACAACCAGTCTTACCAAGGGGTATCGTGTTACCCAGTAACTGGGTTGTGGAGGTCCGATAGGCAGTCGCGCCATGTAAAACACTGGTATTCTGGTATTCAGCTGCCACCGGTTAGACTGGAAGGCGACCCCAGTATAGTTGGGAAAAGGCTAGGGAGACGATTATAAGGAATAAGAACAATGTTAGAAGTTACACAGTTATGAAGATGATTTTTAGTAATGGCGTCATGTGAAATAGGTTTTAATACCCTGGTAAAATAAATTTTATTAGTATTTCCAAATGCTTTGGAATACATTCCCTAAATTGTTTGTTAATATATGTATTACGATTATATTGAAAAACACATTCCTTGATAACCATATTGGAATGCTATCAAAGTTAGTAGAATTTTGGGTACATTTTTTTTATATCCTTATTGGCTTGCGTTTGGCCGCAACTCACCTGATCTTAAGTGATGATGCCGCCTAAGGTGGAGCACGCTTGCCTAGGATAAACCGGTTCACTCGTGCCTTGAATATTCCCAGATTATGGATCGGGGAATAGAGATTACATGCATTTTAAATATTTTTTGAATTTAGGCATTTCTGTTTATTAATAGGGTAATGCCTGAATCCGAATGTTTATTGTGTTAGTAGAAATAAATGAAGAAGTAAAAATATACATAACGTACTTTGCGTGTCCGTGTCCGAGTGGAAGTCGTTACGTGTCACGGGCCAGGCGTGCTCACGCGATTCCGCTATATCTTGCTCACTGCTAGACACGCATTGCACCATAGCCTGAAAACAATTGGAAAAACATTCACAAACGTAACAAATCATTTTCTTTATGCAGACAGGTCTTAGGTTAGGGATATCGTGTTACCCAGTAGTTGGGTTGTGGAGGTCAGAGGCAGTTGCTTCATGTAAAACACTGGTATTAAGCAGCGCCCGGTTAGACCGGAAGCCGACCCCAACATAGTTGGGTAAACACTAGACTGATAAGGCAGGTCTTAAGTACAACGGACGATGTCTAAAGAATCATGGGCAACCTAGCCGGCCCTATCTTTACGAATCAAAGTTACACCACGCGAAAGATCTACCCCATTCGTTATAAAAACAAACAAATAAGAAAAATGACAACAACGATAAGCTTTGTTAAATCACGATAAACACAAAATAAAGTAAACTATTTGCCATTTACATCAAAAATTTATTACTAAAATGTTATTTCAACATTGTGACCAATAACTAACAACCAAAAGCTTGCTTGCTTGCCCAATATGGCCAACAAATATCATAATGAGGCAAAAGAAATCGAATGCTATCTATACTAATATTATAAAGCTGAAGAGTTTGTTTGTTTGTTTGGTTGAACGCGCTAATCTCAGGATCTACTGGTTCGAATTGAAAAAATATTTTTGTGCTGGATAGTCCATTTATCGAGGAAGCCTATAGGCCCAAGCGAAGCCGGGTCGGGTCGCTTGTATTTTATAAGCTACATTTTATACTATAGCGACAATTTCTATAAAGTTACGGAGAAGCGAGATTATTAACTTTGATTTCGTTCCGTACCCAAAGGGTAAAAACGGGACCCAACAAACGTGATTTATTGCCGTTTTTTGCTCGATGTCTAATGTTGTATAGATAATAATACAGAACCCTTCGTGCGCGAGTTCGACTCGCACTTGCCAGTTTTTACAGATACACAGAGCTGTAAAGGAAATACAAATAAAATTTCATGTTGCTTGAAGTGCATACATCTCGCTTCTCTGTAGGGTTGCCAACTATACTGTTAAAAACAGTATTATACTGTTTTTTCACTATAATATACTTTTTACTGTCGGACAAAAAAACAGTATTAAAAATAATGTTTTTTAGTGCATGCAGTGCAGGCCTCCCTCGTTTCAGAACGAAAACGCATTTTGAGAAAATTTGTATACACTCTAATGCAAATTTAAATGACCTACTATTGTATTGGCATGGATGATTTATATTCAGAATTAGAATACTTCAGAGTAATTTATGAAAGAGTGTCAGAAGAAGACCATAAATATATCCAAATGAAATGCGAAAAGTGGAAATATTAATTGATAGTTAATACTTCAGAAGAATTTAAAATATTACTAAATTGTTACTACTTTCTGTTCCCGCCACAGAAAGAGTTTTTTCAGTCATGAATTCAAAGTAGCGGGACGACAGAAATAGATCTTCCATAAATATAACAAAAAATTCGCTCCTCATGAAGCCTTCAAAAATGACACTAAATTGCTAAATTGTGCGAGCAGCACCGATAAACATGTTTTTAAAACATAAAAAAAAATAAAGTACTGTTGATTTTCTTTCTCAAGCCTGAATATATAGGGTGACTGGTAATTAGTGTACGATACTTAAACACGTGATTGTGTTCATGATAACAAACAACTTTCCCGAAGAAAAAAGTTTTTTGTACTAGTTCACTTTTATCACAATAACACAACAACAGCCGTATGAAATTCACGCGCGCGCACGCCTGTGACCTAAAGTGAACTAGTACAAAAAACATTTTTTCTTCGGGAAAGTTGTTTGTTATCATGAACACAATCACGTGTTTAGGTATCGTACACTAATTACCAGTCACCCTATATACTGTTTCTCTTGCAAAAAAAAAGTTGGCAACCCTACTTCTCCGGGATCTTAGAGAGACGTTGAATAAATAGTATTGTGAATATTACCGAGGAGCTAGCATCCGCAGGTTCAGGTGACTTGGTGGTGGTGTCGGCGTAGTTGTGTGTGGACAGGCAGCGCGCCGCGTACAGTCGCGGACTGCCCGCCGCCTCCAACGCGCCCAGGGGGCTGCACATACACAATCATATTATTGTTACTTTGATATTTACGAAGCAAAAAACATTGGTTGTCTGTAAATCCGGTTTACGGATAATAGTTTTACGTAATAACGATATAAAGAAACATAATGGCTATCATATATAACATAAGCAAATAATGGCTTCCGTCGAAGTGGGCGGAGCTTATGGATTGGGCTAATCGTGCCTCTCTATCTCTTGTTCCGCGCTCTCGCTTGCAGGCTCAGGCGGAACGTGACACTTTTTCGTGCGTGCAGCCGGTGTTCATCGATTTATAAGACGTTATCACGTCAAAAAGTGTAAATAATCAATATTTGTCAAAAGGAATATAACACAGCTGAGGAGCGTCAAGTTACTTTATAAAACAGAGTCGTTTTTTTTTTCGTATCGTGAAGTTGCCTGTAAATATAGTGTACCTACATAACATTTAAAAAAAAACATAAAATTTTAAGAAATAAATTCGATAACTTGTTTGTTTGTGATCAAAATTGTCGTTTTAAATACACTAATGCCACTCTGATTACTACATTATGAGATCGTAAATCGATATGATTTAAAAAATGGTCCCTGATATAACACTACTCAGTTACCGATGTTTTTCATAGAGTAGGGTAGGGTAGGTAGGCAGAGTAGAGTAGGGTAGAGTAGGTAGGGTAGGTAGGTAGGGTAGGTAGGGTAGGTAGGGTAGGTAGGGTAGGGTGTGGGAAATACTCATGGACGCCCAGACTGTCCCGTAGTTGAGACAATCTGGGCAGTGCCGGACTCTTACCGGCTAAAACCACACTCCTGCCTAGGCGTGGGGCCCCTGCTATTCGAGTAATGCAGGGATTTTATTTGGGCTGTGTTTTTCTTTGTCATATACCTTTTGTTTTTCTGATTTACACATTTGACAATGGTAGGGTAGTTAGGGTAGGGTAGGATAGGTGGGTAGATAGGGGTAGGTAGGTAGAATAACAGAAGATTGTCTTATTTTTTATCACTACTACTAGTAGATAATTAACAAAGAACCTGACCTGTGCGTGGTGGTGTCGGGCGGGCTGCCGGCCGCGTGCGCGCAGGGCGACTTGCCGCGCTGCTGGTTGACGCGCGTCTGCGTGGACACCGAGTGGCGCACGTGCGGCGCCAGGGGGAACTCGCCCACGAACTTCATGTACCCGTCCGCCTCCGCCTTCACCGCGCGCTCCGCCTGCCCGCGACCGAACAGGACGCCCCGGTGCTTGTCCTCTCTGTGATCCTCCACCACATTTCCAGGCGGAGACTCGGCGATCCCTCTACCTTTTTGATTCGTCGCCGACTTATTAGCCAACAAAATAGTCGGATCTATACTCAATCTCGACGCATTACCACCCTGCAAGTTAGTCGTTATTGACGACATCTGCGGGTTATGAGAGTTCGACACGAGGGTCGTTTGCTGTTGCACTATCGTCGTGTTTTGGTGCACAAATGTTGAATTACCGCGGCTACTCGTCGCAGACGACAGGGAGACTTGTTTAGGAGATAGTGGCACCATTAAGGCTTGACCCATTTGATTGGTCTGTATGAACTCTTGGGTCTGTAAATTACTAGATCTGACTTGAGGGTTATTAAATGTCACGTTAGTCGGACTCAAATTAGCAAGCAAGGGACTGAGTTGACCATTGAAGTTTGGGCTGTTCATCATAACTTGACTATTAGGAGATATAAATTGGGCTCCTGGGCTATGCTGTGATTGTATAATTTTGCCTTGCTGGTTTTGAGCTCGTAAGACGACACCACCGTTTGTGCTCGCTGCGAATACTCCAGAATTTTGAACAGGAGTCAAAACGTTTTGACCATTGACTGTTTGTAATTGTAATTGCATCGGCATTCCTGTGGAGTTGTCTGGAATGATGGCCGTGCCATCTGCCGTCATCATCATCCCGCCGAGGTTGGGCACGATGAACTGCTGGAACGCTGGGAAGTTCGGCACTACACCACTAGCGTTGTTTATAAGGTTTACAGGTTGAAGTAGGTTGATTTGTTGCGATGGAGACGTATTCGTAATTATTTGTTGGGATCCAAAGTTGTTAGCATTCCCTTGACCATTCATAACTATATGCGCTGGTGTTCCAGATTTTCCTGGCACTATCGTCAATGCTTGCAACATAGGTGTTGGCGATATATTATTATTAGGAGATAATTGAAAACCACGCGGCGAGAACTGAGGACTGGTATTATGTTGAGGTGAGGAATGGTGAACCATAATATTGTTGGCATTTTGCTGCGGAGCAGTTATTTGTAATACGTTAGTAATATTTGATTGATTCTTCTTTTTCTTACTTCGCTTTTTTAAACTTTCTGGCGATAACAAAGCCACACCCTGTACGAAACTATGTTGATTCTTCATATCAATTTGCCTTGAGCTCTCATTAGGTGACTGTCCTGATACAATACCTCCTGCAACAATTTGTGGTAATACATTATTCTGTTGCATGACTTGTCCATCTACAGCCATCATGGGGGGCTGTATGACAAACGGAGCCGGCAATGCGTTGACCACTACTGTTGATTGGTTCACCATAGGCTGCATTCCACCCACTGCCGGCACTACTTGCGTCACAGACGTGGTCACATTCGTCATGTTGCCCTGCATCGACGACATAGTTGTTGAAGTTTTTGGCGGTGGAGGCGGCATTTGATTATTCGATACCATAATCTGGCCAGTCGATGATATCAATATTTGACCAGGTGTTGTTGCTCTTCTGTTTAAATGCGATAGAGACATTGTATGCGTACCGCTTGTTTCTAGTTTCGACGGTAAGCTGCCAATAACATTCTGAACCATTTCTAGCGGTGACTTGGAGATCATATTCTGTGCCGTTGTGCCAGCTATATGCAACGGATAACTTGTTGGTAAATTAACAGAATTAATAAATGGATCTGGCTGATTGTTCGGAATGGCATATGTTGTAGCAAGATTTACACTCGGCGGAGGGGGCGGCCTTATGAAATTAGCCTGAGATGCGTTAATGGATGTAGTAGCAGTGTTGGCTTTTCCAGCTAAAACTGAGGTGACTGTATCCCGAGTGACGGAAAATCCACTCGCCATAGTAGTGACAAAAGTTTGAACGTAACAGGCTTGTATGAGCGTGTGCGCGGGACCTCCACCCAGGTGGGGCGGTGGGCAGTATCCAGGCATCGTATTTTCTATTCTTCTTCTTGGTTCCAATCTATACAATTCTTGTGAAGGTTTTAAACCAGGTTTAACACCAACCATTGATATGTTATCAACTTCCATGAGATTTTTATTGACATTATGATTTGATATGAAATGCATTACTTGAGGTCCAGTCATGACCGGATTATTGTTAGGAGGCCCAGGAGAGTTATAAGAATAAATTTGATTGCTGCCTGGCGTTGAAGGGTTACTAAAGTTATCTCTGCACGAACCAGAGTTTGAATAAGCTGGACTGGGCATAGGGTACGTGCAATTAGATTGCATTTGCGAGCTATTGCTGCCATTGCTATGCGGCGTGTCCGTACTACGCGAGCTGCTCGATAACGTCGGCGACGGCTCGGGAGGCTGCAAGGTCTCTGTCATAGACACATTGCTGGTGCTCACCGTCGCAGCTTGAATAGGACCGCAGTTATCATTCACCATGGGACTCCTTTCAATGAACGTCGATGATGTCACTGGATTGTCTTCAAATGAATGTTTGGGACTAGACGTCGTAGAATTACTCTCCATTTCCATCTTATACATTTGATGCTTCATGTATTTAAGACGCATTTGGTTGTCTGTATAATCTGGACTATTACTTTTCATTGATACATTACAACCTTTACAACACTGTGACATGGTGACATCTCCAGGTTTCTCTGACAAAACGCTACTATCTGGCGTGCTAGTAGGTGAACGTGACGGATTTGGTACATTATTCCGGTAAGCATTTGAAGCTTCACCTGGTTTAGACATAGCGTTCATTTTGTCAATTTGGTGTTGTGGAACGCAACAGCTTGCGGCGCTAGAACCTTCGTATTGGTTAGTTTCGTATGAAGAGTTTATTCCAACTTGTTTAGAGATAGTATTGTTTAATAAAACCGTTTGTTGTGCCAGATATCCGTTTGGATCGTCCATAAATGATGGAACGTTATTAACTTGTACTTCGTCATTCATTCCTCTTGACTCTTGCATCATTCTCATTCCATTGCTGCCATATGTAAGAACTTTATTCTCTGGATTATTTTTCTTTTTACCGCTCTTATTGTTTGCCTTTGCCTTCTTTTTGTTGGTTTCCACGACTGGCCACTGCTGGCCCATCATATTGTAGTGCTGCGGTAGAGGCGGCACCCGAGAACACATGCCTTGATTCATTTGTTCATTACTCGAAAATGAACTATAAGATGAGGAAGAAGAGTCTTCAGATATGCTGGTATTAGATTCTTCATAATCATTCTCAGATTTCGCAAGTTTCGGACTGGGACTAGTCATACAGTTGGTGGCGCTTGGTTCGTTTCGCTTTACTTGCCAAGGAGGCGTCTTAGCAGGATTGGTTTTCATCACAGTACCATTTTGTATCACCAACTGTCCCTGATGTACGTACTGACCATGCCCCTGATGAGACTTATTTTGGGTCATATTTTCTGCTAATTGTGTTCTATATCCTTTCATAGCCATTTCAATTTGTTTTTGATTTTGCTGTATGAATATTTGTTGTTGTTCATTAATTTTCTGCATCACTTCAGGCGTTAAAGCTTGATTTAAGCCACAGAACATTTGCGATTCTTCTTCTTTCAAGGAATATTTCCCCTGAATATTCTGCTGCACAGGGGCCATATCTTTCTTTTCTTCCTTCGCTTCTGGTTCTGGCGCATTCTGAGCAGCCATGAGGGCCATATTTTTTAAGTAAGTTGATTGTTTTGTCCCTGTGTTTACGCCTATTATTTGTCCGTTAGCGCCTCGCACTGGCATGCCCGGAAGAGGTGAGTTTATTGGAGAGTTAATATTATGCCTTTGTGCAATCTGAGCCTCAAAGTCTTCCAACTGTTGTGAATGTTGTGATATCCAGCCACTGTTAACCGTCAGATAATGAGAACTTTTTTGTACGTGCGTCTCTTGCTTTACTTCATTATCTTGGGGCGCAGTATTCGGTACATTTTGTTGGACTGGCTTATATGAAGGTGCGCAATGCTGGGCGTTTGCTGCTCGCTGAGATACCATTCCTGTTGAATCCCGATTGGTTTCTGTGTCTTGCCCCTGTAAAATGATAAATACAATTAACAAAGTCCCTATAATTAGAAATAGAACTTACAAATTATTTCTTCCTTAATATATAGGTTACGTATACGTCGACAATATGTGTAATGGAAGTAAGGAATGGCCTCAGATAGGTAATGCCGCTGGCAACGGTTCAGCTCTTATCATGGCTATGAATACTTAATAACACACGTACCTTGAACTCGTTGAGCGGTCGTTCCCTCTGCACCATCAATTGTGACACGCTCACGTTTGTAGGGAACCCAGCTCGCTTCTTCGTCTTTTTCTTTGGTACGGAAACTTCAGAGCCCGTTACTGAAATTATATGAACACTAAATTAAGACACCAAAGACTAAAATGTATACGTGTCAAGAAGGAACTGACACAAACCTGTAAAATTTTCTGTAAGAGTAATCTAAACTTACTGCTATACAGGATGGATTTTTGAGACGGGACAGTAAGGGCAGGTGCAGACAGCGTCATCAACTGCTTACCCCCCACGCATTGAAATTTCTTCGGAAAGGGGGTTAGCAGTTGATGACGCTGTCTGTACCATAACCGTTATAACAGGAAAACGTTCCTAGGACCATCCATAACTTTTTCAGATATTCCGAACTGATTTCATAGATTTTGGAAAAATGTACAATCAATGAAAAAATGCTCAAATACCAAAAATATTTTTTTATTCCTATCGATCCTATGTCATGTAGGGATCAAAATACTCTATGGGACCTTTTAAGGTAGGAGTAGGTACTAGAAATGACAGAAATCGCCAATAACTTTTCCCTAGAAAAATTATTTGTTGCCAAATGATCCTTTTTGTTACTGTGATCAAAAGATTCCTAAGACCAACTTAAAACTTAAGTTGGGACTACAGAAGCTATGGTAAGTCATAAGACCGGGTTTACACGCAGGCAGTGCAGGCACCTTATGCAGCGGGTATAAGATAAATTTTAGTTTTTGTTAAGCCGGCCCCGTGGCATACTACACCTAGAAGCAAAAGTGTAGAAAATCATAGTTGCATCGATAATCTTCCACGACATCACCCTAAAAAAAACATTTTATCATGTATTTTTAAACACATACGTAAATCCATAATAAAATTATAAATGCGAAAGTAACTCTGTATGTTCCGCTTTCACGAAGAAATGGCTGAACCGATTTTGATGAAATATGGCATGAAGATAGTTTAAACCGCGACTTCGGCTACATCCACGATAACCGACATTCACGCGGACCAAGTCGCGGGCAAAAGCTAGTATTTAGGTGATCTACGAAATTAATTGCCCAGAATGACCGCCGTTTTCACCAAAACTTACATGAGTTCACTCGTTTTTGTAATGAGCAAGTAGCAGCCAATAATTTTCTTGGATATCAATGGAAAAAATTAAAAAATCCTTGTTAATGTATCTGTCAGCTCCTGAACACTGCTGTATTTATTTTTGTAGACTTCGATTTTTAGGTAGTCCCACAAAAACTTTTCCCTTTTTTACCGAAATGGGAAACGTTTTTGGCGATTTCTGTCATAATACTCATACCTTAAAAATGGTCCCATAGAGTCTTTTAATCCCTACATGAAATAGGATCGATAGGCATAAACAGTTTTTTTGTATTTTGGCATTTTTTTCGCTGACTGTACATTTTTTTTTAAATCTGTGAATGCAACCCAGAATATCTCAAAAAGTTATGGATGGTCTCCTAGGAAAGTTTTCCTGTGACTATAACGGTTAAGGAACCTGCCCTTACCGTCCCGTCTCAAAAATCCACCCTGTATATGAGCGAGCAGTACGCAAGTGCTACTGAATTCATTCAAAACAAAAAGCTAATACGTTGATACTATCTTAAATCAATTATGTATCTAGGGCTGCAGGTGCAGTAGCGCATAAAACGCTGCATAAACTTTTTCAGTGCGCTGAGTCAGGACAAAGAGATTCACATTAATATAAGAAGACCACAACAAACATTGTACGCAAAGTCATTCAGTGAGGTGAGGTGTGGGAGACCGACCGGGTGACTTTGAGCTGCTCTCCAGACGACCTAATAATTTAAAACAATATATCTAATAAAAAGTAAAAGTTTCACGAACGAATTGCTGAGTTTGATCTTATCGTTTTGATTAAAACATGAATTACTCTTTGTTTATTAAACATTTCATAAAACTGATGTCATAAATTTGATATTTGTAAAAAAAATACTATTAATTAGTTACTTAAAACGTGTCCAATGTTGGACAGCAAGCAAGTATAATATCACAATACGAATTACATCGTCTCAGTTGTGCGTGAAATATTGGATTAAGAGCAACAACAATAACAACCCAAACTGTCAATCCACAAAGCCGACAGAGCCTGATTAAAACGGTTTATGACGTCGCAATTTAAATACGTATTATGTAACAACAGGGCGGCATTACGTGACGTATTATGATAGCGTTCATAATACGTTCACGATACAATTTTTTCAGTTTCAGCAATTTCTTTCTCGTAATTTGATAGCGTTTCATAATTAGTTAGCAAGCCGAGTATAATACCGTTATCTATTTGCACATTATCTGGCAGATTTGCAATTAAAATACGGGTTGTGTGCGGCTCTCGGCGAGTCGAGGGTGGTCTCCTCAGCGGCAGGGTGCAGTAGGACGGGGCGGGTGGCGCCCGGCGGGCCGCAGGGTGGCGCGACTCGTCAGATCAATAGTCGGAGGGGCGCGGGCCCACGCCACCGGCCGTTCTGCACCACCGCCGATTGTTTCAAATTACACCCGCCTTTGTTCCCGCCACTGATCGAGTCGCCCGAGTTTTTGTTTGCTCTAAACGACCGACTTCCTTTACGGTAATTACGCATTCTGCGGCGAGCTGTACAGATTTCCCAATTCACTCCCAATGCAGTTAATGGTGTGATTATGAGAACATTACTAGACTGTAAAAATATTTAGTAAACACGAAATTACTTTTGTATTTAGATATACGTGTTGGAGAGGTTATTGTTTTTTCGTGGCATAGTCTATAAATAACTTAATAAAGACCGGCCTTTGCCAGGGTCGGCCATACAATAACAAAAGGAACTCGTTAGCAGCGTTATTGTAACACTGATGAGTATGATTGAGACCTATAAATAACTTTAACAGAAAATAGGTGCACATCATCATCAGGCAAAAAAAACAATTAAAAATATATATGATAAATGTGATAGCTGGAACACAGGTGGAGATAAGACTGTAAATTGCGAGGGGTGTCGGTGTTCTGCAGGTTGTTACTCCCGGACGGACGGCTGACGAAGTGCAGTTACCCGCTATTCATGCCACACTAAATGCACCCCCGCGCCCCTCCCACTTGCTGCCACTTAACAACAAAGAGACCGCTTCTACCCTCTTTGTTACAAGAAACAACTCCGTTCTACGAACAACCACTTTTCAGTGTTAGTTTAGTCCTTTGGAGAGATAGTTGGTGCCGACGTATAATGACACTGTTTACTTATCTTCTTTGCAAAACTAGACTGTTATTTATATGCAAGAATTAAGTGTGTATGTTTTTATTAGATGGACTACATACATAATAATATGTATATGCATATATATGTATATGAACAGTCATTATTAAGTGTAAAGTAAATAATTCGTATAATAGGCAATTAGTTTTACTATGAGTAAATGGTATTATAGTTAATAATATTTACAGAAAGATACAAGGCTTTAAAATTAGTTGATTTTAAATTGCAATAAAATTGTTATGTTTGTTTAAGAAATACAAATTATGATAAGTACAGTCTCATTATTATTTTTATTATGCACTTAACTATCATTTAAACCTAATTTAAGCAACGCAACATTGTCATTAATTGGTCGTAAAACCTACTTTGAACTAATATCAAAAGCAGTATTGTGACAATGTAGCGTGCGCAACTTGGACGTTTATGACGTAATTCTCGGATCAATGGCTGCTTTCAGGTAATCTATGTAAAGTAAGGAGTCGTAAACCTAGTTAGTATCAATGTGCCAACTCGTATTAAAGACGGGCCGGTAAGGTGCGGGTCGGCGTTCCCCGGCTAATCCCGTTCGGTTCACACTCATGTAATTGGATGAAGAGGGCCGAGCTCCGAGATTGCGCCCGGAACGCCCGCCCGCTAATCGGATAATAATGCCCCCGATGAACTTACTGTTACAACAAACTACAAACACATTAACTATAAACTGTTTCATTTAAAAACGCCGTTTATACAAACAAAAGAACCATTTGAAAGGTTTAAAAGGTAGTTCATTCAATGCTGTTAGTCAACGCGAGACTGTTACACAAAAGCTTTTAATTTAGAGGTAAATGCCCCTAGAGTCTAGGGGGTGGTGGCACATTTTGCGTTATAACGAAGTCCACATTTCACGTGACACTTTAACAGACCTAATACTTGTATTTTAGTTTTATTTTTCTTAGTAAAATGCAGGTAAAAATTATTAGGTACAGTTTTATATCTATGCGACATTAATTTACCAAAAACATCTAAATCAATTTACTAATAACGTAAAGGTAATATTGGTAAAAGACTTAGAGCGACTAATGTGCGCCAGTTTGCGCACTGCATCCGATCTGAATCTGAGAAACGACGCGGCGACATTCCAAAAGTTCGTAGTTCGTTCGTATGCATACTAGATTCGAATTCCATCCTTTCGAATATAAAACATTTTGTTCTCAGATTCGGATTCGATGCAGTGTGCATGTACAGACGCCAGCACATCCAGCCATACCAAACTTTCAAATTTTCCCAATTGAATATGAACCATATTTTTTTTGTAATAAAGTTAAAATCTACTATAGAAGTTTGACAGATTGTTGTAGCTTGATGCGCTGGCCTCTGTACGCAAACGCTCAAACCTCATAATATTTCTTATTAAGGCTGGGTTTCCACCAGAGATGTGGAGGATGCGTAGCGGGGGATGTGTAAAAATGATAAATGACATCGTTTTATTTTCATAACTTCAACAAAACTATAGCGCTGGACTGGATACACATTTCCTGCGACGCGCATACCAGGTGGAAACGCAGCCTTAAAACAAAACGCATCAATGACGCACACGCACCTTAATAATATTCGAATTTTATTTTTTTTCTTCTTTATGCTCGTCAATATGTTAAGTACTTTATTCTTATCTTAGTCATCTTTCAGTCAAGAAGATCTGTTATTTTTGTTATTTGTTTTAAACCGAATTAAAAAGACAACATAATAATTATACCACTCATTGCACTCATATTTACAATTTTGATTAAGAATTCAGCTTTCGCTGCTGTACTGCTGATGAATAATTAGGTATGTGTCTGATGTAATCGGCAACTGGCAGACCTCATTTTAAAATTAATATTTTATGTTATATAAGTGCTATTAAATTAAGAAGTCTCAAACATGTGCATTCACAATGTAATTATTTGTCGTCCTCCCCCTCAACCAAAAAACTAGCTTCCTCGAGCGTTAACCACATCTACACTCAATGCACTCTACCTAAATTAAAAATTATAACGATGCACTGGTCAACGTCCAGCTGTTATTATCTAAGATAATAAAATAGTTGACTTATAGACCTAGTATTAATGTTGTATGACTCCTACTGACTCAAACCGCACTGTCCCGGGGAGAGTTTGTTACCCTACCACATGTCAGATCTCGACGGTAAAAAGTAATCCTTACAGTACAAGAGAGACAGACAAGTATCTGAAGCTGTTCATCACGTAAACTATTCCAATATTTGAATATGCATATCGTACCCTTTTTCTGTTCCATTATTGGTGGAGGTGGCGTGGCTGGAGACTGCGCACGCGCTTGCAGCGTCGTCAGCAGTTTCCGCTTATGATTGCACAGTTTAGTCAGCTCCGCGCCAGAAGCCGCTTGATACGGCTTGCTTAACACCTGAAGAAAAAGTTAAAATAACATTTAGTATAGATATTTGTTTTGTCATATTCAAGCTTTGGAGTAATTAAAAAAACATCAATAGATATTTAGATGAAAAGAACTTCGATATTAAAATTAATTGTAACCTTATCTACTAGATTTATACTGGAAATATGTGCATGACGTCTATATTATTGAACACACACAATAAGAGTGACTCATTGTGATGTGTAGTATAAATACTCCGAAACCTATATTATTGTCCGGCGTTATTTAAATATTATTAATTCCCATTTTCGTCAGAATTCGCCTTTCCCTGCGCATAGCCAGGAAATCGATGTCTTCAATTTTAAGAATGTCGAGATTTAATATATTATCAGTTCAAAATACAAATCTGTTATGAGGTAAGTGAAACAGCTTGATAAATATCTGTACTGAGACACTATACATGTTGTATTAACAGAATTTGGACATCAATTACATTACAATGCACAAATTGAGCTGTAATTATAATACACAGGTAACTTTATTTTCATAACGCGTTAATAATAACCGGAATCGATTGGAACTAGGCTACTTTCAGCATTACTAGTGAGTGTAACCAATCATAGAGAGTTGCATTTCCTGATTTCACGCCAACCAACCGCTGGTTACGATCTAGATCGCATATCTAACATAACAGCTTAGATTGCTTCATGTAAATAAGTTATTAATTATACTCGTAAATAATCGTAAACAATGCTCCATTACGCCATTGTGAGAGACATCCTGGTTTCCTAGTTAGACTAACTAAGCAAATGAGTAATATCTATGCAGAAAAACGAACGAACTCATAAATCATTCTTTTATTTTTTTAAATTCTTACCAAAAACTATAAAAATGAAAACAAACATTGAGACCAAAGGTACTTCCATTATACCATAATCAGAATGTTCAATCATCAGCTACACTTACAGTTCACCGCGTAGAGTCAACAATTTTATTAATTATAATAACTAGCTTCTGCCCGCGACTTCGTCCGCGTGAAAGTTAAGTACATAAAACATAGCCTATGACACACTGCAATAGTGTAGATTTCTATCAGTGAAATAATTTTCGAAATCGGAGGACGACACGGTTGGCGCAGTGGCTGAGCGATCGACTGCTGCGCAGCGTGTTGTGGGTTCGATTCCCGCCCAGGGTAAACACTGGTGTGATGAGCACTTGTGTTTGCTTTGTGTCTGGGTGTTGTTTATCTATATATGTATGTATTTACAAAAAAAAATGTATTTGTGTATGTATATCAGCTGTCTGACACCCATAGTACAGGGTCTCCCTAGTTTGGGGTCAAATGGCCGTGTGTGAAAATGTCCCCACATATTATTATTATTATTACATAAAAACGAAACTTTACCTATTTATAACATTAATATTATAGTTATTAAAAACATTACATTTGATTCGCTTATCTGCATTGTAATTATAGGCTCAAAATACAATACTTTATAGGCTTGCTTATAAAATATTTAATTTAACTTTTTTTTTTTTATATTGTTATAGGCTTGCGTTTGACCGCAACTCACCTGATCTTAAGTGATGATGCGGCCTAAGGTGGAGCACGCTTGCCTAGAATAAACCGGTTCACTCGTGCCTTGAAGATAGCCAGATTATATGTATCGGGGAATAGAGAGGCGGGCAGTGAATTCCGCAGTCTGGCAGTTCGCACAATAAATGTGGAGTCAAAGCGCTACTTTTAGGAAACTCTAAATTGAGATTTCGATTCACCTAGCATTTATCCACAAAGGCGTATCATTAATCTATCGGCATGTTCCGTAATAACATTTGACTATTTGTGGTCATTGTTCGATTTAAGCTGTGCTCACAATGCAACAGAGTATGCATTGAGTACAGTTAGGTTGCGATAATATTGTGCTCGATCTGCGAACACGTCCGCCATTCATTATGGACGGACGCCCACTGTGCACGGCTGCACACGCAAATTGCTCCACGTTCGCCCGCTCACACAGCTGCATACGACTTGTACCCAATGTTTGTACAAAACGAGGAAATTGTCGTTCCCGCGGCTCTAAGTAACTGGTGTGTTAGCAGTGTTAGCACCACTATGGTAATGAGAGGGAGGTTTAAAAAGCTGAAGTAGATTTGTTCATAATGTTCTACATTTAATTCTTGCTGGACTGTGCGCTGTGAATAAGTGAAAATAAAGTAAACAGATTGATTTTAATTTTGTAAAACTTACTCATCTGTTTAAATACATTTATCTGTCTTGGCTAGAAAGAACAGCAGGTGTCCTTCTTCGAATAACAAACAAAACTTACAGCATGGTGTTCATCTGACAATAAGAACATTTTCATAGGTTCCACTGAAAGTGGGCTGGTGGTTAGGGACTGCATTTCAGTTTTGAATTCAAGCCTATCATCCGCCACTTTTAGGAAAAAGCCATTCTCCATTTTTCTAGTCCTTCCAATTTTGTGCTTTGTTTATTAGGAAGTTTTTTAGTTTTGGAATGCATCTTAATTCGTCCCAACATCTTTTTCGCGACTTGCTTTCACATTCCCAGGTCAACAGTTTTGGGCTATTTGGACCCAGTTCGTTTATCTATCCGCTTATTGACCAATATTGTGGTCACATTAACAAAAATTGTACTTTTGTAAAAAGGTACGAGTTCAAAAAGTTTTATTTTTCTTAGTCCATTAGGTAAGCGGATTTATCAATAACTAAGCAACTTAATTTTGCAATGAACGGAGTGACGAAAACTTGATGGTTACGGAACGGAACCATCTGTTTCTAAACTGAACGCACACTTGTCCAGTTTTAATTAACATAAACAAGACAGTACCTTCATGCGGCGCAAACAGAAGGCCGTGGCTGTCCTTGTAACAGTTAGCGTGCAATCACATTTGCGGCTAAACGTCAAATTATGACTTATGGTATACATAACTAAATACGCGAGACAGAGTCATTTACGTTGGTCATTAAAAATTATAACCTTTTTTTTCCTCTTGTAAGCAATAGGGGATAATACTGCAAAGTTCTGGCGCCAGAGTGCAGCACTAGCGTAAACAGTAAACAGTTTTGCCACGAGTCGTTCAAAGCGTGATGAAAATTGTGAAATTCTGCCTTTAATTGAGTTCAAAATTGGGAAGTGTGTTATATTATATAATAATGCATCAGTGCTGTGTATTTGGATGTAGGAATGAAGGGAATCATTTATTTCTAAAAGAAGAAAATGTTCGAAAACTATGGGAAGCAGCAACACGTAAAATACTTTCGAGCTAAAAATACTCTAAAATATGTTCAGCACATTTTAAATCCGAAGATTTCATTGAAATTGGAAAGTATTCAGCTGAGATAGACGCATTTACAGAATAACGTTCACTTTTATCATGTAAAGACAACCAAATATGATTTTCTTATTTTATTCTAAGCATAACCTAGAATTCACTTTCAAATGGCCGTAGGATGCCATAATATAGTTAAAGTACAGTTAGGTAAGTAAGATTAATTAAAACTTTGATATATTTTCACAAAATACCTAGTTATTACAATATTAATAACATAATACTTATAACAAGAATGCGGTTTGTTTACTGTATGTGCTAGTGGCGCCCTCTGCGCCGAGTTTCGCGTAATGTCCCTTTTGAAGATTTTTGATACTCGTATGAGCAGTTAAACACGCATGCCTAGATATTTAGGTGCCGGTGGTATAATATACCTAAGTCATATTATTTTGTATAGGGTAATTTTTTTTTAATCTTTATTTATTTAAGGGGGCTTTGTCACATAGTGATAATGTCACCCCCATGACAAAACATTTTCAACTCAAAACTACACAAGTTTAGTAGACATCTGTTCTTATATCTACTTTTAAAATTATAATTTACATCAAAGTAGAAAGGCATTATAATGCTGTCCCTAATCCCTCTGATTTTTATAGGGTAAATAAAACCAGGATAGTTGCCCCAGGGGTATAGTTGCCTCAATTGAATTAGGTACTCTAGTTTCGTGTATGAAACATAATATGTTATTTTATTTATCTATCGAGAGATTCTACTACTACAGTACTGTAGTAGTACACATGGTCAGCTAAGTATTGCTGACCGTGTTGCATGTCTCTGTGCATTGCAACTAATTGCAAGGGAAGGCAATGTGCGATCAAAGTTTTTGCGGTATAAATAATGTCCTCTTTCTCAACGGGGCATCTATCCTAAACGTAATTTATACTAGGCAACTATGATGATGGATGTCCGAAAAATTTGAGGTCCGCAAAAATTGCCAATACTCTGAAAATTTCAAAGATAATGTTTATTACTTTCACAAAGAAGAATGTTCATTTTTGACCTGACTATGTATAGAAATGTAATAAATCTTAAAATTTAGCTAATTTTATTCTATATTAATTACGCTTGTCACAATGTTAAAAGAAACGCAGGAAAAAAAGATTTTTAAGTTTATTTATGCTTATTCTACGTCAAAGGTTAACGTATTACCATGTTTCGAACGCACCTCAACTACTCTTTTTACGACGTTCCATTTTACACATTGCAACTTTAACTTTATTCAACTCTGTTTCTGAGTTTTATTTTTTATTTTACGTTTTATTTAATCAGTAAGTATTTATTATTATGTTATTTTTTATTAGATACACCTTTATTACATATTCATTACAAATAATATAATAATTAAATAAATTAATCACGCAGTATGCTATATTGAATTCGCACGACTGAAACGGATTTTTTTGACATTTGACATGCTTATGTTATGAAAACTCATTTTTTACATTATATTGTCAAGAAAATGATGTGATTATGTTGGATAGGGGTTTCCAAGATTCTATAAGAATGCTAGAACGTTATTGTTGTTGTTGAAACAGCAGTTAATGCTCGACACTCTATTTATAGTGGCATTATTGAGAGCCTAAGCAGTGACTTAGAGGCAGCTGATTTCGCGGAATACGCAAAGTAAAAAAGTTGTTTTAGACTATAGATCGGTAGGTAAGTATTCCTATTTTCAACCAAAATAAACTTCCAAGCGTTAATAATTAGTTCTAGCACATTTATTTCTTTACTACTTTTTTGGTAACGGCAAAACCTAACCTAAAAAGTAATATTTGTTTTTTTTTTAACTACGTGGCATTTAAATCGTAGAAATGACTATCTGGCATTATTTTTTAAAGTTACAGGTAGTCTTTCTACTATACTTTATTACTATACATACACTTTTGTTATCAGGTTTTTAAATGTATGGGAAGTGGGCATTGTTCTTTGAAGATAATAAACAAAGGTACCACCCTGTTTACAAATAACATAATTATTTTGCTTTTTTTACTGAGAGATATGACGCAATTTCAAAAAGTGTGGTATCAGCTATCCGGCTTTTACCCTACCTAGTTGACAGTAAAAATGGTTATGAGAATCATAAAACGTCTCACCCTGTAAATATGTTATACTCGCACAAATAACGAATTTATTCAGCTAACTACATTATCGTAATTTAATACTTGTTTACCAACACTTCGCAATAAAATTAAGGCATTACGTCACATGTATGGTTTGGAAGCTTGTTAAAATTCAAATACCTACTAACCTATCGGAATGCTAAACGTTCAAATACTTATACGACCCAATTGGTTATATTATTGCATTGTCTATTGAATAATAGATAGCACGACCAAAACTGTCTGTAAAATGGATGTCGCAATGAGTTTCCCAATAATAAATTCAACTGAATATGATGACCATTTAGATATAATATGGCTCCTATGGCTATATTAGATCCTGAGCCTTCATACCTATACGCAGTTAGCAAATACAGGCAAGCGAAGGTGTTATTCACAAAAGACTGCAATAATAGCTTGCGGTATTTGGTTATTAGGGGCAGCAATACTTCAGCGAAATAATTTGGTGTTTATCAAGCCAAAGAAAGAAAATATTAGATTCAGTTTCCGTATTATAGATAAGTCAGTGCATCACAATGCATTGCAATGGTCATTACAATTTGAAACCAATCAACGCGATGTACGCGGCTACATTGGTGTGTGTTACAGGCACGTCCTGAACTGAACACGGAACGCTAACTAATGACTAGAGTTTAATTAATAACTTCGTATCGCAACTGAATGCGTTATTTAACTCGATATCCAATAGAGCTGTTGGAATGCTAGCTTATAACAGTACAGTAGTCTGAATACAGCGTGCATATCGATGGTGATAACTTGTTTTTTTTTTTATCAAAATCAAGATGCTTCTTTTTCATTTGGGTTCACGTGTATGTGTGCAAGTGTTAATAATTTTAGAAACTAAAGTAAGTACATAGATACTGTTTTAAATAAAAACAAGGATCTTATTTGCGTGTAGTATCGCAATCCGTCAAGTAATTTGTCACTAAATCGTCGGGAGCTCGCCGCTAATTAACGGGGAAATTAACGGCTGCCAAACTTGCCTATAACAGTACAGCAGCGTTCCCCAATTTCCACACCCCCATTGCGTTGGGCGCAGTGCAAAGTTAGTGTTGGCGTCAGCCCTGATAAATGACATTCAAACACCTCACCGGTTATTGTATTGTAAATAGGAAATTTTGCTGTTGGTGGCCATTTGAACATCGTTATTATACATGACTATGGAAAACTTTGAAGGAAATCCGCAAATTAAATGTATAAATAAGTTAATAAACAAATTATACCGCATAATGGGTCTAATTTGCATAGAAGAAGACAATTCACTACACGGAGCTTTGAGAGTCGTTATCTTGTCGTTGAACGATAGGTGAGCGGCCGTAAAAGTAAATTAATGGACCTATTCTGCAGGATTTACCCCTCCGTAATTCGGGTCAAACTCTTGTGAAAACAGATAAATATTTGTACGAGGAGTGCCTTCTAATACAAATAAAAAAGAAGATAACTTTTGCCCTGAGAAAGAATACGAATGAATACGAATCCATGATACACCCTATGCAAAGACAATTTTATTTCTCCAAAATTGTGGGAATAAAGAGGGCTTAATAATCTTATCAACAAAAGACTTCTTATGTTATTAATACCAGTCATTTGTTTACCTATCATGGTATCCCCTTACAATCAAATCCAATAACAAACCATACCCGTCACTTAGGGTGAGGGAAGTAAGTACCTATGTATACCTATCTTTGTTTGCTTTTGTATCAGTATTGAATATCGATAGCCTTGACCTCGATAGCAAAACAGGGGTGGTTCCAGTCCCCTCGACACATCATTAAACATTTATGCTGTCATGTAGCAACTAAATGGAAGTTAATTTGTCTGTAAACTAGCGCAATTTGAAAAGAAATTCTGTTCATATGAGACAATTCTTACTACATGGCAAGATGGACAGCTTCGTGAACGGTCATAGTGTATTGCTCCATTCTGCATTGGGAGCTGATCCTGGGGTTTACAATGGTCAATAAACAAAGCTCGTAGACTCAGACAATGCCGGCTTCGGTGGCTAGCTAGCCGTATCTCACCATCGCGATCGGGGCGGCGAAGCGTGACGCTTACGACTGTCGGTGAATACATTTTATTGTCCCATATGCACGCATGTTAACTCACATATAAAGCCAGTGTGTTGTGTAGAAACAAACCCTGCGGAAATGATTACCTACGTACGTAGTACATAAATTTTAATTTACCTTATGATTATTATCACATGTAAGACTAAATGAACTTGATGTTTATTAGATAACGCAAATAAATACAGCGCGAAAGATCTTATAAAAGCAAATGTCAAATAAGCACTACTCTGCAGTAATGGGTTAATCAATCTAAAAGAGAGAGACCGTTTGATATAGTAATACTACTCTAAATAGAAATTGGTGTGAATGCGAACAAAACCCTACAGCTATAGCACCAAGTACCAATACAATTTATTTAATGTTCTAGCTCTCGCTTTATTCCAAACGAGGTTCCTATCGGATCGGAATGTTACGTACTGCCCTGCACGGTCGCCACTTTCACCTCACTGTTGGAAAGTTGGCAGCGTTTAGAGACCGACTAAACGTTTATTAAAACTTGCTCGCACAATGTGGAACATTTTCTGCTATAACGTTTTAGCTTTGAACCATTTTTTATAACTATAGACAAATCAGCAATTAAGTAGTCAATTATTTAACTTATGCAGTAATAACTGGAAGCCTCTTCAAAATAATTATATCAAACAATGCTACACAGAATTTATATGATTTAAATATGAACAACTAATTGAAAGTAGTGATTTGAATCGAATAACATTGAGCATAAGGACCACGACCTCGATCGATCGCTTAAATTTGCCTAAATGTCACTTGAAGCGGTTGCCACGCGGAAGAGTCGTGATTCTTTGTTCTCGGATGAAGACAAGTCAAAACAATGAGATACTATCGCCACACTGCGAACCTTTCCGATAAATCAAGATTGTTTACCAGGCTAACCAAGGTGACGGTTGTGCGTTTTAAGTTCAAAAATTTAAATGTCATGGTCTTTATTAATCTTATTTTAAACTACAATCTACATCAGAAATTTATATTTCGAAAGTTGTGTACACACTTTCAAACGAAGCTGTTCTCAATTTTAAAACTTACAGCTAGAACACCTACTCGATTTTTAAACTCTTAATTTGAGATTCTTGCCATGCAATCCATAATAATATTTTGAAATTTATGGTTCACATCGGTTGATCATAAATAGAAACATAATGGTCTATAAACGTCTAAGCAACAGCTGAAAGTGTGGTCGCGATAGCATCGTTGTCAGTGCTTACCTCACGACTAGCGAGGACCGCGACACAGCGTCACGATGGAGACTCGACTACTAGGCAGGTAGCTATCATAAATAGTACTATATCGGGACATGAGGAGACGGCAATCAGTGAATTGTATGAATCAGTATGACTACGGACGGTCCGAGAAGGCGAAAACAGGAATGTCTTATGGAAGGGAATGTACTGATAAACGATAAGGCTGTCGCATTCAGTTTAAAATGCTAAGTATCCCCATTAATGAACACGGTAAAAAACGTACCGAGCCGTAAAGAAATGAAATAGTTAACTACGTAACTAAAATTTTCGCTGATACACAGACAAAATTAGACGCATCTGAAGATGTTGCATTACCATGAGCCACAATATTAACTGAATTTATTGTGAGTATTAACATTTATATGATGATGTCGGACTGCTTCTTTTACTACCTACATTGTCCTTTATGCCATATTGGCAAAATAACTTCACAAAGAAATAGCCAATAGACAGATGTAACTAATAAGTACATAAGTTCTACAAAGAGTAAACGTGCCTTGACATATTTGATCACATCACGCTTTTATGGGCTGACCATCAACGGTGTTTAGAAAATTAAAAGAGGCGGCCTCAGGGTTACAATAATCTAATAGTAAGATTGTTTTCTGTTTACTTTTAAAATATGCACTAGAAAAATAGACAGTTAAAATCATTACGAGACTAGAGTTATCAAATTAATAATAAGTAGAATAAAAAGCGAAGGGGCTTTCTTCCTCATCAGCTAGGGTTAATGATGTAACTCCCTTTACAACTGGTTGGTTTTATGAGGTTCTCTTTTTCTCTCTTCAACAGTCTTAATTTCATTAACGTTTATTTATTTTTGGAGCTTTTTATGTTTCTATATTTTTTACTCTCAAATGCTCTGAGCTTTTACTCTTACATTGGCAAAGACAGACTACAACAAATAGTCATACAATGTTGACGATAGGCAAGAACACAAGTAGATCAGTGCTTTAACTGAATTTGAAATCGAGATGTCGCCGAGAGTATCTCAAGACGAATGCATGGAACAAAGAGGAATCGATGAGAGTGCGGGAGTGTGGGGATACAGGCGAGTGCACCGACCTCCCCCCACCCCCACGGGCCGCAGTGCAATTTGTACATTTCAAGTGCATACAATGCGATGCGAGGAGGTTGCAGCAAGCTTTGACAGAATTAACTTGTCCGTCGCACAAATGCAACTGCGATAGCTCACCTTTATTGGATCGACTGTCCAAACGAAAAGGAATGCTAGAAGCACACTTCATTCCGTTACATGCTGAATGACTTTAAAATATTATGATTTATCATCTGCCAAAGGGGCTGCAGCAGCTTTCGAGTGTAAAAAATAATTAATGATATGCCAGATGTAAATATGTAACGACACACACAAGTTATGCAAAACCCATTGGGGATGCTTAGTATAACTGAGGAAAAACACAAAAAAGTAATGCAAATAACCCGAATTACCCAACGAGGCCATTGTAAACAAAGTGGGACAAACTAGAGTAAAATAACGAGTCACTTGTTAGGCAATGGCAATGTGCTCGGAATAAATATAATGTGGCCACTTGACTATGTACACATAATGCTCTTCTTGTTATCGACAGCACGTGGATCTAGCTGAACGTGTATTCCACCGAATGTAAATTATATCCTGTGTACACAAACAGTCGCGAATTCCGTGTAATTATAGAGAAACATAATCACAGTAATGAGTTTATGAGCTGTAATTGGCGTTAAATTTATATGCAAAAAGAGATTAATAATAATAATAATAATAATAATATGTGGATTGGAGTCATATTTTGAGTGAAACACCATTTAGTAGAGAGATTTAGACCCAAAACATAAAGCTTAAGCAGAAAACTCATAAGATTTCTCCAGAATGTGTGCAGTTTGAATCATCTTACATTCATTATGAAGACACGATTTTATTGGTAAAGTCTCGACTAACCGAATACATGGTCTTTTTCAAACCGGTTTGTAACTTATTTCAAATAAACAAAAAAACTTAACAGGATTTTTTTTCTTGATGACAAGTTTATTGATAACAGGTTGTAAAAGAGATTGCCCATTTCAGGCCATCCAGTGAACATTAGACTAGAGAAAAAATAAAGCATGCATTAATTTTGACATAAAAAAATATGTATTTACTTTCTTCCAAATGAGCGCCACTACAATTTACAACAATTCGTTAAAAAAAGAAATTCTATTGGAAAAACAAGAAGTTTTTTGATACTGACGCAGGCATAATATTACCAGCATCAAAACCATATTACGAGTATATCATTAATCAATCGATTTGAATCGATTTATAAACAAACACAATAACCTCAACGGCATACCCACGAGATTTTACTGGTATTATAATTAAAATCCCACTAAAAGAATTGAATTGAATATGTATATAAAAGTAATGATGAAAATAAAAAAAGTAAAAAAGAATAACAGAAATAAATAAATTATCGGTTATTTAAAAAAGGTAACCGACATATCGATTTAACGTTATCATTTTTTCGTTATTGTGACAATACTGAATTGAATCTGACACTTCGTTTGTTGTCTATGTTGTTTATACTCAATGTGGAATAATGTGGATGTGTTTTATTTAGTTTTTCTGTTACGCACGACATTGGCTTTGTTTTAATAATTTTGTAATCACGTTCGACGATAACTTTGACTCTAGAATCAAGGATGGACTGCTTTCGATTTTAGATACTGATCAATAACATTATATACAATGACTGAAGAACATTGTGTGAGTTCTGGTTTGTTTGATTTAAAATCATACCTTGGAACCCGAAGAAATAAGCGTGATACAGCAGTGGGCACAGCAAGTAAATATTCAAACCATAAAATAATTCTATTATTGCCTACATCATACAATTATTTACCTAAAAGAATATTGTTTTAGGTGTCAACAGATAATCTTGTTTCTTATAACGTTACGATTCTAAAATAGTGGCGTCAATTTGAATATATTTTTTTGATGTCTAATACTATTAAGATTTTGGAACACTCCATTTTTATAGTAATACTAGCTTCTGCCCGCGGCTTCGCCCGCGTAAAAAGAACGATAATCCCATGGGAACACATTACCGGGATAAAAAGTATCCTATGTGTTAATCCAGGAAATGGTCTACCTATGTGCCAATTTTCATGCAAATCTGTTCAACGGTTTACGCGTGATTGAGTAACAAACATCCAAACATCTTCACCAACTTTCACATTTATAATATTAGTAGGATATAAGTAGGATAAGTAGGATTTGATGTCCAATCTTGGGCCTAGGACAGTATGGATTCTAGGCTATCCCCTTTCACATGTTGGTAACTCTTAGACATACACAAGGCGTACAGACTGCGACTGTAACCAAGGTGAATTGAATTGCCTGTTTTCAGTTGTCCAGCCAGATATAATCAGATATACAGAATAAAAACAAAGTGTTTGAAACGCTTTAAAATCATTGATGTTACATTATCCATACTTCCATACTAATATTATAAATGCGAAAGTAACTCTGTCTGTTACGCTTTCACGATGAAACGGCTGAACCGATTTTGATGAAATTTGGCATTAAGATAGCTTGAATCCTGGGGAAGGACATAGGCTATTTTTTAATCCGCGGCTTTGTCTGCATCCGCGATAACCGACATTCACGCGGACGAAGTCGCGGGCAAAAGCTAGTATTCTATAAATAACAGTTCAATGTACAGACGCCAGCACATCAAGCCATACCAAACTGTCAATTTTCCCAATTAAATATGAACCTTGTAATTTGAAAATAAAGTTGAAAATCTGTCAAAGAAAAAATCACGGCGAGATACAAACATTCATTTGTATGAAAAAAAAAAAATTTTGGGTTTAATACATTTTCCAATGTGACCATTACGAAGGCTGCACTAAAAGTATCGGGAATGGAATATTTCCACTGTTCCTGTCATATTAAAATCTTTTTAATTGAAAACTCCTTGGTTTTAAAAATCGAATACCATTTATTTATTTAAAAAAAGATTCTCGGTCTTGTCACAAGGTTTTGTCGTTGAGAAAATGGAATTGACTCGAGAAAATTCAAGAGCGATGATTTATTATGACTTTCGAAGTGGTTTATCACAAAAACAGTGTGTTGACCGGACGATTTCTGCATTTGGTGATGAAGCCCCATCCAAAACCACAATTTATAGCTGGTTTGCTGAATTTCAACGTGGACGTGTCAAGCTCAGTGATGATCCCAGTCAAGGTCGTCCAAAAAACTGCAGCCACCCAAGAAAACGTTGATGCTGTGCGTAAGCTGATTGAGGAAGATCGACATGTGACATACCGCGAAATTCGGGCAACTTTAGACATTGGCATGAGTCAAATACAAATAATCTTGCATGAACAATTAGGTGTAAAAAAAGTTGTTTTCCCGATGGATACCGCATTCGCTCTGTGAAAAGCAAAAAGCGGCACGCGTTACTTGGTGCGTCAGAACTCTCGAAAGATTCCACGCAGGATCCTCAAATGCTGTATACAGCATCGTATCAGGTGACGAATCCTGGATATACCCATACGAACCCGAAACAAAAAACCAGTCACGAGTTTGGGTGTTCGAAAATGAGTTAAAGCCAACAAAAATTGTTCGTTCACGGAGTGTTGCAAAAAAAATGGTGGCCACGTTTGTCTCCAAAACCATGCCATGCCATGTTGCGACTATTCCTCTTGAGGGACAAAGAACGGTTAATGCAGAATGGTATGCTAGCATTTGTTTGCCACAGGTCGTTTCTGAACTCCGTAAAGAGAACTGCAACCGCTGCATCATCCTCCATCACGACAATGCGAGTTCTCACACCGCGCACAGAACAAAAGAGTTTTTAGAGCAAGAAAACATAGAATTATTAGACCATCCGCCGTACAGCCCCGACCTAAGCCCTAATGATTTCTATACTTTCCCTAAAATAAAGAATAAATTGCGTGGTCAGAGATTTTCATCACCTGAAGAAGCTGTGGACGCCTACAATACGGCCATTTTGGAAACCCCAACTTCCAACACATGGAACCAATCATTGAAGCAACCATTTGGAATGGTTGCTTCAATGATTGGTTCCATCGTATGGAAAAATGTGCCAAATTTCGCGGAGCAATAAATACATTTTTAAATTTTTAAATATTATTGTTGTGTCACTTCCTTGATTCCCGAAATTTTCAGTGCCGCCCTCGTACCAGGTATAGACTGATACTTACCATATTTTTAAACCCCCGCATTATTCAAATATAACGAAATGAAAATAACACTTCGTTTCACCTCGATGCCCATTTTGTGTTTATAAAAAAAAGAAAGTGACAAGCGACGTTAACGGGTCTATCAAATTGGCATACAAGTGATGTGACAAGTGTGTGGAAAAAAATAATTATTATTTATGACATTATTTCCCATAAAACGATGCAATTTCAGTGTAAGAACTACGAAACGGCGACTGTCAGTATCACTGTTACTGTCAGTCACCGTTTCGTTCTGAAATAATGAGCTTTTCGTTAAACTATTCACTTTTTTTTGCGGGGTTTTAAAAATATTGTAAATGCCTGACGATATTCTTTAAGTACTCTTGGGGAGTATAAGAATTAGAATTTCAACTTCTCTGAACATCTCTATTTCTTTTTCTACAAATCCTGTCATGATTCTTTGATAGATTGATGTAGCTTGTTGTGATAGCCTCTGTACATTCCAAACTTATACTTAATAGATATAAAATTAATCAGAGTTAAATCTCTACATTCATTTGGAAATATTAGAGACATTTTGATATGAGTTAGTAAGTTTTAGAGGAACTAACTCCAATAATAATTATTATTGTCATAGTGATTTCTGTTTATGTTTGGACAAGCAGTAGATGAGCAAAATGTAAGTATTTTTAGATGGTACAGAAGCAGTATAATTATGTAACAATACCCATGTATGCAAGTAGGTAGTTAGACTAGAACTAGAACAGAATAGATAAGTCGTTAACAGTCACTGTTAAATTAATTCGATAGAATTAATTAAGTAGGTCTGTAACAACGATTTAAATCTTTAGCTAATAATTATTCTAGTCACAATTGTGCACTAATCTTTTCGAAGTCAAGCTGTGACACATTAATTACGAAACTAATATTACTCGTATTTTATCGTCCTCACTATACTTATGTCAAGGTGACACTGACATGATAATTGCCCTAATTTATTAATGTCTTGCCTCGACTTCTGTGCGAAGTCGACCCTTCACTCAATTATATCGCAAGGTTTATCACAATACAATTTCAACAAGAAACAAATTAGATTTTTTTGCAATCTAGAGAAACAGACGAAGTCCTATAATAATCAACACAAAGAAGGAACACAAAGAATCATGGCGAGATCCATACATTCATTTGTATGAAAAAAAAAAAAACATTTAGAGGGTTTAAAATAGACTCCGATTAAGAAAATACGTTACCAGGAGTAGATTGATATGCTTCCCATATTTTTAAACCCCCGCATAATTAAAATATTTCGAAATGAAAATAACACTTCTTCGTTTTATCTCGTTGTCGTTTTATTTTGTGTTTATAAAAAAATAAAGTGACAAGTGACATTAACAGATCTATTAAATTGGCTGACACGTAAAGTGACAAGTGTGTGGAAAAAAATAATAATTAATTGTGACATTATTTCCTATAAAACGATGCAATTTCAGTGTAAACATCTTTATTTTTTTGTACAAATCCTGCCATGATCTTTTTGTTGATATTATCTCTAGAATTATGCTTCTTTTTACTGTGGTTGAACCATAAACATTCATAAATGACACATTTTCGCTTGGTAAGATCGTCAAGGAGACGTAAAAAGTTTTAACGCGACTCTGTAACCGGCTGCGATCGAAACATTCCCAGAGCAGAAAAAGTGGAACGGCTCGACAACAGGCATTCCTTTTGCCGATGTATTGCTTTATGGAATGTATTGGCGAAACCCATCGAAACTGAAGCCATCGCTGCTTCAGCTGGTAATTATTCTCGAAAACATTAAATTATAATAAACTCAATATAATAAAAGAAACCAATAAATTCTTTAATTACCTTCGGATCAAAGCTGAAGGCGGTTTCTGGCCTCAATGGACATGGAAGTCCACACTTACAAGTGCCGGCCGTCTGAAGATAATCCCGTAACTGTGGAAGAGTACTCAATGCCGTGCCGCTTGGACTGCAACAAAAATAATCAAAATTAGATTTACAAGTAAAAAAGATGTGGATGTGGTTTTTAAAAGTTTTAGCACCGCAACCTTGCGAACAGAACTGGACAAAATGAGAGTTCTGGACTAAAATGCTAGATTGATTGATCTATGAGGTTAAGCACCAGTTCGTTCGTAGTATAGTTATCTTGGGTGAGTGACGCTTAATTTGGAGAGTAGTAAGCCATTACTTCTGACATTCATACAAGCGGCCTTGATCAGAAGTCAAAAACTCTGCGTCTTATCTACAAATTATTGCTTAATGCAGCCGCAAAGTAAAGCATGACTGCATAAAACAATATCATATGCACACAAAACTTAATTGCGTGTGATTCAGCGAAATCGGATTTCGCTTAATAAAGTATATTCGAACTAATGGAAGAGGGGAATCAGTGATTCATGTAAACGATTGAAGGCGTATTTATTGAAAGCCCATGATGCAAAAAGCTTCTAGTCAAGCGTGATCGCACCCCAACTCGAGCGGGTTAATCAAATGGCTCTGACTTCAGTGCGGTCAATCGATATTTCACCTCTTTGAGCTTACCTCGATGCTCTCTACAACATTCAATATTAAAAGGATACATAGTTGGGTTGCTGCTCAACTAAGTAAACGTGTGTTGTACTTTCTTTATCACGAAGTTTCCTTCATGTCAGCGAAACACCTTGTCTAAAAGTGACAAAACTTCCCGCAGATTGTGTCGTTCATAAAAAACATTGTAACCACGCAACAACCCAAAGGGCCATTAAGAACAATTTGCAAACAACACAATCCTTTTACGATGACAGCTCGGAGCATAGCTTGCCGCCATTATTACACCTCGATTCGCTTTACAAACAGCCTCTTTCATAAATGCTCCACATGATAATTCACGCCGATTGTTCATGGTCTGGTACACTTGGTAAAGGTAAACCGCAACCACAAAAAAGATTTTTGTTTACCCGCTTTTTATTCATGCGCGGAGTCTGCGGCTTTGACCACTATACGGGGTGTTCGCGGTCGGATAGAGAGTAAACGGGGAAATTCGTTTTTTGCAATCGCGTGCTCGTTTGGGGGAGCATGGACTGTGGACGTAGACAGCTGCCGATAACAATTACTCAACACGCGAACCCTTTAGCACCTTGCGACCGCTGCTACGCCAGTTACTTGTGTATATTAAACCAACTCTTCAGTTAATGCTTTCAATTGCAATAAAATCAAAATACTGTCCTAATCTATCTTCACATTTAATCAGGAGCAAATAATATTTTTGTTTTTTTGTAATCTTGAGAAGAATAGGCATTTAAAAATGTTTAAACAGTCATATTAGTGACTAACAACTAATACATTGTACAAGTTTTTGAGTGTAGTCTTCCAATTATTGGGGTCAAAAATCTGTCTGAAGTGCAGGGACAAAGGACGCCTAGTCTAGACAGATGCCCGCTACATCGTCACCTAATGCAGCAGACACCCTTCAAATACATGAGAAGATAAACATAATCAGAGCAGCCATACAGACTGTTCTGTTGCTGCTAATAAAATAAACGAATCGAACATAAACCTATTAAAGTCAATGTGTCACAGAATGTTCCACGAAAACAAGCCACACAAGTCTGTGTTATTATGCAGACAGTCATCTTTCATAGCCTTGAGAAATACTTATTTATGACTAATCATTGTCACTGTACAATTTATCCTCATTGACAAACATGAAAACAGATAATAAAAATAAGATACACATCTAGCTTAATTTTTTTACTTTATTCTTAAGACAAGTTAGTCTCGTATTAGAAAACACATAACTTTATAGGTTTATGAAACTTAATTGTGTGTTTATGTAGACAACATATTTTTTATTTAAAATATTAATGGTTTGGTTGTGTAGCTATAGCCAGCTTTATAGCTTTTTTTATAGTAACTTATTTATGTATTTCAAAATATTTGTTAATTTTAGTAATGTTCGTCTAGTTGCAACTGTTTTTTAAATTTCTATGAGTTGCAACCACTGATCTTTAAATGTCTTGCAGTGCCCTGATCCTTAAATATGCAGTGGACTGCAACATTACAGCTTAGTTTTGTTAACCATATGTTTAAAATATATTTTATCCTGTAATAAATAAAATAAAATCATAATAATCCCAGGATTTAACAAAAGAGCAAATTCCCATTTTTTTTAACCTAACTAAGTAGGTATTGAAAAGTATTCTGAGAACGGTTATTTTATCCGAGAGTATAGAAAATCGAGATAGTACTTAATGATACCTAAATCTGGCAATCCGGTTACGCCCACGTTTAGTGTCATCTGCAGATCTTTTTAACCTTTTGACACCCAGTTGCAGAAAAGCTCTTTAAATATTTAAAGTCACTTTAGACTCTAATGATTCATTAAAGTGTTGCACGAAACATTATTTTGTCAGTTATTTTAATGCTCGTTAGTGTGTAGTTAAACATAAAGATGTTTAACTAAAGAAATGTCAAAACAGGCTTTAACTTCATTATTACGTTGCACAAACGCCATTTAACGTTTTAAAGTTTTCTTTAGACTGGAAAGGATTAATTTCAAAGCTATTTCGGATTTTCGAGTGAGATTCTGTGTTAACGTCACACTCAAGTTGATGATTTGTCTGGGATTCTTCGCTTCCGGATCTTTCCAGTAAGTGTTAGGTGATTTGGCCAACAACTGTAGGCTAGGCATGTCGAAGAGTACAAAAAGTAACTCGCAAGCTGCAAACCTTAGCTCATCGTATAATAAAATGCCGGACAGGCATGAACTACGGAGAGTAGATACAGAATTTTTTTACATTGAGGGATTTCCACGGGCAAGAGCACGAGCAGGAGCCCTAGATTGCACATATGTAAACAGAGGAGAAAAGGAAGAAAGAAAAAGCATTTATTCACGAGAAAGTAACGCACATATTATTTAAACATTGTTGTATAACAAAGCCTAAACCATAAACAAGAGGATACAACGTGGAGGAAAGAAGAAAGAGGAGGAAGAGGAGGAGGAGGAGGAGGAGAGTTTTTCTCAGGGTAAAAGGGTTTTGTTTTTCAACTAATTATGCAAGCAGTTTGTGATTCTGCACTGACAACTAAGAACTGACTGATAAGAGACATCATTTGTTGTAGGCCTGGATTAGTCTAAAACTCATTTTTTTTTTAATAACTTACATATAATATTCTGAGCACATCGGTCTCACCGGAACTCGAACACCAGTTAACATTTCGGATCGACTGTCTGGCACCACAAGAAAACTCTTTTTTGAATCCCGCACGTTTGCTAATGCAAATGGCTTCAAGTTCTGCTGGGTGGCTAACGGTAAAGTCCTATTACGCAAGGAAGAGGGCCTGAATCTATCACTATAAAATCCAAGCACTGCTTAGAAAAGCTTTGTGTTCAAAAGTGACTATCCAGTACCAATTATCGTTTAGTCATAAATAAGTATTTACTTTTCTTTAATCAACAATATGTTACCGTTTTCAATACTTTTCCTCTAATTAAGGTAGCTCATATTGGAATTCAGGCTCTTAAAATTTTCATACACTCTGCACACACAAAAATATCACAAATCACACTACAACAATAATACATTTCACACCTACATTGTCACACGAGTTTCATTATAAATACTCAACATTTTATGCAAAAACAGGCAAAAATCTTCCAGTTTGTTTGCATTCAAATCGCATACCCATTCAAATACCACGCAATCATGTCATGTCTTCGGATCGTATGTTGTTTTCAAATGGCTTTAATACATACTTAATATCAATTCTGAACTAGACTCATAAGTGTTGGCAACTCACAACACACAAACAAACTTAGGGCAGTCTTCTGGGCTACAAGTCAGTGACTTGTAGCCCAGAAGACTGCCCTAAGTTTGTTTATAATTCCGAATCTATGAAAATTTTACATTTAAATAAACGAAGTATAAACAAAATCTTTAACCAATTGCAGGTACTTTTGCATTTAACAAACATTAGCTTCGATATCATCGTTTTGACCGAATGCTGGGTAAGTAAGGTAATCAATTTACCTAAATTACAGGGTTTCCAATCATACCGTACGGACATAAACTCGAACCAAAACGATGGTTATATATGAGAAACAAAGTTTGCAAGTCTCTGTGTGGAAACCTACATTTATGGGTGGAAACTGCCTAGTTTGCCAAATAAGTGACAAACAACTTGCTGTAGTGGCAGTATATCGTTCCCCATGACACAGCTCTAGGGAAAATTTTGATATGTTTAAATAATATTTACACTAAACTTTCCACATGGCAGAACATTGCTCTTATTGGTGACTTGAATATTGATATCAGGATGAGCAGTAGAAATGATCGAAGTTTAGATTACCTCATACTGAACTTGCTCATCCCACCTTTTACCTACTAGGCTGGAAAATTGTCTTGACCACGCGTTCATAAAATCTGGCTTGCCTATCACCATATTCGTTCTTGAATCACACATCGTAGACCATTAACCTCTATAGTCGTAACAATCGCTAACGCAAGTCCCAGCAAACATGTCACTACTCCACTTCCGTAAATTACGAGGCAATCAAGTTAAAACCTAAATTTTACGGCTATTTATCAATTCGACGACCCAAACACAATGATGGTCACTTTTAACTATGTAAACATCGGTGATTACTAAACACACCAAGTATACTAAGTAAAAATAGGACAACACTCCACTATCCCCCGCTAACTCCCTCGTGCTGCCAGATATAGACGAATCAGAAGTGGAGTCTCTTGTTTCGCAGCTACGTAACGACTGTGCGTTGGGTTGGGATGGCATATCGCCTATAGTGCTCAAATTGAGCCGTCAGACACTTATAAAACCTTTGAAATATATCTTTAATAGTCGTCTCCGGGCGGGTATTTTCACAAGGGTGGAGGAAGAAGTTGTGTCGACAACTATAGACCCATTTCTGTTTTAACTGCTCTTCCTAAAGTCCTGGAAAGGATTCTTAGCAACCGGCTTAAAAACTTCTTGGATAGATACAAGATCATAGCCGATAATCAGTACGGTTTCCGTTCCGGTGTCTCGACTGAAGACGCAGTGCTTGATTTGACACAGTTGGTTGCTAGGAATCTCGATAGAAAAATCAAATGTCCGGGTATATTTCTAGATCTTTCGAAGGCATTCGACACAGTTTCTGTTCCCATACTTATTTTCAAATTAGAGCTGCTTGGTGTTAGAGGTTCAAATGCAAATCTTCAAAGATTATTTGAACAACCGTACCCAAAGAACCAAAATTGACAACCACTTCAGTGATGAGGACACCTTGCCATACGGAGTGCCACAAGGTAGCATTTTGGATCCTACGTTGTTTCAAATTTATGGGAATGACTTGTACAGGATGTCCCTCCCCAACTCGAGGATCTTTGTATATGCTGATGACACTGTGGTTATAGTAGACGGGTCAACGTGGGATAGTGTTAAAAGTAGCGCGGAATTGGCACTGCGTCAAATAATAAGATGGCCAAACATAAACCTGCTTACCCTCCACTGTAACAAGACATCATATATTCCATTCGCCATCCGTCAGAGCACCGCACCAGACCACACCTTTTCGATAATAGAGCACACTTGTTCACAACTGTCATCCTCATGCCAATGTCCAACACTCACGCGTACCAATCACGTCAAATACCTCAAAAAAAATTCAAATAGATTAGCCGGGTTACGCTGGAATAAACACATTGATGCCCTAACCTCGAGAACGCTGAGACTGATACATACCTTCAGGTCACTTAGTATCAGCAGACCCTGATACTCTAAAAATGGTGTTCTATGCTCTGTGTCAGTCCGTTCTTGGGTAGCATCACTGTATGGGGCGGTGTAGCTAAAACTACTTTTCTTAGACTGGAGAGAGCTCAGAGAGCAATACTGAAAGTGATGCTACGAAAACCTTATCGCTATCCAACAACTCAACTCTACTCAGATTGTAAGGTCCTAACAGTTCGTCAGCTCTTCGTGTTGCAATCCGTTCCCAGAAGACACCCCAGCGTCCCACCGTCTGATTCCAACCAACGAACCAATATTCCCCCAGGTACACGACACAAAACTGTTTTTGCCAAACACCAATACTTCACATTAAGTACACTTATTTACAAGAAAATCCATAAAGAACTCAATATACTCAATTGCAACAAATTTAAGCTAAGATGATGAAATGGCTACTTCAACAGGACTATGCACAAACTAAATCATTACTCAAATACATTACCTAATATTTTGCATTATTTTTGCACTTTTACTCCTTCACATTAACACCACACTCTCACTACTCTCATACAAAAACTCACCACACATACATCGTAAACACATCTTCACACACATTCATATTACATAGGTTTTTAATTTGTCATTCTGCTAGTTTTCCCCCTTTTATTTAGATCTTTATATGCACAAAATTAAATCTGATTGTTAACATAGCACTGTCCGCAGTTGTATAATCCTTACTCTAAGTAACCTTACAGCTGAACACTGTCTCTTAAGATACAGGTTATCCTAGTTTAAGAGGCAGGGCTCACAATATCTGTATACAAACTTCTGCAACATATAATTAGCATCTTGTTAATCAGTGTATACTAAAAATGTATGATTCTTTGTGACAATAAACTATTATTAATATATGTGCAGATGTTGACCGTAAACAACGCTTTGTTTGATTTTGAATATTGGACGCGAAGAAAATTACCTAATTTAAGTACTTTACTTTTGCATGTTTTTATTTGTCATAGACTTAAAAAAATCGATATTTAGGTACGTTTTATTTTTACAAATGTATTCAAATTGTAAGACAAAACTCAGTACCAAAACGCAACCATTCACTTACTTTGTTAAGTTTTTTGGCAACACTGTTTAATGTGGTCTTTAGTTAAAGTATTAAGTATTCTGTGGTTAAAGAACCTTTAAATGTACATCCAACCGTTTTGTGCAACGTCTTTAAATATGATGAATGATTAGCGGGAATGACTCATTACCTAACTAAAGCAGCATTTAGGGAATGTTTTCAACAGGTGTAAGTGATTTTAAAGGTTTTCCAAAATAAAATGTCATATTATGTAGGTTGACAATGCAAATGTTTCACTGTCAAATATCTCTCTCTAGTCAACAAAGTAAAATATGCATTGTAACTTAGAAAGAAAAAAAATACTACTAAACAGTATTTCCGCAGCCTAATTACGTAACACACAAATAATGTGAAATTGAATGAATGTATTTCATTTAGACATTTAAAAAATATGAATTGCGTTATTTACTTAACGTCGAACAAAAGTAAAGCAATGAATTATTTATTTCCATCAATATCCTTCGGATTCATCCATTTGATCTGTGGCATGAAAGTTTAATGATATACAAGACAAAGAGTACACGGTAACAAAGAACAACACAATCTCTACACTTTCTTAAATTTCTATTAGATGAAAGAATCACTGAAGTGTAAATGAATGATTCTTACTCAAAGATATTGTGATGGGGTACCTAAAGGCGTTGTCCTGGGACCAACAATGAATCTAATACATAGGTATAGAGCGGAAATTCTGGAAAATGTACTGGCACCGACTTTATCTGATGATACTGCAACCATTATGTAATTATATAGAATCACGGTAGTATAAGTATAAGAAAACCTACAGCAACATATGAATAAATGAATAGTAACAGGACGACAAAATGTGTACAAAGTAATAAAAAAAATTCAACCTGTGGAGATTAATCATATTCGAATACAAGGTAACAAAGTACAGTGGAACAACGTAATTAGTTTACACATTGCACGCACACGCGGTATGAAGAGTTACATACACAAACGTTAAATAAAACGAACGAGTTATGCTTTTTATTAGTGTGCGTATGTCGCGTCACTAAGCAGTAACTATAATATCAATGTATGTATCGTCATCAGTAATCTGTGTAATTGAATAAGTTATAATATTTCGCACCCAATCGTTGTAACAGGTTTGGCGCAATGGCTAACGTATCTGGTTAGTCATTAAGAAGTCTAAAGATCAAATCTCGGTTGCAATACATTCTTTTTGTTTTGTAAATATAATTTTCGTAAAACTTTAATTACCTAGTTGAATTGCTAACAATTCAATTCCGTTCACAGATGAGTAAAATAACGTTTGAGAAGTGCGCACGGAACTCTCAGCCAATTTATTTTGACCGTTTAGGATATAACTACCCACAATTTTTGTTTATTTTTTTATACTTCCACCTTAGTTTATAAAAAATGAGCATTCTTAGTTGTCAGTCTACGAATATAAATTGCAATCCTAAGTATATAGATGAACACACATATTTCTGTGCGTTCTTTGTTTCTGATCCAATTGTGCTTCAACTTCTTCCAACCATGCAACAAGACGCAATTCATTGTTTTGCATGAGCAAAACGTTTTCATTAGTGAAATTGCAAGGTGATTATTAATATCGGTGAGTAACAAAGCTACTCGTGACAATGTTTTCATTACGTTAGTAATATTCCAACTCAAATTCTTAACTTATCTCACCTTTGACCTATGACTAAATTAATGTAAAATAATATTTAAATATATCAGAATTTGATTCTGATAAAATTTACTTATGCCAGTCTGTTTTTGTCTAACATAAAACATTTAGTCGAAATAAAGAAAAACTTTTAAATTATGTAATTAAAATAGTCATGAAACACGTTTATTATTTATCTAATAAATAAATAACGGTATTAAGTTTTATTACAACGAGGCAATATAAGACAGTCAGTTAATTTATCTATGATTAATTATCCACCAATTCACCATTGTTTATCTGCATTATTTTAAATATTATTTTGTTTTTATTCAATAAGGAGAACCGTGCAGTTATGTGTCCATCGAAGTGCGTATTCTGAAGAAATAGACCATCATCGACGTGGGCCAAAACCGAAGGCGAATTCTTCGGCTCGTTACCACGACATCGTGGCAAGGCTGTTTACGGGACTAATCCGTTTTTATCCACCCGCATAACTGCATCAACACATAATGACATGTGTGCTTATAAACAGTGCGATATCACCTGCTGACCGGCATGAAGCTGGTTTAAGTTGCAGCAAGCCACCACGGAAGATTTTTCTGTCCAACGCTCACCGGCAAAAACAAATTCTATTCGCTAGGTCATATTATTATATTCATTTTAATTGGGAGAACAATGTGTTTATTTTAGTGATGAGAAATGTTTAAAGTCGTTTATGGATGGCGTTAAAATACTGTAAACGAAGCCGAATTACTATTAATATACTTAGGTTTAAAAGCTACTTCATGTTGCCGTGATTCTCTTATAAACACCTAAGTTATTATGTATAGTCCGTAGTTGACAGTTATTTGCAGTATATATTTTGAAGTGTAAGTGATGTTATTGTTATTCAGTTAGAAGTTAAATTAATTTCTTACTATCTAACATGTTGATTCACTTCACTTTCAATTCCACTTTGTTTAAATTTGTATACATTGAAAAAACAATTACGTCCATTCATATTCAATAAAAAGAAAACTTTGTCTTGTCTTATAAACTCTTAATGAAGTTGCCAATAGTGTTGTAATCATAAAAAAGTTAGGTATCAATAGCGATATAATAATATTTTTACAATAATTTGCGTTATATAAATAATTGTATTGGTTACACGTAGTTTTTTATTTGCTAATATTATAACCCATGCCAAATTGAACCCTAAGCCAACTCTTGTAAGAAACATAATAGTCGAAACGAGCTGGCTCATTCACTAATGACCCAATAGCGATAAGGAACAATAGGATTCCGCATTCCATCTTTTATTAGTGATCGATGATTCCAACGCCTAGGTTATTTAATAAAATATTTTGATTTATTTTATTGGTTTTATTTAATTACCTTTTTATTTTTTTGTTTAAGTAATTTTATTTGACACAAAATATTAATGTTTTATAGGACAAAGGAAAAATGAAAACCCAAAACCATAACACCTGCCGGGGTTTGATCTTACGACACGAGGCTTATCTATGCCAAGTGCTTTCACCGACCGGCTACCTGGTCCTTATTTAAAAGGTTGAAATATTGGACTTTATTCAATTAAAATTGGTATACGTGGGTATATCACACGCACACAAACAGTTTAACTTCATAACCGACCAACCGACTAGTTCATTTACACACACAGTGACAATATCCTGTATGTGTGGCCTGTAAATCAATTACGTTGGCCGAGTGTACTTAAAGCTTTTATCGATGGGAACCATCCTACCTATTACTTTTCAACAGTAATTAAGTCATTTTAATGTGTACTAAATATGTATAATAAATTATCAATATTATTTGAAAAATATGGAGTTTCTAATGGCTTTATTGATATGTCTTCTGACGGAGTCATCAATTCCCTCGGATAAGTCTACTTCATAATAGGTAATAATGATAGTATATGTACATCTTAACCGTAATGATCAAACGAACCAATACCAGCCCAGTTACCAGTTTAATAGATCGGATTCTTAGGAGTAGCAGTAAGTACTTATCTGGGCGTTGTGTATTTTTACCCGACTACGGCAAAGCCAAAGGAGGGTTATGAGTTTGACAGGCTATGTATGTATGTATGTATGTATGTATGTATGTTCATCTGTTCGCTCATAGCTCCTAAACTACTTATCAGAACTGAACAAATGAGGTATCGTTAGAAGCGTCTTGATCGTCCGCTGGTTATAGGCTATATGACGTGTCACCGAATTCAATGTGGCGCCCTCTGGCGGACAAAAAAACCAAGATTAAATAAAAAAATGAAGACAAGCATACCGTGTTTGGTATCATTGGAAGGGGGTTCACTAGTACCATTCAAATATATAATATTTAGTTGTGACTTGTCACAAATTATTTAAAAAAAGGAAAGATTACCAAATAACTTAAGATACGCATACCGTGTTTAGTATCATTAGAAAGGGGTTCACTAGTACCTTTTAAATATATAATACTTAGCTGTGACTCCAAAATGGTTTAAATAAAAAAAAACAGTTTAAAAACTAAAACCCGACTACAACAAAAAGTGATCTAAAAAGTACGAAACAAGAAAATATTTCACACAGAAATCAAGACATAGGTACAAAATGGTCAAGGTAAGCCCGGTTGCATGCCATTATAATTCATGTTTATCGCACTCATATGGGATACAGGCATGCCACGGCTTACCTTGACCATTTTGTACCTGTCTTGATTTCTGTGTGAAATATTTTCTTGTTTCGTACTTTTTAGATCACTTTTTGTTGTAGTCGGGTTTTAGTTTTTAAACTGATTTTTTTTATAAATTACTCATCAATGTCGTAAAAAGATCTACTACCGCGTTTTAAACTGGGCACGTAAGCTACTTTAAGTCTTTAAAGAAGTTAAAGACTCCATCAAGCAAAGTCTCTATAAGGAAAACTGTTCATATAAATAAACAATATGTTATACGAACAATACAGCCTACAGTTTCCTGCTTTTGTATCTGAGCGAAAATAAAGATAACATTGATAGCTGACGCTGTATACCAAGAGACATCGGTATTATTGGCCCCTAGTATTGTGATTGATCTCATTTCCTTTGTGACCGTCGGGGCAATGTATAATGGGTGAAATATTCTGGCGCCTAGCCAATGTACGCTGCCACACAAAACATGACGACATTTTGTTCCACTGAAAATTTAATAAGCAATTTTGAATTCGAATATTATCCAATTCAAAATTGCTTGGAATCATGAGCGAGAATTGTTTGTTTACTCGAGACAACTTCCTTTATTAATTAAAACGACTGGTAAAGTTCTTTATGTATAACTTTATCTAAAATGTAACTAAAGTTTTTATTTTTAACTTCTTACCAACTGTCGTCACACCCAAATTAATATTACTAACTACAGAATGCCAAAACACCTAACAATTTCGAAACGCCCAACCAGGAGCCTTACCCTTCAAATTAATTTTAATTTCAATCTAATCCCAATACGATTCCAATATCAATTATATGCAGTCACGTGGTTCGGTACTCTTGAAACAACATTGGATTTAAATTGGGATTGCCCCCACAATTATTTGATTACACAAGAAGTTCTAACAGCTACGTTTCGGGCCGCAATTTTGTGATTTCACAATTTTACCTTTACAATTTTCCTTATAACTTTCGAACGGATTGTCCTATCGAGTTCAAACCTTTTGTACTGACGTTTTTATACATAATCCTACCCTATACAACTAAAATTACCATGATACACGCAAAAAACACATTTTCAAGTAACGTAATTATAACGATACAAACATTTGAGACCAAAAGGAGTTGTTTCAAAATGTATGGAGCCTGGGCCCAGTCCTTGTACACCATACTTAATAATAGAGAAACACATTTTAAATAGTTCTCAACTGTCCAATTAATTTAAAATAGCTTTATGAGCAGGTAAAACACAATAAATTGCACTTGAAATTGCAACACACAACAAAAAGCAGTCATGGCGGTAAGCTGTCATTTTGATTGATTAATGACGTTTGACATTTATAATTCTGATTTTTTGCGTCGATTTGTGGATAGCCAGGTAAACAGATGAAAAAGAAACGGTTAAATTCAAAAAAACGAAAGGGAGGTTGTTATAAAGTACTCTAGAAACTAGAAACAAAACGAGACGAAAGTGACTGAACTGAGACTGTTGTGACACTGACAGCTGACAATTGTCTTTCTATGATCAATGGTTTATGGAGTAGCTAATTCTGAGTGACGCCATGTTGAAAATTCATAAAAAATTTGTTAAATTATCAATTTACTACCACAACAGTATACATTTAAATGAATTATCTGTATTTTTCCCGGATTGAACGGATTTTTCTCTTTTTTTTGAAGTGGTGTACATCGACTGGGCCCAGTCTGAAACATGTCCTTTGTCTTTCTCCTATTTCACTTCAATTTTATTAGAAAAAACCGGACAAGTGCGAGTCGGACCCGCTCACCGAGGGTTCTGTACAAATTTGTAGGTACATATCCATACTAATATTATAAATGAGAAAGTAACTCTCTGACGACACGGTTGGCGCAGTGGCTGAGCGATGGACTGCTGCGCAGTGTGCTGCGGGTTCGATTCCCGCCCAGGGTAAACACTTGTGTGATGAGCACTTGTGTTTGCCTTGTGTCTGGGTGTTGTTTATATATATATGTATGTATTTACAAAAAAAAATGTATTTGTGTATGTATATCAGCTGTCTGACACCCATAGGACAGGGTCTCCCTAGTTTGGGGTCAGATGGCCGTGTGTGAAAATGTCCCCACATATTATTATTATATTATTATTATTAACTCTATCTGTTACGCTTCCACGATGAAACGGCTGAACCGATTTTGATGAAATTTGATATGAAAATATCTTGAACCTTGGGAAAGCACATAGGGTACTTTTTAATCCGGGACTTCGTCTGCATCCGCGATAACCGACATTAACATGGACCAAATCGCGGACAAATGCTCGATACATAAAGAACTAGCGACCCGACCCAGCTTCGCATGGGCCTATAGCCGTACGTACATTACACGACAGTACGTAAATTTCGACACTCTCAAGGGAATCAACATTTATAGGGTACTTTCCGTTGACCTAGAACTATGTTTGGCAAGTAATATCGTCTTATACTATTAATACAGGAAAAGTCTGAAAACTATACATTTGCAAATAAATCATAATAAAAAATATATCTATACTAATATTATATATAAAGCAGAAAAGTTTGTTTGTATGTTTGGTTGGTTGAACGCGCTAATCTCAGGATCTACTGGTCCGAATTGAATAATCATTTTTGTGTTGGATAGTCCATTTATCGAGGAAGGCTATAGGCCCATGCGAAGCTGGGTCGGGTCGCTAGTAATCTATATAATAAAAATGAATCGTTGTTCGTTAGTCTCGCTAAAACTCGAGAACGGCTGGGCTGATTTCGCTAATTTTGGTCTTGAAATATTTGTTGAAGTCCAGGGTAGGTTTTTACGGTAATCGATTGACACGTCAACGTCTGTCGGGTCAGCTTGTTAGGTATAAAATTTCCTAATTCTGTGAAGATAGCTTGAACTCCAAGAAAGGACATAGGCTACTTTTTAATCCGCAACTTCGTCTGCACCCGCGATAACCGATATTCACGCGGCCGAAGTAGCGGGCAAAAACTAGTATTTTATATAATTGTATTAGGTTGTACTTACATATTTCCTCAAACGAATCCATGCTTTGCTTTAAAATTCGCCTTTATTCAAAGAAACCGCTTTGCGTATTCTATGAATGAATAAAGACCGCATGAGACATCCTCCGAAGCTCATATCGTCTTTATTTTAAATGTTTTTTTTATGGGAATTATGTAAAACACTATATTACTGCTAATCGTACCATATTATACTCTTATTACTTACTAAAAACCGCCTAAAATGCAAAACAATATCTAAAAAGTCACACTTTTGTCATTGGAAAATAACAATCTCAACGCAATATTGGCGCAATACACAGCTGTCAAAATAAACTCAAGAGTAGCGTTTAAACCCGATCCCGATTAGTTCCTCAAAATGGACACGTAATTTAATAATAATTTGGCGCTAGCGGCGACCTCAAGAGTACGAAATACGTCAAAACTTCAAAATTCCAATGTCGATCCATCGGTTTTAAAATGAAGAGTAAGCACTCAGGTTTTCAACCTATGCTACATTCTGCCTATTATGCTTTAGTTTTTTATCATTATTATTATTAGTGATAAACCATATCATTATAAAGAAAAGCGCACCAGCGGTAGCGCAGCATAAAACGAAAATCGCACATACATCTGTTTTCAAACGTTTCAATTGTAGCAACAACGACATTATCAATAACAGGGTGAGTGTCGACTCAACTCAATGCCTGTAGTCGATAACGAGTTGAGTCACGAAAGGGTTTCCCTGAATGACTCATTGGCGAGAGACCCGACCCGACTGAATAGCCAAATGCAAAAAGAGTTTTAATTTGTTTATTCTATAGCTGGACTTGATAATGTGGGACAGATAGAACGTTATAATTATGTAATTATAGATCAATTTTTTCGCAGCTTAGATCACTTTGTTTGAGATGCTCTTATCTAACTGGACATGCATTCTTTATTCAGAGCCCGGTTGGTGGTTCTTCAAACACGATACGTTTACTGAAAGTTAAAATATATCACCATAATAATCGAGTACCTACCTAATCTAATTGGAACGAATGAATAAATACTACAGAGACTTTAAAACCCTGCATTTAAAAAAGTTACCATGAATCGTAAAACACGTTCACTTCCCAAATCACAAGAGAACTTACCAAGCCTTGGACTGCGGCTACGCATGCATATCAATAATTGAATCAATACAAAACCTTTAAACGCTACAAATATTATACGCCGCATATATGCTACAAATGCCGCATATATGCTACAAATGCCGCATATATGCTACAAATGCCGCATACGTGCTGCAAGCTGCAACAGGAACCAATCAAGTTATTTTCTTTTAATAATTACTAAACCTATTGGTAATATCCTACTGTAGTCTACACAACGTGCAAAAGAGTGTGGGTTAATATCCAAAGCAACGACTATGTAGTCTAATAAGGGAGAGAAAGAAAAGTCCAGGCAGATGATGAACAATAAAAACATTAAATAAACCACTTAAATTCTACTGTAGCTACTGTGTGTATTCATCCTAGTGTAGTCTACACAACATGCCAAAGAGTGTGGTTAAAGAAATCTATTATCCAAAGCAACAACTATGTAGTCCAATAAGGGTATTTCCTTTTGATCAATCGAAATGACAACTTGATTGGGAAAAGGCTAGGCAGATGATGAACAATCAAACATTGAATAAACCACTTAAATTATATGTTAGTCATAAAAACTGTAAAGTCAAACAGTGATACATACAAGCTTGGATATAATATATCAATGAGTTGGTAAACGGGTAAGTTACAAATTGAGCTTTTATTTATTCATGTGAGGGGAACGAGGTTGAAATGGGTCGAGGCCGTTTTATAAAGGACACTCTTAGCTCGTTGCAAAAGGGTTATATCAATGTCGTTATACTCAGATGTCTTTGGGTCTTAAAAATCACATGACATAAACTGCCAAAAGTAGATTGTGTTATGATTGCAGATTTTTATCTGCAAAAACAATATTTAAGTGCCTGAGTAATAAATTCAGTGATTCCGGCAGTAATAATATTATGCTAGTTTGAGAGTCTTGCTGAATACTTGAATATTAAAATGATGATAATTTTTCGTCTGCGTTTACATCATTCACATTAGTAAGTAATAGCATTTTAGATTTCTCAAGAATAAGTGCAATTCGTATATTTAATTTTATTAAATGTCCAATTTAATACATAACACAAAATGTAGGTAACAATCCAAGTTCATTTAGCTGATTTACGATATATTTTAGTGGCAGTCATGAATTGGTAAAAATACAATTTTATTTCAAGTGGCTAAGTAATTGCCGTACAGATCGATCAGTCAAAGGTTACGTTACGCTTGCCGCGGTCGGTCTGTGGATGGGTGACCATCCATTTCATACCGTGTTCCCTCCGTGTCTCGGAAAGCACGTAAACCACACACGCACGGTCCCGGCTTTCATTCGTACATCTTTGACAGTCGTTAAGGGTAGACAGAAGCCAGAAGGTCTGACAACCAGTCTTACCAAGGGGTATCGTGTTAGCCAGTAACTGGGTTGTGAAGGTCCGATAGGCAGTTGTTTCGTGTAAAACACTGGTATTCAGCTGCATTCGGTAACACTGGAAGCCGACCTCAACATACTTTGGAAAAGGCTAGGCAGATGATGATGATACCAATTTTATTTCAAGTCACATTACATTTCGGTTTTGGTGAATAGTTATGGATACGGACTAAATTATTGATATTTATGTTGGTGAAATACCTAGAATATTCAATGACAGACTGATGTTGCATTCATTAAACAAAAATAATGTATGCACCACGACTTAGTTTGCCCATAATGATACTATAAAATACAGAAATATTTTACCTATCAAAGAATTCTATAAGCGACTCAAGATGATGCTCTGCAATATCATGTCGTGTTATTAATAGATTGCAGGTTTTAATTTCTGATACAAGATCTATGATTGCGCTGTATTTTGGTATTAAATCAAATATTGATACTGAATTGAATTAGCGTTTTATTTTCGATGTGATGGCTATGTAAATCTTCACATAGCCGCATCGCAGCATGATGTTTTAGAAAACTGTCAATGATTTTGTACAACTACAAGGTCACAGTTCATTTTGGGATAAATAAGAACAACTCCAAAATACATAATCAGATGACATTGCTGGCTTACTAAATAATTGGTAAGTATCAATTAACGACTTGTAAAATTAATAAGGGCAACAATATCATAATTTATTATGTACCTATTACGTAACCTGGTATTATAGACTACAGGTGAATGGCCGGACCTATGCGACAAGTACTCGTTCAACGAGACCGACCAACCAACCCCCACTATGCATTAACAAACCTTTCTATCTGGATCTATCTAGAGGAATTAAGGATTATGGTCGATGATATTACTCATAAAACTAATCAATTTTACTAAGTAGGTAACTTTGTGCCCTTACGTAAAACTGATTCTAGAAAATATGATACATTTGCTAATTTTATTTTGCTTTTCTGGAGTAACCAAAATTCTGTTATTTGCAGAGTTAAGACTATGCTTCTGAGCTGAGCTTCTTTGAACTTCAAATATTAATTATCAATGGATAATAATAACTACATCTATTTTTTTTTATGAAATACTAATTAAGACCGTTCTTTAAAAGAAATATTTTTAATTTTTCTAAAGATTTATTTCAGAATCCTACCAAGTATTGACCTCTCAAGCCAATACAGTACTAAGAGGAACCTATCTAGATAAATAATTACACATTAAAAAAAAACGATACCACAGGTGAATAAAATGTTGTCCAGTCAAGTTCAGGTTTGCAGGTAACACCTGCCACATGCCAAGCGAAGCCAAGCGCCGCATCGAAAAGCAAATAAATTCACTTGAACACTGCAGGACGTGTAACGTCGCCTAGTTTTTGCAAGGCATATTTCAAAGAGTTTTTCTTAGATTCGCATGGCAACCTTGACTCGATCCCCTCGGCTACGCTTCTGTGGGAACGATTGAGAACACATTTCATTTACTTCGTCCGTCTGGTGCCCATGTGAGCTGACGCATCCGGCGGACTTCACGCAAGGGTCGTATCGTACGCCATTCGTCGACATTCATGTTTATTTATCTAACTTTGTGAGGTATATAAAACTATGCGATTATACAGTTGAATAAAAGCTTATTGAAGTAGATACTAGGTGCTTACTTAAATGAATACTCCAAGTCGTTAGAACTTACAACAAAGTAAATATATTATATATTTTAAGTTTCTTTATGTTTTTGTACCTTTTTTAGATACACCTCTACCTGCTTATTATACAAGATGGAGTAAAAGTAACAAATGGCATTACTTTCTAAGACAATAACTTCTTTTTAGGGGAGTTATGTTTGATTAGATAGATATTTAAAGTCTACACGGAACTGTAATTTTTAAATAATACCTTATACGCCGCCGCCAGAATGAATACAATTTAGAGCATTAAAAATCTCAATACTGATATAAACAGGCAATAGATACATCTCTTCTTCTTTGATGGCCTCTATTACGACCATCAAGTTCTTGGCTAGTTTAAAAAGCCCCATAGAAAAAAGTCTCTAGCTGAAAATCAAATAAAGCTTTCACCCGGGAGGAAGCAAATAATGAAGCTATTGAGTAATTATAAAGCAGTATTACATTAATCTAGATAATAATACCGAATGATCATAAACACTTTAGTCAAGAAGTTAACGGTAGTAGTAGATATGAAGCTAAAAACAAGCTATAAGCGGTTAGTTACACCAAGTTTGAATAATTACATGTCACGACGTTCAAACAGTCCAGATTTAACTTTAGCAATTAAGAATAGTGAGACTAATGGCCGTATCATGGATGTTAAATTCATTTATTTGTTGTTGAGACGCTCTCCACCCAGAGTCGGCGGCGTGCCTCATTTAATGGAGCAATAAAAAATGTTCGACTGTGCTTACGTAATCCATATTATTTCCGCGTCGAAGCCAAGACGTAGGTCAACGCGCGTATGATCTCCCGCCTGCCAGCCTCATTGTCCCTGTACCATAAATCTTAGACCAGATTCTTTAGGTGCCAATAATGGTGATTAATGCAAAGACACGCTGGTACGCTTCTGGTCGCTGCTTTGATTACTTAATTGAATGACTTCTTTAAAACAGATATTGTTGTGACCTTGTTGAGACATTATAAAACTTGTTTCTTGCTTTTAATTGTTATAGCAAAAAATATGACTACCTACACCTACCCATAATTTTATTAGAGGTAAAGTGATTTAGATCGTGTCGAGTCGAGGTACATACTCTTTTAGTGGGCAGTACAGACATACTTACAATAATAGGTATATTACCTACTTACGTCCTGGGTTTTGTGACACCAATGTTTAATACGAACAGCGACTCTGCACTTTTATTTAGTTAAATCTTAGCAAGAGTGATTTGGTGGCTTTGTACATGGAGTTGTCTGCTCTAACGAAGCCTAACTACGAGAAATTAATTATCGAAGGCGAGACTTAATCGTTTGAGCTACCATAAAACAATTCGATTAGAAACATATTTCACAAAACCGCTTTTTTTGTGATAATAACTTACCTAACATGAGTCAAACATTTTAACAATAGATAAGTTTCGATGCATGCATGCCATTGTAAACGATGACTAAAAGAAAGTCGGAACGAATTGTAAATCGGATCAGAGCGCCTGGTGACGCCCATCAAATCCGTCGAAACAATTGAGAGCTGGAGCCGTATGAGGCGAAGACGGACAATCTCAACATTGTGCAATACCTCACAAAGAAGGCCAGAGAAATCCATGCGTATACAATGCGACTTTCGAAAAAAACAGACGGTGTTCTTTACCTCGCTCATGATGGTGGCAATAAATCAGTTGAGCAATAGCTAGTCCCAACGTCAATAAGCACACTGACAATTGACACAAAGAAAAGTGGAAGAATAAGATTTTTATTGTTTCTTGTAACATAATTTACGACCGTCGAACATCTGTTTGAGCTGTTGCCTCGACTGAGGAAACAATCGAAGTTTTCGATTGACGTAACAGCCATGATTGCGGATAAGACTGGACTTCATAACATTTTAATTGTTAAAGTAAGTATTTTTCATTGCGGTTTCACAATTTAAATTACATAATTATTCAATCTTAAAATAACAAAAATGTTACACACTTCAACTTGTTGAAATCAGTAGGAAGAAAAAGTACAGTAGTGCAGTTACAAGGAAGCTTGAACTTAAAGCCATAAAATAAAGCTTTATGGCACTGTGTGCACGCGAAGTATTTGTTACATTATTATTCAGTTCTTGGGCATTGTACCCTACAGCAATGACAGATAAGGAAAGTGTAATGCGCATAGACGCTAAAAGATGTAACAATGGAATCTGTTGAACCTCTTCGTAAGTTGACTTCGAGTTAGTGATACGGCACGCTAGCCTAGGCATCAAGAAATAAGTATATCGTGTCACAACAGGAAATATTTACATAACTCAGAAGTGAATCTAGCTTTTTTGTCTATATTTCGCTTATTTAACATCCTTACTGCGTGGACTGTGGATGTATTCATAATCTTACGTCGTCGTCGTCTTAACGTTTACACGTTAATCATTGGTGTGCTGATTGTACCGGTCTGCCCATGTTGCTTGGGTGACACATAATAATACATTTTCTTCTTCCATTCCGTCACGTCAACCGTACTGCTGTCACTGACTCTCTTTTCTTTAATATTATTCTTCAAAAAAAACATCTACCTTTTCTCTGACTTTCCTCTTCGTCTTCATCCCTCTACATTTATATAATTCATAACTCCTTTAGTCACATGCGTTTTGTTGGGCATGTAAAGTGGTGGGATCCATTTCACATGCCCAAACCAAGACAAACGATTCCCTTTCAAGTGTCAAAAGAGTGTAGATATTTTACACGTATACTTATGACGTATATATAAAAGTACCTAGGCGACCGAGCTGTGCTCGGTATTTTCTTTATTTATTTATATTTCATGCACAAAGGTACACACGGCTACACATCAACCTATGCATTTCCAGCATAAGCTGATCTCTAATTTTATGGACATTCTATACAATGCGAGTTCACCGTAAACTGGAAATGTATAGCTTGATGTGTAGCCGTGTGTACAAAGGCGGACTTAAAATGCCTTAGGCATTCTCTACCAGTCAACCAAGGGTGATGAAGAGATAACATGGCATGTGCATAATTATGATTTCTTCTTCTTTTTATTAGATTCTTTATTTAAAAATATAGATTTAATTTAGAACATAAACAATAAAACAGTTCAATTGTTTTTCAATATAAAAAGGTTTTCAGTCCTAGCTTACGCTCATTCAGAAATCTGATTTAGTCAATTTTAGCGGATTTAAAAAAAATGCTAAGAGGATTAGCAGAAGTTCGGGCCGCCACGCCACTGAGCTTGAAGTTAGCACTCAGACCATTCGTAATTGCTTGCACCAGGCTGGATTACGAGCCTGGAGGTCTTGGCGAGCTCCGCTGAATTCCCGGCAACATCAACGTCGGAGATTGTAGTGGGCTAGGCTTCGGCAAAATGAAGAAGAAAACATTTGGCAAAACTGTCTCTTCGTTGACGAATCGCGAATCAGTACTCATCCAGATAATCGACGTGTCCATGTCTGGAGAAGACCAGGATACCGTAAAAGGCAAAGAACTGTCACTGGAACACTTCAGCAAGGCGGGAGATCGGTGTCCTTTTGGGGTGGTATTATGATTGGAGCTAGAACGCCTTTGATCCCGTATCGAGGCTTCATGACAGCAGACATGTAAAGAGCAGTTTCTATTGATGAAATTGTCAGACCATTCCGAGTAAACCATGGGTACCAATTTGTACTGGTCGATGATACTGCGCCCGCCCATCGAGCTCAACGAGTCAATGCTGCTCTCCGAGAATACGACATCACAAGGTTAGATTGGCCTGCCGGCTCGCCTGACTTAAACCCAATAGAGCACGGGTGGGATGCTCTTGAGCGAGCTGTTTGGAACCGTCAGCCACGTCTCCAAACAGTGCCAGAGCTCAGGGAAGCCGCTATTCAAGAATGGAACAGGTTACCCCAAGAAATGTAATTTGATTCTCAGCTTGCCCAGGAGGATCTTCGCATGTGTTCGAGCCAGGGGAAGAGTTATATTATATTGAATTTAAACCTTTTATTAATAAATTGTTGTTTTAAATTTGGTTAAACAGTATTTTTCTTTCTATAAAATTTCTGTTACAATTACATTATGATTACTTAGTTACTCATTTTTTTTATAAACATAAAAAAATGTTGTATTTTTTAATTGAAATTAAAAAGTACATTTACTTTTTACAGGGTATTTCTATTTATAGAAAACACGAACAAAGAATCTTTCTTGATAAAGTTCAATTTAAAAAATTATATCAGCTTATGCTAATGATCACAAACTTTTTGATGTGTGTATTTAATATATACAAGAGTTGCTCGTTTAAAGGTATTAGATTAAGAAAACATCAATAAAATATTGCAACCAGATGCTCCCACATTTATAGTCTCGGCCTATTTTCTGACAATCGACAAATCATGTTTACAAACTATGACATTTAGAATTATGCAGCTGGCCATGATTTAAAATTTATGATAAAAGGATGACTCTGACTTAAGCGTATTGCGAAAATAGGCTAATGGATTGACCTATCGATGCAGTACTATATAATACATAGTAACTTCATATCGAAATAATGAAAAAAACTTGTGCGGTCGGGGGACCCCCGTAAGGAACGAAGTTCCATACGTACGTCTGTACAAAAAAAAACATATAGACACGAGTGCTGCGCACTCGCCTGTTCATTTGTTTCTAGTAGACTCGATACGAACATACACGCATTTCGTTACGTGACGATTACTACTAATTCGCACTACCCGTAAGCCGCGTTAAGGAACTTCGTCCCAAAAAAAAACAATTTCAAGTTTGTTCCTCAACCTTGTTGCTTTGAGATTTAGTAGTGCGGATATTTCGGGGGTATTCGACGGCAGACATAACCCAACAGGCAGGAAATAACAGAAAAGACATGGGTGACTCAATGTCCTATAAGCTGGCGCGGTCATCGCAAGTCGGACAAGTAATAAGTTTTTATGTTGGAAATGATCATTCTTTTATTAACGTTTAAGTTACGTTATAAAAGGGCATTATAATGCAAATGTTTAGCCGATGCAATTAAACAATCTGTAAATAAAAGGGACTGCAGCCGTTTGGTCCAAATGCTCAGTTTTATTGGTGTAAAGTAACTTTCTTCACTTACATCGAGAACGTCCGCACAGCTGCCGGACTGGTTTGTCCACTTGTGCCGGATTGATTTAACGTTAACACACGATCCGCGGTGCTCGCGCCGCGCCGCTGTATTCCACCAATACTTCATTACCGCTCAACCATCTCGAACATTGATCGTTAAATAAGTAATATTATTTGAGAGGGTTAACAATACTCAACCGTAGACTGCGACGGACTGAGTAGAATCGGTTTAATAATACTTAAGTAGGTAATTATTTTAATTTAGTTCGTCTGTTTGTCGTACTAATAAGTAGGTACAATATTTTATTCTTATTTCGAAAGACCAAGATTCGTACTTCATACAAAAATTCTATCAAACGGGTGTCAACTTTTATTAGGGGTGCCTACGTCATATTGAGGCCTACGAAAGACCAGCCGGACTATAGTATACCTAGTAAATCGACGTATGTATGTAGGTACCTAGATCACGTATGTACCCTTCAAGTTCCAATATCATCCAAATTAATATATATAATGAGTGAGGTAACCGGACTAAAAAAGACTCAATTGAAGTTAGCGTTAACATAGAAAGAGATTTTTGCATTGGACAATGGAAAAAAAATTGCTTGAATACGAAGTCGGAAGGAATCTTTTTGAGTACCGAGACAGGCCTGGGAACCGCTAGTCTAGTAGGTAATAAGACTCGGACTGTGGAGTCTAGGGTAGACCTTTGTACAGGAGTTATAAGTTGTACAGGACCTTTGTACAGGAGTTAAGGAAATTATAAGTTAATTAAACCATCTCTCGACGATAACATTTTTATCCCTATCGACATAGCATTTGGACAAAACTAGAATCCAAGAGGTGCATATATTCATCTATTGCTGATACCTGCTTCTTGATAATACAAAATTTACCCTACATTTATTTATTCATTCAAAGTTCATTTTGTATTATCCCAATAAGGCGAATATTTGGACAAATACGCCATGTGAAGTGCCAGCATGACACTGCTCATAAAATCTAAGCACGCACTGATGCGGCCACGACCTGGCTGGCCGCATGCGGCCTAAGCTATATTGATAGTAGACACATTAAGAAACGATTAAAAGATTTAATTGATTTCCCTAATAGCGGCCGGAGCTGGTGCCTGAACATCTCGAAAGACTATTTATATTTTACCAGAGTGTATGACAGTTACTATTCTTTGAACTTGTTTATTAAAAATTACCTACGGCTATTACGAGTATGTCTACCTATCCCCAACCACGTCGACAGGCTATGCTGTCACGCTCGGCAACTAACAGTACGAGAAGATACCAAAAATACCTCTCGGTATCTTCTTCTCGTGTTGACGACTCATATTTAGTACCTACGACCAGAACGTAGCGACATAAACAGCTCTGCTCTGTGTTTTTGCTGAGCTCTCAGTATTGTGACATTTACAACAACAGAAGAGGAATTATGAAATATTTTGTCAATGAATTGAGGACGTGAAATAACCTTGTAGAATGAATAATTCTAGAATAGGGTAGTACACCCATTTTCGAAAAGTGTCTCAATGAAATTTTGTAGCGCTAATATGCCACCCAAAAAATCACAAAATTTTTATTCAATCGATAAGTGCCATAAAAATGCATCTACCTAAGTTTTAAATTTTCAAATTTCGCGCGTAGTTTGACGAAAACACCTCTTACTGGACGCCATATTGCCCAGCGAAATTGACGTCAGTTCGTTTTGTATCAAATGCGCGCATAATAAATATGATAATTGTATATATGCAATTTAAAAATAATTAAAAGCATATTTTGTAATAGGTGTAATAATTAAAAAATTACGTTGGTTACGAAAATAATTAAAGTACAAAGCTTAAACACGCCAATCGGTTGACTAACAACTGTCAATTTTTTGTTTACATAGCCGTACGGCGTAATAACGTGACCGCTACTATTTCATGGTGTTTTATTATTATGGTGATTAAAAATACTAAAAACTTTGAATTGAATTAAAAAAAATATTTTGTTATTGTATGAACTAAAACTTACATTTTCCGACTGCTTTATGCCTAAACTGTCTCATTAACATATTTATAGATTTTTTCTCTTAAAGAGTAAAATACCCTATTGAAGTTCTAATTGCTGTGTGACCTATCCACGTTTGTCAAGGGACAAATAGCCTAGTAGTAAGCAGGACTAATGCATTTCACAATAAATCACTTTAGCACAAAAACACATGAGTTTAGTTTCGGAAGTTGGTGGCTTTGTTCTGTTTGGTGTTTTGTATTGCCACTGATTTTCGAAACTAAAGTCGTGTGTCATGTTCTGTACTAAAGTTTTTATCACTTTTTAGTTTCTTGAAGGCATTTGTAATTTTTGTAAAAAGATTTTTATTTTACGCTTTTTAGTACCTTATTATCATCCAAATCCATGAAGAATTAGCAACACAGTTAAAACGGATATTGAAAGTCCTCCAAAGATTGAAGAAACTCAAGTGTCATCTCTGTGTAAAAATAAATAAAATCCTTAAAATTATTAAGGATTTTATTTATTTTTTCAGAAAATGCTGAATCAATTTTCTTAAAATGTATATGGGAAAACCCCTGAGACATACCCTACACATATAAAAATGAATTTTCAAAATCGACTTACATTTGCCAGAGAAATCTTGTAACAAACATATAAAAAATACAACATACAGTTGGATTGAGAACCTCCTTCTTTTTTGAAGTTGGTTGAAAATAATAATACCAGCCTATTATTGTCCCACTGCAGGGCAAAGGCATCTTCTCTGGTTATGGCATGAGCATTGACTTTTGATCAAGGTGGATTGGTCATTTCAGACTTTCATTAGTACTTTTAGTAGCAGGTTTCCTCCCAATGTTTTCCTTCACTGATGTCAGTGATCTCCAAGATAAACATAGAAAGTATATATGAAATTGAAAAAGCCACATTGGTACTTGTTTGTGCCCGATTTTGAACCCACATCCTCATGCCTGAGAGACGAGGCAGATGCCTTAACCACTGGCCATCACAACATCTCACAAACTTTTGTGTAAAGATCTGGTGGCGTAAACAGGCAGGTGTCTTGGCCACTTATTTAAGTAAAGCCTTTCTCCAGCCACCATCATTATTAACATAGGTAAATGTACAATATGGGCATTGAAAAACCAGCTGCAGTTTAAACCTGCTGATTTAACATGTAGTTAAATTCAGTGAATGGGTTTACACTTCTTAGTGAACCCAAAATTGTGCCTTTTAGGGATTGAATTTTTAAAGGGGATTTAGCTAATGGTGCAGTAGAATGCTTAAAGTTTTTGATTTGGTAAATAAAGTAGGTAAATACCCGTAACTAACATTATTGTCAGGAAAACAGAGAGATAATGACAACATAGATGTTTTTTAATAAGGTGCTGAATAATTTGTCATTATATGGATGATCATTAAAATTACAGTACTTGTAGCTAGTTATGTGCAACACAGACAACCCCAAGCTAACTAGGAATTTAAAATGAGGTGTTGATACTTTTTTTAACTATTATTATTATTATTACCTATTTATGTCACCAAAATGACCAGTCTGGAATCATTTATGATTAGATTTTAATGGATAGTAGTTTTAAACCATATTAAGTTTTAAATTCATTGAATTATATAGGTAGTATTGTTCTTAAAAAAATATGGTGTACTGTGATGCAGTCACCTCTTAACATCTCCAAACCCAATCAACAAATAAGGGTATAAATACCTACTAAAACCAATTCTTGCAAGCTTGACTACTTACCTAACATAGAGTACTGATGTGCCGCTAACTATTCTCTTCCAACCAAGGGGCACAGTTACAGATTGTTGAGAATCACTCTGCACCACTGTCCTCGAGCTTTGCTCTGGATTGTCAGGTGGGTGGGTGAGAACAGGCGCAGGCAGCACGGCCAGGACCACACCATCTGCAGTCCTCACCAGCTGTGGTGCACTACCACTATCACCTTCACTTACTATTCCTCTACTCACTCCTACTTGTTGATTTAGTATACTTATACTTTGATTCACTATAGACTGATGAGATACACTCTGTTCTAAGAATTGATAGTTCACAAAACTTTTACACACAGATAACTCTCTTTCACTACAATTTGATCCCTCGCCTCCACTCTGAACTGTTATATTCTCACTATATTGATTCTGCCCGTGACGCAATGCAGCCGGGTGCATAGAATTCATATTACTATCTGAACCGATGGGGCCAGAACATCTTGCCTGATATGTTGCCAAATCTACTGTTTCTACAGGTGCTCTTGTATGGAAAGTTTCAACACTGTTAAATTCTGTACCTGCTTGCTCTAAACAATTTCGTTTCACATTTATGTTACCTGATCTGTCACTCCTACTATCTTCATTCTTTGAACATGTTTCCTTGACATACTGTTGTGATACTGGATAGAATTCTGCTCTCTGAGTGACATTATCAGGCATACCATAAACATTGACTTTGCCTTCATTATCATGTTTGTAGAAAATATTTGCAGGCAAGTTTCTCTGATCATTTCTGTCAAATTGTGTTCTGAAGACTGTGTTCCTAGGCAAATTCACTTGGTGATGTATGTTCTCAGGGATATAGAGGGTATCCTGCGGTGGCTGCGCGGCAGCTGACGCCGAGGGCGCAGGGCCGGCTGCAGGCGGCGGGTCGAGGCCCGCGGCGCCGGGCTCTAGCTGGCGCGGGTCCGCCACGTACACCAGCACGCGCGGAGTGCCCGGCACGCCCGCTCGCGACGCGCCCACACTCGCGGGCTTGCCTGACATTGCGCACAAACATCACACGCCGCGTAAATTGGCTCCTCACTAGCTGAGCGCGCCGTGACGCGATCTACTGATGCGACTCCACCTGGCATTGCTTGCGACCAACCTCGTATCATCGCTCGGTGGCCTCTGTAACACCTGGAACTCCTTGACCATTATCGGCTGTTGTTTTTTTGTGTGCCAAAGTCATCAATCTTATTTTAATTGTTTTACGATTTTACGATAGACTAACAACCGACTAATAATTTTATGGCGGAGCCCCTTTGGGCCCCATTGTAAAAGTTACGGCGCCTTGCAATAAAACAGGTAGCTTTAGTGACTACTGTTTTTGGCTTTTATTCATTGGTTTATTACACATATTGACACACTTCGAGGATGCAAAAAGGTCACAGAATATAATGTGTTCGTTTCATCTTCATGTAGTTACAGTCTTTCGCAATTATGAACACCAAATTCTCTGGTTATCCCAATAGGTAAGTTTGTTTGCACAATGGAAATTTATCCAAAACTAGTGTCTCACAATCAAAATCCGATGCTTACAAAGTGAAACACTGCAAATAACGAATGCAAGAAAAGGACTTGCACACAACGATAGCGATACGACATGATAGGTACCTATATTTTTATAAAATCACAACTCACTTCTTTCTTTCATTTCTCGTATTACATTACTATTGGAGGAAAAAGGACGCATTACAAAACAATAGTGACATCTATCAAAAAGTTCAACAAACAGCATCCTTACTGTTTTACCGACAGGCAAATTGATCACGATGATATTCTCGTACAAACTAACTGCCCACTAACTTTGTCTAATAAATAATAATGGTTTCACTTCCATAGTGAACGGCAGTGGAGTGGATGTGGATAATGGGCTATGGACTAGGTATGGGTTTTCCTCTCAGTACAAGTGACGTGTAATGGATTTTTAGTGTCGCCATGACTCGCCATGCGTGCGTATTACTGGTATTACTTCACTCTATCTATAGTTCCAGTGTTCCATTACTATCTATATAATCAAAAGGATTCATGAAATAAAACCTCTCCTCTTTCTTGGTAACAAAAAATTTTGTAAGTCTATTTCACGCTTCGATTTTTCAATCTTGCTGCCGGTGGCAATACCGACTAGATAAAAGTAACAATTTCCTAGCCAAGAAGCTTATAGATAAAAGTGGAGGCAACACTAAATACCTAAGTGAAGCCAACTGTGGGCAGACGCTCTCTTTCTGAATACATACATAAGATAAAGAAAACACATATCACTGTCTCGTTCCTATGTATGCATTCAGAAAGAGAACATCAGCCCACAGTGGGTTTCAAGCTTTTGTTCTAAGTGTTGGCTCCATTTATACCTATATCTTCATGATCCTAGCCAATTGAAAAAAAAGTACAACTAACTGTCAAGGACCGAACCATTGACAAAAGAAAACAAACGTCAGGCTGACTGACAACAGCAGATTCCAAATAGAGTTACCTAACTATCGACAGTTTCGCTATCGATAGATAACCTCGAAAACTAGCTACGATATCACTTATAACTATACTTTATTTATAATAGCCTTAGATTATAATAGCGTTAGAGAAGGTTGTTGAACAAGCCATTAAAATGCACCTAAATTTGAAAATTTCAAATTTCACGCGTTTTTTGACGAAAACGCCTCGTAGTGTACGCCATATTGCTCTACGGAAATGACATCAGTTTGCTGTGTAACAAATGTGCTGATATTTTGTATAATAATTGTATGTAATTTAAAAATAATTAAATAATGTTTTGTAATAGGTCTAATAATTAAAAAAATACGTTGGTTATGAAAATAATAAAAGTACAAAGCCTATATACGCAAATCGGTTGACTGACAGTTGTAATGTTTTGTTTACACAGCCATACGGCGTAATAACATGGCAGCTACTATGTTGTTGGTGTTATAATACAGATTAAAAAAACTGAAAACTTTAAATTGAATTTAAAAATTCATTTTGTTATTTTATGAACTAAAACTTTTCCGACTGCTTTTTGCCTAAACTATCTCAGTAATATATTTATAGATTTTTTCTCATGTAGAATTTATAAATATTAATTTTTAAAAGTATAAAAATTACATGTAAAATTAAAAGTTAAAAATATACCCATTAAGAAGTTCATAATTTTTAACACGACCTGTCTTGTTATTTTTATGAAATCCTTAAATGTTTAAACGTGTTCCGTTGGTTATTGGTGGTACGAGTTCCAAATTACGGTATTAATAATTAATACATCCTGAAGTCATAATAACACAGGTCTCTCACTATCACAGACAGTCATGAACACAATCAACGACTCTGAGAATTAAATGTGCAGGAAATGCTGTTGTATTAAAAGGTGTTAATTGACATTGACAATCAAACATTAAAAGTTATTTTAATTTCTCAACCAAAAACTAATACCGCTATTTCTTTTTTTTTTTGTATGTTAAGTTTTTTTTTAGCCAGGCAACTTTCATTTACAATTCAAACAATCAAGATTTTATAATGACCAGTGACCTAAATCGCTTACATTAGGAACCCCGCCATCTTGTATTAAAAGTTATATTGACAATCATACGTTGAGTTATTTTAAGTTTTCAACCAAAAACTAATACTATTTCCGTGGCATAAGACTTACAATTCTGTGAATTAGATTCGTTAAACGATATTCTTTTTTGCCAGGCAAGTTTCAATTATAATTTAAACAATCTTGGATTTATAATTATCATAATCGCTTTCATTAAGAAAAACGCCACCTGCAAACGCTTGTATTATTAACTTTAATGCTACCACTTCACGTGGCGTATTTGTGCAAACATTCGCCTTACTTGGATAATACAAAATAGACTTTATTTCATTAACCATAGGGTACACTTTGTATTATCCAAGTAAGGCGAATATTTGTACAAATACGCCATGTGAAGTGTCAGCATTAGAATAAACTTACACGCGAGCCACTAGAGGGCATTAAAATAAACAATAATATTGCTCGCCCAATTCGACGATCATATTCGTTGTTACAACTTTTAACAGAAATCTCAGATATCATTAATGAAGTTAAAAGTAAAAAAATACATTCTGTTGCTTTACTAAACAGTAAATTGTCATGACATATTGACATATTTGTAGAATTGTCCTACAATCCTGACAGGAGCGTTACCCCCTGTCGCGAAATCATAATATTTTGATTTTTGAAGGTGTAATGTCTATAATGATTATACAAAAATAACGAATTGGTATCGGATAAACTAGTTAAACTAAATCTCCTTACTTTCCTTTTGCGCCAATTTTGCCATTGAGTGTCACGAAGGTATTTCCAATCTTTATTAAAAATACCTAATGCTGAACTGTTCAGCTATTTCCTTCTATTTTTTATTTTTATATCGTGGGTCAATTGGTCACGAAATATCTCAAAGTGTATGTTTCTATTTTCATAAATAAGGCCCAAAATGGTAAGTTTATTGCGCATTTCCATTTTACACGCGATCAAAATAAACAATCAAAATTGCACTAGTGATGGATTCATTCTTTTACTTTGTTATTGTTTTTTCAATTTTACCCTCATTACAGGTTGCAAATTATTTGCAAATATGTCAAAAGTCGACATCATTGTCACGACGATCCGACAATTGTCAGAAATAATTCGACTGTGGTTTTTTGACATTATGTCGAGTTTTATTAAACGCGTTTTTAAATGACAAATATGTTAAGATTTCTCCTGTCGATATTTGACATATTTGTCACTTTTATTAAACAGCCTAAGTCCAACAATTCTACAATTTTGGCATTTTTTTACATTTATGTCGAATTGACAGCTCTATTAAACAGGACCCAGAACAATACTTTCAATACTATTTATGTGTATCAATACTATTGCCCTGTATCATACTATCGATACCATCTATAATATTGACATGAAGGCAACATCGATAGACTATCGATAGCTTAGCGATAGTCGACTATCGATAAGCTACTAAAGCTACCTACCCTACACTAATTCAGAATGACAATGACAAGTCATTGACAATTGTATATTTTGACAAATTGCCAATGCGACGAGCGAGTGTGGTGTGGTGCCGTGTGTTGGTGTTGTGCATTATTATAACCTGAAATTTGTGTGATCGTAAATCGTAATTAAAAATCATATTTGTTTACTTAGAATGAAGCGTAAATCTTCCTCAGTTCATGATGAAGAAGCCAGGTGTGTAATAAAGACGTGTTCGAAGTTGCTAAGATAAGCTTTATTGTATTTTTTAAACTAAGTTCGCCAAAAACACTCGTGGAGTTATTAATTAGAGATTTACAACAAGTTTGAGTTTATGTAATCATTGTTACAGGGTCTCACAATTGCTGTTTAATAAAACAAAGAAGTTTGTTGAAAATATAAACACAAACTCAAATGAAGAAGTTGGTTCTGATCTGAAACCAGCATGGGTTGATGAAGATGACGAAAATTTCGGAGCCAATATTATACCAAATATAAAAAGCACGAGTCTTTACACAGAAAAGCTAAAACAAAAATATGAAACTCTAATGGGCACTCCAAGTTGGGCTAAGCTGGATAAAAAAACAAAAAGGAAAGATCAAGACGAAGACGAAATATTAAGAACTGTAGGACATTTACATACCAGAAATTCAAACCATCTTCCTAAAGATTTCCTGGAACTAAAAAAGTTCCCACAAATAAATTCTACAACTAAAAATGAAGGATCAATCATATCTTGTGTCGAGTTTCATCCCAAGATAAGTGCTGCCCTTGTTGCTGGCCATTCTGGTGTTGTATCATTATTCTCTGTTGGTGGTGACGTTAACAACAAACTACATAGCTTTAAATTAAAAAAATGGCGCATAAGTGCAGCTCAGTTCTCCCCTGATGGATCAGAGGCATACATTGCATCTAAAATTAACCACACATATTGTGTGTACGATCTTGTTAAGGCTGAACCAAAATTAGTTCAGTTGCCACGGGTAGTAAAGAAACCTGTTGTTTTTAAAATGTCAAGTAATGGTAAATACTTAGCAACATGTGATGGTTTTGAAGAAGTATACCTGATATGCACTGCATCCAAGGAATTGCTGAAATCTCTAAAACACAACTCTAATGTAGCATCTGTAACTTTTAGCCATGACTGTGCACAGTTATATTGTTATAGTGTTGAAGGTGAAATCACAATATGGGATCTATCAACATATAGACCATTAAAAAAATTCTATGACCATGGATGTGTAACAGCATCGTGTATGACCACAAGCCCTTGTGGGAAATTATTAGCTACAGGAAGTGGAGAAGGTATTGTCAATATATACCAAACTGAAAACTTAACTACCTCTGAACCACTTCCATTCAAAGTGATTGCAAACTTAACAACTAAAATAACAAATCTTAATTTTAATGCAACAACAGAAATACTTTCAGCATCATCAGCATACTATCCTAATGCAGTAAAACTTGTGCATATTCCCTCTTACCATGTTTTTGCCAATTTCCCCAGCCCAGCATTAAACCTCCATCAAGTTGATTCAGTTAGTTTTTCACCCAACAGTGGGTACATGGCACTGGGGAACAATAAAGGATGTGCTTATTTATATAGGCTTAAGTATTACAGAAATTATTAATAATAAAAAATTTCAAATCCATTGTCAATTTTAATTTTTACATGATGAATGTGAGGAATACAAGTGCTGCATTGCATTGCAAGCAATGAACTTACACAATGTTTCTACTAAAATTCTCAGTCTGTTTCTCAGTGTGTTATATTGTGTAGGGAAGGATGGCGGGTGTATTGTTGCAGAAAATAATATGTTACATATGAAATGAATGTACCAGCAATGTACTTGAATATACCTTTTAATGAAATTCAATGTAGGTACCTCCATGAAATAAATACAATAATCTATATGTATAAAAAAAAATGAAAAATGAATCCTAATTTCCCTTGGTCACAGAAGCATCACACATGAATGGCTGGACCAATTTCGCTAATTCTTTTTTTATAGTGTTTGTTACTGTAAGGAGAAGAAGAATATGAAATAAAAACCCAAAAAAAAGCTGCTACATTAAAAAATCAATAAAAACCAAAAAATTATAATTTATGTAGATAACATAATTAGTTTCCTCACCAAAAAATTGTACTACATGACATAGTAATTTCTTTATTTTTTGGAGGATTGGCGCATTTAGTGTAGGTAGGGTAGGTAGATTGGCGTTCATTGTAAATAATTATTTCTATGGCTTTTTATGCGTCCGGTATTATAGTTCTGTGTATGAACTACTACAAGCTGTAATGCTATATAATAATATAATATAATATAAAAAAAAAAAAAAATAACTTTATTCTATTCTAATCAAAATATGTAGGTAGGTGCCGTAATTTATTTTTAACCGACTTTAAAAAAGGAAGAGGTTCTCAATTGGACTGCTTTTTTTTCATGTTTGTTACCTCAGAACTTTCGACTGGGTGAACCGATTTTAATGATGATGAAGTCGGTGGCAATACAAAACAAATGGAATAAAGCCATTGACTGCCGAAACTGTTCTGTGCTAAAGTTATTTTTTAGTTTGAAGGCGGTTGTTTTTTTTTGTAAAAAAGTTTTTATACAAAAAGATACCCCGCTTTTGGGTTTCGCCATATCGGGCAGAAGGGCCCCCGACAAATTTTGATACAGGGCCTGTCTACTTTAAGGCAAGCTACGCCACTGGCCGCGATACTATCAGTCACGGGTGAAAACTGATAGTGAATGTACCTAATAGATATCTTATGGTTTTCTAATATTTACCAGAGGAATGTACCTCATAAAAATATAATACGACGAGAAATGAACGAGAAAATCAAGAAATAAAAAGTTTGACGCCTACCATTTTTTCCTAGCAATACCTATAGTTTTATTAGCTCGCAATGAGAATTGAACGTGATTATGAGAGGATTATTTATAAGTTAAGACACTCTACATAACATCTATAGGTAATTTAATTTTTCATTTTTATAAAAAGCCTCTCAGCCTTGCAGTGCCTCTCATATGTTCGCGGTAACCCATACCGATGGGTTTCATGCTATAATCCGCAAAAAAACGGCCTCGCTGCTGAGTAGAATAAGAGGCAGTCACAATAGCATCCTCAAGACTGTGGCGGCCGATATGTCCTCCACAATAGTGAGGCAATGTGTGAGAAGACTTATACCCTAGTATTTTGTTGCTCTAGTGGTGGGTGGTCTTCTCATTAATTAGTCTTTAGTTACGGTACTAACAATAGTTTTTAAGTGCAAACCTGTTACTAACAATTTATGGATCTCGTAGATGTCCGAAATAAAATGATTATTATATATTACTAGCTGACCCGACAGACGTTGTCCTGTCCCGATCTAGTGTGCGTTACCCCAGCAAAATAATGTCGAAAATAGTAATTTAAATGTTACAGGCAATTAGTTGTCCAGCTTCTGTAATTGTTGCGCACATTTTTAAATTTGTTGCACATATAGATTTTGAGTTATTCCACAAAAACATTTCCTGCTGGGGTAACGTTACCGCAGCCAGACATTTTCTTTTATAATGGGAATATTGAAATAAATATTAGCCATATAATTAGTAGTCTAGACGAGGTAAATGTTGCAACTTATTTTGTATTTGTTCTTCCTTCGACTGTGATGTTATCCAAGATTTTGCTGGAGTAACGTTTGTGGTTTTGCTGGATCTCTGAAACGGATAAGCAGATTCTTATCATCTTTTTCACATGACTTCTTAAGAATTAGTTTGAATTAGTTGGGTAATAAAAAAAACAAAATTAATGCACCATTCAAAGGTTAATTAATTAAATATAAAAACACTTCAATAGGTCCTAACACTGAATAAGAGCTCGAAAGAGTTACTTTAAACGTTGTTTTGTAGCTTGTATCTGTCTTCAAATGTATGTGAAGTTTCATTAGTATCCTGTTAGTAATAAACAAATTATGATGAAATTCAGTTCTCCACTTTGACGGTCATAATGCGCGCTTAGTTATTTGGCCTCCGATAACCCTGTATGTGAATATATAAACTAAATGATATGTCAATAATTAGTTACTTAGTTCAGTTATATTCCTGTAAAATTTCAGCGTAGTACATACAATAATTAACGAGATAATAAAATAAAAGCCATTAGGAAGCGCAACACCGTGATAACCCGACTATATTAAGGTGGTTACAAAAAAGTGACCGCGCAGTACATTATGCTACCTTCTAAAATGTTTAGTATAATACACCTTACAAGTTCGGTACAGACGCGTACACTGTTCAATATTCGATGTGATTTTTAAATAATTTAAGTCATTTTTAGAATACAACTATCCGTATTTAGCTAGGAAAAACTATTGTGATATTTGAAATTAGACTATAAAACAGTGGTGCTTACTGTAAGCACTTTACTACTTACATTGTGATGTTATAGTATATTACCATCACTTTGTGATTTTTAAACGATATATGTAAGTATTAGTAGGCATAATGTGAAATTAAAACAATTATTCTATATCTGTTATTTTCTGCGATGGTTTTAAATCTTAATTTATATTTTAAAAGTGAAGATTTGTATTACTAAAGACAAAGTGTAAAGTAAAATTTAAAAAGTAATGGAAAATGCCATAAGAACAGTATTGCTACCTGTGATTGTTTTAAAGTTTTATCAATATTTTGAAAGTTTTATTGAAACTATTATTTTACCTGTAAATAAAATTGAATAACACAAATTCAAAACACTTGTGTACACATCCGTACTAAACTTGTAAACCTATCCTACATATTTAAGAAGGTAGCATAATGTACTGTGCGGTCGCTTTTTTGTAACCACCTTCATATGGTCGGGTTATCACAGTGTTGCGCTTCCTAATGGCTTTTATTTTATTATCTCGTTAATTATTGTATGTATTGCGCTGAACTTTTACAGGAATATAACTGAACTAAGTAACTAATTATTGATATATCATTTAGTTTATATATTCACATACAGGGTTATCGGAGGCCAAATAACTAAGCGCGCATTATGACCGTCAAAGTGGAGAACTGAATTTCATCATAATTTGTTTATTACTAACAGGATACTAATGAAACTTCACATACATTTGAAGACAGATACAAGCTACAAAACAACGTTTAAAGTAAGTCTTTCGAGCTCTTATTCAAAGTGTTAGGACCTATTGAAGTGTTTTTATATTTAATTCAATAACCTTTGAATGGTGCATTAATTTAGTTTTTTTATTACCCAACTAATTCAAACTAATTCTTAAGTAATCATGTGAAAAAGATGATAAGAATCTGCTTATCCGTTTCAGAGATCCAGCAAAACCACAAACGTTACTCCAGCAAAATCTTGAATAACATCGCAGTCGAAGGAAGAACAAATACAAAATAAGTTGCAACATTTACCTCGTCTAGACTACTAATTGTATGGCTAATATTTATTTCAATATTCCCACTACAAAAGAAAATGTCTGGCTGCGGTAACGTTACCCCAGCAGGAAATGTTTTTGTGGAATAACTCAAAATCTATATGTGCAACGTTAAAAATGTGCGCAACAATTTCAGAAGCTGGACAACTAATTGCCTGTAACGTTTAAATTACTATTTTCGACATTATTTTGCTGGGGTAACGCACACCCCGATCTACGGGGGATGAAAAGGGGATGAAAAATAGATGTTGGCCGATTCTCAGACCTACCCAATATGCACAAAAAATTTCATCAGAATCGGTCAAGCCGTTTTGGAGCAGTACGGGAACGAAAACTGTGACACGAGAATTTTATATATTAGATTATTATTATAAATATCGTCATGTGGACAAAGACCTCGCTCGGTTTTCAGATTAATTCAGGATTCTACTCAAGACCACGCCTAGTTCAATGTAGAAAGAAAGAAAGAAAAATGTTTATTGACACAGACAGACCATGTCCATCCAAAAACAGTAATTATTATAGGGTTAACATAAATATACAACTAAAATAAAAAACATTATTGTGTGCCCCACGACTGCATGTAAGGTTATCGGTTCTCTGCTCTGGCCAGCTCTTTGCCATTATCTCCCCTCCCCTCTATTGTTAGTGAATCATTTGGCTTAGGTTAGGTATAAACTGTGTCGAGCGCTGGCTCGGGAGGAGGCACGGCTCCCTGTCGTTTCGCGTGACGCAGGTGCTCTCGGGGCATGGTTGCTTTGGGAAGTACCTGTGTCGCATAAACAGGGAGCCAGACGCCCGGTGTCACCATTGCGTCGACTGCCGGTAGGACACGGCGCGGCATATGCTGGCAGAGTACGCCGCTTGGGAGGAGCCGCGCCGTGCCTTCGTCTCAGAAGTAGGCAGTGACCTGTCGATGCCAGGTGGTGGTCGAGTCGATGGTCGACAGCGCAGAGACCTGGGACGCGGTGGTTTCCTTCTGCGAAACTGTCATGTCGCATAAGGAGGCTGCAGCCCCCCTAAATACATACATCAGGACCCGAGGTGGCGGCGGGTAGTGTTCCAACTGCGCCCCTCTTAGACGTCCGGGTGGGAGTCTAACACCTCACTCACTCCCTCCCCCATGAACCGAGAAGTGGCCCGCACTACCAGTCGGGGGTTGCGGAAGTATCTTCAGTTCCCGCGATAATAATATTTAATATTATAATATCATCACCGCCTGCCGGCGACGCGTCGACGGCTGCAGTTACCTCTGCCGTTGGCAACATGCCGCTCGGGTGAAGAGCCCTTACGCGGCAACTCAACTCAGGTAATTATATAAACAAAAATAAAACAAGTGTTTTGAGACAAAAGTTTATTTAAAACTAAACTTCATTCAACTATTTTAATGTGAAAAAAATCTGAACACAAGCCATAATAAGTTTACCATTCAACCACAAAATCATGACGAATCACAGACCTACAATGTTCCCTTTAAAACCTTATACTAGCAGCTACATAAAATATGTAAAACATTTTATTTATACATAAATAAAGCTACAGCATCATGTTAAATTTCCAGTGCCAAATATGTTTCAGGATTAGGTAGAAAAGTGATGCAAATAACACCTGTGTGTAAACAGACCTAATGTGTAATTGGCTAAGTAAAAACCCTTTGTTCAGCTCAGCTGCGTCAAGTATATTCTTGAAATGACTTACCTAATGCCGGCACTTCACATGGCGTATTTGTGCAAATATTCGCCTTATTTGTATATTACAAAATGGACCTTATCTCTATAAATTTAGGGTATATTTTGTTTTATCCAAATAAGGTGAATATTTGCACAATACGCCATGTGAAGTGCGAGCATAACGAATACACTACACCTGATTATACCATCTGACCTGTCAGTTTATAAACAGCTCATTTACTGCGAAATATGTGAGATATTATATCGGACGCAATTTTTGGGCTAGTATAGGTAACTCAAGTTTACGTTGGTATAAAATAACATCGTTAGCTCCAGTAACCTAAACAAGCCTAAAAATACCAGCCCTTTATATAAAACTAAACTACCGTCACTACAGAACGTCAAGGTCTGTTGGATAATTAATGTTACTAATATAGGTGCCGTAAAGCTTCTGAATTTATTTTTAAGCAATATGAATATTGTCTACATTACACTATGTAAAACGTAGTTTCTAGAAAATATTATTTTATGAGATGCCTATCTACCTTGACTGGAATGACTCAATTACTATCATGACTGCTTCTGTATCGCGATGATTTACTCTGATAATGAAAGAATATGGTATTAATATGGAAGAAGAAGGATATTGTTGGCACTGAATATGTTAAAAATTAAATGAATTTCGTAACAAATCAATATAAGCTAGGATACTTTGATGAGTGATATATTAGCTCCAGAAGAGATAAATTGTGTCTAAAAGAAATACATAGAAAACCAAATCACAGTATGTTACACCAATAATGCTAACCACCTAAAACAACGGACCTACATTGTGACTATCCTAATATTATTTAAGGCAGGTTTCAGTGTAATATGGATATTGATTTAAACAATGTGTTTTGCAGCTATTAAATATTACTACCAGGGGATGTATCCTGACCTAACTGATAACTCCTCTAGAGTTAACTGGTCAATGTTATGTTCACATGAACAGAAAAAAAACTTATAGCAAGTCACATAAATAATTTAATTAACAAGCTAATATTGCTTTACAACTGACGAAACACAAATAGCGTCATTTAACACAATTATTAATTAACATTATGTAAATATTGTTAATATAATGTAATTGCACACAAGACAAGAATGATGAACGATAATACTAAACTATAAGGTGCTACATAACATAAAATACGTTGTTAAGTAAAATATGCAGGTAATATGAACATAATTATTATTATGTGAGACAATATTAATCACAAACTATGTCATAATACAGTTCTAATTTGTATAACTTCATCAATCTCACAGATAATTGCTATTTATATGTATTTCAATCAGTAGTAATTTGGTTGGATTAGGTCCATCGCGGGCGCTCGATTGGCGAGTGTACGGCGACGTCTAGCTAGTGGCGCATTGAACTCTATTCATACCAGGATGCTCATCGTCTTCCTCGTAAGCGTTGCCGTGGTGAGCGCGTCGCCGGCGCGACTCTTGTTCTGGATCCAAATCAATCAGCTGACACTCTTCAGCCAATTCGGGAATTTCAATCTGTAACATGTCAAAGTGTATTTTTAATTTTATTATTTTTGTAAGGCACATTTCGAAGAAGTATTTTGTTTTTATATGTAAGATTATATACAAAATGACCAACATTGGCATACATGACTTTGCATATTCTAGTCAAACGAAAACGAACACGCAAATTCGTCACGTGTGTAATTTACGAAACAGTTTTTTTTTATTTATAGGCAATATATACATTTACACTAACCTGAGGTCGAGGCGGCAGACAGTTCTCAAGGGCAGGAATGACTTCCGGTGGAATGTTACTAGGAAAGTTAACTAGGAATTGTATAATAAGCTGGCCCTTTTCAAATGGATTTTTGTACATTGGCATACCTGTAAAGTTATAAGTACACAATTTAATATTCCAAAACAACAATGAGTCGATATGATATGTACATATTACATGCCAAGACTGAATCTATTGCAGAAGTTGTTTATTGAAAATATTATGTTATTTATACACACCTTCATTCAACACACACTTGACTTCACCATGCTTAGTAACTTCGCCAGGCAGAACAGTTATCACAATGTCCCTGTCATCCAGGGTCCGGATCACCTTCTGGAAGCCACACAGTGCCTCCACAAGTTCAATGTTCAACCGAATTATGAGATCATGGCCAGAACGTTTAAAAGTCTAGAAAAAAAGAAGAGAACATGTTTGAGGCAAAAACATTGTTAGTATTGTTGGCAGGTGACTTTCTGTAGTTTTTACATAACATCAAAAGCATAAGCTTTGTGATTAAAGTACGTAACAAAAATAAAAACTTACATCATGCTCCTTCTCATCTAAAACTATAACGAGATCACCAGGCTCAAGCTCTGGCTCCTGATCACCCTCTCCACTGAAGACAATCTTCTGGCCATCAGTCATGCCCTTGTCCACATGGACTTCGAGAATTTTGCGGTCACGCACCGTCTTGCGGCCCTGTAACATTGTAATGAAATTTTATCTGTTGTTTTTAAGTATTTCGAAAACAATTGATTGTGACCTAAATTAAACAATGGCAGGTCTTCCTTTTGTTGCTGAGGTCAGATATACATTACTCTTATGTGTTACTTGTGCATTATTACCGAGATTAATTACGTGGTAAATTCAGAATTAATGTGTCCATTAAACTTTATTTCTGTGTGAGATTTTCACCACAAATTTTACAGCTATAAGTAAACAATATACAAACTACTAAATAAAGTTACCAGAAAGTGTTATACATGTGCATTTTTATTTTCAAGTCATGCTGATATTCTTTACAAGAAATTGATAAAATTCATCATCTGTAGTTCCATACCTGGCAGACTTTGCAGCGGTCCTTGGGGTCAATGATCTCTCTCTGTCCACGGCATTCACTGCATACTGTCTGAATTTGGTGGATCATGCCAGGAGCCAGCTGCTGAATCTGAACTTGCATACCTGTACCACGACAAGTGGGACAAGTCTGTACTGAACCCTGAAAGGACAAACATAGCCTTTAATCCTAGTTTGAGACTTGATACAGTGTATACAATTTAAAACCAAAAATTGAATCACTTTTGTTTTGGCTATAAAATTAGTTACCTTCTTGCCACCACGTCCTTCACATTTTTCACAAATAACATTCTTCTGCAAAGCAAGCTTTCTTACAGCACCGCGATAGAGTTCCTCTAGTGTCACAGACAGCTGATGAATGACATCTTTGCCTTTCCTTTCACGTCCACGTCGGCGACCACCACTGAATCCTCCACCAAAGAACATGTCAAACAAGTCCATAGGTGAGGAGAAGCCACTTGCACCAACGCCTCCCTCTTTCAATGCTTGCTCACCACCTGGTGCACCATAATATAATTATTTCAGTGTCTAAGCCGCCTTAGTAGGTTATTAGTGTTTCTATCTCAACATCAGCATGGTTTGAACTTACAGGGAAGGGTTATCTTTCTCAAGTAAGTAACATAAAGCTGTATGTGCTTACGGATTACAATTATTGATGCTTAATAATACCAATACAAATTTTTGGGGTTCCCAGTTAAAGGAATCAATATCTTAGTTTAAAATTAAAAACAAACCTTGGTCATAAATGCGCCTTTTGTCTGGATTGGACAGTACTTCATAGGCTTGTGAAATCTGTTTGAACCTCTCTCCTTCATTTGGGTTTTTGTCAGGGTGGTACTTCAGAGCTAGCTTCCGGTAGGCTTTTTTCAATTCATCATTTGTGCAAGCAGGTTTCACACCCAATATATCATAGTATGTAGTTTCTTTCACCATTTTTACGACCTATTAAAGAAAGTAATAAAATTATTACTGTATTCAACCTATTGTATAATTGGAATGCTTTGGAAAATTCTCGTACCTAACCTAGATTAAGTAGGCATTTATTCAACCCTATTCAAATATAAACTTAATCACTAAAAGTAACGTGTTAACGTGGTCTAAAATCAATACAATTGGCAGTGACTCCATGGTGACACCAAACGCGTGATAGGTTGAAGACCACGTAGTTATAAACTTGTGAAGCATTTTCAAGTACGGTACCTGCCTAAAATAGAAAGGACAAGCAAATAATGTGCGGCGAGTAATCTAATCGATTTATATTAATACCAGTATCAATTAACAGTTTTTATTATAAAATTTGTCAAAAAAAGGAAATTTACGCAAACGCCAAACACATTTCCTATGAAGATTACGTAGTTACAGTATTTTTTTGAAATAAACCTACCTTGAATTCCTTTCCGCTTAGAGATTTTAATCACAGCTCTGAAAACTTCTAGAAACACTAATTCACAATATTCACTAGCACACGACTTACAAAACGATCACGAAACACGCTATTGGGCACTTCTTCACACGAGATTCGTTCAACTTCAAATGACGTTCTCGACGTGCTCGAACAAGGTGGGGAGGGCTTGAAGTCGATAGAAAGCACATTCGAGAAACTTCTATAGTCTGGTGCACACTGCGGGGAATGAAACAAAAATAATTCTCGGAATGTTACATGTCGACACATAAAGCAAAAAATACTTCACCACATTCTAGAATTTGTAATTTTTATTTTAAGATGTTATAGAAAGTAGGTACTACCTATACAGTTCAGTAGTTTAGTAGTTCAGCAGTTCTATACAGTTTCGCCGGTGTATGAAAAAATAAAATCACTGACATGTACTTATAAGTTTTAAGTCTAACTATAAAAATTACAGTTTCATACAAAACCCAAAGGTTGAATTTCCGAAAATCCCTTCTTACTGCTCGCCTACATAATAAAAGGAACCTGTATGCCAAATTTCATGGTCTGATGGTCCTAGTTCCAGTAGTTTCAGCTTTGCGCTGATACGTCAGTCAGTCAGTCAAATTATTGTAGTAATGTAGTCTGATTTTTATTTCATATTGATATATCATTGAGTTTTAAAAGTACTTTCAGTTTTGTTAGGATAATATGTCATAGGGATGATAATTACCAAAATTAAAATAAAAGTTTTTATTGTTGCAGCTACGCTTAAGTTTACCCGATTATAAATGTATATAAATGAAATCGAAAATAAATGAATATTAGCCTCTCCATGAATATAAACTTAAATTTATTTTTACACCCATCTTTATCCGTATTAGTAAAATGCGTAAATATAGAGTTTGACTGAGGTTCGTGATTCCACTCACGTCATCACGCTCGAGCTCGACGCGGAGTCGGACGCTATGTGCTGTATGCTGTTCCCACGGAATAATTTTATTATATAATAATACAATTTTATTATTTCGTGGCTGCTCCTGTGTGTGCCTAGCCTAATAAAATATTGGCTAAAGCGCCTTATTCACGATCCATCCCCGCTATACGTCCGCTCAAGGCCGCGGCGCGGCCAAAGAGTATAGTAACTATAGGGGCGCGGCGCTGGACGTAGCATACTGCATACCATCTGCATGTACACACTATCGTGCGCGCATCCAGCGTGCTAAATGAAATCCATAGAGTTATAGAGGTAATGTAATCGAAGGAATGCCACCTATTTTATCAAAACGCCAAAAATGGGAGTTCTTCTGATGTTGTCATTCATACAAAAATGTTATCAAATTAAAATACCACAATTTTGGCGTGTTTTCTTTTTTATTTTTTTTTATTTATGATGTACTCGTAATTAAACGGTTACTCATAACAATTACAATCTAGACCTTGAGGCTAATAAGTAATTTAAATTTAACTTAATTTGCTAAAATCTTACATGGTTAAGAATGTGTCCATTGGCACTTTCCTTATTGTCTCTATTATGATGGAAAGACACTTTGTTCTTGTGTTCTTTAAGAGTAGCACTCATGCACTACGTAACACTCACTTCACTAAACTAACTCAAAGGGCTTAGTTCTCTTGAGTCTTATTACTATGTCCGTGGTGTCAAGGAGCTGGATAGCTTCGACATTCACATTTTTTTTTATTTTTTAATCTTTATTTATTTATGAACTTTGACATTCATATGTTGGAGAAGCCACAGTAAAGATATCTATACAGTATTCTATCTTCATACAAACGGTCGGAACGCGAGTTATACCTAGACGCGCCGACTTAGTAGGGAAATTAGTATACCGACAGTCTCGGATGCGCCGCAGTGGTGAATGGACGGTGTGATGATTTTGTAAGCAGTAAGCGTGCGATTTGTGACTAATATTCTAACAAAATAAGTATAAGTACTTAAGTGCTTCTTTAATAAGGCAAATAGAAATTGTAAAATATATTGTGCTGTTTTTGGTTGCTTCAATTCGTCAGCAACGCACCCAGAGATAGCATTTTTTAAATTACCTAGAAACTACGAAAGGTAAGCTACTAGTACGTAATTTGTTTTTTTAATGTAAGTATTTCGCTTTTTTTTCTGCCGAGTAAGGATTAATAAATAAATAAGTGGATAGGGTGAAAAAAGCGACCTACCTACATTCGCGTTAAAAAGAACTGATAAGTAGGTAGTTTCTTAGGCTAGGCTATCTACCTACTTATGTACCTAGCTACATAAATATGTTGTGGAATTAATCGAAATACCTATCATGAAATAATGATTATGAGAGTAAATGATAGGTATAGACGCCAGCACATCAGGCCATTCCAAATTGTCAAATTTCCCCAATTGAATATGAACCTTATGCTTTTGTAATAAAATTAAAAATCTATCAAAGAAATTGGACAGATTGTTGTAGCTTGTGCTGGACTCTATACCTAAATGGTAAAAAGTGGTAACGGAGACCTTAATAAGCTGAGATGACAAAAGAATGTTACAATTATTTCAAGGTGTTGAAGTTTGTAAGGATTGCAGTTTGTTTTTTTTTACCTAGAATAAAGGGAAATCATTTTTTTTTTCAGACGCCTTGATTTTCGTACGTCTCAGGCGAGGCGCAAATATTTTTCAGTCTCAAATTTATAATGGTGGTTTTTTTTTATTAAATCTTATCAAAAATATAAAATGTATTTTTATTGAACGCTTCCTATTTCATTTACGGATTTTTTTTATATTAAATAAAAAATATAATATTTATATTCACAAAACTAGAAAGAAAATAAAACACTTTTCACATTTATAATCACAAAACTATAAAGAAAATAAAACACAAACTAGGAAGAAATTCAAAAACTGTACGCGTGTCAACCCTATCGCATGTTGAGGTACTGCGCGCGTGTAGGTAATTATTTCAAGGACAGGGCCGAGTTACAATACTGTATAGATATCTTTACTGTGGAGAAGCCTTCGTTCATGTGCTTCTGCGTGTTTTTTTATAACTATAGTAACTAGATCCACTCCTAGATCTCGGTGGATGTCATCATTTCTAACGTACCAAGGAGCATTTACTATACTCCGAAGTACCTTATTTTGGAATCTTTGAATGATTTCAACGTTAGTTCGTTTTGTACAGCCCCAAAGTTGAATGCCGTATGTCCATACAGGCATGAGTACTTGCTTGTATAAAAGCACTTTGTTGTACACTGACAAAGTAGAATGTCTGCCAAGTAGCCAGTACATATTTTTGTAGCGTAGGTCTAACGCTTGGCGTTTCTTTTTGACGTGAGCCTTCCAGCGAAGTTTTGCATCTAGCGTCATGCCCAAGTATTTTGCCGTATTTTCATATGGTATTACACGACTTTTAATGTATACCGGTGTATGATTAGGTCTTTGGTTTGTGAAATCTATATGAGTGGATTTTGACTCATTTAATTTGATTCGCCATTTTTTCGTCCAATCGGTGATGGCATTGATGGCAATTTGTACCTTCTCCACTGCTTCTTTATGAGTGACACCTGTAGCCATGATAGCCGTGTCATCTGCAAAGGTAGCAATGATGCTGTTTTTCGTTTCAGGGGTATCGCAGGTGTACAGTAGGTACAGGATAGGTCCAAGAACACTTCCCTGTGGTACTCCAGCTTTTATTTGTTTGATATCTGAATAGGCATCCTCATGTCTCACTCTAAATGTCCTCTCTGTTAAATGGGATTCTAAAATGTCCACAAATTGTTTTGGGAGCATTTTACCTAGTTTATATATAAGGCCTCTATGCCACACCTTATCAAACGCCTGAGCTACATCTAGAAATACTGTAGAACAAACTTTCTTTTCTTCTGATGCTTTTTCAATAACATTGGTAATTCTGTGAATTTGGTCTATTGTAGAATGTTTCTCTCTAAAACCGAATTGGTAATTAGGAATCAGTTCTCTGTCTTCTATAATAGGTTTTAAACGCCTGAGTAGCAGTTTTCAAATAATTTCGCTATGATTGGTAAGAGTGATATGGGTCTATATGATGTTACTTCACGAGGTGGTTTTCCTGGCTTAGGGATCATGATAACTTCAGCAACTTTCCACATATTAGGCACATGTTTTAGTCGAAATGTGGCATTGATGATGAGGGTTGTTAGTTTTACTATGGCTTTACGTGGGAGATTTTGGAGCAGATCGCCAGTGATCAGGTCGTATCCAGGCGATTTCTTTTTGGTTAAATTTTTGATCATGCTGTTAACTTCTTTTGGGGTGACGAGTTTTATTTCCAAGTCATCATAAGTCGCATCCAATGCTATGTTTTCAGAGCTTTCCTCATTGTTCGTTTGAAAAATTTGTTCCAAATGGTCTGCTTTCTGTTCATTACTAGTGGCCCATTCGCCATCTATTTTTTGAATAGGGGGAATGTGAGTAATGGGCTTATTTAGGCTTTTAGTGGCTTTCCATAGCGAGTAATCTGATGTACCATTACTTGAAAGTTGGCTAAGGTAAGCATTTGTGGTATCATCATGAAATTCCTGAATTGCTCTACTTAATCTTTTTGTGAGTTTATTTAGCAATGTTTTATCAGGCGGATATCTAAATTGTTGCCACCTTTGTCTCTGGACTCGCTTTATGGCTATAAGATTTCTTATTTCTACTGGATATCTGTGCGTTGCAACTTTTCTTTTCATGTCAGGTGTATTTCACCAGGCGCAGCTTTGTATGTCGGTAATGAATTTTGCTACTTCTTTATCTACCTGCTGTTTGTTTTTGAGTGGTACTTTCAGGTTTATACTATTGTTTAAATCAAATTGAAAGCTCTCCCAGTCCGTGTTTTTGTTTACTAGACTTGGATTGCTCTCTTTTTGTATTATTTTCTCGCCTAGAGTTAATATAATAGGTGAATGATCTGAATGCATATCATATCCTTCTTCTATATTAAGGTATGGAGCTGACAGATTCTTGTAAATGAAGAAGTCAATCAGATCTGGTTTTCTTCGAATGTCGGTAGGCCAGTAAGTGGGTTTCCCTGTTGAAATCACATTGCACTTGATTTCTCTGATAGCACATAGCAATTCTTTGCCTTTGGTGTTAGTTAGTCTGGACCCCCAATGTGTATTCTTAGCATTAAAATCACCTCCTAATATGAATGTGTTACCAAGAACTTTCAATATATTTTTGTACTGCTCTGTTTTTAGCGCATACTTAGGTGGAATGTATATAGCTGCTATGGTAATATCATGAAGTTTGGTTCTGACCACAACAGCTACAGTTTGTACAGATTGTTCTTCGCATTTGTGTTCTAAATAATGGTAGATATTCTCTTTAATAATGATGGCACTTCCTCCACTCGCAGTGTTGTTGGGATGCAGTGCATGATATATTTTATAGCCTTTTATATGAGTAAAGGTTTCTCTCGTAAAGTGGGATTCTGATATGAGACACACATCAATTTGCTCTGTTGATAAGACTGCCTGCAACTCGTTTCGGTGCTTTAGGAGTCCGTTTGCAGTCCACGTCATAATTTTTAGTGTGTTAGTCATTTTTGTTTGGAATAAATAGATGGTTGTGTATTTTCTATGTTCCTCAACCTTTGGTCAAAGGAGGTTAACATGTCCAAAATCTTACTGATATTTTCATCTGTAGTTGTATTTCTAGACTTGATGGGCACCGGAGGCTGTGACTGTGGCTGCGATGCTTTTGTTATTTGCGCGTAAAACACACTATTTGTTACCTTTTGGTGAGTAGAACGTAACGGTTGTTGTCTCTCAGCACCAGAGGCCAGGATGTTAGGTGTGGTTACCTTTTTTTTGGAAGCTTTATTTTTTAAATTTTGCAGTTCTTTAGCTACTATACACCCTCTATAATTAGCCGGGTGGGGTTCGCCACAGTGAACACATTTAGGTTTTGTAGCTAACGACTTTGTGCAGTCCTTTGTGAGGTGTTTACCAGTGCACTTCACACACCTAGGTTCCTTTGAGCAATATTTTTGGGTATGGCCATATGCTTGACATCTTTTGCACTGTGGGATTAATTTAGATGTTTTTAAAGGCTGTACATCTACCTTACAACTTAGTATGGTCTTAATACCATAGATATGGTTTATGTCTTCATCTTTTTGGAATGATAACATAAACATGTTTAGAGGTTTGTTACGTGCTCTGCCTACACCAAATCAGCTGAATAGCGACATGATAGCTATTTACGTCAATCGGATGTTTCAACATAAAACTGCAACACGCCACCTGCTGAATCGCTGAATCGACGCTTCGTGACGCCGAGCGTTCACCTACTTCCAAATCTGCTGACGCCGCTTCCACGTTTAGCGATCGATAATTGTAATATTAAATATAATTAATTTTAAGACACTTCGGTACTAGCATCGTCCGAATCTAGACTTATAAATTAGCCTAAGTTTAATTGTAATTTTTATCTAATTAAAAACCTTCATTAAAATAATTTCGGTTTTTTTTAAGTCCTCCGGCTGTCACCTTCGTAATTGGCGCAGTCGGTAGGATATTCGAGGCAGTGCGCGGCGCGGTATAGATTTCCAAAAATCGTTAATCTGCTGACTCCGATAGTCGCTGTCGGTATTTCCAAGTACCTCGTCGAATATCCGAACTTTAAGAAGACGCAGCTGAGGACGTATCCAGCCATCGATACACCAAGAAAAACTATGTATATGTAAGTCCTTGAAACTTTCTTTGAGTGTTGCTCCCGAGTCCTTCCTTTTTATCCCCATTTATTATATTAATTCAAAATTTTTCATCCAAGGGAAGCTAGGAGTAAATCTGTCTCTTCCAGACAGATAAATAGGACTAGGGAAGTAGATTTAAATAGGTTTATAGATTTCGATAATTTAGGGTTAGATATATTATTTAAAATTGACGAAATGGCATTGAACCCTGATACTATCTTTAAGGCCTTACGCCCAGTACCAGACTTTGATGGCAATCCGAATGTTTTAACCCGTTTTATTAAAATATGCGATCAGCTCGTAACACAATACGTTAGAAATGACCCGAGCTGCGAGTTCACTAACTTATGCGTTATAAACGGTATTTTAAATAAAATCACGGGATCTGCAGCAACAACTATTAATTCTAATGGCATACCTGAAAATTGGCAAGGGATTCGTGACGCTTTAATTAACAACTTTTCTGATCAGAGGGACGAGACCGCCCTTTATAATGACATGTCCTTACTAACGCAAGGAAGTAGCACTCCACAGGAATATTATGACAAATGCCAGACCCTTTTTAGCACTATAATGACTTATGTAACGTTACATGAAAATATAGCTACTACTATAGAAGCAAAACGCGACCTTTATAGAAAACTTACATTACAGTCTTACGTTAGAGGTCTTAAAGAACCTTTAGGGTCCCGTATTCGATGTATGAGACCCGAAACTATAGAAAAGGCTCTGGAATTTGTACAACAAGAATTGAATGTCATGTACCTACAGCAGCGCAACGAAAGCATTCCCGAACGACGTAACCCGACACAGCAGTCGCATTCAACCCATAGAATGCCACCACCGGTCCTTATGACCACACCCAAACCTTTTAGCTTTCCGAGTGCAGGCACGAGCTGGCATAAGCCTATGCCCATGCCGCCGCAGCAGCAGCAATGGAGGCCATCGTTCCAGCATAACCAGGTACCTCATCGTGCCCCTAACATGTTTAGTCGAACCCAGCAAATGTTTCGTGCACCCCCACCGAACTACCACCCACAGAGTAACGTGTTTAAATCACCAAACGCAAATATCCCAGCGCAATATACAGGTCCGAAACCGATGAGCGGTGTTAGTCACTTCGTACCGAAACCAATAGGGTTACCAGCACACGATTGGCGTAGATCAGGAAACCCACCACCTAGTAATTACTTTAAGACGCGTGAAATGAACTTTAACGAAATGACCGACCCTGAAAATACGTATGACTATCCTGACTATTACTATGAACAACCTGACTATTCCTATTACTATGACTATCCCGACTTTTATTACCTTAACCAGATTGAGCCCGATTATCAGCCATTTGTACAAGACAACACACAATCACAGATTTCTGACAACGTAAAGTGCTTAGAAGCACCACAGTCGTCTACCTCTAATGCTAATCCGGATTTTCACATGGAGAAGGATCAAAAAGGGTTAAAATAGAATTAAATATTCAATCTAAAAGGGAACTACGCTACATTCAAATAGCGGACCCGCCACTCAAGTTATTAGTAGATACCGGGGCTAACCAGTCTTTTATTAGTCCCGAGGCAGTCGAACAATACTTTTCACACATACCTCTGAACTTCGATCCCTTTGAAGTGACAAACGCTCGTGTAACTAGTACGCATAACCATTCTATTACAATTCCAAATTTTCCTGAATTTAATAACCCTACGAATGTTAAGTTTTCCATTTATAGATTTCATAATTACTTTGACGGTTTAATAGGCTTAGACTTACTTGACGGAGCACAGATTGATCTTAAAAATAATTATTTAATTACGGATTTTACAAGCATACCTATTAGTTTTTATCAATGTAAAAAGTCGACTTATCAAGAAAATATTCCCGCGAACTCATCAAAATTATTAAGTGTACCTATTTATAGTCCAGACGGTGACGTTGCCATAACTCAGCAAATACATAGTAATTGCATTATTCATGAATGCATTACTCGCGTTACTGACTGTACTGGTATCGTAGAAATTGAAAACCCAACCGATTATGACTTACTTATTACATTCGAACGCCCTTTACAAGCAGAGATATTTAATAACGAGTGCATTAGCACTAAACAAGATCCTAGGCGCGTTAAAGAAGTTTTATCTAGATTGCGTACAGACCATTTAAATATTGAGGAAAAAACTAACTTAGAGACTTTATGCGGCCGTTTTGCTGACGTATTTTACGTAGAAGGAGAACCTTTGACTTTTACAAATAAAATAAAACATCGTATTAGGACGACTGACGAACTCCCCGTATATACGAAAAGTTATCGCTACCCTTTTGTTCACCGACAAGAAGTTAGAGATCAGATCACTAAGATGCTCGACCAAGGTATCATAAGACCTTCCGAGTCAGCTTGGAGCTCACCTATTTGGGTAGTTCCTAAGAAGGCCGACGCATCAGGCAAACAGAAGTGGAGAATCGTAGTTGACTTTCGTAAACTGAACGACAAGACCATAGACGACAAATACCCGATTCCTAACATAAATGACATACTTGACAAGCTTGGCAAATGCCAGTATTTCACGACCTTGGACCTGGCATCTGGATTTTATCAATGTGAGATGCACCCTGACGACATTCCGAAGACAGCCTTTAACGTAGAGCATGGGCACTTTGAATTTTTGCGCATGCCCATGGGCTTAAAAAACTCTCCATCTACTTTTCAACGAGTAATGGATAATGTGCTCAGAGGCTTACAAAATGACATCTGTCTCGTATATCTTGATGACGTCATCATCTTTAGTACGTCATTGCAAGAACACATGATTAACTTAGAAAAGGTTTTTAGTAGATTACAGGAATCTAACTTTAAGATTCAAATGGATAAGTCCGAATTTTTAAAGTTAGAAACAGCGTTTTTAGGTCATGTAATTAGTGGAGAAGGTGTTAAACCTAATCCTGATAAAATAGCCGCCATAGAAAAATACCCATTACCAAAAACTCCGAAAGAAATAAAACAGTTCCTCGGACTACTAGGCTATTACAGAAAATTTATCCCTGACTTTGCCCGCATCACTAAGCCTATGACAAAATGCCTTAAAAAGACTAATAAAATTACCTTTGACTCCGACTACATTGACTGTTTTAACAAATGCAAGACCTTACTCACAAACGACCCAATCTTACAGTACCCCGACTTTACTAGAGAGTTTATCCTAACGACGGATGCGTCTAACGTAGCTATAGGCGCTGTACTCTCACAAGGTACCATTGGCTCAGATAAACCAATCTGTTACGCCTCCAGAACCTTAAACGATAGCGAGACCAATTACAGTACTATCGAGAAGGAGCTTTTAGCCATAGTATGGGCTACAAAGTATTTTAGGCCTTACTTGTTTGGTCGCAAATTCAAAATACTCACCGACCACAAGCCACTACAGTGGATAATGAACCTTAAGGAGCCTAACTCAAGACTGACTAGATGGCGACTTAAACTTAGTGAATATGACTATACTATAGTTTACAAAAAGGGAAAATACAACACCAACGCCGACGCTTTATCCCGGGTAGAAATTAATAATGAGGAAACAGAGTCAATGATAGCTAACCCTTCAGAGCGACCACCCTCTCGTACACGTTCTACGACAGCCACTGCACACACTAGTTCCGAAAACCCTATTCTAGAAGTCCCTATCACTGACGAACCTTTGAACAAGTTTCACCGACAGTTATGCATTACTATAGTAGGAGATATTAAACGACGTACGACCGCCACTAAACCTTTTGACACACACACACGTACTTTTATTCAGGTTTCAGAATCAAACCTAGAGCAAGACGTAATAAATGCTATAAAAGAATATGTCAACCCCAAAGTAAAAACCGCTTTAAAAATAACTCCACCGTTAGGCATGTATTCAATTATACCCATCATCCAGAATCATTTTAAAAGCTCAGCTATTAACTTAGTATTGGCAAAAACCGAATTAGAAGACGTCAAAGAGTATCTAAGACAGCAGGAAATTATTAAACACTATCATGAGGGAAAAACCAATCACAGGGGAATAAACGAATGTCATCTTGCCCTTTCCCGGAAATATTATTGGCCCAAAATGAGAGAAGAAATAACTAAATATATTAATGAGTGCACCATTTGCGGACAAACGAAATATGATAGGAACCCAATTAGACCACAATTTAATGTAGTACCCCCAGCGACTAAACCCTTCGAACTAGTACACATGGACCTCTTTACAGCTCATAATGAAAAATATTTAACAGTTGTAGATGTTTTCTCAAAGTATGGCCAAGCATACTATCTTAGAGATGGCACCGCAATAAGCATACTTCAAGCAGTCTTAAATTATTGTACACATCATGGTTTACCGTTGACAATAGTAACCGATAACGGCACAGAATTCACAAACCAGTTATTCTCCGAATTCACCAGATTACACAAAATTAATCACCATAAAACATTAGCACACTCCCCTAACGATAACGGAATCGTAGAACGATTTCACTCTACGTTACTAGAACACTTGCGTATTTTACGTCTACGTCAGAAAAACGAACCAGTAATTAATCTTATGCCTTATGCATTATTAGCTTATAATAGTTCAGTTCACAGTTTTACGAAGTGTAGACCACATGACATAGTTAGAGGACATTTTGACCCCAGAGACCCCCTTGACATTAACTTGACTGAACATCTCATGCAACAATATATCTTGACACACCGAGACCAGATGAAAACTGTATACGACCTTATCAATAGCTTCACGCTTACTGACCGTACGAATATTATGCAGAATAGGAATAAGGACAGAGAGCCCGAAATAGAATATCAACCGGAGCAACAAATATTCATCTCTAACCCGGTAGCCAGCCGACAAAAATTAGCACCACGTTACACACACGACACTGTTTTAGCCGACCTCCCGATACACATATACACCTCCAAAAAGAAAGGCCCTGTAGCTAAGTCTCGACTCAAACGTATCCCTAAGAGATCAAAATTGTTACAGGATACTACTGGCGATGATAGTTCAACCAATACCGGCGCTCGAGATAAGACTTGAAAGCTTGGACGATGGACCTGGACTCTTACCTTTCAACCTTGGACAAACGAGGCTCATTACGCATTACCACACTTTCCTACAATACATAGACTTAACCGACATTGAACGGAGACTTGATTCTGTAACGTCACAACTTGACTATTTCCAGACTAAACTAGATAACCAATCATTTCTTCTGTATGAACTTCAAATTAATCACTTAGCTAATAAATTAAATCAAATTAGCTCTCAATTAAAAACACTAGAACCCGGTCGTAGTAAAAGAGGTCTCGTAGACGGATTAGGGTCCGTTATAAAAAGCATTACCGGAAATTTAGATCATACGGATGCCCAAAAGTACAATAATGCAATTAACCTTTTAGAAAACAATAACGATAAAATAGTATCAGAGTTAAATGAGCATATCAGCCTTAACAAAGTCTGGATGGCTCGATATAGCGACATACTTTCAAAAATTGTTAGCAACCAAGAGAGGATTAATAGTACTTTAGAATTACTTTTAGACGAGAAAGCTGTTGCTAAAAGTGACCTTATAAGATTCGCAAAGTTTGCTCAGTTGCTGACTATAATTAGCGATAATACGGAAGATTTATTTTTAGAAGTAATTAGAATAGAAGATACTCTAGCTTTTATACGTGCATCGAGCACCCATCATAGTATGTTAAGCATAGATACCCTAAGTAATATGATTAAGCGATTAAAATCTATATACAGTCAAGATCAGTTAATAGATGCAGATTTAAGAGAGTACTATACGGTCATAAAACCTGGATATTATTACACAAATAAAAAAATAGTTATCATATTTAAAGTGCCGATAATTTCTCCTGATAGGTTTGAATTATACAGATTAGCAATAGTTCCCAATAAACTAATGTATACCTTTATTCCCCCTTACCCTTTCATTGCAACCAACGGGAAAGTTTTCAAGTACATAGAGGCTGAATGCCCGAAGTTCGACCTTTACCATCTTTGCGAACAAGGAATTACCCGTCAACCAACGAGAGGACATTTAGACTGTATCCAAGGTCTCATCTACAACCAATCTCTGGAGAAATCATGCCTGCCTACAAAGCTTACACTGACTAAAGCAGCAATGGAACAACTGGACGACAGACGCTACACACTTACCTTTCCACGACCGACCCGGACAGAGCTACAATGCGAACGTCAAGAATTTATCTCCCTACACGGAAGCTATCTCGCCACTATCCCGCACAAATGCCTATTACGCACCGAGCGATTCACTATTACAAACAATAACGACCATATCAAAGGGCAGCCGCTGAAAATCACTGAAATACCTATGAACCTGAACCTCATTGAAGAAACCATCCCACATCTGAAATTAAACTCATTGCACTTAAAAAGCCTACATGAAATTGAAGATAAGATCTTAATGCAGCATCCAGTACACATAGATCACGCAAATATGGAATATTCACTCTACCATACGACGATCCCACTATACGTCGTAATATTCGTTGCAACTGTACTGATCGTTACTATCACTATACGTCGGTACAACGTTTGCACAAAGCTTAGAAAGCCACAGAAACCAGATAAAAGCCCTGAAAATCCTCAATACGAAGATGTAGAATCACCCACAACCAGGAAACAGACACCAGCAACATTTTCGCTCAAGGTTCTCAAATAGTTGCTGTTCTGAGGGGGGAGGTGTTACGTGCTCTGCCTACACCAAATCAGCTGAATAGCGACATGATAGCTATTTACGTCAATCGGATGTTTCAACATAAAACTGCAACACGCCACCTGCTGAATCGCTGAATCGACGCTTCGTGACGCCGAGCGTTCACCTACTTCCAAATCTGCTGACGCCGCTTCCACGTTTAGCGATCGATAATTGTAATATTAAATATAATTAATTTTAAGACACTTCGGTACTAGCATCGTCCGAATCTAGACTTATAAATTAGCCTAAGTTTAATTGTAATTTTTATCTAATTAAAAACCTTCATTAAAATAATTTCGGTTTTTTTTAAGTCCTCCGGCTGTCACCTTCGTAATTGGTTCCTTAGTCCTCCAACTTAATTTGTTTACCGCTTCCTGGATTTTATAGCCTTTAGCATTTAGGTCTTCGACTATTCTGTTCGGCAAACATGACGAATGCAGATTTTTGGCCATTACCCTTCTCGGTCTGTCTTGCTTATTCTCATACGAGTGCCAGAGACAGTTATTTTGCAACAATAATTTGGTTATCCCTCTATATGAGTCTTCGTCCTTGGCGTTTATTTTGACGGTATCTCCGTTTATCATTTTTACCATGAATGAATCTCTATTTAAGCTAGCCAAAAGAAGGTCGTAGAACTGCTGGTAGTTCTTAATATTTTCGACTATGACTGGTGGAGGTTGCGGTACTCTTTTTTCTTTTGGTTTCTCGGGCTTTGTACTGGCCTGAGATTCATTCAAGATTCCTTCCTGAGAAAGAGGAGACAGTGAAGTGTTTAACTTCCTTTTTTTCCTACTTTTTTGCCGTACCCACTCTGTTTCTCTGGCAAGTTCCTCTTCGTCAGTCCCATATTCGACTGCCTTCTGAGGCTTATCGATCGTTGAATGTTCCCTCTCTGAGGTAACATTCTTTTGCTCCTGAATGACTTTCAGTTGGTGTTGTAGCGCTTCTATCTGACTACTGAGGTCACTAGCTGTTGCAGTTGTATGCGCTCATTTTGTTCCTCTTTGAACCGAGTGAACAACTGATGCTGGAGCTCAGTTACGAGGACTACTTTGTTTGGTGAGGCCATAATTGAGTACAAGTTATAATTTTAAAAACTATAACTTATCATTTATTTGCACAATTATACATGATTCACTTACGGTGGAATGTAGGTCATCGCGACGACCGTGTCGTCAAAACGCGTCGGAATAGGCTGCTGCGTCCACACTTTTGCACGAGCGCGGACTTGTGCAAGAGCGTGTGTGACGCGACCGTTCTCACTAGAAGTCGATCGACCACTGATGGATTTTGGCGTGTAAATATGCGTGTCGATTTTTTTAAGCACGGTGGCAATAGTCGCAGCTTTTAAAATGGGCATCAAATCATGTAACGCATTTAATCTTTTCTGCTTGTTCATATAATCTGCACTCGATACATTCCACAGGCATGCGTAGGACTTATATTTTTCAATAAATCTGGAAAGTGTATCCCTATCCATTTTTACGTGCAATCCTTAACTTTGCGACGCAAAAATGATGTTCTATGTAACTGCTGCTGTACAGCAAGTTTATCCACGATCAAGCAAGCACAACACTGGATCGCTTTGACGTACGTTTGCGTTACTCACGATCCAGCTGCTAGACGTTCGTGGTGGTGGGAACGCTGGACGCAAAATGGGTCCAGCAAGTCCAGCAAACAATTAATAATAATTATTGACATACAGCAAGTCTATTCACGGTACTTTTGCATCGTGCATGACCTTGGCGGGACGTACAGCAAGATGGATCGTTAATAAGGCGCCTAATGGTTGGCACTCCACATATTAAAACACTCATTACAACATCTATTCGATTCATGTTTTTCTCATATCAATTTATTTTAGTCGATGATACGATATGATGTGTGGGCTAATTAATTATTCTGAATGTAACAGCTACTAAATTTTATCCTGAATTTTGGAGCACCGGGCGCGTGCGGCAGGTGTTCCGCGTTGCTATACGTTGTGGCCCGAGTGCTTCGTCATTTTTGACCTTCGAGCATTTTTTAACATGCTTAGCTTCACTGAAAGAAAATCTTGGAAATGGAATTTAACCAACTTGTTACTTTCGTATCGATTAGAAAATATGTTTTCATGTAAAACCCACGACCATGAAGATATAGATAATTATCAATACAAAAATATGATATCATCAAATTGATCTGATAATGGATCCGAAAGACTCTACAGGCGGATCCACATATTATGATCATTTGCTCGTTCCGATCCTGATCACCGTAACATTCGTTTTAAATGCCTTATTCACCATCCATCTTGCTGTACGTCCCGCCAAGGTCGCCATGCAAAAGTACCGTGAAAAGAAAACAATTAATAATAATTATTGTCGTACAGCAAGGTTTTTCACGGTCGTTTTGCATCGTGCATCGGGCATGACCTTGGCGGGACGTACAGATGAAGGATGGTGAGTAAGGCGCATTACTGTATCAAGCTCCGTATCTAGTTATGGACGCCTATATTTCGTATTTGTCGTACCTGTCGTATCCTCAAGAAAAAGGTGTACCTATGTATGTATATATAATATATATATTTATGATATATATATAATGTATATAAAATGCTATGCAATAGCTTTACCGCGGCAGTCCCCGAGTGCCACAGTGCTTTTTTTTAAACTATTAATAAGGAATATTACTGCCAAACTATTTCCATTAAAGGCGCCACTGATCTATAACGTAAACAAAGTGACACTAACTTGATAATATCAGCTTAGGGTAAGCCACCCATTTATATCTTTGTCCGTTGGCACTCGCACCGAGTCGCACCCTTGAAGTTGTAGATTTAAGTGGAGTCCACACTTGAAGCAATACCTATCACTATCTCGCTCTCTGTGGGCCAGCCCTCTCTTTCTAAGTAGGGTAACCTTTATTTTATTTTTCTCAGGACATCGCAATAAGTAGTAGCTTTCCATTTAGTGATTTATTTCTAAATATTTACATTCTGTTCATCATTAAGGCCTAGGCTAAACAAATATCTCGTCTAAGTTTGTTTATATCATGATACGTAACGTATGCTTATATTGATATTGAATTAAGAAATAAAGTAAAATGAATTTTAAACTCGATGAGACAAGAATAAAAATAATTTGATCAAAAATAATATACTTTGCCAGCCGCGACATCAGTCAGCGCCAGCCCTAATATGAACGCCTTTATGTAAGAACCTTAAAAAGGAAATAAAAACACCACTCAAATTAAAATAATTAATTGTAACTTTTCTAGCACACATGACTAAATATCATTACTCTATGTAGTTTCTGTCTCTTACCACGTAAATCACCGAGATATTTTCTGTGATAAACTGCGCGCATGACTCACAAGTTAATATATATAGTATGTAATTGAAACTTCACTTAATAACATATTATGTAATACATCATAAACAGACATAAAAGGTATGTATTTTATATTTAGTAACGGAAAAGGATACCAGGTAACTTGTTACTTATATTTCAAGAATATTTCGACACTGTTTTTTACTACATTGCAGCCAGCATGTTTCACTACCGTTTCCGTAAGTGGAGAATTACTATAAACGTCAGAAATAGTACTTGGCAGAGCAGCTATTTGCACCATAGAATCTTCATGTAGTCAACTTATTGTCTGAAAATTATAATATATTTTTTATAAAATGTTGCTTTTTGTTATAAACTTATTTGAAACATTATATTTCAAGATACATGATAATAATGTAACATAGATAATTAAATACAGTTATCTTTATACCTCTCCTACTATTTCTTGAATTATTATTAATTTATTATAGTAGGAACTGCTGTTTGTTTTAAGCGCCTTGTTCTTGAATCATATCTGATTCTAGAAATGCAAATTGCAAACCCGTTCTTTTTCATAATACTTCATTTTCAACGGCTCAATCGATAACCACAATTTTCGTTGAGTACTTGAGTATTTTTAGGAAACCTAAAAAAATAATGTTATTAAAATACCCGTATAAAAAATTGACTGCCGTAAGTGTATGTGTATATCAGTCATTAAATATATACACGTTTCTTAGCATCAGTATAATTGGTTAAGTTCTCACGCAAAGTCCTAAATATATCCTCAATATGGTCACACTACTTCAATACGACTTCTTTTAAATAAAATCAAATAGATTGCACAAAATCAATGAAATTCAATGTAAAAGTATTTGATCTTGATATAGTTATCATTTACTAATTTGTTAAAAACACTGGTAAAACGTTTTAAGAAGAAATTAAGTGAAAAAAACAACGAAATATGTTTACAATGATTCAATGTCAGAAATCACGATTTTAACACTTACGGGTGAAATTTTATGTCACCTCCTGGACACCACGTATTCCCACAACCACGCACTACTCATTTTTGCAACATTTCTTTAATTAGAACGATGATTACCTCGAAAAATACCAGACGAAGCTGTGAACTGCAAAGTAAACAACCGCCATATTGACCATTTTTTTGTTGCCACATTACCGATTCCTTAGGAAATGGCATTGTAATTCACAAACTCAAACTCAAACTCAAATCATTTATTTCAAATAAACCATTTACAGGCACTTTTGAATTGTCAAGGAGTCAGTCAGTCAAAAAGTTGCAGCTAGTTGCTCGTTCCAAACAGTAGGTTTCTATGGAGAAGAACGAGCAAGAAACTCCATGAACACTCTTTTAAAATCAATAGAATATTACAAATTTAGGTTACATCATTCATGTTGAATCTAGAGGTACAATGTGAGAACAATGTAACAAATTGTGCACGTTAAAAGAGGTCCTAGTGGCAATGAAATTAGACAATTCAAAATAAATTTAAAATAACCGAGGCAGCTAAGAGATGACCAGTCTCAACTGACGGCGCCCGTTCACGAACATGACGCACGGATCGGCACCATTTAGTTCAACCATTTTGAAGGGAACCAAATGATCCAACACATGCGCCACCATCAGCGAGACATTCAAGTGAGCATGACAAACACTCAACCGCCAGGGCATATTCAAGTCAACGAAAGACATCTCGTAAATGGTGGCTTTAAAGTACATAGTGCTCACATGCATGTGCTATGCAAAATTATATAATACTAATAGTTTGAGTTTATACAATGCAAAGATAATGTAGTTCTACATCTTCAGCAGCTCCAAAAAAATTGTCACCAATGCTAATCAATAAATCTATGAACCCTTATGGCTGTGGAGCTAGACCAGCATCCAGCCATGCATTTTTATCAGTGATGTAATCATCCAATTTATAATATGCTCGGCTGCATAGTGTGCGTTTAATATAGGACTTAAATTTTGTCTCATTAAGTTGAACAATGTGGGGAGGTATTTTATTGTAACACTTTAGACAGAACCCCATGAAAGAAGAATCTACTTTAGCCAGCCTGAAACCTGGTTGAACTAGTTGGTCCCTGTTTCTAGTACTATAGTTATGTCTGTCACTTCTTTTACCAAAAAGATGCAGATTTTTTCTAGCGTACATAATGTTTTCATAAATGTATTGACAAGGTACCGTCATTATGTTAATTTCCTTAAACAGTTCCCTTAGAGAATCGCGCATACGTAGATTGTAAATGGCTCTGATTGCTCTTTTCTGCAGAATAAAGATAGACTCGATGTCTGCAGCTCGCCCCCAAAGTAAAATACCGTAAGACATAATACTATGAAAGTAACTAAAATAGACCAGTCTCGCGGTATCCACATCAGTAAATTGCCGGATCTTTCTGACAGCATATGCTGCCGAACTTAGTCGTCCTGCGAGAGATGTTAAATGAGGACCCCATTGTAGCCTTGAGTCGAGCGTGATTCCCAGGAAAACAGTTTCATCAACGAATTCCAGTTTCTCTTTATTCAATACTATATCGCAATCACTACTTTTGACATTTGGTAAAGCAAATCTGATGCATTTCGTTTTTTTTCCATTTAATACTAAGTTATTGGCTGTGAACCAATTTTCGACCTGAAGTAAGGCGTTATTTACATTTTTGAGATTATTAGCCCGTCTATTTATCTTAAAAATTAAAGATTAAAGAGGTGTCATCGGCAAATAACACCATTTGTGGTTGGTTTTTGAATAAACGGGGAAGATCATTTATATAAACTAAAAAGAGGAAAGGACCTAATATTGACCCTTGTGGGACCCCCATTTCTACTTTTAAACCATATGAATTCACCCCATTTATTTGAACTTGCTGCTGTCTGTCATACAGATAAGATTTTATTAAACTAAGCGCAAGTTTACCCAGTCCGTAATGCTCAAGTTTCAAAAGTAACGTGTCGTGATTTACGCAATCAAATGCCTTGGAGAGGTCACAAAAAATTCCTATGGCATCTTGCGCCTCTTCCCACGCGGTAAATATATGTTTTAATAAAGTGACGCCGGCGTCAGTCGTACAACGTCCTTTGGTGAAACCATACTGATGCTCGTGTAAAATGCCATTTGTGTTAAAATGAACAAGCATCTGATTTAGCATTATCTTTTCAAATACCTTGCTGAAAACCGTCAACACGGACACGGGTCTATAATTATTGGTATCTTTACTGTCCCCGGATTTGAAAAGTGGTATGACCTTACTAAATTTCATTAGATCTGGGAAAACTCCCTGGTCTACGCACATATTAAATATTATAGCCAAATAAGGCGCTATTGTTTCAATTATAGATGTGCAAACTTTAATAGACATGCCCCACAAATCTTCAGTTAATTTTATTTTGATTTGCCGAAATGCTTTTAAGACTGTTACGGGGTTTATATGTTTAAATTGAAATTCTACCGGGCAGCCTGGAACGTTCGCTTTTAATAACGCAATTGAGACGTCAGGTGAGGAATTTAAAGCTTCCGTGGTTTTAGCTGGTATGCTAGTAAAGAAATTAACAAATTCATGAGCTACTTCTAGGTTAGAGCTTATGGGACCATGTGATGTCTCCAATGTATATTCAGTGTTACGAACTTTTTTCTTGTTAGTCTCGTTATTTATAACTTTCCAAACTGTCTTTATTTTATCGTCTGCCGATTTAATCTTATTGCTAATGTATAGGGCTTTAGCTACCTTGCAAGTATTTCTAAAAGTTTTAGAATAAGTAGTAACATACTTGTTGAAAGTATCTGTATTAATATAAGCCTTAAGGTCATACAGCTCAAACAATCTTTCCCTACTTTTTCTAATCCCCCTAGTTGCCAGGTCACTAAATATAAACTTAGGGCTAATATGTTTTACCTTTTTTTCGAAAGTATTATTAAATTCAGTCTCCACCACAGAAAAGAAATCATCATATAATTTATTTGCATTGTTATTATTATGGTCCAGAGCACTTAACTTATCATTTAGGGAACTATTGAATCTATTTAATTTACCAGTTGTAAATGGTCTAAATTGTATTTGCACTTTTGTCATAGACATTTTAAACATAAAAGTTACCGTTTGTCCGCTATGATCCGATGGCAGATAATTAACAATAGCATTATCCAAATAGTCACAATCGCAAAAAATATTATCGATGCAGGTAGCAGTAGTTGAAGTTGCTCTAGTAGGTTCCATAAATACATTTGACAAATTGAATGACTTAAAAAGGCTTAATAATTGACTACTATTCAAATTATTTTCTAAAATATTAATATTAAAATCACCACAAATAATTATGGATTTGCTACACAGTGCGAGTTTCACTGATCGTCAACCCAGTTTAGCATGCGTGACGTGTGAGTGTGACCTAAAATTGTATGTTTTATAACTTGACTAATCACAGTACAACTACTGATGCATAATATCATTATTTGACAGAGTTTAACTTCTGATTTGGTTAGTGTGACGACTATTTCGAAGAATTTAGTAGGAGATTTAAATAAGAAGGTAGCAATACTACAGGCCACACTAAAAAGAGAGGGGTGGCCCACAGAGAGTGAGATGGAGATACGTAGGTATTTGACTCAACTTTTTGTTCGAAGTGTTGGCTCCATCTTTACCTATAAGCTTCTTGACTGCACCCAAAGATTGTATGAAAGGGCCTTTATAGTGAAAAAATGTAAAAGTATGGCATGACGGATGACAGCTGAGTGACAGAACAGACAGTTTCCTAATGACAGCTGAAACCACAGAACACTATTACTCCTAGCGGGCTGAAACTGGCTGAAAGTGACCTTATTGGCCGAGATGAGTGATAATAGCAGTGGCTTTATTTCATTGCTGCTTGATAACGAATAGATTTTGATAAGTTGATAACGTCACTCGCTATATCACAGTGCGGCGCGTGTGTGGTCGTAGACGGTGTTCACGGTGTGCAGTCTGCCAGTATCGCTGCTCGTTGCGTGTCGGTCGCAAGTTTTGTTGGATCTCGAGTTGGCTTCTTCCATTTACTTCCGTTTACTATTTACGTATTTTTAAACTATAATAATGGCAGAAAAAATATTGAAAAACAAAGTCTGCATTATCGGCTCTGGTAACTGGTAAGACGTATTATTATTTTGTGCATTTTTATAATATTTCATTGCATGTGTAATTCGATCACTTGTACGGACATCAAAACTGGTGCTGTGATGCTGACCTTTAGCAAAATGATGACATAACATTAAAATGTTTAACTTCTCCAACATTTTGTAATTTTTAACCTGATTCATATCAAATTATTGTTAATGCATTTAATTTTAATTAAAGTGTAATGCCCGTAAGACGACCCACTGACCCTAATTGCTCTGGATAATGCATTAATTTTATGTATTCAGGGGATCTGCAATTGCCAAAATTGTGGGTCGCAATGCTGCCCGACTCCCTAATTTTGAAGACAGAGTTACTATGTGGGTATATGAAGAGATTATTGAGGGAAAAAAGTTAACAGAGATCATTAATGAGACTCATGAGAATGTTAAATACTTGCCTGGTCACAAACTTCCCCCTAATGTGGTAAGTACTAAAAAGTTAATATTGTTTACTTAAATAACAAAAGATTAAAGATTTAAAAGATTCTTAAAGATTTCAAAGAACATTTTGAGTTCATGCAGACATAACTTTATAACAACAAAATTGGTAACCTTGAAATAAAACTTTTTCAAAACATAAACTTGTGCATACATTTGTGTTACACTAGACTTTTACTGTTATTGACAGTGCCATGTGAATAACACATGTTCAATCTATTTTGGTGACAGTATCTTTAAATGGAATCAGGACATGCTTTTAAAATATTCTAATTAGAATCTTACAAGCACACCAATTCTTATTTTTATACTGCACATTGCAATTCCTTTCTATGCAACTAAGTGACCTTATCTAGAAACAACTAGCTAATTATAGAGAGAATGTATTTAATTATAGATACACAATCATGAGAAAACCAATTGAAATGAAAAAAAAGCACAATATTGTGCACAATGTTGACATGCTTAAAACGGAAGCATTTGACAAAAAAAAAGAAGCAGGTATTAATTTAAACTACCTAATAAAATAAAAATAAGACACAATAAATAATTTTCCATTTCAATGATCTCACTCTGAAAATCTCAATGCTATATTGCTATGCCAAGTCAATCAATAAATAATAGTATTTCTGGTAATTAATAATGATTGTTTATTTAATATTTATAAGTGAACAATATGCAATAAAATAAAAAAAAATTGAACAATGCTATTCTAATTATATGGAAAAAAGAATCTCCTGATGTAAGATCTTGCAGTATTTCTCTTAACCTTGGAATTGATTAAGTGTGACTGTGTCATTATCTGTTTACAATGTACCTACTGCATTATGTAACACTATGTAAATACTATATAGCACAATCTTTTTTATTTATCAGTTTTCAGATAATAAAAATATCTAAATCATTATACTTAATAGCATACCTGAAAATGACATAAGTACCTTTTATAATTTCTTATTTCAGTATCTTCAATGTATTTTATATTCCCTTTTCAGAAAACTAATCAAGTTACGATTTTATAAGTGTTGATATAATAAAGGTGAAATTCTACAAAATGTGTTTTAAAATACTATACTAAATATACATACATACTTTCAATGTTTAAAAAAACTGGCCAAGTGCGAGTCGGACTCGCGCACGAAGGTTTCCATACCATTATCTTTCAACATTAGATATTGAGCAAAAAAGGGCAAAAAATCGCGTTTATTGTATGGGAGCCCCCCTTAAATATTTATTTTATTTTGTTTTTAGTATTTGTTGTTATAGCGGCAACAGAAATACATAATTTGTGAAAATTTCAACTGTCTAGCTATCGCGGTTCTTGGGAGACGAACGGACAGACAGCGAAGTCTTAGTAATAGGGTCCCGTTTTTACCCTTTGGGTACGGAACCCTAAAAACGAGTTACCTACTTCAATTCTTCTCTGAAGGGATGTATAGAAATTACGTCCTTTGATAATATCATATCCACCTAAATCAATTTATTAAAGTATGCATTATGTAGATTATTATGTATACCTCATACATAAAGCAACACGGAACACCGGCCGCACGCGTCCGGAGTGCGTGCAATCCAAAATGTGCCCAGCACGCCACGGTCAACTTAGTTTAGCGCCGAGGGCACGGTTTTGCTTTTTTGACGTGGCGGTCAAAAGATTATGGACGCGTTCAGACGACACGCGCCCGCTACGAGCACGCCACGCGTGACAGCTCCCGCGTACAACCCACTTTAAAATTTGTTGTATATTATTAGTCTTATGACACATCAATAGATCTCAAATTGCATTTATAGTATAAGTCCAACCGCACACGCCCGCCTCGTGCTCTTCCCGCACACGCGTTGCACCCGCCCCGCATACGCCTTGCGCCCGCTAGCAGTTGCGAGGCGTGCGCGATGCGGGCGCTGATTTTGCGCGTGGCGAACGCGGGTGTAAGGCGGGCACAACGCGTGTGCAGTGCGTGTGCGTGATCGATGCGTGTCATCTGAACAAGCCCTGAGTTAATTAATTGTTTCATGCAGGTTGCTATTCCCGAGGTGGTCGACGCGGCGGCGGACGCCGACCTTTTAATTTTTGTAGTGCCCCACCAGTTCGTCAGAACTATTTGCTCCACACTCTTAGGAAAGATAAAACCGACGGCAGCTGCACTTTCCTTGATAAAGGTACACGTGTTTGAAATTAATTACGTTTTTAGAATATAATGTAATTGATTAGAAATAATAAATATGCCGTTTATTTCCTCAGGGCTTTGACATTGCAGAAGGTGGTGGTATTGACCTAATTTCACACATTATTACAAGGTGCCTCAAAATCCCATGCGCTGTATTGATGGGCGCTAACATCGCTTCTGAGGTAAGTAGTTACATTTGCTAACTAGCGGAAGTATAAGTCTGGCTGCAAAGTGTACAGTAAGTACCTATATAATTTTCAATGTAATCTTTCTATTACGAAGTCGTACGGTACGCCTTTACGCTGACAGGTAGATCTAGTTTTGGAGTGTCTGACTTGAGATTAGTGCATAAGACTGCATCATACGGTCACATAATCACAAAACGCTGCCTACTGGGTAGAATCTAAAAAATCGTAGGCTTTAGCCAGCAGTAGAACTAACAGATGCGTATTTAACACCTCAAGTATTTTACCATCAATAGGGTTGCTGTTCGTATCCACTCAATCCTAGTGCAACTATTCTATTGCCATTCCTTTTGTTTTTTCTTAGGGCGGAACACACAAACCTGCAAAAATAAAAAGGGAGTAGGTAAACTTCCTAACTTTCTGAGACTGGTAGATTTCAAAGGGCACGGAAATCTTAGTTGAAATCTATAAGTATCTACTTGCAATACAGTCGTTTTGAAAACAAGTTAAATAAAAAAACAATTACGATATCATCGCATAGCATGTGCGAGCAATCTCACAGGTTGATAAAAATCAATACTTAATTCATAAACCAAACATGATATAAAATATCTTGGATTGTAAATTTACTTTTTGCAGATTTATGGACGATTAGCACTCCAAATAAGTAGATAAAAATACTGTTGTGGATTGCGTCATGTTTTTACATATTCAGCGAGTGTGTTTGGATTGGAATGTAGAATGAAAATTTTAAATATAGGACAACTTACACAATAGGGTATTACACCCATTTTTGAAAAGTGTCTCAATGAAATTCTGTAGTGCTAATATGCCACCAAAAAAAACACAAAATTTGTATTCAATCGATAAGTGCCATAAAAATGCATCTAAATTTTAAATTTTCAAATTTCGCGCGTAGTTTGACGAAAACACCTCTTACTGGACGCCATATTGCTCAGCGTAAATGACGTCAGTTCGTTTTGTATCAAATGAGCTCATATTAAATATGATAATTGTATATAATTTAAAAATAATTAAAAGCATATTTTGTAATAGGTGTAATAATGAAAAAATTACGTTGGTTACGAAAATAATAAAAGTACAAAGCCTACATTACGCCAATCGGCTGACTGACAGTTGACAATTTTTTGTTTACACAGCCGTAAGGCGTAATAACATGGCCGCTACTATTTTACGGTGTTTTATAACAGATTAAAAATACTGAAAACTTTGAATTGAATTTAAAAAATTGTTTTGTTATTTTATGAACTAAAACTTACATTTTCCGACTTCTTTATGCCTAAACTGTCTCAATAACATATTTATAGATTTTTTCTTGTATGGAGTAAAAAACCCTATTGTTTGGTTGAGAAGTATTGAATGGTACCAACAGTTGTCGCTTATTCCTGAAAGTTCTCATCTTTATCTTTACATAATATAAAACAAAGTCGCTTCCGCTGTCTGTACGCTTCGATCTCGTATAGTTTGATCTACATTGCACCCGTGCGAAGCCGGGGCGGGTCGTTAGTCAGATATAAAAGGTACTTTACACGAGTTTGCTTCGTGTCAAGGTATCTTATTCAAGCACTTAAAATTGCGCAGCAACAACGTTTCTGGCAAACTGCCTAGGTATTACACTTTAGCGTAAAATATTTTTTGTAATGTTCCATTTTGAAATTAAACTGTTAGGAGTAATAGTAATAGCAAAACAATCATAACAACTTTAGTGCAATTTCTAAACACAACATTATTAAAACATCTTCATCACAAATTACTACACAATTGAGCAGTTAGAATAATTGGTTCTCTAATCAGGAAGTAGTTGGTTGGTAGTAGTAAGCTTGATGCAACATTGTACCTTAAAGATCTCCAGATTTGTTATTGTTAGTAGAAACCTAGCTTCTTGAACGATGATAATTTTACCGTGCTTTCATTCGTAGGTTGCCGATGAAAAGTTCTGTGAGACCACGATCGGATGCCGGGACGTTATGCTGGCGCCGATGATGCGTGACATTATTCAGACGGATTACTTCAGGGTAGTCGTTGTTGATGACGAAGACGCCGTCGAGATTTGTGGAGCACTGAAGGTACGGAGAGATTATTTAGCGATACAGAAATATTCAAAAGAGTCCAAATGATCAACTGACTGCTAATGAATGAATTTGTATGCGTAGAACATTGTTGCCGTGGGAGCTGGTTTTGTAGATGGCCTTGGCTTTGGTGACAACACAAAGGCGGCGGTGATCCGTCTAGGTCTCATGGAAATGATCAAATTCGTTGATGTGTTCTACCCGGGCAGCAAACTTAGCACTTTTTTCGAATCGTGCGGTGTTGCTGACCTCATTACTACCTGTTACGGTGAGTTTTGCTTCTGCATTAATTAGAGTGTACAATGCCAAACTCGGAAATTCACTGCCGCATAACGAATGCGGCAAAAATAGACCTTACCTTTTTCTTTTATTGTAATTACCTAGACGTATTTACTGATCACATCACAACCTAATACCACTTGCAATTGGCCTTAGGATATGTCTAATTGATGATCATATGGCAAAATGATTAAGGCCAATTTAAGCCAGGCGCTCCAAAGTTCTTTTTATTATAGTTGCAACTGTATGTTTCTGTAGCACATTGAACATGAAGAGCCTGTCATAAAATTCCTTAGATAAACTTTTACTAAAATTTATTGCACTCACACCTTTTCGTATAGATAATCGCTTCGTTGATCTGATCAAATGATTTATACGTTTATCATTGAACGAGTTCAAAGCGGTTATCTATTAAATTCTGCTGCATTGCTGTCATGAGTCTTATGCCTAATATGTATGCACTCAACAGGAACATAATATCGTAACGGAAGCGAGGTATTAGATAGAACAATGCATAATAGATTTTCGTAGAAACCATGTTGCAGACTATCGATTTTCCACTTAGTAACAAAAATTATCTGACGCAAACATGTCAAGTGTTATGTGCAAAAGTTTTGGACGTTGCCAGAGCGGTGTGTGCTATCAGCATCGGTACACAATAATTTTGGCAACTTTAGTTAAACGGGTTCCGCCCTATAACATACTAGACTGATAAATAATAATAAATAACACCGTGCTTGCTTGTTTAACTGTTATTTGCCCAACCGTTTATTCATTACCTATTTTATAAAAAAAAAGCGCGGTAAAGCTATTGCATAGCATTTTATATATATTATATATTAAATATATATATTATAATGATATATACCATATACATACATACACGTTAAGCGAACGCTCGGTGAGCTACATAGTAGGCGGAGTGGGGAGTGTCAGGATTTTTTTTGTTACGGAATTTCTTGATTCGGTCGCCGCACTCAAAGCCCGCGATAAAAGCTATGCAATAGCTTCAAAATATAAGTATGTACCAAGTAGAGTCAGCATAAAAGGCAAACCATAATTTGTTTGTTGCAAAATGTGGTGCATTTACCTCATGAATTCATGTTGTAACTGATGATGCGTGGTTGATAATCATGGCAGAAGCCCCACCATGTGAAAATATTTCCAATTTTACTGATAACATTGATGGTTTATGATAATGGAAATTCACACACAGAAATGTTAAATTGTTGGGGAGAAAGTCACCGAACAAGTAACATAGTAGAATCATGGCATCGTAAAAATATTATTATAAATAATTGACTGAATAAACGTATTTGATATGCACTTTTTTCATTTTTTATGATATTTTCATGCTAATTTTTTGCTGACTGCTCAAAATTTCTTGGAGCGCAGTGGAACTAAAATATTCATTAATTCTATTTCTAAAAAATCTTGGATCGCAGTGGAATCAATGTATGAACATAACAATAATAGAAAACAATGAGATTTGGAGCGCAGTGGAACAATCCAATATACCTACCCTGTCGGCGACGAGATCCACGATCAACAATAATGTATGTAATATAGGGCGCTAATTAGATTTAAATGTTTGATATTTTTTCTTATAAGGTTCTAATTAGTATATAAGGGTGTATTTACGTAATATTTTAGCGATTCATTCTAATAAGACTGGTTATTTGATAGTTGTAAAGTAAAAGTTTGATCTCAAGTAACTTTGTCCAAATAATTACGTAACTTGAAAAAGTGATTTTTTGTTTGTGTACATAGCGATTTGATTTTAGTCTTAAAAGTTAGATCTTGATTTAAAAATGTATATACAAAAGGTTTCATAAGGATAGAACTTACCAATTTAAAGTTATAGCAAAAAATGTAAAGTGAAAATTGCGAATCACACATTTTTACGAGTTTTTGTTCTAGGATTTTTTTATTAAGTTATTAAATAGTTAAGATTTGTGTTTTATTTTATTAATTAGGTTCATAATTAGTTAATAAGATAAAAATTGTAAGGATTTATTGGAATAAATAAATAAAATAAGGGGTCCAAAGTTTTCGGCTAAGGGAAAATTGACGAGCAAAACAGGCCCAAATTACGCGGACCTCTGTCCGGTAAGGCAGGCCGGTATATAAGGCGAACCATTTTTCGGTTCGAGTCAGTCGCAGCTCAGCCGTTGAAGAGGCAACATCAAGAAAAGGGAAGCAAGCCGAAAACTGCGGACAAGAAAGGTTCAAGAAGAATATCTGCGTTTTATTTGCCTGCGCCGCCTCTTCAACTCCCCGTCTCTCCCGTGGTCCTTGTGGGTGGTGCCCACGAACACATACGCATTCAGGGGTGCGTGGTGACGTACGTCACCAGCAAACAGTTCGTCAAAAAACGTACGTCAAACAAACGTTTGGGAGATTGTCCCAGGGTGCCTGCGGGTACTGACCATACCCCAGCCGCCCGAAACAGTTGGTCCTTCGAGCCGGATCCCTGCGAGAAGAGTACAGAAGAGTTCAGAAGAATCAGAAGACTGCGTTCAAGATGCCGGTAACCAGGTCGCAGAAGGATGCCCCCTCACGCCCCGGGTCCCGTCCCTCTGAAAAGGACGCGACAGAAGGAACGTCGGGGTCAGAAGGGGTCACGTCTGCGTCGGCGTCATCGGGAACTGCAACTACAACCGATACGAACACTTCTTCAGGCACCGCGACGACGGAAGGTACTACAGAAACAGAGACCACGACTGCGACTGAAACCACGGCGGCTTCTGATAAGAAGAAGGAAGATGCCGCAAGAAAGAAGATGGCCAAGAAGACCCCAGAAGATGTTCCGGAAAAGGGTGATTATGGCTCCGCCACGACCCTGAAGCCGAAGGGGGTCGGTCGTCGTGCCAGGTCCACGAAGACCACGAGTTCCTCGGCCAGAAGACGCGAGCTGGCAGCCAGAGAAGAGGTTGCACGCTTGGAGCTGAAGCAAGCACAAGCTGAGGCGAAGCTGGCCCGTGTCAGATTAGAGCTGGCGCAATGTGAAGATGAGGACTCCGTGGATGAAGACCAGGAAGATAGAACAGCACAGGTGCAGAACTGGATCGAGACATCCGTGCTGGATGATGGGAACAAAGAACAGCCAGAGCTACGAGATCAGCGCCCACCAGAAGAGCCACAGAAGGTGAAGCCAGAAGAGAACTCTTCAGCGGGAAGGGCTACGATCGAGATTCAAGCGTTGGCAACGGCGTTGAAAGAAGCCTTCACCACGAAAGGAGGACCAGCAGCGCAACCGAAGTACATCCACGAGTTACCCTACTTCGACGGCAACAGCAGCGAATGGCTGGCCTTCAAGGTGGTCTACGAAGATACCGCACCGATGTTCAACGAAGTTCAAAACATGGCTCGACTAAGAAGAGCACTGAAGGGCAACGCAAGAGAAGCTATCAAGAGCCTGCTGTACTCTGAAGCATCTCCGTTGGAAGTCATGCAAGCCCTCAGAAGAAGATATGGAAGACCTGATGCGCTGGTGCTGGCAGAATTGGATAAGGTAAAGGCGTTATCGAAGATCTCTGAAAATCCCAGGGATATATGCGTCTTCGCGAGCCAGATCAACAACAGCGTAGCAGCAATAAAAGGATTGAAGAAACCGCAGTACCTGCATTCGCCTGAGATGGTGAAGCAAATCATAGAGAAGATGCCTACGATTCTCAAGTTCCGATGGTACGACTTCACTGCAGCATCAGAAGAAGGCGAGTTCTCCGACCTGACGATGGTATCCAGGTTCCTGAACATAGAAGCAGACAAGTGTGGAGCCTTCGCGACTTCAGAAGAGAAGAGTGGATTCAAAAGGACTCAACGACAGGCGACGCATTCAACGAAAGAAAGGGAAAAGGACTCAAGACAACCAGAGAAGACTTGCCCCGTGTGTGAAGGCGAACACTTCATCATCGAATGTCAGAAGTTCCAGAAGGCGTCAGTGCAAGATCGTTGGGCAATGGTAAAGAAGAGTCGCGTTTGCTTCAAATGTCTTCAAGGGAAACACAGGAAGGAGAGCTGCAGAAAACCACCGTGCAAGGAATGCAAAAGGTGGCATCATCATCTGCTGCACGTCGAGTCAGAAGAAAGGACCTCGGGAGAAAAGAAGACGGAGACACAAGAGGTGGCAAACGTCATGGCATCGGTAAACGCAGTGAATAACGCAAGGGCATACCTGAAGATCGTTCCAGTTGAAGTCTTCGGGTCAAAAGGATCAAAGAAGATATTGGCCTTAATGGATGAAGGGTCAACAGTGTCACTTCTGGATCAGAAGGTGGCAGAAGAAGTCGGCGCTCAAGGAAATAAGGAAGAACTAGTCATCGAAACAGTGGGGGGCAGGCTCATAAGGAAGACGGACTCTCAGATGCTGGACCTGACGGTGAAGGGGGTTCATCGGGGAAGCAAGAAGACCCTGAAGAGAGTTCGAACCATCGACGAGTTGAAGCTTGCGCCACAGTTCCTAGAAAAGAAAAGGATCGAAGAATGTCGACACTTGAAGAAGATCGCCGACTCGATATACTATGAAGGGGAGTCACCACAGCTGCTCATCGGGCAAGATAATTGGGAGCTGATCGTGACTCGAGAAGTAAGAAGAGGGAAACCAGGAGAACCAGTTGCTTCAAGAACAGGACTTGGATGGGTACTCCACGGGTCAGACACCGGAGGCGCAAGAGTGGTACACTTCCTCAACACGTGTCTACATGTCAGCACACCAGAAGAAGAAATGCATCAAGCCATCAAGGATCACTTTGCGATCGAGGCGCTGGGTGTGCAACCACGAAGACCTACTACGGACTCTGAAGGAAGAGCACTCACCATCCTAGAGAAGACTTGCAGAAGACTTGAAGATGGTCGATTCGAAGCTGGACTTCTGTGGAAGAACGAAGAAGAACAGATGCCAGAAAGCTACACGTCTGCCAGGAACCGGTTGATCAACATCGAGAAGAAGATCGACAAAGACCCTCAGTTGAAGGCAGAGTACAGCAAGCAGATTCAGCATCTAATCGACAGCAAGTACGCAGAAGAAGCACCTGAAGGACAAGAAGACTCCAAGAAGAAATGGTTCCTCCCTCACTTCTCCGTGGTACATCCATTGAAAAAAAAGATAAGGATTGTCTTCGACGCTGCAGCGAAATCAAAAGGAAGAAGCCTCAATGACGCATTGCTACCAGGACCAGATCTATTACAGTCACTCTTCGGGGTATTATTAAGATTTCGACAGGGACCGTTAGCAGTGGCAGCCGACATAAAAGAAATTTTCCTGCAAGTCCGCATTCGACATGAAGATAGAGATAGCTTGAGGTTCCTGTGGCGCGGGGATCGACGCGACGTGTCGCCGAAGGAGTACAGGATGACATCGGTCATCTTCGGCGCGACATCATCTCCGAGCACAGCGATCTACGTCAAGAACCGGAACGCAGCGGACTACAGGGACCAGTATCCAGAGGCAGTAAGAGCGATCGAGCTGAACCACTATATGGACGACTACCTGCACAGTTTCCATTCAGAAGAGACCTTCAGAAGAGTGACAGCTCAAGTAGACTACATACACAAGAAGGCGGGCTTCGAACTAAGAGGATGGGCATCAAATCAACCCGAGTTGCTGCAAGACGTGAAGACTGAAACGACCGAGAAGACAGAAGTAAACTTGGGCGAGAAGGAAGAGAAGACACTGGGACTACGCTGGTTCACAGAAAGGGACTCCATCGGCTTCAGGGCAAACCTCAGAAACACGCCAGAAGAAATAGCTCAGGGATTCAAAGTGCCTACGAAGAGGGAAGTCACCAGCGCCGTGATGTCAACTTTCGACCCACTAGGATTAGCATCACCAGTTCTCGTCCAGGGCAAGAAGCTGCTTCAGAACATATGGCGGAGCGGTGTCGGTTGGGATGACGAGATAGAAGAAAGGGAGTACGAGGCATGGAAGACTTACCTGGAGAAGATGAAGCTACTTCAAGACCTGCAGGTTCCTAGATGCCTGGCGCCACATCGCACCGAGGGGGAGCTGCACACGTTTACGGATGCAAGCGAGACAGCGTATGCAGCGACGGTTTATTGGAGGACAGAAGATGAAGATGGAACTTACCACGTCAGCTTAGTGGCGGCGAAAGTAAGAGTCACTCCACTGAAGCCGGTGTCGATCCCGAGACTCGAACTGCAGGCGGCCCTCCTTGGAAGCAGACTGGCACATTCGGTGGAAGAAGAAATGGACCTTAAGGTGAAGAAGAAGACTTATTGGACGGACTCCAGCATCGTACTTTCCTGGATCAAGACGGACCCGAGAACATTCAAGACGTTCGTGGCTCATCGCTTGGCGGAGATAGAAGATCTCACCAAACCACAAGACTGGCGGTGGGTGCCTACGGCGCAGAACCCTGCAGATGACGCAACGCGCGACGTACCGGAACACTTCAGCTGCAATCACCGATGGTACACCGGACCGGAGTTTCTAAAAAGAGAAGAAGTTCATTGGCCAGCGGCAAGAACCTTCAAGAAAGAAACCACCGGAGAAGAAAAAGCAGCGGACGCCGTGGCGACAGCAAGCACTACTCACCCATCACCAGATCCTGAGAGGTTTTCGTCATGGAAGAGACTTTGGCGAGCCACAGCGAGAGTACTGCAGTTTATACAACTCTGCAGAAGAAAAGAGAAGGTCAACGTCAGTAAAGAAGATCCCACCTGGAAGATAACGAAAGGAAAGAAGGCGAAGATTATCGAGAAGCGACTTCGACCGTCAGACATACCAGCAAGGAACTACATCCCGTTGGGCGCAGAACTACTAGAGCAAGCTGAAACCCTATTGCTACAAAGAAGTCAAGATAGAAGCTTCAAGGAAGACATGAGGTGTCTGCAGCAAGGGAAGCAATTAGAGGGCAGCAGCAAGTTGAAGAAGCTCGACGTAGTACTGGAAGAAGGACTCCTACGACTGAAAGGAAGAATCGACGCGATACAGAGTGTCACCAGAGACTACAAACGACCCATCGTGCTCGACAGCAAGGACAAGACAACACGACTCATCATAGAAGAATTCCACTGCCGCTTCAATCACGGGAATCATGCAACAGTAATGAACGAAGTAAGGCAACGCTTCTGGATACTGGGACTGAGGTCAGCAATAAAGGCGGTTCAACATCAATGTCAATGGTGCAAGATAAGAAAAGGAAGACCGCAAGAACTACCGACGGGCAACTTACCTGCTGAGCGTTTGATGCACGGAAACCCTCCATTTACGTGCACCGGCGTAGACTACTTCGGCCCGATGACAATCACCGTAGCAAGACGTCACGAGAAAAGATGGGGTGCGCTGTTCACATGCTTAACAACTAGAGCTGTGCACATTGAGATAACTCCATCACTCTCCACCGACAGTATGATAATGGCGCTACGACGATTCGCCGCGAGAAGAGGAATGCCGAAGACCATCTACACCGACAACGGGACCAACTTCGTCGGCGCCAACAAAGAACTGAAAGAGGCGCTAGAAACAATGAAACAAGAAGACCTCACCTCAGAAGCAGAGAAGATCGGCGTGCAGTGGAAATTCATCCCTCCTGGTGCACCAAACATGGGCGGTGCATGGGAGCGTCTGGTGCGATCAATAAAAACCGCACTAGGCGCCACACTCAACGAGAAGCATCCACGTGAGGAGGTACTTCACACCCTCCTACTAGAGGCCGAACACATAGTCAACTCCCGGCCTCTCACCCACATCTCCGAGAACCCTGAAGAAGAAGCACTCACGCCTAACCACTTCCTCATTGGGCGATCATGCGGCGCAGCGAGAATCGGCAGCTTCGAGGACAACGAGCTCGTGGGCAAACACACCTGGAAGGCCACGCAGCGACTTGCCGATCACTTCTGGCAACGTTGGCTGCGCGAATACCTGCCCACTCTACTGCCGAGGAAGACGAAGGGAAGACCCAACGCCGCAGACCTGCAAGTCGGAGACATCGTGTTGATCGTCGACCACAGCCTACCGAGATGCACCTGGCCACGCGGCAGAATTCAGCGGGTGTATCCTGGACCGGACAGGCGGACAAGGATCGTCGACGTCGAGACGCGAGGAGGTGTGCTGCGAAGACCCAGTTCGAGAGTGGTGCTGTTGGTGCCGGGAGTATCGCCGAGCCAGAGGGATGGTGCGACGCACGAGGGGGAGACTGTCGGCGACGAGATCCACGATCAACAATAATGTATGTAATATAGGGCGCTAATTAGATTTAAATGTTTGATATTTTTTCTTATAAGGTTCTAATTAGTATATAAGGGTGTATTTACGTAATATTTTAGCGATTCATTCTAATAAGACTGGTTATTTGATAGTTGTAAAGTAAAAGTTTGATCTCAAGTAACTTTGTCCAAATAATTACGTAACTTGAAAAAGTGATTTTTTGTTTGTGTACATAGCGATTTGATTTTAGTCTTAAAAGTTAGATCTTGATTTAAAAATGTATATACAAAAGGTTTCATAAGGATAGAACTTACCAATTTAAAGTTATAGCAAAAAATGTAAAGTGAAAATTGCGAATCACACATTTTTACGAGTTTTTGTTCTAGGATTTTTTTATTAAGTTATTAAATAGTTAAGATTTGTGTTTTATTTTATTAATTAGGTTCATAATTAGTTAATAAGATAAAAATTGTAAGGATTTATTGGAATAAATAAATAAAATAAGGGGTCCAAAGTTTTCGGCTAAGGGAAAATTGACGAGCAAAACAGGCCCAAATTACGCGGACCTCTGTCCGGTAAGGCAGGCCGGTATATAAGGCGAACCATTTTTCGGTTCGAGTCAGTCGCAGCTCAGCCGTTGAAGAGGCAACATCAAGAAAAGGGAAGCAAGCCGAAAACTGCGGACAAGAAAGGTTCAAGAAGAATATCTGCGTTTTATTTGCCTGCGCCGCCTCTTCAACTCCCCGTCTCTCCCGTGGTCCTTGTGGGTGGTGCCCACGAACACATACGCATTCAGGGGTGCGTGGTGACGTACGTCACCAGCAAACAGTTCGTCAAAAAACGTACGTCAAACAAACGTTTGGGAGATTGTCCCAGGGTGCCTGCGGGTACTGACCATACCCCAGCCGCCCGAAACATACCCTATGTATTCATCAAAAATCTTGGTTGATTAGCTGTCCTCTTCGCTTTTGTGTTGTGTTGTTTTGTTTATAGTTATGTCAATGTCATTCGATAGGTCTGATAGGAGTCTAATCTTTGGATTATTTTAGATTTATAGTTTTAATATAGTTACGTTTTATATTTATAGTTACGTTTTTAGGGTTTTTCTTTTTGTTTGAACTAACGATAATTGAGTAATAATTTACTCGTTTACTTAGGTAAACCTGCTTACTTATAAACTCAGACCAATAATTATTGGTCTGTGCTTATAAAGCCAATACAGCGGGTGCTTCAACGGAAGGAACTACATAGTTCAGTAACATATTTGAATTTTTATTAGTAGTTGCCGTTCCGTAGTTGTGCGTTCTTATCACTACAATACAGTAAAGTAGAATAAATTAATAATAATAATTAAAGTCCAGTTTGTGTACTTCGGATTATTAATCTCCGGAACTACTGGTCCAATTACATACATTCTGTTGATAATAAGAAGCTACTAGCTACTAGCCCTTAGGGCGCGTTCAGACGAGCGCTATTTCTTCGCGATTCCAATGTTTCTAAAGAACCCTGCGTAAGCGACGCGCGCGCTGTGTCGCGCCGAAAGAAATCGCGCTCGTCTGAACGCGCTCGTAGTGGCTATATTTTATTATTAAAAAAAAAAATAGGAATCCGTATAAAAATCACGCGGACGAAGTCGCAGGCAAAAGCAAGTTCGTTATATGGTTATAGTATAGGAAATCGGGCTATGCACTTCGATCGACTTAACTACCTACTCGTAAATCAGTTTTTGTGAATCAATGCAATCAGTGTTATTGTGAGCCAATTACACGGACTAGAAAAAAAAAGAAGGCCTCCACGCCACGCATATCAAAAGTGAAGCACTTAAAGTACGCCGGACCCGAAACGCACACATAGGTGGTACGGTCGGTACCTAGTTGGTAGGTACTTTCGGCGCGGAATCCTTTTTTTTTTCTAGTCCGTGACTATGATGTAAATGTGTACGTGAGGCATGTTTGTACAAACGGTCTGGCTTACTTAGGGTGCTTCACTTTTGATATGCGTGGCGCGGAGTCCCTTCTTTTTTTCCTAGTCCGTGGTCAATTATTGTGTTTTTGTGTACCTATGAAGTCTATTATCTAATAGGGACAAAGGTCGCGAACATTGACCATTTAGTGATATTATTGGACAGTAATACCTACAACTACACGTTCGAGACACTTACCTACTCGTAAATCAGTTATTGTGAATCAATGCAATTATTGTGTTTTTGTGTATGAAGTCTATTATCCAATAGAGACAAAGGTCGCGAACATTGACCATTTTAAGATATTTATTGGACAGTAATACCTACAACTACACGTTCGAGACACTTACCTATTTATTTTCTGAGTCACCCTTGTGTTGTTTGTGAATGACACGTTGTAGGTAATGTTTTTGATCAGCAGTTAAAAAAAATGATACCTACTTAAGTAAGACGTTATTTTTCTTTTCATTAAAACACAATCTTTATGATGACAATGGGATCGTTTTGGCTTTTAAGTACATTCAATTAACGCCGTTAATAGGTGTTTACTTAGATATATAGGTACCTACCTACGAACATGCTAGTAAAGACATAATAAGTCTATTCTATTCCGCATTGTTTTGATGATCAAAACAATGCGGAATAGGTCTATAATGGACCTGTTATTTGAATAAAAATCTTATACTTAGGGCGAAACTTAAAAATGTCGCCAATATTGACGTTGCAGGAAGTTACCTATCGCCAACTTCCGGAAAGCTTATAAATACTTAACTACCGCATTGGGTAACATTCAAATGAACTTGAGTATTGAATGAAGGTCATTGATAGAATGGATAATTAAGCGAATAAAGTCACGGTAAAATTCTAGTAGGTAAGTACCTTCTATTCTACATTTTCGCGATGTTTCAAGCTACGTTATCCGTGAGTGCAAAAGGCATATTTATTAAAAAAAAATAGGTTTTTTTTTTAATAAATATGCCTTTTGCACTCACGGATAACGTAGCTTCCCTAATAGCGAAATCAATTTTAAAATCCAAACCATAATAGGTAGTTTCGCGTCAAACAAAAAAACGAACAAATTCACGCCTATTTTTTTATCGAAAGGTTAGACTGAGATGTATTCATAGTACTTACACCAACATTCGTCAGATTATGCTTAAGAATATCTTACTTTTATATAAAGGCTCAAACCGTCTTTATTATAGGCGGCAGGAACAGGCGAGTAGCAGAAGCCTTCGTGAAGACTGGTAGGTCTATTAAGGAACTTGAAGACGAGATGTTGAATGGCCAAAAACTTCAGGGACCTATCACAGCTGAAGAAGTCAACCACATGCTTGCCAACAAAAATATGGAGAACAAGTAAGTTTAGAATAACCTACATGATTGATTAAAGTATATATTGTAACCAATAATAATTTTGTATCATATGCGGCAAAGTAGAACTAGACAGATCAAGATTTATCCAAGAGTTTTGTTTACACATTTTTATTAGTCGTAATATTCAAGTAGCATAAAACAACAGCTGATAAAAGTTGGTCATAAAAAGAGTTTTATCAAACCGTTGAAACGAATAAAATCGCTCTTAAATGTTCTGGTATTTATAGAGCAATTGCTTGCATCGTACGAAACATACGGAAGTGTTACTGTACGTCGTTGTTGATCTCAGACCGTGTAGATAACGACGGGACAATTATAATCTTCGGGTGATATAATCGTAACGTAGGTTGAACTAAAATAGTTTGTCTTGGCTTGCATCCACTTGTCACTTGAGGTCAGTAGTGCTGTGGTGCATTAAATGAAGGATATTGCTGCATTACTGCGACATTTGTTGCCAGGTGCAACGAAATGTCGCAGTACAAGTAATGCTACGACCTTAGACTTTTTTTTTATAGTTAACGTGTTTGCCAACGATTTAACATCGTCCAAAATCTCATTTGCGGTATCTAGTGTTAATAATATTATTGTGGTTCGTTATCTAAATTAGATTCTAGCCATAGGCTACGTTACCAGCCATCTTTAACCTTTTGCTAAACTCAATAAATCTGTTACTAACTGCATACGGGCCATTTTTAAATTACAAAATACGGATCGCTGCGTGCCATATTTTAAACAGCATAAAATATTAACTTTGCCATGCATATTTTAGAAATGGCAGTGTTTGTAAAGCTGAACTCTGGTCGTTTTGACCGTATAGCTCCACAAAATAGGCGTGACAATAGTAAGCTCTGTCTAAATCGTGCGAGAACAACTTTAATGCGCAAAAGTGTCTGCTACATGGCACCAGTCATTTATAATAAATTACCGAGGTGTTGGAAAGAATTAAACTTTACGTTATTTAAAAAAAGACTTCGAAACTTTTTAGTAGACAAAGTATATTATAGCGTGACAGAACTTTTACTAGAGAAAAGAATACCTTGATACTTTTTATGATTAGAAATAAGAAAAATATGACATTTGATTGATCTTAAATAATTTCAATACGAAATAAGTTGACGGTAGAAGAATTGAACTATTGAGAATTTTATAATTTAATTGTAATTTTAGTTAATAAATTAAATATATGTTAATAAAGTAAATTACAATAGTAGACATCTCTGGTATATTGTGTACTTTTGCATGCCTTCTGGTTCAAAACGGTTGTTGCCAATTATATTTTTATGTTACCTGGTCTTGAACCCATATTTGCAAAACAAAATATCTTATCTTAACTCAATGTCAAAGTCAACCTGATAATTTGTGATACTCAAATATAAACATTGACAAGTAGCCAACAATCTCAAAAATTGGTACTTGGCGTCTCTTGCGATAACCGTGATTACCGCATACATTACATTTGTTTAGTTTTAATTTTGTAGGAGTGTAATTGTGCCAGTGTTAACATGTACTCGTAAGGCCGGTGACGTTAGCGGTCACCGGTGCGGAAAAGATTATCTGATTGCCCAGTCTTATTTCTAGATAGGCAATAAATGCATCCTTTGCTGAGCATTGAATACGATTGGCTGGAGTAAGACATTGTTTATTGAAGTCAAAGTCAGTTTTATTGCAATAACACTTTTATACGTCATAAGAAAAATTTAATCTAGTTACCCCTTCGAAGAAGTAATGTCGTATAGAGATGAATTGGCAAGAAACTCCATACTTACTTTTCAACCGACTTCAAAAAAAGAAGCAGGTTCTCAATTCGAGACGTATATACTTATATTATGTATATTTTTTTATGTTTGACCACGCATTACTTTTTGCAGTGTAGTCGGATTTCGATGATTCTTTTTTTAATTGATAGTGTATACCTCAAATTTGGTCCCATATAAATTTCAAGAAAATTTTCCGCCCCTAAGGGTACAAAATTAAGGGATAACTGAATTTTTTTGGTGTCACCGTTTCGTAATTAATTTGTATGATAAGAAGTTGGCCTTAAAAGCGAAAACGAAACCTTGCATAAAAACCAACTATTACGAACAAGGGCGAATTAATGTTAAATTGGTTCCAGATTCCCGCTTTTCACCGCCGTGTTTCGCATCTGTCGAGGCGAGCTAAAGCCTAACGACTTCATCAACTGCATCCGCAGTCATCCAGAACACATGTAAGACACATCACTTGCATCCGCTTCCTAATCTGTCTAGCTTAAACTAGAGAATTAGAGCATAATAATGTACGTAGAATAGAGCTGATTAACTTATTATGTACATTACAAGATATGTATATGATGTTTATTTTACAGGGTGCTAGTACTTAGATATGAATAAAATGATTATACGTAAAGCATAACGATGCATTGTTTGGCTGCAGTTTTAATGAAAGCATTGACTTTTTTTAATTAACATAATATTAACTTGCTTCGCTATTTGCGACTAGAATGCATGATGAATGAAAAGATTTTTTGTGCAATAAATGCTATTGAATTTTAAAAGCGATTTATGTAGGAGGAACTTTGATGAATGACGGTTATCAGTCAAGACCTGGACCGATAAAAAAAAATTTATAATAGTCTCATGGTATAAAGATCTGCGATGTGAATGCAATGCAGCCAAGCAAGTTCATCAATAGTATGTTAGAAATAAAGCATGTAGTAAATAGCTGTATAAACTGACACCCGTTGTTACCATATACTCCACGTTGCTAATAATGAGTAAGCGTCATTAGGAACTATTATCTCTGTTGATGTATTATCTGTCAAATAAGCTAACAAATATCGCCGGCGCGGATCTGTTATCGACCTTTAGGCTAGTAGCTACATAATAAATGAACATATTCGAGTGGTTGTTGTTCAGATAAAGTTTATTGATGTTGTGTAGCCACTAAGTACAAACAAGTACATACACTGAGTAAAGTTACCATATGTATGGAGTAAAATGTTATAATATATCACTAGTTATCTTTTCTATTAACCTATATAATTACTATATTGCACGTAAGTTCTAACTATAGTTTATTTGTATCTAAACAGTTGATTAGAGGCGTAAATATTTGTTGAATAAAATCTCGTACTTAGAAATGCTAATACTTTTCATTGTCCTTCTCACGTTATTGTTCCTGGATTCTTGTTTGTCATTTACATTTGTATTTGAATTTGTTCCTGGTTGCGTCAAATAAAAACATCAAATGGGATTGATGAACCTGTACTCTACTACTTCACGTCTTATTCATTAATCATAATACTTGAATTTTTCAGATTTGCTCCCAAGAATATTAGTATTTACTGAATGCCAATCCGACAAATTACTTTGTACTAATCCGGTTTGCTGCATTTGTATATTTTTATATGCATGTTGTGTTGTGTTTGTTATTAAATCATGTTTATTGTTTGTAGCTTCTATGCATGTTACTCTTTTATTAATAAATCTCTTATTGGGATCTGCTGTCTTTATGTTGCAGTTGTTAGTACATTGGATCATTTAACAATTTTATGCGAGCTTATTAATTTTTATAAAAATTCAACACAATGTAAATATTTTTGGAACACTTTGTGTTTAATTTTTATAATTAACCAAAATTGTCCATCATCATGATTTCAAAAATAACATATTTTTACACTAATATTCTAGGACACAGCCGACGCCAAAATGTTCTCTGTGACCAAGTGAGACGCCTCTTCAGAACTGTCATCAACCTGAAACTTGCATTTGTCGTCCGGCACGCCAGCATAATTTCGTCACATCACAAACACCCACACACGTAAACATTTTTTCAATTAGACACGTGAACGCAGGAAATGTCCACCTTTGAGCCTTGGCGGCATAGATAAATTGATAGTGACGCCGTATGTGTTATCAAAGTGATAATTAAAAATGTTAAGTACGTACATTTACCTAATGAAACATTATGAGCTAACATGGTAGGTAGTTTGGTCTCACTACATTAGTAGCAGGTATTATTGTGTTTTATTTTTATCGTATCAATGTATTTAAGGCGCACGTGTCTAATTGGAAAAATATACTTAACATCATTATTGCATGAAAACCATTTTGTTGTGTAACTGAAGTGGTATGTTACACTCTTTCTTTTTATAGTAGTCTGCTTGATTGCATAACACAAATCACAAGATCCCGACTACATTTATGTACTTAAAGATGTTTGATTGTCCTAGTCGTAAACTAGAAAACTAGTGCGTATATTTCGATGCAATGTTCACCGCAATTTTAAAGTATTGTTTAATGAATTGCATGCGGACTGCTAGTGTAAGTAAATCATTTATTAAGTTAATAAAATTCTATCAGGGACAAAAGCTTTTATCGATATCACACTGAAAGTTTAAAATGAAGTGTGTATTCCATTCAAGTGATGTAATCTATTGAATAAATCTAGATAATACATTGTAATAGCTTTTACTGTTAGTTATCTTGAAAAGATAGAAGTTTTGTGTGAAATTTAAATGGGATGGGTAAATATATTTTTCACATCTATTCACAGAGGCAAGCCATTATACATCTAGTCTGTATTTTTTTATTTTTTTTTTTGCACCGAAAAATAGGAAGATGTATTTCAGTTGTTAATTTGTCTATTACTTATTATTCTAAGCGTAAGCATAAAAATAATGAGCATTGTCATAACCTGTTGACATAATTATATTCATAGCGATAGTTTAATTGAGGTTCAAATTAAACCGACATCCACAATTTCGTCGTCATTTTAATAAAAACACCGACTCATTGGAATGTTCAAAAAAACAGAAGCCTTTATTAAATCGTTATGGTTAAAACATTGCTGCTTCAGGCGTACATCACCTTTGTTTTTTTCAGGATACGGATAGTTAGAAAAACACAAAAATCACATTGCTGTATATCTTAAAAAAAAATACGAAGGTAAGGGTAAAGAAGGCTTCTGTTTTTAAGATAATTAGTTTTATTTTACATGTACATACATTTATGTTATATCTGAATACATTGCATTTTCTAAATCTGTCTGTTATTTTATTAAAAAAACCATTCAAATCGACTACCATCAAGGATCTTAATGAGGACTAACAATAATAAGATTATCATTCAGCAATGCTTGTCATACTAACATCATTTTGGTATGTCTTGTGTTTGCACAGTTCATTTTTTTTATTTACATAATATTTTTGAGTTTTAGTGTGATGTGGCAATCTGCTTAAGTGTACAGCTCACTTAGAATCCCTACCCTGAGTAAGCCCATGAATTTGTACTACCAATTCATGGGCTTACTCAGGGTAGGGCGAAGGGGGGGGGGGGGCTACTAACTATTTACTTATGTCGATAAAAGTTAAGAATATAAGTTACTTTTAAAATAGCTTTTTTATTTATGTTTATTTGATTGATTGTGTTTATACAAAATTCTGACTTGCTCCCACGGGCCCAGAACCTGGGTACGCCCATTATTTACATCAATGTTGTAAAATATATCATAATATATGTACGTCTTCATTTCGACAATTTCGAGAGATGAGACGGTACTATAATAGACGAGGTTATCAGCAAACGCAATTATGTTGAAGTGGGCTTGAATGATTATATAATACGTGTAACTGACCCGACGGACGTTGTCCTGCCCCTATCTATCTATCCTACCTACCTACCTACCCTATACTACCCACCTACCTACCTACACTACCCACCTACCCTACCCTACCCTACCTATCTTCCTACCCTACACTACCAAACCAACCTACCTACCCTACCTAAAATTTTCTTTTAAACAAACCTGACAATAACGAATATAAGGTGTTAAAAAATTAACTTTACAAACGTGTACTTGCTCAGTATCGAAAAACGAATATATAGCTCAAAAAAAGTTTTTTTTTGCTGTATATTCGTCCAAGTACACCAAGTACACGAAATTTGTAAGGTAAATTTTTTAACACTTTATAATAAAAATGAATCGCCGAAATGTATGTAAGCGCATAACTTTCGAACGGCTCTACCAAATTGGATAATTCTTGTTTTTTTGTGTTCGTTATCATCAGGTTTGTATAAAAGAAAATTTTAGGTAGGTAGGTAGGGTAGGTAGGTTGGTTTGGTGCTGTAGGGTAGGTAGATAGGTAGGGTAGGGTAGGTGGGTAGTGTAGGTAGGTGGGTAGTGTAGGTAGGTGGATAGTGTAGGATAGGTAGGTAGGCAGGGTAGGGTAGGTAGTTTGGTAGGGTAAATAGATAGGGACCGGACAACGTCTATCGGGTCAGCTAGTATTATATCGATACCTTTAGGCTCAAAAGGGCGTATCCACCAAAACACGACTTTCCAGTAGAGCAAAAAAGCAAAAAAATAAAAAGCATTTTAACATAACTTTTAAGTGCATAAAACTATATAAAAATAATGTATTACAAAAGGTCTTAGAATGTTGAGATAAAGCACGTCGTAGAATAATATTTAAAGTAAGTCTAATAAATAATAAGGTTCCTATACACACTTAAAATAAATAAAACAAGTCGGTTACGCTAAAAAAAAAATGCTCCTGTACAAACAACTAAGGTTGTAATGGTAATGTGTACTAGATTAACTAATAATCTGTGCAACATTTCTAACCAATTTTATGGTGTAAGTATTGGTATTGGAGGAAGTTCTCAATAAACCTATTTTTTTATGTTTAACCACGCATAACTTACCATTTTATTTTTTTGAGAATATTCCGCTTGTAAGGGTGGAACATTACGGATGACTTAATGTTTTGGTGTTACCGTTTTTAATTAATTTAGATGTTACGAAGTAGACACTAAAAAGCGTAAGAAAAACGTTTTTACAAAATAAGACAACCGCCTTCAAAAACTTGAAAGTAAAAAATTACTTTAATTTCGGAAGTCGGTGTCAACATAAAACTACAGACAGAACCAAAGCCGACTTGCGAAGTTAAAGATATATTTTTAGGGTTCCGTACCCAAAGGATAAAAACGGGACCCTATTACCTACTAAGACTTCGCTTTCTGTCCGTCCGTTTGTCTGTCTGTCACCAGGCTGTATCTCAAGAACCGCGATAGCTAGAAAGTTTAAATTTTCACAAATTATGTATTTCTGTTGCCGCTATAACAACAAATACTAAAAACAAAATAAAATAAATATTTAAGGGGCTCCCATACAACAAACGCGATTTTTTTGCCCTCTTTTGCTCGATGTCTAACGTCGTCGTATAGATAATGGTACAGAACCCTTCGTGCGCGAGTCCGACTTGCACTTGGCCAGTTTTTTAGGTTTTTGTAGGCGGTTGTCTGTTTTTAAATTACAAAACTAAGGTAAGTACCTACCGTTTGCCGTGCAGGTCATTTTGATTGTTTGTTAGAGCTTTATCTGCTCAAAACAAATGCAACTACACAAAAATTGCGTATATCTTCTCAAGCAGCCATTCTCGCAAGCAAAAAAACTGGAATCACTGGTAACACCATATTTCTCAAGCAGCCATTCTCGCAAGCAAAAAAACTGGAATCACTGGTAACACCATATTATTTGGTAGTCCCGAAAACCTTGACACCCCATAAAAAGTGAGCGTTTATGAAAATTGGTCATGAAGCTAATATGAAATGGAAACCACACCTAAAGAAGCCGCTCAAGTCGTCATCCTAATCCAGCAAAGGGTGTCTCAGCGTACTATTGCTTGACAGCTTTATCTGAGGTCTTGTGTCTCGAAGGTATACAAGAGGCTCAGGGAAACTGGTAACTTAGTCCGGAGACCAAGATCTGGACGACAGCGATGCACTTAGATGAGTAATAACAGATTTATTGTCACCTCTTCTCTCCGAAATCGACACCCGACTGGCGTGAACATCCAGCAGCAGCTCAGAGAAGTTCGAGGGAGGGCTGTCAGCGAGTAGACAGTGATGCAAAAACTCAGAGAAGGGAACTTGATCCAAAAAAGGCCAGCCACAGGACCAAAATTATCTCCAACCCACCGACAAGCCCGGCTTCAGTTTGTTCGCAATCACTTAGATTGCGAAACGAAGCTATGGAGCTGAGTGTTGTTCTCGGACGAAACCAGCATGTGCCTGAATGGTAGCCACCATAGTTGACCAAGACTTTATAGGAGACCGGGGGAACGATTCGCACAATGCTGTTTTGCGGAAACAGTGTCATATGGGGGTAGATCCTGTATGATGTGGGCGGGGAATTTTAATATAATTTAGGACATAACCACCAAACTTGATAAAATCTCGGGTTGTATAAGGCAAATAAGAACTAAATTTTAAAAATGGCTAAAGACGTAAACGCCAAATTTGATAGATCACGGGACATACCTACAGCCAAATCTTTAATTTTATTTTCCTGTTTCAACATTTGCTGTAACAAGAAATTTGGTATTATTCATTTACGATACAATTTATAATAAAAATGTGTTTAGCGATCCAAAAATTGTGGGTTGTATTTACCATCTTTTTGCGAATTTCGGGACTTTAAATAGACCAATCGAAAGAGGACGATAAACTAAGTATGACTGCATTATTAAACTAACTCATTTTGGCCAAAATGGTGGTTATGCCCTTTGAGCCTAAAGGTATCGATATAATCATTGAAGCCCACTTCAACAAAATTGCCTTTGCTGATAACTTCGTCTAGTACCGTCTCATCTCTCGAAATTGTCGAAATGAAGACGTACATAATATATTATGATATTTACAACATTGATGTAAATAATGGGCGTACCCAGGTTCTGGGCCAGGGGGGGAGGGGTAAATCAGACTTTTGCTAGCAATTTTTTTTTCTATAGGTATATTCGTTTTTCGCTACTGAGCAAGTACACGAAACTTGTAAGGTTCATTTTTTAACATCTTGTATTGTACATAGATATGATGACTTTAGATACTAGTATACTGCCCTCAGGAAGCAATAGGCAGCAACTCATTTTTAGACATTTCAAGTAAATTGAGAAAATATGAAAATTGAATTCGCATCACCTTAACAATAGTTAATTTTATGAAAGTTGATTAATTATATTATTGGTTTAGTACTTAATAACAATATTTTGTCGTTTATTTGAGACACCACTATTACGCTAGGTACGTAAAATGAGGTTATTTTTTTTAGTTGTCGCTATTTTCCTTAGCGCCGTAATATAAAATCACAGCCAAGAATAAAATACATCTTTGAATTACAAGTAATAATAATAATAATACCAGCCTATAATTGTCACACTGCAGGCACAGGCCTCTCATACAGAGAATAGTACCTAATATAATATACAAGTAATATAAATATGAAATTAAAATCATAGTGATATTCAGTTATAATATGCCTATTTATTAGTAATGCCAAGATACTAATTTTCATTTAAATCAATTTCTATGTTTTTGTTGGTATGAATCTATTATAGTATATGGTATTATGTTTTGCAGTGATTTTATTATATTGTTTTTTATTTTCGCATATACCTGCAGATTAAGGCACTAACAAGCGACTTCTATTGATTTTAAACTGACAATCACGTCAAAATGTGTAGTGTAAATGATTTGAAAAAAATATGTTAAACTAGAACATTCTCTTAATCATTTAGTTTGTGAATATTTTTGATTAAGTTCATATTAAATAGTTTAATTAACTCGTGAAGTTGTGTCTGACACAAAACATTGATACTAGGTACATTTAAAAGAAACTTTCACTATCTTACAGACAATTTTACTATCTATCTTTTAAGTTACGCCTTTTTTTAAGTTAAAGAAGAGTACTATCTTTTGTTTAATTTTTTCGACTAAACTGAGAGTTTTGGACGCAGCGCATACGATTCTCTGGTCGCTCAAGGTCCCCGGCGTATATCGTCGCCTGTGCCTTAAGTCTTCTTTAGAGTTGGGGGCACTTTAGAATTCGTTTATTTGTTTCGTTTTTGTAATGATTAGGAAGTAAATGAAGAGACTGCTATTTATCTTAGAAATATTAGATTACTGCTAAATGGCTTAGTAAATTGTGGGAAAATTGATATACTAAATACGAGCTCAAATACAAAATATTCTTAGGGGGGTTTTTGTGATGTTATAGGTGAGTAACGACTAATTTGTTTAGTTCATCTGATGCAGAATTTCGGCTAAGCAATTGGCTACTGCACTGCTTGTCGCGGGTTCGATTACTTCGATTCCCGCACGGAACAAATATTTGTATGACCTTCAGGTAGTTGTTCCGAGTCTGGTTGTGTATGTAAGTTTATATGTTAACACCCACAATACAGGAGCAATTTTTAGTGTGAGCAAGTAGTAACAGTATAAATAGCTCAATAGTATTTATCTATTGAGATAACGCCAATAAATTGCTTTAAGAGGGCAGCATAATAATATGTTAGGTTCATGGAGCGACCGCCATTTGACTTTTACCGACATTCAAGGTCAGGCTAGACCTGATGTCAGGATTTTCGATTACCTACCTCGACCCAACAATATAATAGATATTTATTCAACAGCTGGGACAAAAGATTCTACATATTATTCTCCGTGCCACAAATCGGTATCGATGTATAAAATGGTCACCTATTCATGGATTCATCACAGACGGTCTATCCGCGCGGATGTAATTTGCTTACTTATGAGTCTCGGTTATTAGTGGCACTATAGAATTCTTGACGACGTCGTTATTGTATTTGGATGATGATACCAAACATTCTAATTTTAACCCCTAGTAACTACCTCGTTACCAGCCTTGCAGCGCCAACAGGAAGGGCGACAGCTCATTCGAAAGCCAAATAACTTATCGCCAGTCACCTACATCCATCACGAATTGACGATGAAACTGATTATTGTTTTTTTTTTATTTTTTCAGGGTAAGGGTTTGATGAAGTAACAGCGTAACTGCTAGAAAAATAATTAGGATAACTAATTGATCAACTAAGTAGCTAATAAGCTAGTCCTGGTAGTTGTCCACTAAAACTAAAATGTTTAATTAGAATCTTGGGTGATTTAAAAACCAAAGATTGTTTCCCTAAAAAATAACTTTCCACTACAGACTATCAACCTCCATACTAACAAATATTTATATTTTATTTATTTTATGTATATTTTATATGTGTAGTGTGTATTATACAAATAATATTGTAACACTGCATCCCTTAGGTGTAGACTACCTATTAATATCTATATAATTTGTAAAAGTTCTAATATACATTTAAGACTTATTTACCACACAGAATATTTATTTACCTATTCTCCCTGGTCTCCATTTCACTGTTAACTCACGGGTCTTATGCCTACCATACTTTTATATTTTGGAAAATTACTAGATGTAAAATATTTATTACAACATACTTACTAATAAAACCAGGTTTAATCACATCAACAAAAAAGAAATTAGTCTTTCCCTACAACGAATTTGCCTTTAGAGAGAACACACCCCACATAATGCACATCCTTTTTTGAGTTAAGTAAATGTATAAGTCTGATTAATAACAACACCATACAATTTTCTATTTATTGATATCTAGAAACTGTACATTTCCTTTTTTCTAGTGAAACATTTTTAATATATCCATTATAAAAATCTATTGCAGATATTTGTCTTTTACCTATTATTCTAAGTGATTTAAAATAAATGTACCTTCGATCTTTGCATAATATTCTGATTGCATTTGTTTCCTTACTGTATTCTAATGTTCCTATTGGTTTATCACTATTGTCAATTTTGTCAGTGTCTCTGATAAATGCATCAAAAAGCTTCATTTGTTTATCTTTAAATGTTGTAGTAAGTGGATATAGACCATATATAGCACGATATAGGTTGTATACTTCAACTGCAGACATCTGGAACCATCGGACTTCACTTATATTTTTATGTATTTTCTTAGCTGTAAGAAGAATGAATAGGTGGGTATTATTGTCAATTGACTACCACAAGCTATACAAAAAGAAATGAAGAATTAGATTGCAGAGGAAGACACTATTTTGTCCTCCTACATATTTTTAGCAATCAAATAAATGACCTTTTCGTGGTGAATGGGAAAGTGATCTTGTATAAATGAGTGTTGGGTAGCACCACATAGTAGCACGCTCTTCTAAAATGAGGATTGTGTGTGGCTCTCTTTTTACCACGAATGAGGCAAAGCTATGGTGGCTTGTGAATGCCCAATTATACAGGTGTGGTACAGTGGAGACATTGAGGACATCACAAAACAAGGATAAGCACACTCTCACTTACTACAGTGATTATTCAGTAGACTTATCTACTTTCTACTCTACTCATGGGCTAAGTCCTTAGATCTAACTTTCGTTCTTTACTGTGGTAAGGTTATAGACATACACAGCACATGAGGTACATACAATGAAGAATAGCATTGGCTCAACTCATACTGAAAATACTTGTTTTAGTATTCTGTGGTTGCGCTGTGTAGCTAATTTGTGGTGTGTGCTACTGTGCTAGGTGCTAGCACATCAAAATAAAAAGAGTGAGCGATTCTTTTTATCTGAGTGAGTAGCTACAAGTGTGCTACCACATGTGCTGAGTACCCAACACTATTATACATTACAAATAATACATACCATAAGTAACTCCTTCTGATCCTTGTGGTTGTACATGTTCTAAACTACTTGGTAAAGTTCTTATGCAATCTACCAACATTTCTGCACCAAATCCAGACAGCTGTTCAGTTAGCTCTGGTAACTTTATATCTTTGGATACTGGCACTTTGATTTGGCTTATTATTTCGCCTGGAAAGATAAAACTCTTAAATGACTTCTTGTATATTGAACATTTTCCTGAATCTTTATAAAGTAATATGCTTAAACTAAATAAGGTATGGCTCTTCATTAAGTGATGCAATAACCTATGAGCTCCCCTCCATTTGTTTATAATCATTTTATTACTATTTATAGGTTTCGTATAGTATATATATAAATATTGACTCAAAATAGTGCTAATCAACCAACTTCAAAAAGAAGGAGGTTCTCAATAGGGTATTACACCTATTTTTGAAAAGTGTCTCATTGAAATTCTGTAGTGCTAATATGCCACCAAAACAACACAAAATTTTTATTCAATCGATAAGTGCCATAAAAATGAATCTAAATTTAAAATTTTTAAATTTCGCGCGCATTTCAACGTAAATGCCTCGTACTGGACGCCATATTGCTCAGCGTAAATGACGTCAGTTCGTTTTGTATTAAATGAGCTCATATTAAATATGGTAATTGTATATCATTTAAAAATAATTAAAAGTATATTTTGTAATAGGTGTAATAATGAAAAAATTACGTTGGTTACGAAAATAATAAAAGTACAAAGCCTATATTACGCCAATCGGTTGACTGACAGTTGTCAATTTTTTGTTTACACAGCCGTACGGCGTAATAACATGGCCGCTACTATTTCACGGTGTTTTATAACAGATTAAAAATACTAAAAACTTTGAATTGAATTTAAAAAATTGTTTTGTTATTTTATGAACTAAAACTTACATTTTCCGACTGCTTTATGCCTAAACTGTCTCAATATCATATTTATAGATTTTTTCTCGTATTGAGTAAAATACCATATTCAACTGTATGTTGTTTTTTTTTATTTGTTATGCGATTTCTCCAGCAAATGTACATTGATGTTGGAAATTCTTTTTTTGATGGATAGGGGATACCTCAGGGGTGGTCCCAAATAAATTTTATCGAAATTAATTCAGCACTTTTTGGAAAAATCAACAAGTACCCAAAAATTTTACATAGACAATGTTTTAGTTTCTTCAATCTTTGGAGTAGTTACTTTCAATCTCTGTTTTAACTGTGTTGCCGTTTCTTTATGGATTTGAATGAGACGGAGGTACTGAAAAGCGGGAAATAAAAAGCTTTTTTAAAAATAAAACTGCCTTCAAAAACTTAAAAGTGAAAAATCACTTTAGCACGGAACAGCAAACAACAGTTTCGGAAGTCGGTGGCAATAAAAAACAACCAACAGAACAAAGCCACCGACTTCCGAAAATAAAGTCATGTGTGTTCTGTGCTAAAGTTATTTTTCACTTTTCAGTTTTTGAAGGCGGTTGTCTTTTTTGTAAAGTAGTTTTTTTTTGTTTACAAAGTATGATAAAATAAATAAAACCCATTTTCTCCCTCAATCAACAGTACCCATTCAGACTGCTGCATTTTTAGAAATAGGTAGGTATACCTTGAATTTTAATGATAATTTCTTAAGAGTTGTTAATACTAGAAATGTGCTTACCCACATCAAAAATATCAGGTTTAATTTTCATAAGTGTGACTCCTGTGACCTGGTCTCCATGCAGCAGTGTGTGTATGATGGGGGCAGCACCTCGCCACCGCGGTAAAAGACTGGGATGTACATTTACCATACCACTGCAGTCAACAAAACAATTAACAGAGATTTATAGTATTTTCTTTGGGAAAACACACCAGAAAATAAGGTATCAACAAACATACCAACCTATATTAGCTATTATGCTTACTATTATTGTATGAAAGATGTTAGTTTACGAAGGGATATGTGATGGTCAGGAGACAGCTAGCCAGTCAGCATCTGTTAGTAATATTTTCAAGAGACTTTTCCAGTTGTAGTGGTAAAAAAGAAACAACTTACAGTGGGAATTTGCTAAGGAGATCTTCTTTAATCAGGTGACCAAATGCCACAATTAATCCCAAGTCGTATTCTGAAGCACGTAAACTGTGTAAGGGCCATTGTATTGTATTTATATTTTCCGCCTCAGCATACTTCAGTATATCTGTTTTGTGTTTAGTGTTTGTAGTGACCAAGTCCAACCGGTCAATGAGACTATTTTCCTTTTTTCTGAAAGAAATGACATATAATTTTAGGTTAATGCCATGAGAACTTTACATTATGCTGAAACTATAGCTGTTTAAAACATTTATTAACACTTATTCTTTATTATTTAACACAAAGAATTTAGAAGCTTTCTAAGTATTCAGGTAATTCTTACTTGTATTCATTAATTTTTCGTAAGCTACTAAGTGCGATGCCATCTGATCCAAAGAAAAGTAGTTTATATGATTTTGTAGTGGAATATTGCTTGTCAAATAAGTTATTTCTTCTAAATATTAATTTTATTACATGAGAAGATAGGTTAAGAATCATTTCACAAACACAACAACACTGTCAATAGTGTCAATGTCATAACAAAGTCTTGTCAATTGTCAAGGTTTTGTCAATTTTTTGACATGGTGACTTGGTTGTCATTTATTAGGAGCTACCAACTTTAAGTGCAAAAAGATGCGTTCAGCACGCACGCGTCATGCTAAGCGTGCTGAGTGCCAAGTAAGAAGCTTATAGGTACAGCTTCATGGTGGCAAGGCCAAGGGAAAGTTTTTGTACGTACTGAAGCGTTTTAACGTAAACTTCAATTTGTACAGCTCCGTCTAGTGGCAACAATTATAATAATATAATAATAATAATAAGGGGTAGGTAGAGAAGGCAGGGTAGGTAGGGTGGCTAGACAGGGACAGGACAACGTCCGTCGGGTCAGTTAGTAGGTAGCTATATGTATAATGTAAGCGAAGCGTATCAGTCCTCTTTATGTAACGAACATTCTTGTAAATTAATCTTCTGCAGTTTCATGCTTGTAACGGATTCACTAGCTGAGTCATTTCTTGTTATAGCTTTGTAACATACTGCGATCCTCAATGCTTTAGTTTGAGATAGGTAGGCATCTCTTAACATTCCAAAAATTAAAAATATGTACTTAGTTATAAAGCGCGAGTGGCTTCTTTTACGTAGGTAGGTAAACTGGTTTTGAATGACACTTATCAACGCTCTGACATGAAAAAGATTTTGGATCTACTATTGTTGCTCTGACGTCTTGGTTCTAAGGTACCTACTTCCAACCATGGACTTAATAATATTAAGTCCATGCTTCCAACAGACCAGAACCATAGTATAAATATTAGTACTACCGTACAGTAGCGACACGCCCCGTCTGCCTCCGAAACACTGTTCCTCACCTCTTCCCGCGTCGAACGTGCTGCTCTCGAAACTGCATAGTTCTCGCGGCGCGTTGATACGCACATACACGCACGTGTCTGTTATTTTGGTATTAGTGTAGGTGATTAAATCATTTCGTTTGTATGCAGTGTCTTATGTGTGCCAGAACCCAGAACTATGTTATTAGCTACCCATCTGAACTGGTACAATCGCACGTACAGTCACGAGCATAAATATGTACAGACGCCAGCACATCAAGCCATACCTAACTGTCAAATTTTCCCAAATAAATATGAACCTTATAATTTTGTAAATAGAGCAAAGGTTTTAAATATATGTACAACATTTTTTAAGTCACTCTACTCTGAAAACACTAAATTACAAACAATACCCGATTATTACTGCCCTGACAGTATACCACCCATAACAGGATACGAAGTTCATGTGGCCCTCAAAAAAATGAGGAACAATAGATCATGTGGTGAAGACGGCATAAGCACAGAAGCATTGAAAATAGGCGAACCTGTCCTCCTCCCATACATCACCAGACTCTTCAACAGCATTCTGCACTCAGGCAGCTTTCCTAAAGATTTTTGCCATTCTAATATTATACTGCTTCACAAAAAGGGCGACAAATCCGATATAAACAATTACAGACCGATTAGCTTAATATCACATATTTATAAAATATTCATTAAAATTATAGAAAGTCGTATATCCAGTGAATTAGACAAGCACCAACCTCCTGAGCAAGCAGGCTTTCGCCCTGGTCTATCTACGACAGATCATCTTCATGCAATTAACCAATTAATAGAAAAACATCAGGAACATAAAATGCCACTACACCTTGCCTTTGTCGATTACTCCAAAGCCTTTGACAGCATTTCACATACGGCTATTTTCGACGCTTTAGGTAAACAACACATAGATCCCACCCACCTACATTAATCTGTTACGAATTATTTATAAAAATAGTACAGCCGCAGTAAAATTAGAAGCCACAGGTCCAAAATTTAAAATAGAGAAAGGAGTCAAACAGGGCGACCCGCTATCTCCTAAGTTGTTCACCAGTACCCTCGAAGAAATCTTCAGAAATGTCGCAAACGATTGGAAGGAAAGAGGCATTGTACTCGGCGAGACGAGACTGACAAATCTCCGTTTCGCCGACGACATTGTTCTGTTTTCTTCTTCAGCCACCGAGCTCGAACGTATGCTTCAAGATCTAAGCGATGCAAGCCTTGAGGTTGGATTGAAGATGAATATGTCGAAGACCAAAGTTATGTCCAACGTAACACCGAAAAGCATAAAAGTAGACGGAGAGACAACATGTCCAGGAATACCTCTACTTGGGCCAAGTAGTCTCTTTCCAGGCGAGGCAAGACAAAGAAGTCACAAGACGAACAGAAAACGCCTGGAAGAGTTACTGGTCCATGAAGGAATTATTTAAGGGTGAACTACCCATGGCACTGAAGCGGAAGCTCATGGACATGTGTATTCTCCCCGTCTTGACCTATGGCGCACAGACTTGGTCTTTGACTAATTCCCAGAAGTCCAAACTCAAGGTTTGCCAACGAGCAATGGAGCGCAGTATACTAGGTGTTAAATTAACGGATCGAGTTCGAAACACTATTCTGCGCTCCAAAACAGGGATAGCAGACGTGGCTCAAAAAGCTGCCCAACTTAAGTGGGACTGGGCCGGACATGTCTGCCGCATGCCGGACAAACTGTGGGCTCAGGTGACACAGAACTGGAGCCCTGAGACAGTAAGACGGCGTCGCGGCCGACCACGAAGGAGATGGCGGGATGAACTGGACGGATTCCTCCAAAACTGGTGGAAGGAAGCAAAGAATCGGGAAAGATGGAAGGCATGGAGGGAGGCCTTTGCCCAGGAGCGGGACAGAACAGGCTAACAAAAAAAAAAAAAAAAAAAAAAAAATTTTGTAATAAAGTTGAAAATCAATCAAAGAAATTTGACAGATTGTAGTAGCTTGATGTGCTGGCCTCTGTACCTACAATGTGTTTAAACATACATTTCAGATCAGATTAGAATGAGACTAACTGTTTACATGTTTTCGCTCGTGAAATTTTCGGGATCATCATCATCGGGAGTGGACTTATTAAATAGTTTCAATAACATAGCTCTTATATTTTCTAAAAAACCTAAATTTCGTCACTGACTCACTGATGATCATCATTATTTTTAGGGTACTTCCTGGAGTCCTAGAAAGCAGCTGTTTGGTATGTAAGCTAGAATTAGCACACAAACAACAGAAAAATTATAAAAAAAATGTCTGCTACTTACAAAAAAGAAATGACATAGTACCAAAAACATTTTGATGTAAAATGTTGCCAAGGCGAACCCTAAGGCTCGCACTAGCACTGTAAAAAAGTTATCAGGTCTCACGTAGATCCAAGCTTCTAACTTTACACACCCTAACTCTACAAGCCCTAACTTCACAAACTCTGCACCAAAATATGTGGCTTTGGCCGTTTCGTTACTACAAGAACTATTGTATAGCAGAAAAGTAATGAACGGTGAATAAATTCACCTTACACCCATGTGACGGTAGCGAAACCGCCAAGCCACATATTATGACTAAGGTGTTGAGTTTGTGAAGTTAGGGCTAGTAGAGTTAGGGTGTGAAGAGTTAGAAGCTTGGGTCTACATGAGATCTGATAACTTTTTAACAGTGCGAGTGCGAGCTTTAAGGTTCGTCTTGGCAACATTTTACACATACAAAATGTTTTTGGTAGTATAACTGTATAAGAATTTGACTTTAAAAGCCTCTTTATTTCGTAATGGTTTTACCATGGCCTTATGGTTATTCATATCTGAAACATTAATTTCTTCAGCCGCAGTTACCTAAGTGGAAGGGCAGAGCCCAGAAGCTACCAATGAAAAGCATATTATGAGTTGTTTTTATTTATAACGTTCATCATAGATATTTAAAATATAATTTCAAGTTTCTATACTAATATCTACAGGTACACAGAGTCGGATTTTGGAACGGGTATAAACAATAAACATATATATATATTTTTTTATTAAAACGAAAAACACATTATAAGTATCAAATGGCAAATTAGAGCAGAGTATAAAGGTACAATTAATACCTCGGTATTACCACAATCGCACCTAATAGGTCGCCTAAGGTATTGTGCGGGTAGTGTTAGTCCAACTACAAAACTAAATTCTAATTTTATGTTTTAACGTAGATATGGATTTCGAAAGAAGCAAACAAACATCTTGTTTGCCAAAGAAATCATAAGCTCAATTAAGATCTCGTTCTTAGAACATTAAAATTCGTAGCCTTCGGTCCTTCGTTTTCTTTGCCCCTTCAATATTATGTCTAGAGGTTACAAACCACCAGAGCTTATTATATTTTTTGAATAGATGTTTCAAATTCTGACTTCAGATACTTATTTAATAAATAATTTACACTTATTTAATTTGGTAATCTTGTTCAAATGGTGGGTTCTGGGTCACTAGATTGTGTTAAATCAATACGTGTAGAACGTCGATGAAAACTTTTCTTTTTGTTAAACTGAGGTTTCATATACCAGGAAGGCGGACTGACGATGTTCTCTTCCAAACTCTTTATAGTCTGCATACTTGTCTGTGAGTCCTGGCGCTCCGTCACCCGGGATGATATCGTCTGCACTTTTACTTCACGCTTCTCATCGGTTTGAAATGGTATATCTTTCATTTCAACTATCTCAACATCTGTATCACTCATATCCTTACTTGGTCTGTGCATTCTGGTCGTATCAGTGCAATAACCTATTGTTTTTAGAGTTCCACTCATGCGTTTAGACTTATCACTGTATAACATTTTTTTGAACTCTTTACGAAATTTTGGATGTGTTATTATGTAAATAAATGGATTTATGCATGCAGCTGTCTTGCAGAATAATGCAGGAATCATTGAAGTTATCGGAGTAATGAGATCTTTTCTTCCAGTTATTCCCAATAGAGCCACCACAGCGTACGGTGTCCATGATATAAAAAATAGAGCGATGACTGCCATGACCAGAAATGCTAATTTTATTTCTGCTTTTCTCTTAGTACGTTCTTTTACATGTCTCGATGATAGCCTTTGGTCCTGGTTACCGTAAGACATATTTCTGTTACAAACTACGACACGAAATATACTAATATAACAAAACGTAATGGTGCAGAAAGGTGCGACCCAGGCTGCACAGAAGAAAACGAATATGAAACAACGAGGTGAAAAGTCTTCAGTGAGGTAATCAAAGCTACAACTGGTCAAGTAGCCTTCAGGTACATAACTGCCGTATCCGATGTTGAGTGCTGGGATTATTGCAAAGACACAGGCATATACCCATGCACCGATGGCTAATAGTCGAGCCCGTATAGCAGTAAGTGCCCTGAGCGGTTCCAGAGGTCGCACCACTGCCCAGTAGCGGTCCAGTGCGATGGCTGAGAGTGTGGCAATTGATGTGGTGCCAGTCAAACCACCTATGAAGCCGTATATCACGCACCCTGTAACAGTATTTAATTCCATTACACCTTGTACCCACACTATAATGTCTACAGTACCCATACCACTTTTTCAAACTATATCTTTCTATTGTACATACGAAAAGCTATTTTTTTTATTAAAAAAATTGGTACTTATATAAATAAATCAAGGATTCTCACCCATTACTCAGTTCGTTTTTTTGGGGAGTAAAGGCGTGGCCGGAGGTGATAATACAGTTGAAAAATGACAAAGCTATTGAACGGTTCGTTTCGCTTTCTTACGCACATACATAAGTAGCGCAAGACAGTTAAAATAGTCGTTTAATATAATGGAGGTACCTAAGTATCCTACTATGATATCAATGTTTAGGAATATATATAACATTACAATCAAATTTATTGCTATTTTCAAGAAAGTGATTACATATAAAATATGATTAATTTAGATTTGGTTATAACTAAACATAGTATATTGTTCTGTAGATATTACTTTTACGTAGGTACCTACCTCTAATATTATTGGTAAGTAACTAAGTGACAAAGTGGGTTTACTCTTCCAATAACAGGTCGGCGAAAGCGTTATTTGGTTTTTTCACAAAGAACTTCCCAGAAGAAGCCTAGCATCTGTTGATGACTATAAGTTTCTCCCTATTACATGGGATTTGAGAATTGTGGGGTTCCCTTCGGGAATTCAGGCGTGGTGTTATGTTACATATAGCCTGTATAAGTACTTAGGTACACGAGACATTCCAGAGAAAAGATAAGGAAAACAAATTACCTGTTTTCCCCAGCGCAGGTCCAAGATTAAACGAATTGAAAATAAATATCGGTGTCTTGGCAAGCATTAGGAAGTCGCTGACTGCCAGGTTCGCTACTAGGATGTTCCCGGGAGTGCGCAGCGTGCGGCATCTGAAACGCATGAATAAATTCACTACTTACATCATTAATCATATCACTTTGATCTTTTGTCTACTGCTAGCTAGGTGAACAAGGAAAGTTAATTAAAATTAAAACGTGCTCCAATTTCGCAACCATCTTTGTAGAACTAAAGATAAAGGAGTCGTTTTAAGTACTCATACCTATACACCATGTGACCTTATTTCGCAAGAAAATTATGATGGCTATGATTTTGCTGAGTGATTGAAACTGTGGCAAAATAAACAGCAACACAATATGGGGTTGGCGTCAGGATTTCAACTTGTAGGTAATAAGAAATATCAAAATTAGTCAAGGTATCTGAAAAATATTATTCTTGAAATCCAATGAAACAGTTCAAAATAATATTTACACAGCTGTTTGTTCTTAAAAAATAACGAACATCGTCGTATTCGTAAGTTTTCATCAAAATGGGGTTTTAAATGCGTTGACGTTGGTTTGAAATGATGAAGTATTTTAATTTGTCCATATTATTTATGATTGCTTTGAAGTGTAAAGCTGATGAGGAGCCAACTACTGTAAATTATTTCACAGTAGGTAGTTGAGAATGCTAGAAATTGTGATGTCGTTAACGCGAATACTAAAAAAGGATGTTGGTTTTGTTTTCGTAATAACCAGTAAGTACTTAACTGGCGGTCCAGCGCGGTCCGTCTTCGCTTAGGTATATTATCAAATAAAGTAGGTACTTAATAAGTTATTCAAGATTTTTTTAATTATTTGATGAATCTTGATGAGTAATAAAATCACGTACGCTATATATACATCAATATTTCTTATTTTATTTTACAACGTATTTCAAATAATTGATTTTCTACATTCGTCTAAACTTGAATGTCAATTCTTATTTTTATAATTAGGTATTTGAATTAATTTAATTCAAATTATTATGATTATAATACGGAAACCCGTGTGGTGCCGGTCGCGAATAGCACCACCTCAGTTCTCATTTCTTCTTGTGGGTGTCGTAGAAAGCGACGGAGGGATATTGACCAGAGGATGGGCAGCAGCGTCCCTCTGAGTACCATTAACACCTACTGCGATCGCCCACATGCATCGGCCAAGCATGGCTATAACGGCTGAACCTCCCCTTAGCGGAGACCTATGCCCAGCAGTGAGTGTCTAAAAGTTGACAATGATGATGATGAATTCAAATTAAGTAACCTAAGGGACGAGATGTTTGATACAATCGAAGGTTCCACTTTCGTTCGTCGTTACCACCTTTAGGAGATCGATTTGCAGAAATTATTTCTTATTTCACGTGCACTGTATGCTTAAATTCGTCTGTGTAAATCTGACTTTCCGCAGTTTCATATCAGCGATGATGAGTCCAAACAGATTTATTCATCAATTCACCCCCTACTCTTTAATAGTACCTAGAGTATAGATTAGTACCTAATTGACGAATTCTTACGCATGGCGCACGGAATTGCTACCTATCAACTTTCAGTAGTTACCAGAAGCGGATTTGCAGTCTTCGCCGCCCTAGGCACCAGGCCATGTAGTAAGTACCAGCCGCCCCTTTCTCAGCACGCATCCTATGGACTACATAATTAATTTACTTTATTGCCAACTTTAGTGATGTATAGTGTATGATGATAAGTAGTATGATGATGCGGTGCAGTGCGGCCCGCCCATAGACATAAGATTTAGTTTTCTATGCGCCCGCCATAATATACGCGGCCCTTTAGAATATGTAGGTACTTTGAGTTATTTAACTTATACTGTGATCAATGAAACAAAAGCTAATGCTGTAGGTCCTTAAGTAGCCGTAGGTTCTCCTAAGAAAGAAAAAGTTCGCTAAGTTACCGACACCGAAAAGACTGCTGCGACATAGAACTTGAATGATGAAAAGCAGCTAAATGAGACGGGTTCAAAGGAAGACAGAGAGTCCACTACTGTCAATTATTTTATTTACAGTTAGGTACTAGCATTGCTGCTATATATAATGTGTTACTTACGCCTTTAATGCAAATACTACAAAAGGGTACATTATTTCTGTTTTCATTGAATAATGTCGGAATTGGGACACATGTCGTACGGAATTAGATACGGGTCATTATATTTAGAGAGAATGCCATCTACACAATTTACTACACACAATTTTTTTTTGTAAATTTAGTAGGTATAAGCATAGAAGTATCTGTTTGTTTATATCAGCACCCCATGAACTCCTGGAAGAGTGGATACTATTTCCGAATATCAATAATTTAAACGAACCTTTAAAATACTCTTATCAATTCGAAAAAAGCCAATGCTGTTGTCCCTCTTAAGAAAAAAATATCCCCGTTACAAAAAATACAAAGTAGTTGGGGAATCCAGGAACTGGTTTATGAACTATACCCACCAACAATCACGTCACACGTCATGTGGATTTCCCGAAGACAATTGGCCTGGATTATATCATTCGTCACTTTACAACCACTTGTCATTTGGATGCCAATATGATGTCTCAGACGGTTGATTTCATTTCTGGACTACTTGGTCCCATTATAGAGCCATTTCGCTTTTCTCCAGTCTCCTTGGATGAAGTTAAAAAGACCATTCTATCTATTAAATCTTAGGCGGTGGGCCATGACGGGATCAGTCGTCATATGGTCAGCTTGATCCTTGACTTTCTTCTTCCACCAATTACCCACATTATCAACTTTTCTCTTGATTCCGGACAATTCCCTTCCCAGTGGCGTATGGCTTATGTCCGTCCACTTCCTAAAGTTTCTAGTCCCTCACTTCCTAGCCATTTTCGACCAATTTCCATTCTCCCTTTCCTGTCTAAAGTGCTCGAGGCCCGCGTGCACAAACAGCTTTCAGAGTTTGTTCATCGAAACAGCCTCGTAAGCTCATTCCAGTCGGGGTTCAGGCCTGGACACAGCACAACCTCCGCTCTCCTTAAAGTGACTGGTGACATTAGAGAAGCAATGGGTGAAACCAAGGTTACTGTGTTGGTTTTAATTGATTTCTCCAATGCCTTTAATGCCGTCAGTCATGATATTCTCTTATCCATCCTCTCACATCTGATGGTTTCCTGTGAGGCGCTGGAATGGTTTTCTTCTTATCTTCGGGGACGTCAGCAGTCGGTCCGCGTTGACGAGAGCTCATCGAGTTGGCATGGTCTGGATGCTGGGGTTCCATAAGGCGGTATTCTTTCTCCATTACTATTATCTATCTTCATTAATTTTATTACTCACTGTCTTCGGTGTTCGTATCATCTTTATGCCGATGATCTTCAATTGTATTCAGCTACGCGGGTGGAAGGTTTATCAGACGCTATAGAAGATGTGAACCGAGACTTGGATGCTATCAAAGACTGGTCTGATAGATTAGGGGTGTCCGTAAACCCCTCAAAATGTCAGGCCATTATAATTGGAAGCATGCGTATGATGGCTAGAGTGGCGGTTTGCTCTCTTCCTCCGATTATGTTCAATGGTACTGTCATTCCCGGGGCTAATCCCTAGCGTAAAAGATCTCGGTTTGCATCTTGACTCGACACTTGGTTGGCAAAGTCAGGTGTCTAGTGTCAGTCAAAGAGCCAACGGAACTTTGCGATCCTTATATCGTCTGAAGAACTTTTTGCCTGCCCTTTTTTTTTTTTTATTTTATTTTCCCTATTATTGACTATGGTGACGTGTGCTACTTTGACTTAAACGCAGTCTTGCTTGATAAGCTTGATAGGGTCCTTAATAACTGTATCAGGTTTATCTACAGGGTCTCCCTAGTTTGGGGTCAGATGGCCGTGTGTGAAAATGTCCCCACATATTATTATTATTATTATCTATAACTTGAGGAAATATGACCATTTATCAAACTACAGGTCTGAGTTGAAATGGTTGCCCATTCGCCAAAGAAGAAGTTTGCGTGCACAGACAACGCTTTTCTCCCTACTCAACTCTCTCTCCCCCCCTTCTTATCTAATGACCCACTTTCAATATCTATGTTCTTCACACGCTAGAAATCTGCGATCTTCTAACAACCTTCTCTTACTTTGCCCTTCTCATACTTCTGATTTTGTTCATTCTTCCTTTCATATCCAGGTCATTCTTCTCTGGAATGCGCTTTCTCTCGATATCAGAACGGCCACCAGCCAGTATGCATTTAAGCAGAAATTGCGAACTTATTTTCAGCACAAATAAGCAGTCATCTCATAATACTTTGTTCCTTTATTTATATTTATATATATCATATATATATATATATATATATATATATATATATATATATATATTATGTTTATATATTTTTTATATAGGTATGTTATATACCAAACATTAAATTATGTATGTGTAGTTTATATATTCGTAAGTTTATATCTTTTTAACTTTTTTAATATATATTTTTTTTTCATATGCACCTATCATGTTATCTCTTCACCACCCTTGGTTGACTGGTAGAGAATGCCTAAGGCATTAAGTCCGCCTTTGTACCTTTGTGCATGAAGTATAAATAAATAAATAAACAATACTGAAAATACTTCTTAAGCAGTTCCCCGACGGGACGAAGCAATGACGCTTGAATCATAATATCTATAAACTAAAATCCCCTTTCTTGGGGAGCTCGGGTGGATCGAATGATCTACTTTCCACACCTGTACGGAAAATACGCGCTTAGTCGTGGAGTTGCGGACACCGGCCCGTCATACTACTACTACTAACTAAAATAAAGTAAAAGGGCCAACAAACATTGTTGAAAGGACTGGCGAAGCTTAGGTAATTGAGACGGATTAAAATGAAGTTGCAATTCAGATGAGGGATATTACTACTGTAAATCATTCCGCAGTTGAGAATGTTACGAATCGTGTAGTCTATAATGCGACAGCGAGTCCTACGGAAGGTAAATAAGTTTTGTTTTCATATTATCTCGACGTAACCGAATGTCGGACACACGTCACACGATATTAGGTACGGTTTGTATATTTGGAGTAACTGTCACGTACAATCACACAATGTTTGAACAAAACAATGTACTTATAATTATTTGGAACCTATACCTATAACCTATAGATGGTAGTTCAATTAGTTTTATGCTTAATTTAACTTCGTATATTTATTGATTTTTACCAACCGAACTTTGGAAAATTAATTTGATATTAATTTTCCTTGTGTAATATAATTATTTTAAGGCATTGTCTACAGGATGTTTATTACAAATTAGAATTAATTTTATTATTCTTTGAAAAACTAAAATAAATATTAAAAAAAGGTTAATTTTGAAGATTATTATGCTTTTCCAACCGACTTCAAAAAAGTTCTCAATTCGACACGTACATTTTTTTTTTTTGACCACGCATAAAATTTTTCAGTGTTTGCCGATTTTGATGATTCTTGTTTAAATTAATAGTGTATACCTATGAATTTGTCCCATATAAATTTCATGAAAATATTCCATCCCTAAGGGTAGGAAATTAAGGGATGACTGAATTTTTTGGGGTCACTGTTTTGTGACTTATTTGTATGATAAGAAAAACTTAGGCATTAAACAGCAAAAAGAAAACTTTTCTTACAAAAAAGACAACCGCCTTGTAAGAGTAAAAAATTACTTCAAATTCGCAAGTCGGTGGTAATACAAAACAACAAACAAAAGTAAAGCGGTCGACTTGCGAATTTAAAGTTATTTTGTACTTTTTGAAGGCGGTTATCTTTTTTGTAAAAAAGTTTTTTTTTTGTAATAGAAGTCCTGGTCCGATTACAAAAATTCTTTCATTGATAGCACAGAATACTTAATCACTACTGCTAACTACTGCTTACTTCACTATTGCTAAGTGTCATAGGATATATCCCCATCTATCCATGTCCATCTATGATATACAGTATATCCATGGGACATACACATCTACTTATGATATACTACTTGACTTTCACGCGGACGAAGTCGCGGGCAGAAGCTAGTTGACAATATTAACAATGTTGACAAATTAACGAATTAGGCCGACGATATGAGAATTACCGTTTGTAGTACTTATGTAGTACTCTTTGTTTTATTTTAGCACCCGAGAGACAAAGACAAATTGTATGAACCACCCGAGAAGCTCGTTCACAAGTGGCTACAACTTCAGAATATTAATAATTCAAGTGAATCTCGAGGGACTAAGAATACTCTTATCATGCATGCATGTGCAGTATATCTTTAAACTTTTTAAATTAAGTATTACTTTTTTGTTATGCACCCGCCTTATTATCTCTTCACCACCCTTGGTTGACTGATAGAAAATGCCTAAGGCATTAAGTCCGCCTGTGTACCTACTTTGTGCATGAAGTATAAGTAAATAAATAAATAAATGCAACGAACGCCTATGCTGCTGATGTTTTACATGAAAAAAAAGTTCGGTAAAATACCAAGATGGTCGCCACAACAGAGCACTAGGATTATTATGAACATTACATGGGGTTTGATGAAAGGTCTAAGAACAAAATAAATAAAAATACAAAAACTCCTAGATTTAATCACTGTATGGATTTTTTCATGCTTGTCCTTATTCTAAACAGGACGGCACAATACTGGCCCCCAAGATACAGCGCTGCCTAGTTTTAGGACCACCATAATTTTTTTTAAATAGTAACAATAATAAAATAGTAACAGTAAGCATAATTAAGGTTAATATTCTGTCTAAGTAATTTTCTGTAACAATGAACAATAAAATATTAATTTTATTCTCATTAAGGAAGAACTTAAAGTTCTTCCTATTGTTTTATTATCTACTAGCTTTTGCCCGTGATTTTGTCCGCGTGAATGTCGGTTATTTATCACAAATGCATGCAGACATGCAAGTAGTAGCCTATGTACAGTCAACATCAAGAGTAGATGATCAAAATCAGAAATTCAATACTAATTTACTAACACTAATTTATATAATTTATTACTAGTTTATTTATTAAAAGTATGTGATTGTCACACACATACTTTTGAATCACTTCGACGCCACACAGTTCTGAGGCGAACTCCGTTCATTAGTATTGAATTTCTGATTTTGATCATCTACTTTTGCTGTTGACTATACTTCCCCACTTCAAAAAGAAGGAGGTTCTCAATTCAAAACTGTTTTTTTTTTTTGTATATTTGTTACGGATTTTTCCGTCAAAATATGTATGTCGATTTTGGGAAATTCTTTTTTTATGGATAGGGTATACCTCAGGGGTGGTCCCATATAAATTTTATCGAAATTGATTAAGCACTTTTTGAAAAAATCAATAAATACCCAAAAATTTGACATATACGACGTTTTAGTTTCTTCAATCTTTGGAACGGTTACCTACTTTCAATCTCTGTTTTAACTGTGTTGCCGTTTCTCTATGGATTTGAATGAGACGGAGATACTGAAAAGCGAGAAATTAAAAGCTTTTTTACAAAAAAGACAACCGCCCTCAAAAACTGAAAAGTGAAAAATAACTTTAGCATAGCACACACATGACTTTAGTTTCGGAAGTCGGTGGCTTTGTTCTGTTTGTTGTTTTGTATTGCCACCGACTTCCGAAACTAACGTCATGTGTGTGCTGTGCTAAAGTTATTTTTCACTTTTCAATTTTTGAGGGCGGTTGTCTTTTTTGTAAAAAAGCTTTTATAATATTTGAAATATCCGGTATACTCACCTTCCATCTGCGTAGGTTAAAATATTGTTTAAATTAATCTGATCTTGTATTTGACTGTTGTTAAAATTGTCAAGGTAAGTAGTAGGTACAGGTACTTAGATAGCATTCAAACATTCTTTATTTTTTGGCGTTTCCTTTCGGGTGAAAGATGGCGTAGTGCTCTGTCACAAACATTGATTTACTTTCTTGAGGCACGAGCGACAATTAAAACCTTTACTCCAATTGCTCCGTAGTTATCTCAAGGTCTATTTAGAGTCAGGCTGTGTTTTGAAGAGGGTCTTTGGGCTACGCAGTGAAATCTTAATGAGGGCTTTAAATCTTCTTGCTTTTACATCACGAATTGTTTGAATCACCATCAGAAAACGTTTTTAAAATAGTCTTAATGGTACTATATCCGTAGTATTTCGCTATATGACATTACCTACACTAGTGACGGGTACCTATTTTCGTACTGAAGAGAGTACTAAAGGACAATGCCAGAAACTCTATAGAACTTTGCCCCACTCAATAAAAGTCATGTGCAATATGTAGCATCTTACTGTTTAGGTATTTATTGCTGATAATAACTAAACATTAGTCTTAGTGACTGTAGAACTTGCCGTTTCCGCTTAAATCTAAAAACAATAATGACATTTATTCTAGGTTAAATTGTATTTTAGGTAAAATGAGTTTGTATTTTATGGGTAGATATTTCGTAATCCGCAAGTTCTAAAGAAAAACAATTTACTATAGAAAGGTTCTATTTTCTTTACAATTATTTTAATTAATTTACTTTTCTGTACATGGGTTACTTTTTCTGTACATGGGTGGGGCATGATCTGGCATTGTCATTTGTCTGTTATAATTTTATGGAAAAATAATTACCAATACACCAATTACTTAAATATCCTCGTCGTACATGTTACTTTATATCGAAGTAGCATGTTATCAAATTCTGTTCTTGTCATAGAAAATATATCCAAATTTTTTAGTAAACATCAATAATATACTACAATCACGTAATATCCGAGTCACGATCCACTCAAGTTTCAAGTTAAATAAGTTAGTAGAGATAGGTACCTATAGGTAGGAGGAAAAAGTTAGAACGTACGTTATGTCTAGGTACTATTTATATTATGTTAGTACAAGCATTTAAATCACATTGCATGCGTTGATCAGTCTTATATACCTTCGTATCTATATATGTACCTCCTACCTATGTACAGACAGCGTCATAAATTGCTAACCCCCCACGCAAGGGCGTCGCCAAGGGGGGGCGGTAGGGGCAGCTGCCCCCCCTAGAGATTCCAAAAGGTTCATGTGCCTTTGACTGTATTTAAAATTCATACTTTTCCTATACACCAAATATCAATTTGCCCCCCCCTAGGCCATCAGCTGGCGAGTCCTGGCGACGCCCTTGCCCCCACGCATTAAAATTTCTTTGGATAGAGGGTAAGCAGTTAATGACGCTGTCTGTACCTGCCACGTATGTGTTTAGGAAATATGTTCGCAATATGTGTGCAAGTAAAAATGATTTATTCATAAAAAAAGATGCGGTTCGTAAACAACGCAAAAATGTCCTAGGTTTACTTTTTACTCAACAAAAATACTTTGAAATGTAAAGAATAGGTACGAGTACGTGCTCCTCTTTTTCTTAGTATTCGTAAAAACCTTTAAGCTTGAGACGCTTCCACACACATCTTATATTTGCGGAATCCTTCAAACTTTAGCACATCGTACGCTGCGCGCTTCCAATTCTCTCTCGGTAAGTGCCAAAGAAAGATTTATAGCCTGCACAAGCCCGGATTAATTAAATTATATTAATTGGGGTGCAGATATCATTTCCATTTAATTAAACTTGTAGTTGTTGTTGTAGTGATAATTGATAGTGGATTATTGTTTAGCAAGTTAAAGTATGGGATGATATTATGGAGATAATATAGCATAGAAAAGTATGTTGTTTAATACTTGGTTATTTTATACTTATAGTGAAAAAATAGGATTTGTCAAATTATAATCATAACAATTCTAGATCTGTATTTACTGGAGATAATAATATTATAGTCGACCCCATGCACAAAACAGATTTATATTGTTGGCCTAATCGATGAAAGGGAAAGTCCAAATGATGCAAAATAGAGTTTTCATGGAGTTTTCATGCTGCCACTATTAGACAACTTGATTGATTGAGGTAAATGTATGTTATGAGGTATTTACGTATGTATCTGAGGCCATTAAGATATGTAATGTGTTATTACATAAATAAAGATATAGGTGTTTGCCGTCTGCTGAAACCATAGATATATTTAGATTTCTACGGCTGAAACCCTCTGCTCGTAGCAAAGAGTCTCAGTTCTTCTTATTTATAAAAATCTAGCGACGCGCCCCGGCTCCGCAAGGGTGCAATGTAGATCAAGCGTACCACCTTCCTCTTGAACTACTCTATCGATTGCTGAAAACTGCATTAAAATCCGTTACGTCGTTTAAAAGATCTAAACGTACAGACAGCGGGAGCGACATTGTTTTTAACGATATATCGAGTGAAATTAAATTGCGGTCACTTGCGCAGACAGAGACAGATGTTGTCAAGTATCACAATTTCTGTATAAAGGATGTCGTTACAAAATTACGCCTTCCTAAAGTTGAAATACCAAGTGCCCTCGTGTTGCCGGCGCCGGCTTAATGTCGGAGCCCCTAGGGTAGTACAATAAATGTATACATAATAAGCCCCGTTGAGAAAAAAACAATAGAAAAACATGTGTGAAGGCTCTTTATTCTTGTTAAGTTGAGCAGATTATTTCTGAGGTATTGTGCAAGGAAACGGGCAAAAATAAATCTTATAAAATATGTTGTAAACATGCAACCATCCTTTTTGTAGGAATTTATTACAAACAATAACAACTGTAAGTGCTATACTAAGCAACCATTATTAACTTCATAGTTTTAGTTATGTCTAACTACAAAATATCATACATAAGTAAATACCTAAGTGTTTGTAATAATTCTAGAGAAAGTGCAAACTTAATTGTACCTTAGATTTAGTTACAAATCCTGGGAACGAGCAAACAGAGGATAAATCCAGGATTTGTTGCACGCCTGAACTCAGATAATCACGACACCAACCCAGGAGCCGACACCTATTTGATATTCAGATGATCTTTTCGCTTTTTTAGCTGGGTATCTCGCTTTATCGCCGAAATGCACGAAACGCGAGCTTACACCGCCAGATTAGGAGATCAAAAAAATTATTTTTAACGGCGTTTAGGTCTTTGGGGACTGTCTTTTACTATTCATACACGAGCTCGTGGTGAAACTTAACTTTGAGCGTAATATAGGTACTTGCTTATAATCATTTTATTGCTCTTAGTAAGAGAGCGTACCAAAAACAGACTTCATCACGTATAAGTATTTTCAACCGACTTCAAAAAAGAAGGAGGTTCTCAATTCGACTTTATGTTGTTTTTTTTTGTATATTTGTTACGCAATTTCTCCGGCAAATATGAATCGATTTTGAAAACTCTAATTTTTTATGGATATCAATTCAGGATTCAGAAGTTTTTGAAAAATCTATAAAATTCCAAAAAAAACTACATAGACGACGTTTTAGTTTCTTCAATATTTGGAGTAGTACCTCTGTTTTAACTGTGTTGCCGGTTCTGAATGGATTTGGATGATAAGATGGTACTAAAAAGTGATAAATAAAAGCTTTTTCACAAAAAAGACAACCGCCTTCAAGATCTAAAAAGTGATAAATAACTTGAGCACAGAACACACATGATTTTAGATTTGGAAGTCGGTGGCAATTAATGACAACAAACAGAACAAAGCCACCGACTTCCAAATCTAAAATCATGGCTTTTTTTCACAAAAAAGACAACCGCCTTCAAAATCTAAAAAGTGATAAATAACTTGAGCACAGAACACACATGATTTTAGATTTGGAAGTCGGTGGCTTTGTTCTGTTTGTTGTCATTAATTGCCACCGACTTCCAAATCTAAAATCATGTGTGTTCTGTGCTCAAGTTATTTATCACTTTTTAGATTTTGAAGGCGGTTGTCTTTTTTGTGAAAAAGCTTTTTTGTAAAGGTAACGTCATTGAAAATGATTTCAGACAGATTATTTTAATCAAAAGTTCAAAAGGATGGGTACCCACTGCCAGCCATCGTGTCTCGTCTGATGTCAAAAAGTTTCACATGTCGCGTGGGCGTCATAAGAAGCTCAATTTCTCAAAGGTTCTTTTATTAGAATGTCATTTAAGGTACTTAGTTGAATTTCTGCTCAGAGATAAGTAGGTACCAACTTAATCTCAATTGATTTTCGTACACCCATACTTATGAATGGGTTGTTTGCTAAGTACATGTTGCTTATTATTGCCATAAGAAGCATTCTATGGCATTGCATCGTCAGTATCAGACTATAACCCGTAACACGTTTCGTCATAGAATTAACTGAGTATATTTAGAAAATTGTAATATTACTGTAACTACTACTAAACACAATTCTAATCTGTTAAAAAAATACAAATTTATAAGCATACGGTGAAATTAATACAGCCGGTAGTATAGATTCTGTAATACTTTGTGTACTCCGTGTGTCTGTGTCTGTGTAAATTGTGTATTCTCAGATAGGTATAAAAATGAACATAAGCTTACAATATCACTGAATATTTGTTATTTGAGATATCAAAACCGATATACACTTGTCAGAAACTGTCTGGTAATAATATCGATAAGGTCTTAGAGAAAAACAGGAAAACGAAAAAGAATATTTAGAGTAGGTACCTACCTAATAACTAAAGCAGAGAATATGAAGAAAATACATGCAGTGGAATTACTACATGAATAAGCTCCAATGCTGTTGCGTAAATACGCACATAAAACCCGTCGCGGCGTTTTCAGTAATTTTCAAACGTAAGTGAAAAACTATTTGAAATAGATTTTGTAAATATTTATTTTTACACGTATGTATCATGTTCAGTAAGAAATTAGTAATAAGGTCACCTATTCTTAAACCCTCTACGTTAAAAGCGTAAGTTTATTTGTATAGGGTATCAATGGGTTTACAATAGAAATGTGCACATGACATACATCACAGTTATATCTCAATAACTGCTGAAGTTATTCTGAAAATTAAACCTGAAGCTATATTGATTGTTCTTTGTGAGGTTTTGGTTTTATTAAAAATCTCCTAAGCGTAATGGCACTGGCTCGTTCGGCTCGATGGATTAAAAAGTCATTATACCATTGCCCAGGTATAAAGCCAAATATAGCCAGCCAGCCAGCCAGTCCATTGTTTACAGCTATTATCTAAGCAATCCGAATCCTCCAGTTGTTCACCGGTTCGTTTTGTGTGTAATAAAGGACTATCTTGTACTTTATAAAAGGAGAGAGGAATATAGATCAGCCATTTGTGTTTGTTGAATATGAAATCCAGAGGAATTGGCTGTTTAAAATATTAAAAAGTGGATTTTCAATTACTCTGCAAAAAGAAAATGTCTTACCCATTCATTGATGTAAGATAGTCTGGCAGTTAGATATAAGCGAAAGTTTTATGATATGTTAAACCCGTATTTAACTAAAACTTTTGTCCCTCCTTTATTTACGTATGTTAAATCTAACTTATTATGATTCTTATTGCAACCTGAGTTAGGTTTGTAGTACTTCTTAAAACATATTTTGATTCTGAATACGATATAATACAACAAAATACAGCTTTTAGTTTAATACAAAACAAAAATAACACGAAGTAGATATTATTATACCGTTATCCTTTTTTATCATATACTTAAGTAATTTGTTAAATATTATTTTCGGAATTTACAAAAATCTTTTTTACAAATCAACCGTCTTCTTCTTACAAATCAACTTAAACGTAAAAATAACTTTAGTCAGCGGGTTCTGTTTGTCGTTTGGTATTGCCACCGACTTCCGAAAATAAAGTTATTTTTTACTTTTTAGTTTTTGAAAGCGGTGGACTTTTTTGTAAAAAAAATCGTCTAATTTAATTAAGAAACGGTGACACCACACAAATTAAGTCATCCCTTAATTCATTTTCCATCCATTGAGGTATACAATATCCATTAAAAAGTCTTCTTAAACGGACTATACTATAAAAAGATATGTGGTCAATGGTGGTCAAGCATAAGAAAAAAACAAATACCTATACTTGTCGAATTGAGAACCTCCTCCTTTTTTTCAAGTCGGTTTTAAATATAAGTACATAAATATAAGTACATAAATATCTCATCTGGTGCTGATGAGATTAGCGAGAGAGTGAGAGAGAGAGAACCTAGCCTTTTTCCAATTGTTTTGGCTTCCAGTCTACCCGCGTGCAGCTGAATATCAGTGTTTGACATGGGGCCACTGCCTATCTGATCTCACAAACCAGCTACTGGGAACTAGTGGGAACATCATACCTCTTGGTAAGACTGGTTGTCAGACTTTCGGTTTTCTGACTACCTGTAACGACTGTCAAAGATCTACGAATTACAGCCGGAACCAACGGCTGTACGTGCTTTCAGTGGCACAGAGGGGTCTAAGTATGATGAAATGAATGGTAACCCATACACAGTACCACCGCGGCAAGCGTAGCGTAACCTAAATAACAAAAAGGTTTTTTTTTTAAGAAGGAAAATTATATGTTTAAACTTGACTAAGAAGAGACTGGTCGCCACGACACAGGGAAACCTTGTGTGGGGACCAGGGAACCTGTAATTTAGCGCTTACTTTGCATATTATTTTGAATAAATAAACATTTTTTACTTTTACTTTTGTTACTTTTAGTTAGAAGTAGGTAGACGTTAATAGGTTTTTTCAATATTGCATTGTGAACAAGAATAGGCACGATGTATTTATTGTATTTGGTGTCCCCTTGTTTCGCAGACAGAAATTTCATAGAATTTCGTTTCCCAGAAAATGTTTCATAAAATATTTGGTTCTCGTGTTTTTATTTCAACTATTATTGTTTCAAAGACTATTTACTTCAATGAAAAATATTTCACAGAAACACAATTCAATGAATTTTTAATCACATTTTTTTTTGTTTAACAAACTTATCAAACAGTAGAATTATTTCTAAACGAATATTGTTTGTTTGGTGCATTTTTCCATGGAATTTATTTCAACGAAGATGTATATAAATTGACAATAACAAAAATGTTGTCTTATAAAGTCAATATGTTGTGCTACAAAAGTTAATGACAGAAACGAATCGTTGCGAAACCGACTCCATGTAGTCTGGTCTGCCCTACACCTAGAGTGTAATTTAAATCTGCGTAGGCGTGGAGGGGCGAGGCCGAAGCTGCGGTGGTGAGCGTGAATACCATCTGCGACGATAAGCTCGCGTGGGACCGCAGGAGCCGTGACAGAAACCATGCCTGCTGCATGTTGCATGCTCGCTCGCATGATGCATGCTTGCTTGCACGCTGCATGCTTGCTTGCACGCTGCATGCTTGCTTACACGCTGCATGCTTGCTTGTACGCTGCATGCATGCTTGCACGCACGCGCAGTAGGTTTGGTTAGAACTGAGACCCCCATTCTTGGTAATAAGTTTTATATTAAATAAACAATATATGGATAAAGAATATTTGAATTGTTATTCTATGATGTGATTATTCTAACATTGAACTTTATGTGAAACAAAAATCAATGATTTAAAAATCTTCAAAGTAAGTATTCTGCGTATTGATTATTCTATGAAACGAAATTATGAGAAAATTTTTATGTGAAACGAAATTCTATAAAACTATTAGCTATGAAACAACGTACAACCCACATTTTGATATTTTCAGTAAAAAATATATTTTGTGATAATGTTATCGGTCGGAACTTAGAACTTTAAAACGTCTGGCTGGAGTTTGACCCATCGGAGAGTCCGGCTAGCTACTAACGTATGTTGCTGTACGTGTGTGTAAAAGATATTTTAATTGTAAAATATGAGTATACACTGGTTTATAGTGCAAGATGTTGGGGTTTAACTAGGCCTACATGTTTTGCCATAGAATATGGCGTACAAAGTAAAGTTTAAGTAGGTACGAGTAGCTACTTTTCAGTTCCTTTACAAAAAGCTCTCTTGCTGTGGATGATTCGAATGATTCCTATTCTATGCTTAATAATTTTATTGAAGTTACTGTACATAACTGAACTTAAAATACACTAAGATTACAATTGATACTAATCTTTTAATTAAGGTGGAAGACACTCCTAATATAAACGGAACCCCTAAAATGGAGCTTCGACAAAGCTGTCATAAAACCAAACTTTTAAATTGGGGTATTACAATGAGATTATTCATTTGAATGAGTCTCAAGTATATTTGGCTTCTAATCTCAGTAATTGCTTTTTGATCCATATATTTGGAGATAGAGGACGTTTAATTAACATAGTAGCGCGAGAAAGATAATCGAAATAACTTTGAAATTAAATTCCTAAGCGCTTCTCATATAGTTATGTGAATGAGTTTAAGAAGTAATGTAAAGGATTGGTCCCTTGCCTAATAAAATCAGTGTTTATTTCCCCAGTTTCGCATCATTGAATAAGTGGGTCAGTCACATAATATATGAATCATAAAATTATAACGTGCAGAAATACTTTTGGCTAACGATATATAAGTAATAAAATATCATTTACATAGTGAAGTGAAAATAAAAACACATGTTTTAGTTTGAAAAATGAAGCGGGTAGGTAATTTTGACAAATTCTTCATTTTAACGTCTTGGCTGGTTGCCAGAGTTTGCTGACCTTACCAGAACTGATTGATTCTCATTCGTACCTATGTGTAGAGTAACATTTGTCAAGATTGTATTATGGTTACTTACAATTTAGAAGCAACTAAGATGTGTTGTCTGTAGGTGAATCTAATTTAACACAATTTAAGCGTACTTACTGCTTACGTGTACATATTAAACATAGCCGGGTTGGTACTTAAGTTTTATTAAAATTACCTAAGCAAAAACGCTTTATGACACTTTTAGGAAACGCCACTTGGCATAAAATTGTTGGCTCATAAAAATAATACGTGTCATTGTATCATGAGCAACGTATTACGTGAAACACATACAAACATATTGTTAATATATCAAATTAGAGTAATAAAATAAACTTCTACTTAATTCATCATAAAATGTTGCTCAAGCTTGATTTATTTTGATAATACGTATTTCTACTGACCTCATGTACATAAGCAGTACAAGAACGTTGCCTAATGCTCCTATGCCTGCCAGCAGTACATATGTGCTGCCGAGAGTGTACTGTATCCAGGAGTCAGGAGGAGGGAACTCCAGCCAGTGACTGTTTACGTGCAGTAGGTAGTCATCCGTAAACAAACCGATGAAGCGCCATCTCTCCACCGGCCATCTCTTTATGAACTTCGCCACCAAAGCTAACTTATTATCAGAAATACCGAGTGCTGTTGTTTCTACGATATCTAAACTATTTTGATAAGAGCCCAAGTCATTGACCGCGCCATCAGTCACTTCCAATTTACTGCTATCTTCATTGAATTCCTTCTCGAAGTGATCAGCATTCCTTCTTCGTCTTTTCCACTGCTTTAAATCATCCAAACAACGCCACAAAAAATCATTATGACACTTAAACGGTTTCAATGCCACTATTTTGGTTTTTTTGCAATATATGCACTTGTTTTTATCACTTTGCAACTGAACTATACAAGTTTTGTCCACCACTCGAGTAGTGCTATCAACATTCATGCAGTAAACTATATTTGATGCCGCCACCAGAGCAATAATTAATAAACTCAACATACTATTTACGATCTATTACGGAGTCTTCGTGTGCCTATAAATTAATAGGACACAACCGTTCACGATGGTTTCCGAGACAAAATGTAGCCGGTGCGTCACGGAGACGCGAAATGTGTCCCGGTAAGGATGTGGCACTATCTTCGATACCCGACTAATCTCTAGACTCTAGACTATCCTACAGCGGAATTATTTTGAGGATTGAATATTACAAAAATAGAAAATGTTGCTGGTTGACTATATTTAAACGAACGATACTGGGAGACAAACACGTCAATAAAATTTAAAGCAAGCATTACAGTGCCGCATTTATCACTTCTTGTTGAACGTTGTTTTTAGAGAAAACGAGTTGGAATGGAACTTATTTTACTCCAGAGGTTTTATCGAAACTTAAATATTTTAAAATGTAAGTTTTAGTTCCACAGTTTTAGGAAACCATAAACTTTTAATTAATAACAAACCCAAAAATGTGAAAGCTATAATCGTATTGTTATTGGCCACTATCAGGATATCTAGAACTATTTACGATGTAAATGAAAGAACTATACCAAATTGTGGTCTACGGTGTAATTATAGATGGTATTATAATCCTTTTCTTACCTGATGTACATAAGCAAAACGATGATGTTTCCCCAGCAGCCAATCGTAGAAAACATAACATAGAACCCGCCTAAAATCTTCTGCAACGATTCACTAGGAGGTGGAAATTGTAACCAGTGTTCGTTGATCAAATCCAGGTAGTCGTCAGAGAAAAATCCGTACTGTTTCCATCCAGATACGGGCCACATTCGCTTGAAATTCGCGAGCAATAAAGCGTGTTTGTTCACAGTAGAAGTGTTGGCTGAATCGGTAAGGTTGCTCGATTCGAGAGAGTCCGCTATTCTAAATGCCATTTCGACGCCCGATTGGTTTGTGGACCGCTTTTTTCTATCTAATTGCATTTCCCAAGCTTTTATTCTGCTGTCATAATTCCATAACTCGCGAACTTTTTCTATGAAACTTTTGTCGACATCGTTTTCCACTTGAGTTAGATTGGGATATTGGTTCGTGAACTCACAGTAGCTTATAATAACAACGGAGATAAGTGTCACTAAGAAACTTAATTTCATTTTAGTAAGTTTACTTATATTGTTCACGACGTGTCGTCCGTATGAAATCTTGCGGTGTTGTACAAGGAGCCATCAGGTCTATTTGTGTCGTCGTCGGTGGCCTGAAGACACTGGATGCTTAGTCGTCGTCCCCCGGGGACCGCTGTGAATTTATGCTTAAGTGGATTAAAGTGGCTAGCTTTTAGTAAAATCTGTATAGAATTGTTGGTTAATAAAGACGTTATTACGTTGATCGATGAACCTCTTGATTCGTTGTCATGCACATTTTATTCGGGCATATCTAATAATGTTCAGTAGGTAACAATATACCTACACGTATTGATAGTCTTGACGTGAAAAATATGAAAAATTATTCTCTTCATCAGTAGGACCCTGTTGATCATTAAGATGAAGTGAGATGAATTGCTTCATAAGTCAGACTCACCCAAACAGCGCGTAGGTGTAATTTATATTTATGTTAATATGTCAGCAAATTCCAAAGGAATTCAAAAGAAATATTTCAGAATAGTCATGATGTTGACGGAATAGATTGGATCGTAGAGTATTTTGTATGTGCATGATGTATTACAGAAAATAAACTTCATGGTTCGGTCGACAAAAGTTACGTATCAAATTTTATGGAATTACGAATGGTATTGACTAATATAAATTAGTCAAAAATAAACATTGTGAAGGCAGTTACCATAATTGTACAGTAATAGTACAGAAATTACACTGTACTGTTTTAGTAAAATAAACCTAACACATAATCTAGTGCCTCGACTGACCTCTACGTATGCGGCTCAAAGCTCAACATTCAGTTTAGTCAGCTTAGCTCACTTTATTGTAAGTCTACATAGGTACATTTAGCTGCTAATTGCCAGTGATATCTGCCTCATCCCTGACCCTACTCTTATGCGATGTTTACATTTCCCTCTGACCCCCTTCATGTTGATGAATTCGGCTGCAATCTTTGTTTACTCAGTACGGTAAGCAACGGAGAAGGTTACCAGTAGGTACTGGTTATTTTTTACACACGGACATTTCACCTCTTTTAGGGTGCTATATGAAGAGACTTTGATTTTCCTGTTTACTCTTTTATTACCTATGGGATAAACAACTTGAAAGTAAACAAAGTCGTATTCCGATATAAATCAGAAAGCAGACAATTAAATAGCCATCATTTCGAGCAGAATACAATGGCCTAGCGTTTATGCCAAACTTATTATAACTATGGAGAACCATTAATTAATATATTCACCATAGATATCCGAATATTTACCTTATTTTCGCATTAACGTTGATTGGAAATACAACATCGTTGGGAATAAATGTCAGTCGAAGTGAAAATAATATCTTACTAACGAAAAATAATTAAATTGTAAATATTTATTATTTGAAGACTTAATTACATTTTCGAAATCTGGTTAACTATATTTGATTTTGAGGTATTAAAATATCTTTTGATCCCAGCTCAAATAACTTCGGAGACATCAGACGGGAAAGTTGGAGGCTTTCGATTTGGCTTCAATTTCAAAGCTCAATAATTTTACAGAATTTTGTGATTAAACGATTCAGGACGATATCGATATCTTGATGAAATTATTCGTCACCTTCCACGAAATATGTTATATAAGTAGGAAAGGTCACACTGACACCTTTGTGTTGCTGCGGCCTTGGTTAGAGACCCAGTTCGGCAACTGGCCGAAACAACAATCCCTAATTTTTATTAATTAAGTCTCCGAATGTTGCAAAAGTCGGCTTCACAACAATTCAAAATTAACTTCTTCAATTGGCTACCACTTAATCTTAATATGTCATATTCCCAATTTGTAGAAGCTTAATTAGCGCATCGCTAATCTTGTGACTAATTCATTAATTGTGCAGTCTGGTACCGAAATGCTGACGTTGAAGCGGTGTACAAGTTAGAAACTTAATAATTTTGTGTGAAATAAGTGTTACATTTAGGATAATGTTAGGTACATTTTTATCTGTTAGTCTCAAAGGTTTGGGCAGAAGTTTATTGTTAGATTGTTTCGCTTGCTTACACACCGTAAGTAAAGAAAACAGTTCTATTTTAGTAAAAACTTAATAATATCTTTCATATAACTAATCATTAATTAATTAATAAATAATGGTAATATGTGGGGTATTTCACACACGACCATCTGACCACAAACTTGGGACACCCTGAGCTATGGGTGTCAGTCAGCTGATATACATACACAAATAAATTTAAATATAGATATACAACAACCAGACACAAGCCAAACACAAGTGCTCATCACACAAATCTTTACCCTGGGCGGGATTCGAACCCGCAACACGCATTTCATAGTAATGTTTATTTGTAGAGATGAATAAATTCACAGCACTGACATTTCGCAATGAGATGTGCAGCTGCGCACTGCACTTGACATTTTAAATGGTGCCGTCGTCCGCAGCTGGAATGTTATTATAAATAACACAATCATGCATTTATTGTATTATAGTGAAATCAACTTGATTTGATTTGTACCTAGTACCTAATATTAACATAAATCTTTCTTAACGATTTGAACGTAACTGTCCTTTTATACTTGATTGTCATCATCATGTCAACCTTTAAATGCCCTCTGCTGGGCATAGGTCTCCTCCAAAAGGGGGGGGGGGGGGGTCCAGCCGTAATCGCCATGCTGAGCCGATGCATGTTGGTGATCGCAGTAGGTGTTATGGTACTCAGAAGGATGCTGCTGCCCATTCTCTGGAATATCCCTTTGTCGCCTTCTACGACACTACTTGCCTTCTACTTCACGGGTAGAAATGGGGTGGTGCTATTCGCGACCGGCACCACACGGCTTTCCGTATTATAATCATAATAATTTGAATTAGATTATTTCAATTGATCACTTGATCAGGTATCAGGTATAAAAGTTCAGTTACTTTAAAGAGACCCAGTATTAGACCTAGAAACTAACCAACATGCATACCTTCTTCACGATATATGAATTCCTCTATCTATTTCCTAGTCAACCCAAATGTCTGGTTTGGCGACTCTGAGATCTCAGCCCATTACGGAACCCTAAAAACTATAATAATAATAATAATAATAATATATTTATTTGCAATTAAATACACACAGAAAAACACAAGCATTACCTAGAAGACTTAGATGCTAAACTAACTGCAATTAAATGCAAGGTAGGTACTCCGTTTGTAAGTAGTAATGCAACAGACAAATATGTAGTATATTCTGACAGACCAGAATAATAAAATCTCTAAAGCTTTGAATTAATGAATAGTGTTAATCAATTAGTAAGTGATATCCTTTCTTATCCTATTTTGATACAAAAACGGAACAAGCATTGATCACCATGCTTATGAAGATTAATAGCGTAGGTATATGCCATAGACATACCAAGTACTTAGTCTGGCCATAAATACTGTTACAATAAAAAATAAAAAATATATTACATTTGAATTTGGAATCTGTCATTTTTATACGATTGTTCATTGAGATTTCTAATTTTGGCGCCAATACATTGTGAGAAAGAGAACCAAATCGCTGTGATTGCATTACACAAAGTTGGTATAGAGCTAAATGCAATTTTTAAAACTCTCCATACGCTTGGTATTAGTCAAATGTTTGTGTACTGGGCTATTAATAGGTACAATGAGACCTCCTCTGTTTGTGACAGAAAAAGATCTGGCCGTCCACGTAGTGTTCGTACGAAAAAGGTGGTCAAAGCAGTAAGGGAAATCGAAGGGAATTCGAAGAAATCCTGTTCGAAAACAAAAGATTTTATCTCGGGAGATGAAGATAGCACCCAGAACCATGTCGCATATTTTAAAAGATTACTTAAGACTTGCAGCCTATAAAACACGCACTGGTCATTTTTTAACTGATAATTTAAAAAAGAATAGGGTGGTAAAATCGAAACAACTACTGAAGCGGTACAGAAAAATTTTGTTTACGGATGAGAAAATCTTTACAATTGAGCAACATTTTAACAAACAAAATGACCGTATTTATGCTCAAAGCTCTAAGGAAGCTTCCCAATTAGACGACAGAGTGCAACGTGGGCATTATCCAACTTCAGTGATGGTTTGGTGGGGTGTTAGCTATGAAAGAGTGACTGAGCCATATTTTTGTGAAAAAGGTATCAAAACATCGGCACAAGTGTATCAAGATACCATTGAGAAGGTTGTTAAGCCCCTTAACAACACCATGTTCAATAGCCAAGTATAGTCCTTCCAACTAGACTCGGCGCCGGGACATAAAGCTCGGTCCACGCAGTCTTGGTTGGAAGTGAACGTTTCGGACTTCATTAGAGCTGAAGACTGGCCGTCGTCTAGTCCCGATCTTAATCCGCTGGATTATGATTTATGGTCAGTTTTAGAGAGTACGGCTTGCTCTAAACGCCATGATAATTTGGAGTCCCTAAAACAATCCATACGATTGGCAGTGAAGAATTTTCCCATGGAAAGAATGCGTTCTTCTATTGATAGACTGTATTGCAGCCAATGGAGACCACTTCGAATAAGCTTTTTATATGTTGAATTGTTTTATATTTATTTATTAAACTAACACACTGTAAAAGTAATAAATATTGTTTGCAATAAAAAAAAATGTTTTTTCTTCGTGACAATATTTATGGCAAGACTAGGTATATTCATACTCATAATAATAATAAACAGTGCTTTTTTCCATTTGATTGTTGGACATTTCGTGTACTAACTGCAGGGACGGATTTATGTAAGGATTTTTTAGGCTGCAGCCCCTGGGCTCATTAATAGTACTTAACACATATGGTTGTTTCCTTTGAAACCACCTCTTAGGAACCCCAACATTACATTGAACCCCCTGTGAACATATAGGGCCCCCAGTCCCTATTGAAGACAATGGACAATATTATGAATAAGAAAATATGAAATTATCGTAAACATCATTATCGAAAACAGTTTTTTTTTGTCAAAATTGCAATTAGTTGATTCATTAAGCAGGGCCTCAAGTAGAACAGGCCCAGAGCAGCCCTATAAATTCATAGTCCGCCCCTGACTAACTGATAAGTGTAACTTTGTTTCAGTTTCACCAACAACACATCAACCAGAACATGCCTACTACTTAATACCGGTATTCAAAATAGGCACTGCACCCCACTCCATATTTCCATAACGAATACGATCCTCAGCAGATCCGTTTTTACGTTCACCTAATTGGCTACGGCACATGTGACGGCAGAAAGTAATCTAATATTACCGGTTTTGAAATTCAAATACTGCGTAGAAAGTAGGAAGTTTTTATTAAGCTGAACGAAAAAGAAGATTGTTGAAATATGCTTGAAACCATTGTATGCTGGTCTGTCAGAGTATCTGTTGTTTGCTGCATTGCTGACAAAGTACAAACCGATATGATTGCAGCACTGACTAGAAAATAAAGAAGGACTCCGCGCCACGCATATCAAAAGTGAAGCACCCTAAGTAAGCCAGACCATTTGTACAAACATGCCTCACGCACACATTTACATCATAGTCACGGACTAGAAAAAAAAGGATTACGCGCTGAAAGTACCGACTACCGACCGTACCGATCTATGTGTGCGTCTCGGTCGGCGTCCTTTAGGTTCTTCACTTTTGATATGCGCGGCGTGGAGTCGTTCTTTTTTTTCTAGTCCGTGTTTGAAAGTTATAATTTCTGACCATTTCTAATCAAAATGTATGTAGATTCGTAAAGCGCAGTTTATTAAAATTATTAAACGAGTACTCATTTAGACTCATTTATTACTTCGCCGACGGCGTCGGAACATTTTTTGTAAAGTCAATGTGCACGGAATAGAACTTAGCCCATTATTCATTTCCTTTATAGGCCCCTTAACTTCAAATGGTACAAACAAGAACCGATTTGTCGCACTTTATAGCCGCATAAAGTAATAAAGGGTGTAATAGCGCATAAGGAGAGTCAGGTACCGAGTTCATTGTATACATGCGCCGTCGTACAAGCAAAGGCAATTGCTGGTAACGCTGGCAGTTGTCGTTTACGACGTTTGTAAGAGTAGTTCTCGGTATGATTTTAGTATTCAGTTGGCTGCTCGAACTTGCCTCTAGTGTTTGAACAGGGAAAGCACGAGTTCGTGACTTTTGACAATGTTACATTTCGTGTTGTTAGTTCATAGTTTTTTTACACATTTGTAACTGTCCTGACGTGTTTGTTTATTTCGTACTTCTTCAACTTATTTAGTAAGCTTGCAGTTTTGACGCTAGACCTCCATCATCATCATCAGCCGAAAGACGTCCACTGTTGAACATATGGCTCCCCCATAGAACGCCACAACGAGCGGGTGCAACCACCGGTTACCCGCGACTTTGACGATATCATCGGTCCATCTGGTGGGAGGCCTACCAACGCTGCGTCTTTCGGTTCGTGGTCACCAGTCGAGAACCTTTCTTCCCTTAGACCTATTCTTCAAGTATAATTTATCTTTGTTTACTGATTGACCACCTATCTTATCAGTATTAAAAATAACTTCTATTGGAAATTGTCTCGATGGGCGGAGAAGTCAAAGCGGTAAATCAACACAAATGAAAATACAAACAAACTCTGGCAGATAGCAAGAAAACCTATTAGGAAGCTGCAAGGAAAATAGATAAGCGAAACTTCCATGAAACTATTTGTTTAACTGTGTCGTTACTATGAACTCTATATTGAAAAGTTGTTTTCTTTGGAATGTAATTTAAGCGCTCGCTGTGATGGCATGAACAATTTAAAATGCATCATCGTAAATGTAAAATTCCCTTTGCCGGCTTGCAATTTCGTGCAGTTATGTTGGAATGCTCTTCTGTTTTATTGCGAATATTACAGTGTAGCTATCTACTCTGGTAGCCGAGTTTGTGGCGAGTTAATATATGATCAAAATATAGATTCAGGAATAAAGTAGAATGTAAAACATGTTTGTAATCGTATTTTAGTGACATAATTATAGTTACACTAGATTTCGCCCGCGACTTCGTCCGCATGTATGGCATGGATTAAAAAATCTTCTATGTCCTTTCTCAGGATTCAAGCTATCTTCATACCAAATTTCATCAAAATCGATTCAACCGTTTCATCATGAACGCGGAATAGACAGAGCTGTTACTTTCGCATTAATAATACTAGCTTTTGCCAACGACTTCGTCCTCGTGAATGTCGGTTATTGTGGATGCAGACAAAGTCGCAGATTAAAACGTATACCTATATCCTTTCTCAGGGCTCAAGCTACATTCGTACCAATTTTCATCAAAATCGGTTCAGTCGTTTCATCGTGAAAGCGTAATAAACAGAGCTACTTTAGCATTTATAATATTAGTATTGATTAAGGTGACGATATACGCCGGCGACTTTGAGCGACCAGAAAATCGTATGCACTGCATCCAAAACTTTCAAAGTATAGTCGAAAAAATTAAATAAAAGATAGTATTCTTTAATTAAAAAAAGGCGTATACTAAAGGATAGATAATAAAATTGTCTGTAAGTTAGTAAAAATTTCGTTTATATATACTGTAACAATTCTACTAGTTTAAGAAATAAAAGGCTATGTAGAATTGTACGATTGAATTTAATAGCTCTCACAGAAAGATTAAAATGAGATGAGTATCAAAAACAGCAGTAAGAATTAAAATTAGCACTGACCTAAACGCACTATGTTCAGGCAGAGATTTCCAGGTTAAAGGGATCCACAGCCTGGCCGGCAAACGGGATCGGCCGAAGAGAAGACTGCCGCGATCGGCTCCTAGCTTTGCGGCGCGGATCTTATCAGTAAGACCCGCCCTGGGAGCAGCAGCACGCGACAGGACGACGGCACAACTCAGGACCGTTACCGACTTTCGATTGTGGACCGGTAGTCTTGCAGTTAGTAGACTGGTAGACTTTAGTAAGTTAAGCGTATGAGTAATCAGCGTGTTACTCAAGCGACAGCGAGATCTAGACTGACCCATTTGACAGGTTTCTTTTCTGACCGCTCTTCCGAAATTCATAAAAATCCAAGTATGAATTCTATTTCTAGAACGCCCATATTGGTCTTCTAAAGCGGGGTATTATAGTACCGGCCAGACTCAATTACTGCAGACTGCCAGTTATTTTTATTTTATTAGTGCGAATATTATTTTAAAGAACACCCGATACATCAGCGGGTGTCCAGCCGTTTAATATAAAATACAGCCATACGCACTTACATAAACATCAGCTTGGAGGTTTTACGTTAGATAGCCGTAAACTCATTAGGAGTAATATTGACAATCGTCAAGATTGACAACTGTCATTGACAAACATGTCATAGCAAAACATTATTTATTTTCCAGATTGATAAAAGTAATTTAATATATAGGGTGACTGGTAATTAGTGTACGATACTTAAACACGTGATTGTGTTCATGATAACAAACAACTTTCCCGAAGAAAAAAGTTATTTGTACTGGTTCACTTTTATCACAATAACACAACAGCCGTATGAAATTCACGCGCGCGCACTCCTGTGACCTGAAGTGAACCAGTACAAAAAACATTTTTTCTTCGGGAAAGTTGTTTGTTATCATGAACACAATCACGTGTTTAAGTATCGTACACTAATTACCAGTCACCCTATATATTAATTAACAGACACTCAGTGTAAAGAAACAGGACGCAGACAAGACGAGCATAAAGACTGTAAGTACATAAATTCTATTTAAAAGATTCCAAGAATCTATAAAAACAAATATTATAAAATGTAAACATCAGTTGTGTTAAATGATTTCATGCTTATAAAAAGTAAATATAGTATTGTGTTAAACAGAATACTATAATACCTGGTAGAATTTGTGTGATTATCAATGCTATGTCCACGTCAGACACAACTTCACGAGTTAATTAAACTATTTAATATAAACTTAATTAAAAATATTCACATACTAAATTATTAAGAAAATGTTCTAGTTTAACATATATTTTTTCCAAATCAATTACACTACACATTTTGACGTGATTGTCAGTTTAAAATGCTGATGATTTCGTTGTATATACTTCAGGAAATACAATGACAGAAATAGCTAGTAACCTTCAATGGGCTCTTAACAACATTTTTCAGGCACTGTGGAATATAGGTTTGGATATTTCTCCCACAAAAAGTAAAGTGTGTATTTTTAAAACTGGTTTCATTAGGGAATCAGTACTACTCAAAATTAATAATGTTTCATTACACGTTGTTGACACTATAAAATATTTAGGACTCTGGTTTGATAGCGGTCTAAGGTGGGCTAAACATGTCAATGAGATCAAACAAAAAACTTCTACATTTGTTAATGTATTTAAGGTTCTCTCGGGTAGGGTATGGGGGGTACATCCCGTTCATTTAAGGCGTCTTTATCTAAGCTTAGTTCGGAGTAGGATAGATTATGCCAGTTTTTTGTATGGTTCGAGTTGCCCTACACATTTAAATAAATTACAAAAAACTCAAAATCAATTTTTGCGTCTTGTTGGTGGATTTGTGAGAAGTACCCCCATACATGTGATGGAGAGTGAGCTATTCGTACAACCATTACACGTTCGGAGGTACTTTTTGGCAGCCAAATTTTGGCTTAAATCAAGATCTGTAGACAATAGCGAAGTAGTCAAACTAATTATTTGCCTTTACCCACTCTGTCAAAATAAATTCTGGAGACGCAAGACCAAACCTCTTCTTATTTCAGCATATGAAGCTTTTAAAAATGTAGATTTATATGTTAGTAAAGAGTTAGAATTTTTCTCACTCGATACATGGGTAAGCAATGTGGATTTATCCAGTGTGGTGAGGCCTTTCATTAAATCAATAGACCAGCCTAAACGTCATTATAATCCATATGTCTTAAATCGTACCTGCGCAGAGTTCTTGTATCTATCTTATCGCAATTATTATTGTATTTATACAGACGGTTCAAAAGTTGACAATAGTGCCGGCGCTGCTTTCTATGATCCCCAATCAAAAAATTATCTAACACTTAATATCATGACGAAGGAAATCTGTATAATGAATGTAGAACTTATAGCTATTGCAGAAGCTATATCTTATATTGAGTCATTAGATTCTGATAATTTTGTAATATTTACAGACTCAAGGAGTGCCCTACAACATTTGGCTCGGTGTACCTCGAATATTCGAGGAACACCGATAGCCTACACCATTATTAAATCCATAAATTCTTTACAAAATAAAAATAAAAATATCGTACTTCAATGGGTTCCGTCTCATATTGGCTTAGGTGGTAATACGGAAGTAGACATATTAGCTAAACAGTCGACAACATGCGGTATTTCTTTAATAAAACCTCCCTATTTTGCAGACTTATTCGGCCTCGTTAAGAAAAACTGCATGGATATTTGGGATGAGTATTTTGATGAAAGGTCTCTCACGAAGGGAATATGGTATAAGACAATGCAACCTTATCCATCTCGTTTTTTGTGGTTCGAGAAACACGATCTATCTAGAACAGAAATTGTAACTGCTCTGAGACTTCGCTCCGGGCATATTCCACTAAATAGTTTTAGATACATGATAAAAATAAGTGATACCCCTAATTGCAGGACTTGCAAGACCTTAGAGGATGTCTATCACGTGCTAGTGGAATGTGTTCGGAATGAGGCTGAGAGAACAGAGTTTGAACGAGTGAACAAAGTTAAACTTCATTCCATTGGTTATTGTAACACCATTTTATCTGCGCCTTCGTCGGAGAAGGCCAAGCTTTTGTACAAGATGGTAAATGTAGCTGTTAAAAATAGCTAAGTGTTGTCGTAATTGTTGTTGTACATTCCTAACTTTGTAAACCTATAGGGGTGGCATGATCACTGTGTGATCAAACCCTTCTTAATCTAAATAAAGATTAAAAAAAAAAAAAAAACGTCATAAAAGTCGCTTCTTAGCGCCTTAAGTATGGATAGGTGAACTGTATAATGTGCTATAAAATAAAATAAATAAATATGTAAATTGTCGTGATTAAAATTAGGCTATTTTAAGTTATTTCAAACTAGCTCCCGTGACTTTGCCTGCTTAGATCCAAATTAAGCCAAAGTCCTCCATTATCCCAAGGGAGCACAAAAAAGGTATGAAAGGGATGTGTTAAGCTAGATCAATATTTATTTGTGTTCAGAATTGTAGCTAATTCTGTTTAGCTGTTTAATCGTGAGAGGGTAGCAAACATCCACTCATCCATCCTCACAAACTTTGGAATTTGTAATATGTAGTACTCGTAGTAATGATGTCATCAACTAAAGCGTTTAACCGCCCGTTTGCTAGGAATTTAGTTATTAGAGCTTATGTCAGGATTTTATTATTTTCTACATTATTTTACACAAACAACATAAGACAAATTGCTGTAAATGACGAAGGCTAGTTAAAAAAACATTTTTCCGCAACTAAAGTCAAATGTGTTCTGTGCTACACGGTTGGCGCAGTGGCTGAGCGGGTTCGATTCCCGCCCAGGGTAAATATTTTTGTGATGAGCACTTGTGTTTGCCTTGTGTCTGGGTGTTGTTTATCTATATATGTATGTATTTAAAAATGTATTTGTGTATGTATATCAGCTGTCTGACACCCATAGTACAGGGTCTCCCTAGTTTGGGGTCAGATGGCCGTGTTTGAAATGTCCCTACATATTATTATTATTATTTATCACTTTTTAGTTTTTTCGCTGTTTAGTACATTATCATCTAAATCCATTATGAAACGGCTACACAGTTAACAGAGATTGAAAGTCCATATCAAAACTTTTGCTGAAGGGAACCAAAATGTCATCTATGTATAATTCTTTGACTATTGTTGATTTTTAAAAAAAAGTACTTAATAGTATTCGATACAATGGTTTTACTTGACACCCATGAGGACCATATCCATTACAAAAAGAGTTTTCAACATTTATCCCAAAAGGACATACAGTCGAAAAACCTTCTCCTTTTTTGAATTCGGTTAAAAAGGGTTTATTTCCACCACTTTTCATCAAGTTTAGGTCTGTCTGTCATTTTAATTTCATTTACAAAATACGCTAAACCCTTTGTTGGTAAAAGCTTTTGTGTAACTAAACTAACGTAACAATCGGGTAACTTTTCACATTCCGTGTGATTTATCCATTCAAACTGTTTATATTATGCAATATTTTGTAATATTATTTAGGTAAGTGCCATTAATATTATTGTAGGTTGTACAATAGGCCAAGTGAGTAAATGCTGGATCATATTCTGTTAATTGGATTATTCAATTAGGGTTTTCCGAGGAATGTAACAAAGAGTCTTAAAACATGTTTGGGTATATTAAAAGCCGTATTCCTATTTGGAATGTTGCACGAAATCTTTTTCTAGGATGTGTCTAGATTTACTTATACTATTTTAACGTTTAGGTACATACGTACCAACTTTATAGTGCTGATTGCTTTTGGGTATGGAATAAGTCAAATTAGCCCAAATAATTAACGTTCACAAAGGAGGTTGCAGAATCCTCTCTTGCATAACTAACTAGATTCACTATTCGTTTTTCTTGCGATGATCAGGAGTATTCTGGTCTATATGCGTTATACATGGTTTATTAGTAGACAATAACAAAGGCATAATGTGTTGCGATTTCGCAATAATTTCATGAGCACGCAAATACGTGAGTCTTACCATGCTAATTGCTGTTGCTATATTATTTGCTATTACGACGATAAATTGCCGAACGGGACAAGTCGGTTCACTTTCGATTTAGAAGCAATTGTATTGTTTAATTTTTAGATAGAATTTTTAAATTGGTGATCGATGTTCGTAGGTTCGTAGTGCACTGATTAGAGTTAGCAATTTTATTTTTTCCAGCATCAGAAAAATAATTGTTAATAATTCGCACTTCACAGAATATCGCAACTACTCCATCACTAGTAGACAGTGTGTGTAGGTTGAGAAAGATAATGGGTCCAAACTCAGAAAATGGTTTTGTCACAATTATTTAGGGTTCCGTATCTAAAGGGTGCCAAACGGGATCCTCTTACTCAGACTCTGCTGTCTCTGTATATCCGTCACAAGGCTGTACCTTTTGAATCGTAAAAGGTAGACACATGAAATTTTCACAGAATGTTAAACGTCTCACGCACACACCCGTACGACACGGACTACATCAGCCGCAAGCGACGATATCGCGTCACTCACCCAAAAACCAATTATAAAAATCAAGTTTGCATCATTTTTCCACCCTGTCATAGCCACGTGAAGCTCGGTACCGCGTCTACACAGAGTGTGTATCATACCATAGCTGCTAATAATGTTAATGCTGTTCCACAGTGCCTAAAGACGAGGGTTTATAACCAGTGTGTGTTGCCAGTGATGACATATGGCACAGAAACGTGGTCCTTAACTGCTGGCCTCCAATCAGAGACACGCAGCGAGCCATGGAGAGAGCTATGCTCGGAGTTTCTTTGCGCGATAGAATCCGGTACGGGGAAAATCGCCGAAGAACTAAGGTAACCCACATAGCTCTCAGAATATGCATGTTGAAGTGGCAATGGGCAGGCCACATCGCTCAAAAAACCTATAACCGATGAAGAAGAAGAAGAAGGTTCTCGAGTGACGATCACGAACCGGAAGATGCAGCGTTGGTTAGCCTTGCACCAGAAGGACCGACGACATCGTCAAGGTCCCGGGATTCACTTTGGTCCTGGGTAACCGGTGGATGCAAGCGGCAGGATGCCGCTTGTTATGGTGTTCTATGGGGGAGGTCTATGTCCAACAGTGGACTTCTTCCGGCTGATGATGATGATAAATGTTAAAAACCGGACAAGTGCGAGTCGGACTCGCACACCGAGGGTTCCGTACATATTTGTAGGTACACATCCATACTTCTATACTAATCCATACCTACTATCCATACCTACTATCCATACCTACTCTCCATACCTACTATCCATACTTTAATCTACTTAATATTATTAATGCGTTTTTTGCGACATAAACGGCCGTATCTGTTTTTCACGTTAACATAGAGGGTTGATTTTGGCGTCAAGGGACCGTAGATTTGAGTATGTGGTTTTAATTTCAACTCGATACCTCCACGCGTTTCCGAGATAAAGGGTCTTGACAGACAGGCAACAAAGTGATCCTATAAGGGTTCCGTTTTTTTCCTTTTGAGGTATGGAACCCTAAAAATGAAGTGCTTTTTTTTAATAAACTATTTAAAAATAATATGTAACACTACAAATTATTTTTTTTCCGTTCCGTTTTTTTCCTTTTGAGGTACGGAACCCTAAAAATGAAGTGCTTTCTTTTAATAAACTATTTAAAAATAATATGTAGTGTTACATATTCTGCAGTGGTATGGAACCCTTCGTGAGTGAGTCCGACTCACACTTGGCCGTTTTTTTTATATTTTCAGTACTTTATTTATTTATTTATACTTCATGCACAAGGGTACAAAGGCGGACTTAATGCCTTAGGCATTCTCTACCAGTCAACCACTGTACTGTACTGTGTACTTTCGGACAGAACACTGTAATATTAGCAGGGACAAAAACCCTCTACGGGTCATTAAATCTGTGCACCCGCTGCGATGCCGCAGGGACTTCGCCAAGTTACTTCCAAGAAATATTATAAAGATTATGGTCTTTATAATATTTCTATTACTTTGCAGCGACGACGGAAATTGGGGAATTCTTGTGAACATAAAACTGGGTATTTCTTTTAAATTGGGTTTACTTTCTACTTCCTATGATACGGAAGCTTAAGAGAAATGAGATGTTATATTTATCTTTTACAAAATGCTCACGTCTGAATAAATTGTCGTTTCTTTTTATATCTACTGATATATGGTTGTGTGGGGTGCGACAAAAGTATCGATAAAATGTTACTTTTGTCAAAAGATCATTCACTGACAGAATGAAGGCGGTATGTACTTGGCACCAATAATTAATTGACATACTTTTATAAGCTGTCAAACAGAGATTCCGCCTTAGATTTTGTATGGCGATATTAAAAAGTGACGTCACTTATGCCTATTTATTTGTTTTAAAGCAACTAAAAATCGAATTTTACTGTTAATTACATCGGGTTTTAAAGTAAATAATAATATGTACATTTCACCCACGGCCATCTGACCCCAAACTAGGGAGACCCTGTACTATGGGTGTCAGACAGCTGATATACATACACAAATACATTTAAATAAATGCAAATATATATAAACAACAACCAGACACAAAGCAAATACTAGTGCTCATCACACAAATGTTTATACTGGGCGGGATTCAAATCCGCAACATGCTGCTCAACGGTCAATCTCTCAACCACTGCGCCAACCGTGTCCTCAAAGTGTTTCTTTAGAGAAGTTGTATCAAAGAATTATTGGGTGTTAATTACCCAATTTATAGTATTTAAACTTAAGGCGCGTACATATTATATAACATAACATGTTATAAAACGTTGTTATGTTACATGTTTCAGTACCTAATGTGGAGGCTGAATGTTATTTTTTTTTTTCTCTAAGTTGTCCTTTTTAATTAAGCTTTAAAGTATATACAATATTTACAAGAATAATAAAAAAGAAAACCTAAAATATTAAACTAAAAAAAACGGGTATCATTTAAGCTATCGCCAATTTAATTAGTTTTGTGTTTCTTAAATAATAGGGTTTGCCCGCAAAATACTAGATTTGTCACCAAAATGTAGTCACCAAACAATATAAAATCAATTCCACAGTAAATCACCTAAAATCATGGAGATATAGGGTCTAGTACCAAATAAATGTAATTGATCTCCAAAAATAGTAAATGATCACCAACATTTAACCAAAGTATTGTAGAAATATATGAGTTTGACTGTAAAAAGCGATTTGGTTCTGGTACTCGGCGGCCGCTGCCGCGGCACGCTCGCTCCTCTCGCTCGCCTCGTCCGCAGTCGGTCACAGTTCTAACCTAACCTAACCATGTCGAATCCGCCCCAGGGGGAACATATGGGTCCTAAGATTTATTTGGTGACAGATCTACCATTCTGAGCACGAAGCTATTATTTAAGTAATAAAACTATTATTATAAGAACGAAGTTTATATTCATCTAATGCACTACAATTTTATTGGTAATCCATCTCTTATTTTACATAATATTAACATTAATTTGATAATTCATACCTGGGAACACTTTTTGTTTATCTGAGAACGAAAATATTTCGTGGCGATCGATCTATTTATTAGGTGATACAACTTGATGACAAATATAAATTTTGGTGACAAGAAATATAGTCCCCAAAAAAAACTAACGCAATAAGGCATCAGAGAATTCGTCCACATTGCCATCATGACATGTTATTAATATTTACAACAATGTTATATATACTACTCAAAACAAAATAAGGGCCACAAGGTATTTTGTCTGTACCATGAAAATAATAAAACCAATATATATTTTTTGTCTCCATAACGAAAACTAATGTTGTTTTTACCATGTAGACCAATAAATTTATTCAAATAATAGTGATTAAAAAGTTTATTTGCTTTTGAAAGAAAAAACACATTTTAGGTTAAAAATAAAAACAACGTAAAGATACTGAAAACAAAAGAAAATACTCCATGCTCATCTTTTAGTAACGGGTATGCCCCCTCGTTTAGCTACGCACTCCTGAAGCCTGGAGTGCATGCTCTCAATCAAATGCCTGACATTTTCCATTGGAATCTCTTCCCAGGTCCTTTTCACAGCGTTGATGAGTTGCTGTTGGTTGTGGATTTCCTGATCACCGACTCTAACTCTTCTTTTCAACTGATCCCACATGTGCTCTATTGGATTTAAGTCCGGACTGTTCGCCGGCCACGGCAAGACTTGAATTTGAGACTCTTCCAGTACAAACCGAGTCGCTTGAGCCGTGTGTGCACGAGCATTGTCTTGCATCATGATGAATCCAGGACCCGCTCGCTGTGCAAATGGGATCACATGTGGTCTGACAACTTCCTCAATATACCGCTGAGCAGTAACAGTACCCTCATTTAAAATAGCGAGCTCAGTTTTGCCGTGTATGCTTATCCCGCCCCAAATCATTACATTTGGACCACCAAAACGATCGACTTCATGAATGCAGGCTTCTGAAAATCTCTCGCCGCGTCTTTTGCATACTCTAATACGTCGATCGTCGCTAAAAAATTTTACTTTGCACTGCAGAACGACAAAGTCATATAACATTGTATGTCTAATGTGTACAGTATTGTTATATGTTGCAATGTTGAAAAAACTTGAAAAAAGAGAACCGCCTTAAAAAATAAAAAAAATAAAATGTGATACTTTTAGTTTTTTTTTGAAGGCGGTTCTCTGTTTTCAAAAAGTTTTTATTTTCCACTTTTTAGAGCCTCGATATCACCCAAATCCATTAAGGAACGGCAACACAGTAAAAACAGAGATTGAAAATCCTCCAAAGATGGAAGAAACGAAAACGTCTTCTCGGTTTTCGTAGTGTTTATTCAAAAAGCGCTAAATAAATTTCTGTTTGTTGTATACTAAAACCTTCTCCAGAGAGTAACAAACACTTTTCTAAAAACCGCATTAAAATCGGTTCAGCCACACGGGAGATAATCGCGGACAAACATACATACATACAAACCTACGGGTCGAACTGAGAACCTCCTGTTTTTTGAAGTCGGTTAAAAACAATGTTACATAATGTGGACGTGTTATAAAACATAAGTATTACAACATGTTACTCAATCTGTACGCACCTTTACAAGCGGACGAAGTCGTACACAGAAGGTAGTTTAAAATACCCTGGTGACTACATCCTGGGCTTTTAGCAAACCGAGAAGTCCTTGATGTATGGCTGTGGTGACATTTATAATTCTGTTGATGGACGGGATCCGTAGCGATGTCAATTTTGAAGAGGATATTATTATGGAGAATTATATGCACCAGTTGAAACAATTAACTATTTATATGACGTAAACAATTATAGTTATTTATTTGGAACTCCTTAACATAAGGAACAATATCAAGATTGAATCCTAAATGTAACGTATAGTTCATTCGCTTTACGAAAATAGTGAATTGGTCAATTAACGATGACTAACTATTTTCTTGACGCGAATGAACTAATAGTATTTTTTTTTATTATGTTATCTATACATATAATAAAACAGTAAAAAAACTGTGTCTGTACATTGAATATATTAAAAAAGTAATAATTGAGGGGGGTTTAGAAACAGTAATAGAGCACGAATCCAAAAAAAAATTCTGTCTGTTTGTCTGTTTGTTTGTACACGCTAATCTTCGGAACTGCTGGACGGATTTGAATGTTTTTTTTTTGTTGTATAGGTATTAAGTCTGGGCAACATATAGGCTATAATTTATCTTGGAAACTTGAACTCCTGATGCAGAACCGCAACAGACCAGCTAAACTATAAGAGATACAAAAAAACTTGAGAGGTGTCAATGGACACCCGGATGGAACGAAGTTCCTTTCGATTAATTAGTGAAGGAATTGTAATAAAATTTTATTTTTTTTAAGTTATAATAATATTTTTATTATTATTAACAAATATAATGTAGGTAATTAAAAGACAATTTAATTAAACGTGCCCGTTTATGTATCGAGCGAAATGGACTCCATATTGAGCAGTTGCTTCGATACAGGGAAGTGTAAATTTTATACCTAATAGGTAAGTTTTTTAATTAAGCCAAAGTTGATTAAAACTGTGTTTGTGAATAGCTCTAATTTATTTAAATAGGTTACCTATAGCACCTATAGGTACCTACGCCTGCCTGCCTTTCTTTTTCTAGCAAAAGAGTACCTACTCACTTACCTACTTACAACTACAAATAATTCGCCAATGATAAAAGTAAGTACCACTACCTACCTAGGTACCCACCTAAGCTCCCACTGGCTTAATTTAAACCAAAACATTTTAATCAAATAAAAAAATATATTATTGTCGCTAGTAAAACCTAGAGAAAAGTACTCTGTGACCTAGAGCGATAAGGTGCAGTGGTTACCTACTGACGACCGCGACCGATAGAAAGCTCATGATTACCAAACCCAAACTTTCAATAGATACCTACTAAACAAAACATAGAAGTAGGTACAGTAACTACCTACCTACCTAACCTACGTATTCTAGACTTAAAATTTACAATCGTTTTCACAATCCACACAGTCTCACAGTGAAAGGTAGGTCGTTATCATCGGAATTATCACGCAATGATAATTCCGATGTCATTGAGGTAGGTACCGCCACTATTTGAGCGAATAAACTTAGGTACTAAACATATCGCCGTAGGTACCTAGTTCAAAGAGTTCGCCGCGCCGCCTTTAAATACATAAACATATTCTACGAAAAGCGAATTCGGACTTTATTTTGTAAACGTAAACGGTTAAAAATTGAAATTTTACCAAACTAGGTATGATAAAATTATTCTGAGAAACGTATAGGCTGGTGCCCGACCGGACAATAGGAGCTATGTGCAACCGAATTTCACGGTTAATGTGTAAAAATAAGGTTTTAATTCGCTCCAATATTTTCATAGAAAAGCCGCCATTCAACTAATAATGAACTCTATTTGACAGTTCCAACGATTCAATTTTTCTGTTCGAATTATCTGCGTTTGTGAAGTAATAAAAATAGCAAAAAAGTGTCGTGACAACTTTTCGTAAGAATTTTTTCCGTCTAGCCCCCTTTCACAACGCGCGATAAGGAACTTCGTTCCAAATGGTACCACAGCAAAAATTGTTCCACGTGATGAGCATTTTCTGCTAAGAGAATCAATTTTAAGATCTGGAACACCTGATGTGGAACTCCAAGAGCCCAGCTACACCATAACACGTATAGGAATGACGTCTTAGCAAAAGTTGTTCGGTCTGATGAGCATTTCCTGTTGACTTATGAAAATCGAAGATCAGAAACATCTGATGTGGAAATCAAAGCTATCAGTAATTTTACTGTAAAGCTGTCACTAATTTCACTGTATATTATAAAATAAAATAAGCTGGGAGTACCTCCACGCGGTGAAGGCGGTAACAGTTTAGGACTGATTTTTGATGACTCGCGAGACAATGCGTGACGTTCACGTATAGAGAATCACGCTTGAGTTCTCAGCGTATTCGCACATCTACTAATAGGTCTTTTGAAACGAGTGATGAACGTGATGCACGACTAACTGCTGATCGAGATTATCATACATTGTCCCGAACACGCACACAACAAAATATTCATAATCAGTCAGAAAGTGAGAGCGAAAGAATAGCTGAAGTACGGCATGAAGAGACAGAAGAAGAGCGCAACGAACGTTTGAATTTTGATCGACTTCGACATTCTCTGAACAGAATGTCGATATCATCTGAAGAATCGGATGTGTCTCAGATATAGCCGTAGGGCATAGCGACCTTCTTTGGGTTGATAAGGAACGGAGTGCATTAACGTATACTCTTATGATTGACTACGCCACATATTCCGCCATCGGAGGTATGATTCAAAATTGTACTTTTTGAACGTCTCGAATCGTCTCGCGCATCCCGTTGGTTTCCCGTCCCCGGGCTCTTAGAATTCGACATCAGACGTTTCCAGATCTTCGATTTTGCCGACCCCGTTGTCGCTGGCATAAGCAACAGGATCCGCGTACGAAGTCGCGGGCAGAAGCTAGTGTCGAATAAAATAAATAGTAAGAAGGTATTTCTTTTATTCGACATAAAATTTTAAAAGTAGCACTGATAAAAATAATTCTGAGCAAAGTCACTGGTTATTTCATTGTATTTTGCCTGCATACTTGCGAGTAAAAGGAAAAATGGAAAAGGAATGTTGACACGTGATGTGTGTGATGTGCTCTAAGTGATTTTTTGTGTTGAGAAACTCTTTGAGATACATATGCCATAACAATATACTAAACAGTGACTTTATTTTTATTTAGAAAAACTCTGCTTATTCTGTTTTTTAGGGTTCCGTACCCAAAGGGTAAAAACGGAACCCTATTTATCTATTACTAAGACTCCACTGTCTGTCTGGCTGTCTGTCACCAGGTTCGACTTATTTCATGAACCGTGAAAGCTAGACAGTTGAAATTCACAGATGATGTATTTCTGATGCCGCTATAACAACAAATACTAAAAACAGAAATCAATAATATTTTAGGGGGGCTCCCATACAACAAACTAAATGTTTTAGTATAGTGTCTAATGTTGTATACATAATGGTATAGAAACCTTCGTGCGCGAATGTCACCTGGCCAGTTTTTTTTTTATAGACGAGATATACAAAAATATGTGAGACATTAAGAACAAAGAGGAATAGACGTTACTCACAAATAATTGGTATGATAACAGACATCTACTGTTTTATTATTATTTTTATTATTCACAAAGCTGAAAAAGTACCTTTAAGTAACGTCTAAAAAACAAAGTGTGCAACTAATTGTTTCCAATTTTCTTATCATCCACTTCAGTTGATTATGTAGTTATAGAACAAAGGAACATTTCATTTAAGGGCATTTCATAGTGATCGCGTGACGCAGATCGCGTGAGGACACGGGAACTTATACCCTCTCTAGAGAAATGGAAGGCACTTGTTTGAACTGTCTTTTAATATTACTTCAATCAAGTGTTTTCGATTTACTAGCATGTAGAGTAAAACATTATGGATAAACCTAATATTGCGTAACAATGACCTTAAGTAATATGAATTGGTTACACTTTACCTCTGGGGTTTCGCGCACCTCTGTTATTTATTTATTTATTTATTTATCTTCTTACATCTATCTTTACAGGCGTTAACCTAATGCGACAGTGTAGCTATAAACTAATATGTACTTAATTTTAATTAATAAAATAATCTAAATACTAATTACTACCATAGAAATTACTCCTTTAATATAACTTAACCTTATATACCTAACAACAAAATAAATAACGTTATGCTCTAATTACAAACCATAACTAACTACATTTAATAGAACTCTTAATCTCTATTAAATTATATGGGACTATTTCGTTTGCGTAAATATCAGGATTAAACTAAAATCCTTTAAAATCCAACAGAAATACAAAAAATGGGATAAAAATATCCTATCCTGCTTTGATTGACCTATGTGTTAAGCTAGATCAGACCAGTTTTATTACGTTATCAACAGCAAAATCTGAAAAAAAAATCTGCCGTAATTCTCATACATACATATATTTTGATCTTATTACAGTGCATTTTACGCAGGAAACCACAGTTTTTTTTTTCGCTATGTTCCGAGGTAGGTACTTCCACTCCCTGAAAGAGCTGTAGTGAAATAAAATAAGCCTGTGTTTACTAACAAAACTATTCAAATATCTTCTAATTGTACTAGCACTTTGGATGCGACTCCATCCCAGTAGATTTCTTACTTCCCCTACAAACCCAACACATCTAAGGTAGCCCCTTTGAGGGCTAAACGCCTTCTAATAATAATTTCTTCGTGCTCACCTACATCTTAAAGCAGTGTGAAAGTTTTGACGTTCCTAGTTCCAGTAGTTTCGGCTGTTGATGCGTCAGTCAATCAGTCAGTCAGGTTCTCCTTGTATATATAAGTAGTTGTTAAGTATTTTGACGTACTATTTTTGATTTGAAGCAGGTATAAGTTCCTATACTATGTAAAACAGTCGGTCAGAAGTAAATGTACAGAGAAATTGAAATCCATACTCCCATACTACTTATACACACACACACATACATACATATATATACACATACATATATATGTTATATATATTATCATCCATGGTTCCATACTAATATTATAAATGTGAAAGTAATTCTGTCTGTTACGCTTTCACTATACAACGGCTGAACCGATTTTGATGAAATTTGGTATGAACATAGGCTGCTTTTTAATCCGTGACTTCGTCTGCATCCGCGATAACCGTCATTCACGCGGACGAATTCGCGGGCAAAGTGCTAGTAATAAATAAAGAAAACAGTGCTTGACTTTAGATTGAATATAGTGTAAAATTTACCAGAATTTCAGTTGACGTATTTTTGTTTATTATACAGAACAGTATTGATATGAAGGGTCTATGCCGTGTGGTGTCGCCGCGAACAGCACCACTCCATTTCTACCTGTGGGTATCGTATATGGCGACAGGAGAAATTGACCAGAGGATGGGCAGTAGCGTCCTTCTGAGTAATATACCTATCACCTACTGCGATCGCCAACAAGCAACGGCCAAGCATGGCGATTACGTCTGAATGAACTCTGGGTGGAGACCTATGCCCAGCAGTGGGCGTCTAAAGGTTGACATGATGATAATGAAACAGAAATGAACCCAATAATGCATTTAGAGCCCTACTGTTTCGTTTACCTCGGTTCTGTACGTGGCACGTCCTAACAGTTTTAACGTTGTGCGGCTCAAGAAAGCAGCCTCATTGCTGAACAGACTCCTTGGCAGCCCCAACTGCTTGGGAGGTACATTTTTATTAGCCCATTTGTAGGGTCGCTCTGTCGCTCATCAATCGTATAATGTCACTCATAGAATAAGAATATTTTTACTAACCTAATGAAATTACTAAATGAGTGAGGCGGTTCAGTGGCGCATCCGTAAATCCACGGATCAAATGTACGTATCGGTTATGCGGATATGGATACGGAATGAAACGGATACGGATATTGCAATTTATCCATCGGGTGGCAGCGGCGGTAAATCCGCTTACGCAAGTACATAAAGATGGATTTATATAGGCTCTTTTCGAGTTGAAATTGGCACAGTATTGTTTTCTTTGTTATGTTTATTTGTTTTTTAACCGACTTCAAAAAGGAGGAGGTTATCAATTCGGATGTTTAAATATTTTTTTTAATGTATGTTTGCAAAATTCTTCTCTCAAAATTCTTTTGTTCAAAACGGGTTTATTCCGAAATGGCCCCATATAAATTTCATAAAAATTTATTTAGCTCTTTTTGAGAATCCCAAAAAAAATACATAGATGACGTTTTAGTTTCTTCAATCTTTGGAGGAATTCATGACAGTAGCTAAAATACTATTTGAGTGGTTATTTATTGTATAACAGTATTTTTATTTTTAATCGAAAAAAGCGTTATCTACTGGGGATTAAGTAATTTGGTAAAATAGCACAGGCAACGCTTAAAGTTATTTAAATAAATACTAAGGATACTAAATAACAAATAAGTCTTTGTAATGTTGAATAGTGCGAACGTAATGTAAATGCCGTTAACCAAAGCATATAAAAGCGTTCAATACTTGAACCCCCATCACTAACCGAAATCCCGTTGCTAGTTTTCACATACGATGGAGGGACCCAAATTTTGTGCAACCACTGTTGAATAGTTTTACATTTTATGACATAACTAGCGACCCGACCCAGGTTCGCATGGGCATAGGCATGCGAAGCTGGGTCGGGTCGCTAATTCTTTTTGTGTTGGATAGTCCATTAACCGAACAAGGCTATAGAGCCTTCCTCGGTAAATGGACTATCCAACACAAAAATATTTTTTCAATACGAACCAGTAGATCCTCTCTTGATGATCTGGGAGAAATAAAAAAACATGGAATGTATCAGCTGCTTATCATCCCGTGCAAGTCGTAAAAGTCGATTAAGGGACACGTTTTACGTTAATATCTTCAAGTAAAGAACAGACAACTTAGGGCATGCGCACTGTCACAGTATGCAAGTGGCCTAAGTTGGACAGTTAGCGTTAGAACAGGACGTCAATTTCGAGTGGTAGCGGAAGAACATTATCTGAATGTCAACGGTAGCACTCACGGGCCGAGCAAGTAGGCTCACTGTTTACCCATCAACCCGCATTGGACAAGCGTGATGGGTTAATTGTCTAATCCTCTCCATTAACATGACAAAGAAAAAGAAAACCAGGCCCCTAGTGCCCGGCGTCTCTAGTGGTGCTACTGCTGATGACGGTGGGCAGGCGCACTCTAGAGCAGGGGTTGCTAAGAATCTCCGGGCGGGATCGACCTTCCGTTATACGACTCAAGTACAACACAAATCGGACAAAGAAAAGACACTCCACATATTAACTTACAACACACGAACATTTGACATCTTACTGCGATCGCCAACCCGCCTGCCAAGCGTGGCGATTATGGCAATTCCTCCCAAATGTTTGGGAGAGGCCCTTGCCCAGCAGTGGGATCCCTACGGGCTACTAAAAAAAAAAAAAAAAAACACGAACATTGAAATCAGAAGATCGCTTAATAGAGATTGAAAATGCATTGAATGAGATCAAATGGGACATAGTAGGTTTATCTGAGGTGAGAAGAAATGGAGAAGATACAATAGAAAGGGAAAACAGTATATTCTATTACAACGGACTGGGTGGGGGTCAATATAGTATAGGCTTATTAGTCGCAAAAAAATGGAAAAAAAAAATCTTGAATTTATTTCTTACTCAGACCGAATAGCAGTGTTAAAATTTAAAATATCAGATACAAAAACAGTAGCTATAATTCAAGTGTATTCGCCAACATCTTCTCATCACGATGGTGAAGTGGAAGAATTTTACGACCTAGTTAATAAAGCTTGCGACGATCACCGAAGCTCCTGGAATATCATTTTAGGAAACTTCAATGCAAAAATAGGACTAAGACAAGACCTGGATAATGAAAGTATTGTGGGACCACACGATCTTGGAAACCGAAACGAACGCGGCTCCCGCCTTATCCAGTTTGCCTTTGGACAGCAATTATGTGTAGGAAATAGTTTCTTCTACAAGAAACATCAAAGACGTTGGACGTGGATCTCTCCAAACAATAAAATAAAAAATGAGATCGATTACAGACTAACTTGTAACAGAAGAATTATAAAAAACATAGAAGTCATAAACCAGTTCAAATTTAGTTCAGATCACAGGCCCCTTCGAGCAACTATAGTATTCGACACAAGAATACATCGGAAAAATCTCTTTAAAAATCAAATTAGAAGATTGAACAGGGAAACGCTTGTTACTTGCAAAAGAGAATTTAATTTAGAACTCAGAAATAGCTTTGATTTAATTTGTACAGAAAACTGATAAAATAATATAGACCAACAGCTGAACAACATCATAAATAGTATTCAAAAGGCCAGTAAAATTTTTAAACCAGCTAAAAATAGAACGAAAAAGCTTTCGCATGAAACTTTAAGACTAAAAGAACAAAGACTGACTTTAGGCACAGACAAGAGAGGTTTACAATACCGGTTAAAAGACAAGGAAGTAAAATGTAACATTAGAAAAGATGTTAGAAATTATAACACGATAATAGTGCAAAACGCATTGGAAAAAAACCGGTCACTAAAAATAGCTAAGTAAGGGATACAAAATAGCAAATCGTGGATTACAAATCTAAAAGTCCCTAAAAAAAAAAAAAAAAGAAAAAAAAAAAAAATATATATATTAGTTAGACTACAAGTTTTCCGATACACCACCAATACCATGCACATCTAGTTATACCTGTCCATACGATATACCACCCATTTCCGGAGGCGAAGTTCATTTTGCACTCAGTAAAATGAAGAACAACAGGTCGTGTGGTGAAGATGGCGTTAGTACCGTAGCCCTAAAAATCGGTGAATCACTTATCACTTCTCCCTCACATTACAAATTTATTTAACGACATTCTTCGTTCGGGTATTTTCCCCACAAACTTCTGCCATTCGAATATTATTTTGCTGCATCAGAAGGGAGATAAGTCAGATATCAATAATTATACACCCATTAGCCTGATTTCACATGTCTATAAAACTTTTATAAAAGTAATAGAAAACCGTACCGTTGAATTAGATAAACAACAACCTCCTGAACAAGCAGGCTTCCGTCCGGGACTTTCTACTACTGACCACTTGCACACCATCAACCAAATAATAGAAAAGCATCTTGAATTTAACATCCCACTTTACCTTGGATTCGTAGATTATTCAAAAGCTTTCAACAGTATCACACACTTTGCCATATTTGACGCTCTTAGTAAACAGAATGTAGAACCCACATTTATCCAGTTGCTACAGAATATTTATGCAAACAGCACAGCCGCAATAAAATTACAACGGATAGGTCCGAGGTTCCTAATTCGTAAAGGAGTCAAACAGGGCGACCCGCTATCTCCAAAGCTATTTACCAGTACCCTAGAAGAAGTATTTAGAAAGTTGGCGACCGACTGGCAAGAGAAGGGGATCTGCCTCGGCGAAGCGAGGTTGACAAATCTACGTTTCGCTGATGACATTGTCCTTTTCTCTTCATCAGCCATGGAACTGGAAAAAATGCTGCAAGAACTCAGCAATGCAAGCCTTGAGGTTGGACTGAAGATGAACATGTCAAAGACTAAGCTCATGACCAACAGCTCAAACATTAACGTGCATATAGATGGAGAGAGAATGCACTATGTCCAGGAATACATCTACTTGGGCCAAATGGTCTCCTTTCAGGCAAGGCAAGATAAGGAAGTTGCCAGACGCACGGATAATGCTTGGAAGAGCTACTGGTCCATGAAAGAGCTATTTAAGGGTGATTTACCTATCCCCTTAAAACGCAAGCTAATGGCATTCTCCCAATCTTGACTTATGGTGCACAGACTTGGTCTTTGACGAACATTCTGAAGTCCAAACTCAAGGTTTGTCAACGAGCGGTGGAGCGCAGCATACTTAATGTTAAACTTACAGACCACATACGAAACACCGCACTGCGCTCCAGAACGCAAATTGTCGACGTAGGTCAAAAAGCCGCTAAACTGAAATGGGACTGGGCGGGGCATGTCTGCCGGATGCCAGCTAAGCTGTGGGCCAGCATATCACAAGACTGGAGCCCTGACACAGTCAGGCGGGGTCGCGGTAGACCAAGGAGAAGATGGCGGGACGCCTTGGATGGCTTCCTCGCGAATTGGCGGGATGAGGCACAACATCGAGAGAAGTGGAGGAAATGGGGGGAGGCCTTTGCCCAGGAGTGGGACAGCAACGGCTAAATAAAAATAATAATAATAATAATAATCATGTAAGTTATGATTACATTTGAGAGAAAAAAGCGAACCCTTTTTTAATTAAGTAGGTAAGTAACCTAATTAATCCATGATTTATAATTGGAGAATTCAACACCGTAGTTTAATAATTATTGTAACACGGCCTTAAATAACCGTGCAACTTGTGCTCTGACGTCCCCTTAAGCGCGGTAAAATCGAGTTGACATAACACCCCCGCGCCCCCGCCAACAACAGTGGACTTCTAATCGCCGGCCGGTTCGTACCATTTGCCGCGATACGCATATAATTTTGTCATATTACTGTTTTGTATTGTTTGTGATTCCTAAAGTGTGTTGTAACGCTCAAATATATTATAACTTTTACTGTATATCGTGCGTCGAATCATTAAGAGACTCCCACAAACGCCCCTGAGAGAAATACCTACCTTACAGTGTCGCCCAACTTGCGGGCACGATAACAGTGAAATCAACTAAAAGTGCCGTTTACTGTTGTGCTAACACATACTGTGAACCCTTTCCAACAGTGCATTTCACAAGAAATTGTTCCAAACAGTGCAAAATCAGGCGATAAAATTCACACTGGGCGAGTCCATTCTCCGCGCCAAAAGTTAGTGCGCGAGCGACTCGAAGCTTACGTTCAAAATCGTGCAACGGATTGAATACCTACGTAATGCGTAACTAGGTATTCACGTATTACCACCCATAATATCATCACCTGTGTAACCTGTGTTCATCAAGCGAAGTACCTACAGAAGAGCTAGCGCCCTGTTACTATGCCGAACACACGACGTACCAGAAGAGATGACGGGTCGGAGTCCGACACAGACACGGAACGGAATAGAACGGTGCTATCATCACCGAACATCACCATGTCTGAGGAAATGCTTCAGTCCCTTGTCTCCAACATCACCAGGAGTCAAGCGGAAGCGAATCGAATACTCATAGAGAACATACTGGCAAACAAAGATAAACCATGCACTTCATCACCACGATCACCTGACTCGCGTGATGCTCCGCGGCAATCAGGTAACTTCGCTAAGTGCACGGCGCGCTTTGACGGGTCATCGAAGAACGCGGAAGAACTTGAGGCATTCATTGACGCCATTGAGGTATACCGCGACTGCACCAACATCAGCGACGAGCATGCTCTGCGGGGACTGCCGATGCTGCTAGTCGGCGAGGCCGCTGTCTGGTGGCAAGGCGTGAAGTCTTCGATAACGTCATGGGCCGACGCGTTGCAACGTCTTCGAGGAATGTACGGAGTGCCGCGACCCGGTTATAAAATCTTTCGTGACATATTCAGTGCCGAACAAAATAGTGAACGAGCCGACGTATTTATATGTAAAGTGCGCGCTTTAGTATCTAAATTACCGTATGTTGTACCAGAAGTGATGTTATTAGATATAGTTTATGGTTTATTAGATCGTAGAATAAGAAAACGAGTGTCTCGCGACGAGGTGTACGAGCTGGAACAACTAATTGCGAAGGCCAGGTTAGTCGAGGAGTCGTTGGCGGAGGTGAGTTCTTCCCATGTTATTAGTACAAATAATAATAATAATGTAAACATTGCGAACTCCGTTGTCAACCCGCTCGCTGCCGCGCGGGAATGTTCGAGCACAATTCCGAACGTTAACCCTACGAATACCGTAGGTGACCCCCGAAAGTTAGGTAAACAAAATTTTAGACCGTCAGAATCGCGCGACACCTTACATAGTAATTCGAACACATCAATTGCGAAAACTAGTGATGGGGAAAAGCGCGTTAGACCGAAGTGCACTTATTGTAAACTTTTCGGACATACACTAGATAATTGTAGAAATAAGGAGAAGAAAGACGGTAAGATTACCGATTCTTCTAATAGCTCTAACAATAGTACCCAGTTGCGTTGTTACGGTTGTGGTCAACTGGGAATGGTACGGTCGAAGTGTAGTAACTGCAAAAACGCGTCGACCTCGAGTAAATCGGATTTCTGTAGCGCTCACGTATGCGATAATAACGATCCGCGGCCGTTAGTAGAAATTCAGGTTGCGAATCGCAATGGGGTGGCCATCTTAGACACGGGGGCCACACATTCTATCGCGGGCCCCATGCTGTACGATTTACTCGTTATAGCTGGCGTGGTTTTTAGGAAAACATCACGTACCATAGCACTTGCCGACGGATCACAGCAAGTATGTACTGCACTCGAGTGCAATACCGACGTCATCCTAGAGAAACACACTATACCTACCACGTTCATAGTATTACCTGACGCGCCGACCAGGACATTACTAGGTAGGGATTTTATTGTGAAGGCTAGTATCCTGTTGGATTTACCACAGAGCAGCTGGTGTTTCAACGACGAGCCACGGTGTTGGTATCCGTTTGTCACCAGTTTTCACCTGCCTACCTGAGGCCAGATGGAGCTGATGAAGGCAGAAGCATCAAACCTCGCGCTGAGGGATGATGAAGGCACTAAGCTGACGACTGATCAGAGAGTCCAACTGAACACTTTCCTGATGGAGAGGTCCGACTGCTTCGCGAAGGATGGCCCCCCTACGGAATATGCCACGCATCGTTTGAAGATTGACCCACATCAGGAACCCATCGCTTCACCTCCTTACAGGATGTCCCCCAGTAAGAGAGCGATGCTGGAACAGGAGTTGCAGAAGTTACTGGACGCTGACGTCATTGAAGAATGTGAATCTCCTTGGGCTGCCAACGTGGTCCTCGTGACGAAGAAGGATGGAGGGGTTCGGCTTTGCGTGGATTACAGGAAATTGAACTCTGTAACAGAGCCTGATCGCTACCCGCTTCCACGCATAGAAGACATTCTCCACGCAGCTAAGAACACCAGTTTTATGACGACCTGTGACCTCCAATCAGGGTATTTTCAAATTTCTTTGGAACCGGACGACCGCGACAAGACGGCTTTCGTGAGCCCACTCGGTTGCTTTAGATTTAAAAGGATGCCTATGGGTCTAAGGAACTCAGGAGCCACTTTTCAGCGTCTTATGGACCGATTCCGATCTGGTAAGGAACTAGCAGATGTTTGCATGCTCACGTACTTAGATGACGTCATAATCCTATCGGAGTCGTTCCCGAAGCACCTGGAAGACCTGAATGCTGTCTTCGACAGACTCAAGATGTTTAACTTACGAGTGAACCGTGAAAAGAGTTGTTTTGCTCGCGAGTCCGTGAAGTTTTTAGGCCACGTGATTGTACCAGGTGGGGTGAAGGCAGATCCTGATAAGACAGCGGCTGTCGCCAACATGCCCCCTCCCGAGAACACGAAACACTTGAAGACCTTTTTGCAAACGTCAAGCTGGTTCCGACGCTTCATTCCCAACTACGCCGACGTCGCCAGACCTTTGACGAATCTTCTCAAAAAGGACAGTAAGTGGATATGGACCTCGAAGCAACAAGACGCCTTCGATTGCATCAAAGACAAGCTGGTTTCCGCCCCGGTCTTACGCCAGGCCGACGAATCAATCCCGTTTACGCTGAGGACTGACAGCAGCGGGTATTGCCTCGGAGCAGTGCTGATGCAGGGGGAGGGTCCCGAGGAAAGACCAGTCGAATACGCAAGCCGTTTGTTGAATAGTGCGGAGAGGAACTATAACACAACGGAAAGAGAAGCATTAGCGGTTGTATGGGCTGTCACTAAGTTTCGCGCATACATCGAAGGATCAGAGGTTGTAATAAAGAGCGACCACCAACCTCTGCGATGGCTCATGACTTTGAAGTCACCAAGCGGACGCTTAGCGAGATGGGCCCTTACTCTTCAGGCATATAACTTGCGCATAGAGTATACACCTGGCAGGTCAAACGTTATCGCCGATACTCTATCGCGTCCACCTCGTGCTGAGGAAGCAGACTGCGACGTCCGCTACGCTGAAGTCGATTTTCCATCAAGAAGCCCCAAGGAAGTTCGTGAGAACCAACTCAAGGACCCCGAGGTACGTAAGATCGTAGAGGACCTCGAGTCAACCGACGAACCGTTTAGGGGGAGGAGTTGGTCTGATCGGGGATTTATTATGTCCGACGGCATACTATACAGATACGGACCAGACGAGTGTGAAATAGAGACGGGATGTCTCGTTATTCCGGAGCACGAGCGCGACAAGGTCCTGGCGGAGTATCATGACGCACCGACGGCTGGACACTGCGGAGTTGAGCGCACACTAGATCGTGTGAAGTCTAAATACTACTGGCCTGGTATGCGGCAATCTATCATTGGATACCTGAAGAAGTGTGTAGAATGTCAGAGGTACAAGGCCGATAACAGAAAACCAGCCGGATTGCTACAGACGCCTGCGACTAATCGCCGCTTTGAAGTCGTCGCCGTGGACCTTTTCGGCCCATTGCCGGAGACCGCTAATAAGAATAAATGGATCCTTATCTTGGAAGACACTTGCTCTCGATGGGTAGAACTATTCGCCCTACAGAACGCCACCAGCGCAGACTGTTCCAGGATCCTGATCTCAGAGGTTTTCCTGAGATATGGAGTGCCCAGACGGATAATGAGTGATAATGGAGTACAGTTCATTAGTGAAGTCATGCAACAGGTTTGCCATTCGTTCGGGATTACTCAGTCGCTATCACCTGTTTACCACCCGCAAGCGAACCCGGTTGAAAGGAAAAACCGTGATCTTAAACCGCAACTCGCTATCTTGGTTGGGAAAGATCACAACACCTGGGACGCCCACTTGCCCGCGATTCGTTTCGCGATGAACTCGGCGGTGACAAGTAGCACCGGATACTCACCAGCGTACCTTACGTTCGGACGGGAGATGCGTGCGCCAGCCGACGTTATCACCGACATGCGTACCATTATCGAAAGTGACAATGTCGTGACGAGCCTTACCCCTTACCTTCAGAGAATGTCGACCGTGTTGTTCGAAGCTAGGGAAGTGCATGAAAAGGTTCAGGCTAATCAGAAGCGTTATGCCGACGAGGGTCGACGCCCTGCACCCGATTACTCTATCGGTGATCTGGTCCTTTTGAAGACCCAAGGGAGTAATGATACGACCCGCGGACAAACACCTAAGTTCATACCGCGACGAGACGGTCCTTATCGGATTCAGGAAGTTGCGAGCCCTACCACATACGTGTTGGGAAAGGTCAGTAGCCACGAAGTTTTAGGTAGGTACCACGTCTCTCAGTTGACCCCATTCGTAGGCGACGTACCGCTAGCCCCGGTCAACGAAAAGCGTAAGCGCGGAAGACCTAAGAGGTTTCTTGACTGACCCAGACGCGTGGGCGCATTGTCTAGGTCAGAGGGGGAGGATGTAACACGGCCTTAAATAACCGTGCAACTTGTGCTCTGACGTCCCCTTCAGCGCGGTAAAATCGAGTTGACATAACACCCCCGCGCCCCCGCCAACAACAGTGGACTTCTAATCGCCGGCCGGTTCGTACCATTTGCCGCGATACGCATATAATTTTGTCATATTACTGTTTTGTATTGTTTGTGATTCCTAAAGTGTGTTGTAACGCTCAAATATATTATAACTTTTACTGTATATCGTGCGTCGAATCATTAAGAGACTCCCACAAACGCCCCTGAGAGAAATACCTACCTTACATTATATTTTTAAGGATCAGAGAGTAATTCAAAACGTACTTCGAGTAAATCCGCAAACATTTCATTTTCATTTCATTTCATCAATTTTTTTTTCATGTTAATTTTATTATTAACTAGCTGTTGCTCGCGGTGTTCCTCAACTGCTAGGGGTCACACTTCAAGTAACTGAATGAAAAATACCTACCTTATCTATGTACTAAACAAAGAAAAGATCTGTCTGTGTATTATATTCAATTCAAATCCTTTCATCCGTGAATGTGAAATTGATGTTTGCACCTCAATCCACCATCCAAATGTCTTCACAAACATTCATAACTTTCAAGAAACAGATTTAAATGTGCTGTTTTTTTATTATTTAATATATTAAGGAAAAAAGATTATCTCATAAGGACTTAATTGTTTTAGTACGGACTGCTATAAATACCACAGATTTCATATGATTCATCTTTTCGGAATGCGAAAAGCTTCTACTTAAAATATTAGCATCTAATGAATAAATTATGATTAGCTCGTGAAGTGGTTCATTTCCGCTTCTCCATAAATATTTTAAGTAGGTACCTATTTTATAAACCCTTATCTTTTATTTTTTGTAAAAAGTAACAGTTCTTTATTTGAGAATAAGATATACATTTTCATTTTCATTCATGTCCGTAGCGGAAAATTTATTTCCGCAGAATTTCTTTCAATTACTCTTCTCATTTTACAAGCTAACCGAAACGCTAGTCGTCCTGTTGTGAGTTTTAAAGAATCGTAAATTTATGTCGAAATGATACTTACTCATTGTTCACAGTACAACCTGTTTGAAGGAATAAAGATTCCATACGCTTTACCTTTCATTTTATTATCTTCTTAATTAAAAGGATTTCATTGAGTTGGAAAACTTTTCTCACCACACTTTACGTAAGGTATTTTAATAATGCAATTCGCCTCCTGTTTTTATGTAATGATCTCATTCAACCCGAGGCTAAGTCTCCTTTAAGCCTGCCCCAGAGCTAATATTTCGCCTACACATGACACAATTCGACGAATCCTGACACTGCACAGGCTCAAACGTGTTCATGTCAAAACGGCTTAATTCATCTACTCATTTAGTGATTTTATAATGTAACATAAATCTGCAAATCACTATTCTAAACCGATTTCGAATAAAATAATCTCAGCGAAACTATTATTTATCATGCGATCATTTTGTTTACACCGTAAATCAGAGCATAGTCCGTGAATTACGAAAATATCTCATGAGTGAAATGCTGAACCAATGTTCGTATGAATTCACAATAATTCTCACAAAGCCGATGTGATGTCAGTTGCTATTTATTCACGATAGCTTTCTTTTCCAGAATGCATCCTATTTTATTATTCAATTAATACTTTTAAATTGCCCTAAAATGTCAAAATTAGGTTAATTGATTTCTTTAACGTAATACCTATTACGTAAAATATTAAGTAATAATATTCATGCACCAAGGGTTCCGTACAAAACTACAAATATATGGTTTTTAGAGTTTTACCTTTATTTTCTGCATGACATTGCTTCTTGCTAAATTTCATGCATTCAGGTCAGCGGGAAGTACCCTATAGATTTTGATTCCCTTGCTAGTGTAAAAATAAGTAGCTTAAACGGCTGTATCTTTGGATTGCCTGGACTTAGTTGTTTTATTCACCGTTTCAAGGGATTGCAGACCTTAAGCGCGATAGCTGTATCTGTCCCTGAGAATAAAGGCATTGGCAGATGGACAGACAGAAGGACCACGAAGTGATCCTATAAGGTTCCGTTTTTCCTTTTGGGGTACGGAACCCTAAAAATAACTAAAGTATACCTACTATACATTCCCATTTATCAGTATTGAGATTTGCTGTCGATTTATAGTAATATTTTAGATTTACTGAATGAATATTTAAATAATAATAATAATAATAATAATAAGTATTTATTTCATAAGACAATAAACATATTGCACTGCATACATTGTTGGTTATAAATATCACACTGTAAGCACAATTATATAGACTCTATCCCTTAAACTAGGTCTAGCCTGTATCTTAAGAGATAAGGTTCAGCCAAATGGGTACAATAAATAATATAATTGACATTCTGTAGCAAGTGAAACTGTGTCGATGTTACATAATTTAAAGTTATCCTATGAAATAAGTGTAGGTCGGTTACTTAGTGTGTAGTGTATGTGAGTAAAAGAGTGCATGTGTGTGTGTGTGTGTGTGTGAGTGTGTGTGTATATGTGCGAGGATTTTACGATTTGCATGTTTACGAGATGTATTCTAGAAGATTTTCCGTTGAGAGGTAGTCCTGTTGTAGTAGCCATTGAGTGATTTTGTGTTTTAGCGTGTGTCTGTTTAAATCAAGAATGTCTAATATTTTGTGTAATTTCTTATATATATAAGTACCTATGACGTAATATTGGCGTTTGGCAAATGCAGTTTTATGTGTTACGCCTGATGGGACATTTGTGCGTTTATTTGGGTTGGACCTGGGCATGCCTTTATGCGTTCTGAGGACAGACTGCAAGATGAATAGCTGTCTAACTGTTAATACCTTACATTCAGCATAAAGTTGCTTGGTTGGATATAGGTACGGTTTCTTAGACATAACTTTAAGTACGGCTCTTTGAGCTCGCTCTGCCCTCAGGAGATTGGTTTTAATAGCACCACCCCACGCAGTAATGCAATATCCGATAATTGACTGACACAGAGCAAAATAAACCATTTTTAATGTGTCTATGTCAGCCGATTCTCTAAGTGATTTAAAAACATATATTAGACGCATTATCCTGCCAGTTACCATTTCTAATTGTTTGTCCCATCGTAAGCCATCATCTATTTGCAGACCAAGATACTTTACACAGTCACTTCTAGCTAGTGTAGGACATGAACACGGTGTCGGGGAGTTATGACAGGAGTGAGCAGTTATATTAAAGCTATGCGGTGGCTTGGTGTTACGTCGAATTGAGAAAGGAATGTAGCAAGTTTTATCCAAGTTTAATGTGAGTAGATTTTGGTGGAACCAGTACATTATACTATTCAGTGCTATTTCTGCCTTAGTTTTAACCTCTTCCCAGGTAGAACCATAGATGATAATCGCAGTATCGTCAGCGTAAGCGAAGATCTTGCAGTTAGGTAGTATCATCCTACAAAGGTCATTGACATAAATTTGGAACAATGTGGGACCTAATATACTTCCCTGGGGCACACCGTATGTCACGATTTCCTCATCACTGAGATATGCATCTATTTTTACTTGCTGAGAGCGATTCTTGAGGTAATCTTTAAATATGTCGAGTGCCATGCCACGTACACCCAGAAGCTCCAATTTTGAGATAAGTTTGGGAACAGAAACTGTGTCAAAAGCTTTCGACAGATCCAGAAATATACCCAAACACTTAGCCCCACTATCAAGTTTTCTCGCAACAAATTGTGTGAGATCCAGTACAGCATCTTCCGTCGACACCCCAGACTTGAAGCCATACTGGTTCTCAGCAATAATGTTATGCTTACGTAAGAAACCACTAAGTTGTCTGTTAATGATCTTTTCAATAATTTTTGAAAGCGAAGGTAGGATGGAAATTGGTCTGTAATTGTTGACACAGGATCTGTTCCCGCTCTTATATATTGGATGGACTATAGCTTTTTTGAGTCCATCTGGAAACGTTCCCGATTGTAAGCAAAGATTGCAGATGTAAGTGATTGGTGGCACTAGTATGTGGCGACAAATTTTCAGCAAGGTAGATGATATTCCATCCCAACCTACAGCACAATCATTTCGTAGTTGCATGATGATTGTTTCTACCTCACCTTCATCGGTGTCTAATACAACAAAGGAGCTAGCTGGAGGTGAAAAATTGAACTTTTCGGGTAGATCACTTTCACTATCAAAGGGAGTATTAGAATAATCGTGAGATTTTAATATATTTGCCGCTAAATTTTTACCAATATTACTAAAAAAGGAACAAACTTGGTTCACGGAAGAGTGGCCGTTATCACCTACCTTTAACAATTCGTCAGGACTGGTGCGTACTTTACGAGTATTAGTGATTTCTTGTATGGTTTTCCAAAGAGCTTTGGGATTGTTTTTTGATTTTTCAAGTTCACTTTTCTCAAAGGCTATTTTAAGTTTACGGAGTAAATCATTACAGAAGTTCCTATAGCGAGTATATGTAAGTTTTAATATTAAGTTCTTTGGTGATTTATTTGATTTCATATGCAGCCTATCCCTATTTGTTATACATTTTAACAAGCCTGGTGTTATCCAAGGTTTTATAGTTCTCTGTTTCCTAGGAATTGTAATTTTGATGGTGTGTTTAGTTATCACGGAAGTCACTATCGATATGAACTTATTTAAGGCATAATTTGTATCATTAATTTTATAGATTTCGTAGAAATTTGTATTTTCTAGTTCAGACTTAATGGCTTCTAGATTAGGGCGGGACATAGTGTATTTTGGCTTTCGAATTGGGTTCGCATTCGTTAACGTAAGTATAATTGGTTTGTGGTCGGTGATGTACGATTCTAGAATTAATGTGGTGGAAGGTAATTTGGACTTTAGCAAAATGTGATCAAGACAGTTTTCTAGTCTTGTGGGTATTAAGTGGGTAGGGAGTAGGCCATGGGAAGCATTCTGGATGAGATACTCAAAACTGTGGGGGCTATTGTTACCCGGTTTTATGTCGATATTGAGATCACCGATAAGTGCGATATTTGGAAAGGGGGAAAGTTCACCCAAGACGCTGTTTAAGCTGGACAGGAAATTTTCTATTCGGTCTATGGTGTTATAAGACGGCGAGCGGTAAATGGCTACAAAAGCAAACTTAGAGTCTAGTTGACATACAAGGGAGTTAGCGTTTTTAATGCTAGGTTCCCAAACTGTGACATTTAATCCTATTTTAGTGTAAATTATAACACCTTCATTTTGATTTGATGTAACTTTAGTTGAGTGTGACAGAAAACCATTTGGTATCGGTGGATTATTTATTTTGCTCAGCCAGCACTCAGTTAACACAATAATGTCAAAGCTAATTTTGGTGGAGCAGATCAAAGCTTGTAGGTTATCAAAATTTTTCTTTACACTACGTATATTTATGTGTAATAATTTAATATTACTCTCGGAACCGTTAATATAACTACTACAGTCTTGTGGGTTACAAGAAAAAGAATTGTCCAGCCTATACACGTCCAAATCTTCATTAATATTTATTATAGTATCCATTTGTACTTAAAGTGATAACTAGTAATGGGCATACGGAGTCTGAATATTAATATAACTAGATGAACGATACCATCCCTCCTTGCTGAAATTATACTTATGTTTGTTTGTGTATATGTGTATGTGAATGTGTGTGTCTTGATCAGTATGTTTGTGGTTAATATTTTGATATAAACGTGTGTAAGAATGTTTTTTTTGTTATGTGTACGTACGTGTATGTATATTAATAAAATGTGTGTTAAGTCTAGTACTAAGTATTGACGATAGGGTGTAATTAACTTTAAGATATAAACAAAACTTGAGAACATAAATAACAGAGGAAGTCATATAATCTTCATACCAAGGTCTTGGAGACATTTTTCCGAATTAATAAGTAGCTGTTTGTCACCAACTGTTTTACGGAGGAAAATGTTCCCGTTGTTAATCCAGCAGAAAGTAAAGTTATTGTTCTTGGCGAATTCACGTGCCATATAGAAAAGCTTTTTGGAGCTGGCTGGTAATTGTTCAGCGACATAGACTGGCTGCCGTTTGCCAGGAATACCAATCTGCTCAGTGTTTAATTTATTCTCTTTGGTTTCTATGTTTTTATTGTAAGCCCGGACAGCAGATATTAACTTCTGCTTGGTTTGCACTGACGTAAATTCCGCTATAATTGGGCGTGTAGTGGTGGCCGGTGTGGATTTTCCAGGTAGGCGGTATATATCTCTTAATTCAGGTTCACTGATAGGAACTCCAACCAGTTTCCCGATGCTGCACACGGTTTGAATAAGGCCGCTTGTATTCTCGCTATCTGTCAGTGGAATGTTACGGATTTCCATACCGGCCGAGCGTGATTTAAATTGGAGATCAACAATCTTTTTTTCTAAGGTTTCTATGTAACAACGTTGCTCATGTCTTTCCTTTTTAAGTTCCTCTACTTCTTTTCTTAATTCTTCAAAATTTTGATTCATAAAGGACATTGATCGGTCTATCCCAGCATTTGTCTTACAGATTTCGTCATTCGACTCCTGTATCTTAACGTTTTGTAATTTGATTTCGCGTATATCTGCCACTAACTTTGACAATATGGTAGATTGATCTTCCAGCTTTTTAGACAGACTAGTATCCTGGTGTATTTGTTGGTAAACACCATCCCCACTAGGTGGTGAATTTCCGGGTCTAGGGCGTTTGTTCCTGCTGGTGACATATTCACTACCAGCCGAGGTAATATCCGGTTCTGATTGTGTTTCACTCAGATTGACGCGCTGAGACTTCGGCGGAGTACGTTGAACACTTGACATAGCGATAGTAAACACGTATTGTAGGACGTCTTCGTAGCAGATGTGATGTTCGTAGCTTGATGGTCCGTAGCGCGTAGCCCGTAGCAGCACAGTGGCACACCGATGACGTCAGCCGCTCGTAGCGCCCCTCAAATTCGATGCTCGCCGCTACATGCGCCGTGGCGCGGAGGTATGGCGCACGGTAGCTGTTCACTATCGCTCCACACGCCGCGGGTTCAAATCCCAGCCAATCACAATAGTTATGAAAACACGATTTTAATAGTTAGTATTAGAAATACTTGTATCTCACTCTAGTAACGCCCAGTGGGCGTATGTAACGGGTTAAGGAGCCTAAAGAGCGACAAGGAATTGAAATATCACAAGATGCACCAATCACAGAATTTACAATTAGAAGTCACTGGGACGAGCGACACACGTCCACTCGCTAAAGTCGCTCGAGGCCGAATGCTAAATAAAACTTTAACGGGTCGACAATATCCTTCAAACAAATAATACTTTCGGCGTAAATACTCACAGAAATAACAGTCAAGTAATTATTTAATTCATAGTATCGTTGTGGTTGAGACAAACAATTTTCCCCAATCAGTAGGGTCAATCAGGGTTAAAGTTCGGCGATAATATTCAACTAATTTGTTTAGAATCCTTAACTTGAATTTTATATCATTTTGAGGCGATATTATCTCCACAGAGTGCCAGAATTTCAAACAACATATTTTCTCGTGAATATTTTTTGTGATGTTATTAGAAAAATGCCCCCAGAGCTTTTGGAGGTACGTCACATATAGTAAATAAATAGTCTTAGACTTGATAGGTCTACAAATACATTACACAATTGTATTTTCTTAAAAAAAACTGTAGTTTAATAAACTGTATTTTTACTACTACTTACTTATCTTTTTACAAGACACAGAAAGTATTCAAGCATACTCAATTTTATAAATTGAACATAGAAAAAATCGCGTACCGATGACAAATTGCTATATTTTGAAGAGCAAAACATATTTATTTTTAGTTGTTGTAATATATCATTATTAAACACACTAGCATCGTAATTAGGTAGGCGTATTCGGTTTGCTGGTTTATTATCATTGTACAGGACAAGACAGAAGATCACTGTCCTTTTGAAGTACCTAATCCCTTAGTTAGTAGTCATTACATACTCCGACTGATATTTAATTAGACCCACAACAGAGAGATTTGCCATCATATTAAACCTCGAGCAAGTTCTTGTGAGGTTTCGTTCACAAGTCAAGCGCGATTGTTTTGCTCGTTCAACAGGATCGTTGTGGCTTTACAATTGTTTGGTTTCGTGGAAATTCTCTTTGCAATTCTAATATAGATATGTACGTGGTAACAAATATCCAGCGTGTTATCAGAATAGGTAAGCTTGGGATTTGGTACGACAACTTAATTTGTCAAACCAATATTATTATTTAAATAACGCTGTAACTATGTTATTTGTGGATACAGTACAATCTTGAATAGGTACTGCCGTCGCTCGCCCTAATCGGGTCATGATGTTACTGATTATGTTAAATCCAGAGAATTCAATTAATTGTCATCTATCACATACCTACATACCTCCTGCCAGTCTTGTGTACTGACTGTCAAGTCTGTATTCTTCTATTTTAAAAGTGTTTATCTCCTCCTCTATATAAATGTTGCTATTTATTAACTTTTTCTAGCTTCTGACCACGAATTCGTCCGCCTGGTTTTGTGACTGGAGTATCTAATACTTTCTTATAAACAAAAAACTTAAAACAAACAAACTTTGCTTCTTTACAATATGCATCATAATATAATCACATAAAATATTAATAAAGATAAACTACTAAAATAAGGTTGACCATGATTAAACTAGCCAGAATCTCTACAGTACTTAACTTTAAATTAAATCTTATTGCCTAGCCGTACGTTTTTGTTCTACCTCTTCCGGGACGTCCTTTTATTATTTTGACTTATATCTGGTACGTCTTTTTCGTAAAATAATCTTGGTTTATCAAGGAAAAACCAGACCACCCTTACGCAAACAACCTTGATTAATTAACTTCAGAATAAGATAAAAGTATCGGAAAGAGAGGAGTATAAAAAATTACGACCATAACTTACCACTCAGTATCTCAATGTTGATTGGTTGAGGTAGGTATGTGTACCTTTAGGGTTCTTTCAATTTATGCGTTATGGCGCTGGAGCAGCGCGGTTGTGGGACTGAATATGGACGCCTGCCTTTTTCAAACAGTTGACACCTGTCACCTGTCACCTTTCTGTCGTTGACAGCGTTGTGCGACACCCGTACCGCGTACGCACGAAGGCAGAACAATTGTCACATGACCAAACGTATACATTGAAATAGCCTTTACATGCTTGGCATAGAGATAATGCAGTGTAGATAAAATCAAACATTATTTTTGGACTTTTGGTTTACTCTCATAGTTTTTTGAAATGTGGAGTGGAGGAGTGGTCGTCACAGTTTTAATAATTCTAAATATTTTAATACTATGTTTAAATAAACATATTTTAGCTGCCATTCTTTAAAGTACATATTTCAAAATAATGTTTTATTTTTATGCAAGGTACATTGTATTCACATGTAATTACACAAATTCTGTATATAAAATATTGTAAAACATTTATTTAAAAAACATGAGTCGACGAAAGAGTCTAATCGTCGTGCTTGTTGTGTCTTTCAGTATCCTTTGTTTTCAACTCGACATATTTCGGGTCTATTGGTTACATTTGTCTGGTAAACTCAAAGAGTTTAGTGAAGAAGTGTCAGCTATTTACTTTCATAACATCATGCCTACATTCCCGAAAGTGTAGGCAGAGGTAGCACACTCACATTCTGCTAGCTTTTTCATGTATTTTTATCTTGATTAGTGAATATTAATTTGTTTGATGGAAATAATCCGCGGTTCTACATAATAGGGTATTTTATCAAAAAAATCGAATTAGTCCGTCAGTTAGATTATCGAAAAATATTGGATACGTATTTTTTGTTTTATAAAATCAATAAAAACTGACGAGGATAAAACGCATCAAAGATCATGAGTGGGGGTTTGTGACGTCACTTCGCCAGTAAAAGTGTATTGAAATAGTGATGTCACACGAGTTTTCGTCGCACTGTATTGTCTTCATTTTTTGTTTACGTGAAAAAAGAAAAAACACGTGTCCAATATTTTTTGGAAAACTAGCTGACTGACTAATTAGATTGTTTTGGTAAAATACCCTATTGATGTAGTCTGATTGAAAGTGGTAGAAATAAAAGGTGTGGTTGAAATTGGACGATTCTCTTTTGTTTTTACGAATTAATTGAATTGCTTTAATAAAATTGGAAGGCATTAAACTCTATAAATAAATGTGCTATGTTTATATACCGAACAAGATTTTTAGTAAGGAACTTGTTTCTATCAAAACAATAACAGAATAGGGATCAATGCTCAGCAGTGCCTGGAGCTCGCTGAAGGTATTTATAGAATCTGCAGTCGTCGGTTTGTTTAGACAGGTATCATAAACATTTCTAGGTTGCCGTTCTGACAACCTGTTGTTTAATTTATTAGTAGTTTCGGAGGTTAAACTTTCACTAGCTATTTTAGCTCGGTAGTCGATCCAAATTAACCAAATATTACGCCACCAATTATGTTGTTAGAAACTACTATTAGGGTAAAGGGAAGAAGTTATTACTTACACGCGTGTTTACCGGTACACACACGAATACGGGTAAGGTACAATGGGTACATACCGTACCGTACCGATAACATGGGGTACATATTTTGCCTACATACAAAATATACGACACTATATTGATTAACAGTTAGCTGATACGGTAGGAATTACTTTCGAAGTGAAATCGTGAACCTTTGAACGAAAAGATTGATAGGAAAAAGGCATATTTTGTTTTTTTTTGTAGTTTACTACATTCTAAAAATGTTTGTTTATTATTTTTTTGTGCGTAAAATTCAACTTTATACCGTATTTAATTGCACAATACCGAAAACATATTGGTTAAAAGCGTAGCTTCCCGTAGTTAATATACGGGTGCTATGCCGTAGCACATATTTTACAGCAAGTTTTTCGTAGCGCGTAGCGGGTGGTCGTAGCGGTTTTGGTGTCGTTAAGCCAGTACTGGTTGTAAGTTATTACTCCCTAAGTTCGTGTAAATTTAATTTGTGATTGTTTTAACCTTCATTATTTTTCGTTACTTGTTTCATAATTTAACCATGTGAACTTCCTCGTCTCGTGTCAAAAATCAAGATAATATTAGATAAAAAATAAACACATAACAAAAGTGTTGGTGAGAGTAATCAAATGTCAATAACGAAATCATACCTATACTTTATTGTTATTTACACGTATTGTTTAAATACTGATAAGTCATATTTCATTTCAATCACTCAAATACCTCGACATTAAAAGTAAATCAACTCCAGTTTGAACGGCGTAAATAAAACAATTTTACCAAATCCTTAACGGAACGAATGAATAAAACATGGGGTTGATACCACTCATGATGTTGTACTGTTCGCAATAACAGCGGGTACCTGGCGAGGGTTAATATTTAAACGATGACCGACCGATGCACGCCTAACCTTACTATACGAGCTGGCCCGTTTGTGAGCAAGAAGTTTATGCCTGTATATCTTCGTAAATCACTATCACTGTGTTATACATTCTCTGAGAAAATAGTTTTACAAACCATCACTAGAACAACAAAATATAAAATAAGTACTAAAGTTACTGAAAATTATAACTTAACAACAAAATTACACTTTAACTAGGTACACGTTTTATATTCTGTTTTTCCTTTTTTTTTTAGTTTTGGTTATACAGGGTAAAGAAGACATTGTGACACGGTCTTTATTTTTTTTAAACGGCGAAATTACTTTGCCCTTAAGGGTCTAGAATAATGTACTAAATCTATGGTAAAAGTTTTCATCCCGAAGAAAATTTCAAAAATTTTAGTGTACGTATTTGAAATACACATTCTCCCGAAGTACGGAGAGATCTCGATGAATTTAGTAAGATCAGTAGGTCGATTCTGTAAAATTGAAACAACAAATCGCATCTCACATTGTGATTCACTCTCACTATAAGCTTCAAAATGACCTTGATATATTTGACACTTTGAATCGGGTTCGAGTACGAAGTGAGTGACGGGGAAATTACCTTACAGAATGCCAGTTCTTACGTAATCTCATAGTTTATCTGTCAAAATCTTCCTGTCAATTTAGTTCAACACGCAGACACGCTTGCAATGGTTGCGCTAGTGTAAATTCGAATTATCAACCAAGTTTTTAGAATGCCAATCAAGAAACCCACAGCGGATTCAGATTCGAAGTTTAGAATGAGGTCTTACAGAATCACACCCCAGTAAACTAACTAGATTGCACATTTATGAAATAAATTAAGTTAACATTTTTTGTGTTATTTAAATAACATCAGATGAGTTGCGGCCAAACGCAAGCCTTTTAGAATAAAAATAAAAAATTGCTGAGCCATTGCGTCAACCAATACCGTCAAATCGACCGAATCTACAGTACACTACCAGCAGACTGAAATGACGAAAGCAATGGCCAATAAAAAGATTTTTCAAAAAAAGAAAACCGCCTTCATAAGCTAGTGATATATCACTGTTTAGTTTTTGAAGGCGGTTTTCTTTTAAAAATGTAAACTTTTTATAGGCCATTGCTTTCGTCGTTTTTAAGTATTGCCATAACATCCAAATCCACTAAGAAACGGCGACACACTTCAGAGATTGTAACTCCTCCAAAGATTAAAGAAACTAAAACATCATCTAAGTATTTTTTGGGATTTTGTTGATTTTCTCAAAGAGAGCTGAATCAATTTTGATAAAATTATCTAAGGGACTATTTCGGAATAAACCCTTTTCGAACAAAAAAAAGAATTTTGCAAATCCGTCTATATATCACAGAGTTATGCCCGAACATACAAAAAAAAATAGACATCCAAATTGTTAACCTCCTTCTTTTTAAAGTCGGTTAAAAAGACCAGCTCATCACCATTCCCCGCTTATTACGATTCCGACTCTGAGCACTCCATTGATCCGATGATGATCACTAATCAAGTGATGGGTACCCATCACTTGATTAGTATTCCTCATAGCTGCACTATACTATAAACTTATAAAGACGGTACACATAACAAATGTTTGTCACAGTATGTGACCACTAAACTCGTCACATCCGTAACATTTGTCATACCCGAGTAAACACGACACACAAATCTCCATCTAAACTCAGCAAGTGGGGCTACAGTATAAAATAAAGTAGAAATATGTTGCCATTTGAGTAATAAGTAGTAGAAGCTCTCCATGAAAGAACTGACCATTTAAATAAATATATGCTCGGGTCGGGCTATTTAGACTGTGGGGTAATTGACGACATGGTTGGCGCAGTGGTTGAGCAATTGACTGCTCCGCTGCGTGTCGGGGGTTTGTTTCCCGCACGGACCAAATATTTGTATGGCCTACAGGTAGTTGTTCCGGGTCAGACGGTTTGTTTGTACGTGAGTTTATATGTTTGTAAACGCACCCACGACACAGGAGTGATTCCTAGAGTGCGGCAACGTTTAAAAAAAAACTGTGTTGTGTTTTAATGTTTTGATTGATGTCATGACTCTTGAAGTAATGTTGTCATTGTTTAGCTATTGTGTCTGTTAATTGGCAAGTTGAGCTCTTATACAAGGTGTAATTTAATTAACTCATCATCTTCCTGCCTTTGTTCCATGTTACTAAGGGTCGGCGTAACACGTTTTTTGTTCCATTCCGTCCTGTCAATTTGTCTTGTTAATCGAATTAACTGAATACCCGAAAACAGGTCATCATTATGAACAATTTTTCCTTTATGGCCTAGCCTATAATCAGGAAAAATAGATTAATATTACATCTAGTTCCTTATATAGATATTTATAATAAACAAATGACTGTATTTGAAAATAGAATTTAATTTTCTTTAAATAAAATTTATTTGAGTTTAGAATTTATTCCCAGCCATACATAAATTACGTTTCAAATGGCCAGTATTGTAAAATGGCCTAGGGCAAAGACCTATTATTGATGTTCACATAGCTCAGCAGGTTTTATTTTCATGATTTCAGTGTTGGTGTTCCTAATTATGAGTACAGATGACAAATATCTGAATTCAGGCTTTATTTAGGTGTCAATTCAATTACAAATTGGATAGTAAAGTTGTTCTCATTCGTTAGAAGATACACAGTCGAAACAGACGACATTAAAAAACTTTATTTCATAAACAGTAATATTATTTAACACTAGCTTTTGTACGCGACATCGTTCGCGTGTATTTTCATACGGATGCCTAATAAAAAGAAAATGGAGCCTATAAAACTCAGAAATAAAAATAATCTTCGGAATCGGACCAGTAGTATCTGAGATTAGTCCGAATGAACATAAACTCAGCGCTACGGAGGACTATAGGTAATGTTAATTCTTAGGTACAGAGGCCAGCACATCAAGCTACAACAATAGATTTTCTACTTTCTTGCAAAAGAATAAGTTTCATATTCAATTGGCAAAAGAATCATGGCGAGATCCAAACATTCATTTGTATGAAAAATAAAAAATAATTAAAGGGGTTTCAAATATTTTCCAATGTAAAGAATACATTACCAGGAGTAGATTGATATAAGTTTACCATATTTCGAAACCCCGCATAATTTCGTTTCGTCACGATGCCAATTTTGTGTTTATAAAAGAAAGAAAGTGACAAGCGACGTTACGGATCTATCAAATTGGCAGACCAGTTATGTGACAAGGGTGTGGAAAAAAATAATCATTATTTGTGACATAATTTCCCTTAAAAAATGCAATTTCGGTGTATGATCAGAACGGCGACTGTCAGTGTCACTGTTACTGTCTGTCGCCGTTTCGTTCTGAAATAATAAAGCTTTTCGTTAGACTATTCATTTTTTTTTGCGTAAATTTCTGAAGATACCGTTTAGGTACCCAAGAGTATAAGAATTAGAATTTCAACTTCTCTAAACAAATTTATTTTTTTGTTTTAATCCTGCCATGATTGCTATGGCTAGAATACAATAGATGGTTGAGGAGACTACATAGATCGTACAAGTACTTGACATCACTAATCAATTGACATACTTTCTATGATCTGTGTTCGGGATGGTCTTCGAAATAAGTAGTGGACTGTAGTTTTAAACGTATAATGGGTTTATACACAATATAAACTGATCACAAATAATAATTACGCTCGAAGAGATTTTATCGTAGACCGATGGATGGTTTTGTTTGAAGGAAGTCAAGTGACAAGTGAAGTGAACGGCGCTTGCGACGCTCGCCGTCTCGTTCGTTCGCTCGGTCCATACTCTCGCCGCTCCGTTCCGCGCGCCTTTGACGTGGACAGTGGCTCCACCCCAGCGCGTGGACATGCTCCCCGGGTTGAAGGATTGCTTCAAGAAAGTGGCAGCGGGCAGATGTTATTAAACGCCCGCCGAATTGTTCCTTTCCTGGTTTTGATTTCGGCGACCCTCACGACGCCGTCGGACCCCGGGTACGTTTGAATGACACGACCCAGCAGCCAGCAAAGAGGTGGAAGCGCCTTATCCTTTACCAGGACGAGGGTCCCCGCTGTGATGTTTCCCGATGATGAAGACCACTTAGTCTTTTGCTGCAGCAGAGAAATATATTCGGTATTAAACCGTTTCCAAAAGTGCTGTTTTATGTATTCTATTCTCTGGAATCGCTCGAGTCTGTTGATGTTTTCGCTGTCAGCAATGATTGGATGCGGAACGCTCGTGAGTGACCTTCCAATTAAAAAGTGTGATGGAGTAAGGGCACAAAAATCAAGTGGATCAGGAGAAGAGGGAGAGAGAGGTCGGGAGTTGAGAATTGCCTCTATTTGAGTTAAGCACGTAGCCATCTCTTCGTACGTGAAGTGGGTTAACTTAAGCATTCTCTTTAAGTGATGTTTTGTTGAGCGAACTGCGGCCTCTGCAACGCCATTGAAGTGAGGGGAATAGGCAGGAACAAAATTAAAGTCAATAATAATAATAATAATAATAACTTTATTATCAGGCAACTGTGGCCCATAGATAAAATACACAAAATAATCTTAAACAATAACAAACTAATACATATTAAAACCTTAATTAAATATATCCTATTTCACACGTAATGTTGGCGTCGTGTGTCGCGCGGTGTCAGCAGGTAACCGGCCTCGGAAGCGCCGGAACATAACACCTTTCGGCCAAAATTCCTCCTTCGTGAAGGTCGACAGATGTTCAGTTGGTACTCTCACCACAAAGGAGTTGAAGTTCACATTGTGGCTCGAGGCCAACCGCTCGACCCTCAGAGCAAAATTCGACTTAATACGGATGTACTCTACAACCTCCTCAACCTTTGTAGAGTAGTGCAGTCGAGACACATACAGCAGCGTCACTGGAACAGCAGGACGCAGCAGGTGGTTCGGTCCGGTCGGTGCGGTCCCACACTTGTTCGGACAAGTTGGTTTCTTCATCCTCTTCTTCTTCTCGACCTTGATGAAACCTTCTTCATCGTTCGTGACCTTTTCAGGTCCATGTTCTTGCAGACCCATACGTGCACTTTCGTTATGGCTCTGCTTAGCCCCTATTTCACTTCGTCGCTTTATCTGTGACGCAGCGGGTTCGCTGGTTGCGACAATTGCTGAGTAGGCACGTTTGGGGGTCGACGTACCTACGCGTGGCGCTACCTCCTTCAAGGCAGGAACGGCAACGGTGCGAGTTGCTTCGTTCGCACAACTAGCGTTCGGTGACGCATCGGCTGACGTTGGACTCGCCGATTTAAAACTGCCGGCGCTGGCATTATGTGCGTCCACGATTTCGACGTCCGGTGACCTACTTACAGAAGCAGCGCTGCGCAGCAACATCACTTCGGCACGTAGCTCCTCTATGGTCTTCTCTGACGTCTCTAACCGCGACTCTGACGTCTCCAACCGCGACTGTAGCTTGGCGAGGCTCGTATTCAGGGACGTTATGTCTTTTAACATCCTGGTGACGTCGACATGGTCGAACGTGACGGGGGGCAGCTTGTGCAGGTCCTTCGCCACGAAGTCGGGTATATCATCAGGGTCGACCTCCTTCAGCAGGCTGATGATATCCTGGACGCTTTTTGCGGTTCCATCCCTCCGGCGGGACGGCATCTGGTCAACTTTCCCAAGGGTCTGGAACAACAGCAGCTTGGCACTGCTTACTTCCTCTTCCTTGTACTGGGACTTGCATATTTGCAGAATGCTCAGCTCATCCATATAATCGATGGCATGTTTTACGAATGCCAACAGCTCGTTGACTATGAGTGGTTGGGAACCCATAGCGACGAAAAACGGCAGCGGCTACAGCCGCGCGTAACGCGAATTAATATCCGGTAACTGCAACACAAACACGTCCGTACTCGAGCGCAGTCTGACGCGCTATGCCTTCCAGGGCGACGTCGTGTGCAATATTCGAATTCTGCAAGAAGAGACGTAATTGATTGGAAGTACCAACAAAGGTTGTGCCGTTATCAGACAATATACTACGGGGTTTGCCACGCCGCGCAATAAATCTATTTAAGGCGGCCATGTATGCCTCCTTTGTGAGGTCCGTGACAAGCTCCAGGTGGACGGCTTTAACAGCTAGGCAAACAAAGATACATATGTACGATTTTATAAGTCTGCAGCCTCTACCCTTTCTGTCAGCGATCAGTATTGGGCCAGCATAGTCGACACTTGAGTTTAAGAACGGGAATTCCAAATTGCTTCGTGAGTTGGGAAGTTGTCCCATTATTGGTTGCACAATTTGTGCCTTATGCCTAAAACATACTACACATTTTTGAACTGTAACTCTAGATAAATTTCTACCTCCTAAGGGCCAATAGTTTTGGCGAATATCAGCCAAAAGCAACTGGGGTCCTGCATGTAACAGTTTTCTGTGAACAGATTGAAATAAGATTTTAGTTAGATTATGCTTACTGCACAAGAGAACGGGATGTTTCACGTTATAATCATATGGCGAGTTATTCAACCTGCCCCCGACCCGAATAATGCCATCGGAATCTAAAAAAGGAGAAAGTGAAATAAGCCGATTTTTGTGAGGCAAAGATTTTCTAGATTTTAAAAGGGCATATTCTTCGGGAAAAATTTCTAATTGCGCAGAGCGTAAAATGTCTTTTAATGCTGATTGAATCTCTTGAGCAGACAGAGAACCTATCAATTTATTGTTCTTATTTTTTAAATTATAAAAGTATCTTTTAATATACGCCACAATTCTTTGTAAATAGTTAAAATCAGAGTATTTATGAATTAATTGTTGTATTATAGTTTGATCAACTGGAATGTCTGATTCATTTACAAAGTGACAAGTCAATTCAGGCAGGTCCATTTTCGCAACATTTTTTGGTAATTTTGGCCATAAGCTTTCATCTTGCGACAGAAAGACAGGACCTGACCACCACAAGCTAGAATCGCTGATATGATCAGCCTTCACCCCTCGAGAAACGAGATCTGCGGGATTCTCTCGTGTCGGCACATATTTCCAGGCAGATCCAAAGGTAGTCTCCTGTATTTCGTTTATACGATGCCTAACGAAGGGTTTGAGTTGAGTTGATGGTGTTGATAACCAGCACAACACTATAGTCGAGTCACACCAGAACACGCATCGGTTAACCAATAAGGTAAGGGACTCTTTGACCTTAGTACACAATCTTGCACCTAAGAGCGCCCCACATAGTTCTAACCTGGGCGTGGTTGTGGGTTTTATCGGAGCTATACGGTTTTTAGAAACTAATAAACGTATTGTGACTGCATTAGAGCTATCAATAGTGCGTATATAAACACAAGCACCGTATGCCTTTTCACTGCTATCTGTAAATATGTGTATTTCATTAGTGATATTGTTGTCACATAAAACCCACCTGGGAATATTCAAGTAATTTAGAAACTTTAATGCACTGACAAATGTTGACCATTGATCAGCTATATCCTGAGGTACCTCATCGTCCCAGCCGCACTTATGAACCCATAGTTTTTGCATAATGATTTTTGCTTCGACTACACATGGACCTATTAACCCCAACGGATCAAAAATTTGGCTATTTATAGACAAAATGTGTCTTTTTGTTATTGTTTTTTGAATGTCAATATTGATTGAAAAGGACAAAATATCAGGTTTGCATTTCCATAATAAACCTAAAGTTTTAGATGAATAATTATCAGACAAATCCAAATCAAGGCAAGGATCATCTTCAACATCTACTATCTCCTTTAAAATATCTGGACTGTTCGATTGCCATTTTCTTAAATTAAAGTTTGCTGAAGCTAGTATTGATTTTATTTTCTGGCAAATTTCGACTGCGCCGCGAATAGTATCTGACCCGCTTAATAAGTCATCCACGTAAAAGTCACGTTGGATGCTATTTCTTACTTGCTGATCATCTGTGACGTCAGCGAGACTCACAAGGCACTTGGTCGCAAGAAAAGGCGCAGACGCTGTCCCATAAGTAACTGTATTCAATGTATACGTTTTGAGAGGCTCAGATGGATCTTTCCTAAATAAAATACGTTGTAGAGATCGCTGATTTGGATTTAATTCAATAGCCCGATACATTTTTTCTATATCTCCTGAGATTACATATTTATGTTGTCTAAATCTGAGTAAGATTGACAGTAACTCATTTTGTACTGTAGGGCCCACATATTGAATATCATTTAGTGATAAGCCTGACGTTGACTTTGCTGATGCATCAAAGACAGTTCGCAACTTTGTAGTTTTACTACATTCTCGCAATACCCCATGGTGTGGCAAGAAATAACTAACATTATTTTTATCGCTAACTGATGCATCACAATCCTCAGACATATGACCTAAAGTTAGATACTCATTCATGAAGTCGATATACATGTGTTTATAAATCGGATCGCGGTCAAAGCGTTTTTCTAAAGATAAAAACCTACGTTTGGCCATAGTGTATGAGTCGCCAAGAACGCTGGGATCTGCCTTGAGTGGCATAGTAACAATAAACTGGCCATCTGCACCACGGACAGTGTTTAATTTAAAACTTTGTTCACAAGCACGTTCATCTGAAGAAAGGCAGTGCTTGGATGATATTGTATCTAGTTCCCAGAATTTATTTAAGTCTGGACTAGTATTTATTTTAGTAAAATTACATAAATGTGTTTGCACATGTGAACTAGTAGGCACGGTACCTGAAACTAACCACCCTAATTTGCTTTCGCACAGTTTTGGAAGATTTTTTCCTAAGTTGATATGATTGCCAAGCATTACGTCCCAAAATAGTTCAGCTCCTAACAGAATGTCTATGTCAGACGGAATATTAAAAGATGGGTCTGCTAGAAGTAATCCTGTAGGTATTGGTATGTCCTCAGTATTTATGTAGGATGCTGGCAATCTCCTAGTAATTTCCGGTAGAATGAGGCAAGTAATTTTATAAGAATAATTTTCATATGAGGATTCAATAGTCAGATTGCAAGAATGTGTACTAGTACTGGTCAAATTGTTGATACCTGTGACCCTGGAGTTAGTGCCAACTCGAGACAGCCCGAGATCGCTGCAAAGCCTGCCGGTGATGAAGTTGGCAGTACTACCGCAGTCGAGTAGAACTCTAGCATTGTACCTTTCCCCTTTGTCATTCACCACTTTCACCACAGCTGTGGACAGCAAAATGTGTTTTTGAGAAGTAGGCTGTATATCTGCAGAAAGGGATACATTATTAGACGATGAAGGCATAGGGTAATTTACTTCTTGAGTCTCGGGTTTATCTAAATGTAACAAGGTATTGTGACGGGTCTTACAGTACTTACAGCGAGTAAATCTGCAACGTTTTTCAACATGACCTGGCCGTAAACAATTCATACATACTTTCAATTCTGTAGCCCTTTTTATTCGTTCTTCTACTGTTAATTTTCTAAAATTTTCACATGAATAAAGTACATGATTTTGTGAACACAAAGGACAAATAATTTTATTTTTAAATTGTTGCTCATTACTACTTGTTGTTTGTTGTTGAGAAGTGACAACAAAACTTTTGGATTTATTAACACTAGTTTGTGGCACTTTATCTATTTTTTTATTTTCTTCTAGAGTCTCTAACAAATCGGCCTTATTATTCATAAATGTGCAAAACTGAAGCAAAGTAGGAGAGTTAGGTAATGTGTTACGGTACTCTTCCCAGTCTCTACTGGTGACACTATCTATTTTTAATGATATTAGATAAATTATAAGAGTATCCCGAGTAGGTTCATTCAGTGCAGTTAATGCTCGAATGTTTTTATTTGTAACATCAACGAGGCGGCGTAAACCAGCACTGGATTCGTTAGTAATAGGCTCTGCATTGAACAGTGCCTTAACATGATTGTTTATTAAGAGGCGACTATTGTCATACCGCTCACACAACAAATCCCAGGCTAATCCATAATTATCATTCCTAAAGTCAATGTTTTTAATAATTTCAGCGGCTTGTCCCTTTAAGGATGCCCGTAAGTAATGAAACTTGTTAATATTATCAATGCTATTGTTATTATGGATTAAAGATAGAAAGGTGTCCCTAAATTCTAGCCAGCACTGATAGCTGCCATCAAAACGGGGTAGATCAATTTTAGGCAAACGTACAAAATTGTTCCTCGTCCCACCTGCCACCTCGGAGCCTGACATGGAAGCTGCAGAAGATGCTCTGCCCTGCTGTTGATGACCAGCAGACATAACTTTCCGCGCCGTGGCAATCAAGGAGTGGTAGTTTTCTTCAAACTTGAAGCGATCGGCGTAGGCCTCCTCGGGGTGATCCGATAACAGCTCAATCTCGGTCTGTTAATTCATTAAATTCGTCATACAGCTTCTCGAATTTGCTGAAACGACTTTCTAGATCGAGTGCTTGCAGGTCAGACAATCGATCAATATTTTCCAAAACGTTAACATAGTTACTGAAATTAGTTACCTTAGCCTTCATAGAGCCACGCTTTCTTATAAGAATGTCAGCCATAATGCAATGAGAAAAAATAGACGTAAAGATGAGGCACTTACAAATTCATGCGTTAAAACGAATGCGAGAAATAAGTAGGCGTACACACGGTTAATGCTGTATAACGATTTAATGCTAATTGCATGTTAATTACCGGTACATCTTCTCGCACGTAATATGCGTAAGTTGTAAAAATAGCTTTAAGTTAAGCGTCAAAAATGGCGTCAATGCGATCGCCCCTGCCCCCAGCGGAATAAAACAACGTGCGAAACGATTAGCTTTTGCCAACTCAAATAAAGGAAGAAACGCAAGGTGATTTGAATTGGACTAAAATGACTAATGCAAAAATAAGGCACAGAAGTATGGAATAAAGGAAAATTGGAACGAACTCACATCACGGCACGCCCTTATCCTTATCCATTTAAGTAATCTGCTGGTGACTTCTGACTTCAGGTATCTTCAAACTATTCCAAAATCTCCTCTTGAAGACAGCGATGACACGGTACAATAGATAGATGGGTACACGTGTAGTTATTCGTTGATCAGCACGCACGCGGCGTTGGTTATGTGTTTTATGGCAAGTTTCTTCTTTGCCGGTAGAAGGACCAATGTTCGGGATGGTCTTCGAAATAAGTAGTGGACTGTAGTTTTAAACGTATAATGGGTTTATACACAATATAAACTGATCACAAATAATAATTACGCTCGAAGAGACTTTATCGTAGACCGATGGATGGTTTTGTTTGAAGGAAGTCAAGTGAGAAGTGAGTGAAGTGAACGGCGCTTGCGACGCTCGCCGTCTCGTTCGTTCGCTCGGTCCATACTCTCGCCGCTCCGTTCCGCGCGCCTTTGACGTGGACAGTGGCTCCACCCCAGCGCGTGGACAATCTGTGAAAACGCGATTCCCCATAGATTTTGTATGGCAATAGTGAAATGTGACTTCACTTATTTTCGAATTCAGTTGACTAATTATTAATTGATTTCAAAGTCACTAAAAATCGAATTTCAAAGTTAATTGAAAATTAATTGAGTTTAAAGGGTTAATATAATGTGTCTTTCTAGCGAATCAGTGTCCTGGAATTATTGGAGTCAATTACCCTATTTGCGAGGTTGTACTGCACTTGCTTATTGTCTATGGTCTAATCTTATTAAGTTCATCGAGACCCCTCCGTACCTCGGTTATCGGGGACCTTACAAATATTTATGACTGACGGTCGTTACCAGTCAGACGCAAAATATTCTGAGCACTGGTCTCACCTTAGGGTATTGAATTTTTGAATAATTTAGTTACAGACGACAGATGTTGGTTGAACTATTTATAATATTGACACTGGTCATGTGGAAACCAACTTAGCTGACATGTATCCAAGGGCGTCGCCAGGGGGGGGCAGGTAGGGGCAGCTGCCCCCCCCTAGACACTCAAAAAAATAAAAATAAAAAATAGTTAAATTGATCAAAAAAGAAATCTCGCTTGAATTCTTCAATATTAAAATCTTGCACCTAATTGAATATTTAATTGATTCTAAATTCTTTTTATCCCCTTATTCTAATATCCTATATTTTGCAATAATTATTTTTATGGTAATAAATATAATAATTTTCGTTCCAATTTTTATTTATTTATTGTACACAGTGCCGTAGCTATCGGAAGGCTAGGCGGTGCGAAGCATCGGGGCCCCCAAGCTCAGGGGGCCCCCAGCCCCTGGCCAGCAAATCCCGAACTGACCTAGCAAAAAATTCTTCTACCTTCAGAATATAAATAAGGATTATTTCTGTTGTGTTTTGTGTCTAGCCACTTCAACCAATCAGCTGTTCTGCAACCGATTTATGAATTTGTCAAGTCACTTGAGAGACCTTTTCGGATGTCTACGTTCACGCACACCGTTCTGATTTCTGTGAGTTGGCTCAAACCTTAACTTCTCTCTACAACCTATCCTCTTTCCGGTTACGTTCTTATCCGTATTTATACAACTGGAAACGGAGGAGATGATGTTGCTATTTGTCTTCGTAGCGATTTTCCTTTTAATAAAATCTTTGCTTCTTCTCCTTCACTTTACAGCTGTGCCTCCGCTGAGTAGGTACCTCTTTCTGGATATCCAATCAAATGTGTTAAAACCCTACTTGGTATTGTCTATTGTCAGAGCATGCACGTTGCGTCGTGCTATATATGACCCTTGTTCCCGCAAACTGCTACACATCATCGAGTCTGTTAGTCTCGATGTTCTTCCTCTGCAACCTACGTACTCATTTCAATATCTCAGGGGATGACATGTGGCTCGACTTAGTACTCCTCGGGTTAGGGAAGGGAGTGAGGTGTTAGACTGCCCCCCGGACGTCTAAGAGGGGCGCGCGTGGAACACTACGTGCCGCCATCTCTAGCCCTGATGTACGTGGGGGGCGAAAGACGTCCCGCCCCTGGACCCATTTAGGGGGGCTAGAAGAGGGCGTTGTCCACTCTCTGCCGGCGCCCGGTGCCTGCTCTCTCTGCTGCGGGCCGGGTGGGAAGTTGTAATCTCCCTCTCCCTTTCCGTAGTCTCCTTCTGCGACATGACGTTTTCGCAGAAGGAAACCACCGCGACCCCACTCTGCGCTGCCGACCATCTTCCGACCACGGCGGCATCGACAGGTCACTGCCTACTTCTGAAACGAGAGCACGGCGCGGCTCCTCCCAAGCGGCACACTGCCAGCGTATGCCGCGCCTTGTCCTCCCGGCAGTCAACGTAGTGGTGACACCGGGCGTCCGGCTCTCTGTTCATGCGGCACAGGTACTTCCCGTAGCAACCATGCCCCGAGACCACCTGCGTCACCCGAAACGACAGGGAGCCTTGCCTCCTCCCAAATCAGCGCTCGAGCACTGGCCGGACCTCCTCGATGAAGGCGAGGCCGGCGATAGGGCGTGAACGCCTGTCCCGCCATTCCGCCACCAGGACCTTGCGAAGCTGAGACCGACGCAGCTCCATGTGTCGCTGCATCGGTCGCTCGCCCCGCGCCCGCGCTTCCTCGCGTCACCGAAATAGTGACTCGAGTACCTTCGCCAGGAAATATGACCATGTATCAAGCTACAGGTCCGAGCTAAAATAATTGCTCATTCGCCAAAATAGTTTGCGTGCGTTGACAATGCTTTCCTCCTTGCTCCACTGTCTCTCCCCTCCATCTTATCTAATATCCCACTTTCAATATTTATGTTCTTCACACTCTAGGAATCTACGGTCTTCTAACAATCTTATCTTGCTTTGCCCTTCTCATATTTCTGATTTTGTTCATTCCTCCTTTAATGTCCAGTCCATTCCTTTCTGGAATGTGCTTCCTTTCGATATTAGAACGACCTCCACTGACTGGCTGATTTATTTTAGCACAAATAAGCCAAGACATCTTATAAACTTCCTTTTTTTTTCATTTGTATTTACTTTTTTAATGAGGTTCTGAGTTCGACCCGTATGTTTGTATGTATGTATGTATATCTGTCCGCGATTATCTCCCGTTTGGCTTAACCGATTTTGATGCGGTTTTCAGAAAAATGTTTGTTACATTCTGGAGAAGGTTTTAGTATACAAAAAACTTAAATTTATTTAGCGCTTTTTGGAAAAGCAACATAACCGAGAAGACGTTTTCGTTTCTACCATCTTTCCATCTTTGGAGGATTTTCAATCTCTGTTTTAACTGTGTAGCCGTTCCTATAAGGATTTGGGTGACAAGGAGGCACTAAAAAGTGGAAAATAAAAACTTTTTGAAAAAAAGAGAACCGCCTTCAAATAAACTAAAAAGTGATAAATAACTTATTAATTCCTTGATAAAATGAAACGTAACCGGTTTTGATAGGGTCCTAATTTTTTTTCGCACCGGGGCCCCTTGTCACGTAGCTACGCCACTGAATTGTATAGTGAAGAGCTTGTGGAGCTTTACACATTGGACTTTGTACCGTTCTTAGAGTCCCTTCACACCGTACGCAACCGCTCTGCAGAACAAACGCCGATGCCGCGGCGTCTGCGCTGCGCATATGATCATCGAACGCCTACGCTTAGTAAGGCTTCATATGCTTTTCACTGTATTTAAAATTCACGTTATTCCCATCCTCCATATATATATCAACTTGCCCCCCCCTGGGCCATCGGCTGGCGACGCCCTTGCATGTATCTGATATAAAAGTTATCCCAGCTTTTTCCCACTGCATAAGCAAAGGTCTCTTTTAATACAGAGAAGACCTGCTTGCCACGACTGCTCAAGGCGGATTGGCGATTTCAGACTTATAATAATTATAAGTCTAGGTTTCCTCCAGTTTTTTTTCGCCTTTGTCAGTGACTTTTAAGATTACCTTAGAAAGGACACCATCACATCAAGCCATATCAAACTGTCAGATTTTACCAACTGAATATGAACCTTATTGAACCTTTGTTATATCGTTGAGAATCTATCAAAGAAATTTGACAGATTGTTGTAGATTATAAACTAGTTTTCGCTCGCGTCTTCGTCCGCGTGAACGACGGTCATCGCGGATGCAGATGAAATTGCGGATAAAAAAGTACATTATGTCCTTCCCCAAGGTTCAAGCTATCTTCATACAAAATTTCATCGAAATCAGTTCAGCCGTTTCCGCGTGAAAGCGTTTCGCATTTATAATATTATACTAACTTTTGCCCGCGACTTCGTCCGCGTGAATGTCGGTTATCGCAGATGCAGACAAAATCGCCGATTAAAAAGTAGCCTATGTCCTTCTCCAGGGTTTAAGAAATCTTCATGCCAAATTTCATCAAAATCGTAAAGCGTAACAGACAGAGTTACTTTCGCATTGATAATATTAAGTATGGTAGTATGGATTAAAGTTGATGTGTTCATTCGGGCTAATCTGTAATCACTAATACGTTATACTGAGTGTTTTAAGCTATATTTTACTATCAAAAAATTAGGAAAACGTAAAAAACATCACGCATACGAAGCCGCGGGCATAAGTTAGTATAACATAAAAATTGGTTGATTTTATCAACTTTTTCATGATGGATAAAAAACACAATCTTCCTAGATAGCTATCGTGAATTTAAAAACATTTTCCCTGTGACTGCAGTCTATTTTCAGCACTTGCGGGCGGCCGCCTGAGGCATTCGTATCGAGGCTTCGGAAGGTTCGAGCAAACAAATAATCCGAAATACTCGATACCCCAGTTTGTTGTTATAACGACAGGCAGGAATATAAATTACTTCTGCATATTTATACAAGTCGAAAATAAAGTTGACTTTTGATTTTCGTTGAGGATCAAGCTCAGCGAGACGTATTAGGTATGATGATGATGATTAATTTATTTAATCAGCTATTCAATAATATTTATTATCTCTACTTATGGTCAAAGATTCCCAAGCCAGAAGGTTCCCAAGAAGGACACCTTAGTACTCTCACTTGTATTTGAAGGTCAATTTATTGACCCAAGTCATGCATTTACTGTTAATTAATTAATTGAAAAAATTAAATTGAAAAATCTGTATTCATTCAATTTAATAAATCTAATAATAAAAGACATAATATTAATCTTGACATACCAAAAATAAAGGCTGTAACACATACAAAATTCCTAGGAATAATCATAGACGAAGACCTGAATTGGAAGTTATTTAATTAAATTACTTGGTTTGTTACCTCTACCCTCACTTTATATGTATGAAACGTGTATGTTTGTAGTAAACAACAAAGATTTATTTTGAACTGCCAATGATGTGAATCCAAGAAATCGTAGAGATCCATTTAGACTCGTACTAAGTGACATTCCTAGATCAACAAAATATAATAAGAACTGTTAAGCAATGTGTGTACGTATTTACAATAATATACCAAGTAATTTAAAAACATTAACTTCCAGAGCATTTAAAAACTAATTATATAAATGGCAAAATACACAAAAATTTTATTCTATTAAAGAATTTATAGATACTAAATATGCTTCAACAATACTTTGACATTATGTGATATAACGCATACCTATAAGTTTGCATGCTATATAAGTTTAGCAAAACATGTACGCACTAATTTAAATGTAACAGCTTTAATACCATGGTTTTATGTGAATAAATTAATTTGAATTTTAAATTTGAATTTATTTCAATTAAACCATTTACAGGCAGTTTTTAATAATCATAGAGTCGGTCAGAAAGTCCGAGAGTTGAAGCTAGTTGCTCGTTCCAAAACGTAGGAGGTCTCTATGGAGAAGAACGAGCATGATGAATAATATAATAACGAGCAACAAGATAATGTTATTTATGTATGACTCATATTTTGTACTTGTTTAGTTTCGTGTTTTAACAGGGATTAGGTACTGGCTGATAATTGTGGAAACAACAACTTTGCGAAACTTGTAATACTTTTGGCCCGTCTGTCCCAATATGTGTAATATCATAACATGTACTAGTTAACTGCTCCCATAGGTACATAATCACCTAACCTAATAACTACCAGCATGCTAATGCCAATGCAGTAAATTGATTGGTGCTAAAATCCAAACATGGGAATAATCCGTCCAATAATTTATAACGGCATCCGCTATTTTGATGAGCTTTATAATCTGCTCTCTATCGAACGCACTTTAATATTGATATTGTGTTCTCATTTAGGAAACTATGTATTATGGTTAAGATTATGAATACAACGCAATGCTTTTAATTAAAACGTTATGTTTGTTGTTGATAATGAAGAGATTTTATAGGAAGGTCTGTTTTGAAATCGCTAATGCGGAAGAAATCGTCTGGGACCCTTTGGCTAGGGAACCCTGAAAGCAGCAAGACTTGACATGACGTCATAATTGGTGCGATTTGTCTTATAAATACGAAATGAGACGTCTGCATTTTTCAGAGTAGTAAAATGTTTACGAGGATTTTCCTTTAAACAGAGTCATAATGTAATGCAATAACATTTTATGTCCATCGTTTATTAAGTCATGCATACACAAACAGTTGAATTTTAGGATTTGTATTTGGAAACAGAGTATATAATAAAATGATACTGTCTACGATATAGGCCAATAAGGATTTTGAGATTACGTCTGGAAGGCATATCAGGTACACTAAAGTCATTTCATACGATGGATAGTTATGGTTGTCATGGCGGTAGCTAGGTAATTACTAACCAGGCACAAAAGACTCCGGGCGTCTATAGAAATTCTTATGAAAAAGCCCACTAGTTATTACAACTTTCAGCCACCCTCGCAACTGCTGGACCAGTAGGTCGATTCTGTAAAATTCAAACAACAACTCGCATCTCACATCGCTATTTAGTCTCACTTCGCATAAGGTTCAAAATGACCTTGATATATTTGACACTTTGAATCGGGATCGAGTGCGAAGTGAGCGTCGATGTGACGGGGAAATTACCTTACAGAATGCAATTCTTACGTCATCTCATACTTTATCTGTCAAAATCTCCCAGTCAATTTAGTTCAACACGCTGACGCGCTCGCAAGGGTGGCGCTAGTGTAAATTCGAATTATCAACCAAGTTTTTAGAATGCCAATCAAGAAACTCACAGCAGATTCAGATTCGAAGTTTAGAATGAGGTCTTACTGAATCACACCCCTGTTTGTTCCACGGGATATATATCTAAACCATTTAATTTGAATTATATATTCACTAACTTTTGCCTGTGACTTCGTTCGCGTGAATGTCGGTTATCTCTGTCCTTCCCCAGGGTTCAAGGTATCTTCAAACCAAGTTTCATTAGAATCAGTTATGGCGTTTCATCGTGAAAATATGCTACCTAAAATGTACGTAGCGTGGCAGTGACTTGCAATCACCACGTCGCAATGGAGTATCTCACCTACATTTTCATACAAAGCGTAGCAAAACCGCGGACAGCTATGGAACAGCACCTTAACAGTGTGTCGGGATCACAGATGGTAGCTGCTTCCCATTCCCTTAGTGTACCGCCATAGTTTCCTTTTATGACACTTGAGGGAATACTAGGGTACTCCTTTCGTATTAAAGAAAAGCTTACCAATGTTAACGTAAAAGTTTGGCAACGTTTAAGATTTGGATTAAATTTTGCTACACGGGTTTGCTACGTAAGAAATTAAGTTGAAAATGGAATCGTTACTTTCTATTTCCATTACTATGATTTGAAGTTTAGTGGCTAAGCAAATTACATTATAAGTTCTTCTTGTTTAAACAAAATTGCTATAAGTTATACCTAGGATTGCAGATAAACAATTTTGTGAAGTACTTTCGGATGTTCTCAAAGGCTAGGAATTTCATATGCCGCGTTCACGGCAGAATGCTTTCCACTGAACTGATAGAATTCCTTTGACAGTGAACCATTGAAGGTGGTGTTAATATAAAAGTTTTTGAAATTATTCAAAGCCCGATATTACTATTAAAAATTGATACGTGAAGATTAGTCTTTATTGTATTTTGCCAATTTTATATTGCTCGATAATATAATGGAAATTGGCGAAATTTCGTTATCATAAAAAGGTGCTTCAGAATATAATTGAAATTTGATTTAATTTTATACAATTGTATTAACAAATTTCACATAAAAACAACCGTGTCTTTTATATCTTCATCGGTGTTGCTGTGAGCGGTGTCTCTGAACAAAAAGAACAAAGACGAAAAATGCCATGAATGTGTCGAGCGGAAAATGGAAAGGGCATTGCTCTTGATTTGACAAAAACGAGTGAAGTGCCCTCGAGATTTGCTCAGCGAGATTGCGCCCAGTTTATTGGCGAGGCCGTACTATGATTTATCGATAAATAAAACACTAAATTCCTCAAAAAATATTGGCTCAAAAACCTGCAAAGTGTGCAAAAAATAACACATTAAAGTTTTATCGCGCGCAAACATTCCCATATTACTTTTTCACTGCTGTTGTGGCGCGAGGACACTGAAAGCTATTAAAATGCCTTTACTGGCTTTTAAGTAATGAGTATACAAGCTATGCAAGTAATAAACGTTTATGTTTTATACTTAGAGATTGAACTGCAATATAATTGGTATTTTATTTACTCCCACTAAAATACTACAATTGTCAACTCTAGACTCTAGCCACCGAATGTTTCGTAATGTGAACTTAATTTCGGTTATTTCTTACACCTTTGTTTCCGAACTCGTACAAATGGTAAGTACTAACTCATTTTCCCAACTCTGGCAGTCTAACGAAAACCTGCGGTACTTTTCCATTCAAAGTTAAGGGAGGGTCATGAGCACTTACCAACCTTTCCGACGTATACCTAGCTGTGTCGGTACACATAACCATAACATTAGTTGGGATTTCCGACAGTCGTAAAGATACAATATCTCGGTTACATCTGAGTGGGTTGTTATCAAATAAATCGTTAACAACTATAGTTTAGATGTCACTTTTAGTTTACCTTTTGGTGTAAACATAGTTTGAATTTAGCAATACCTCGTAACTTATAATTTATTTTCATAGACGTTAAAGTTCTTGGACGTTCAATGTAAATGTTATACGGCGCGTTGTCTGCGAAAGACGGCCATTATTTAGAAAGACAAGCAGCGAATGGGCGGGCTTGAATTTACTCGTGAACACTCGGATCGAACGCCTTCTTAGCTCTAATAACGATTTACTGCGATCACCAATCCATCTACTGAATGTGGTGATAATAACGGCTAGGTATTCCTCATTAATATGTATTAACCTTCATGTACTATTCTTACTTTAAATAACTGTTTATAGTAGGTATAAGCTTCTGGGTTGGGCCACGTTTAGTAGTGTTCGTGATCATGATTTAGTGTATTGTCCATCGTAAAAATAAAAAGTCCTGAAAATTAACAACGATTTACCCCTGTTTGCAGCAATAGATGTCAGTTTAACTGAGTTCGTAAGGGTACATTAAACTAGAGAGGCCCTTTAGGACGCGTAAGGACCATGGATATGCGAAAGTGACAAAGTTACTATCTCCATTCCTTTCCCCTTGAATGTAAATCAACGATAATGGATAACAAAAGGACATTTGCGTAATGATTCAAGATGTCAGAGTCGCTAGACCTGCGTCGTTTTGGCATTGTTGAAATTTTGAGAATCAGTAGAGGAATATTTATGTAGTTAAGAAGGCTTTCTGAGTCAGGCCATTTTTCAGGTATCAAGTACAAAAGGTGCTTTCATATGATCAAGTGCGACGGCTAATTTTTGTAAGATAATGGTGTTGATTAATTTGTTCATAAACTGAACTAAAATTTGATAATTGGCATCTCTTACTAACAGGCAGCTGAAGAAAAGGACGGCGACAGATAAGAACTAATTTAGAAATGTCAAATTAGTGTTTTCCTTGAACTTAACAATCATTACGTTCTAAGATTACAATTATAATTGTATAAACATTTTAGATCAACTTAAATTGACAGCTCTAGGGTTACATGTTGGCGACAAAATTAACTGGAAAGCGCAATTTGACTGTGTGTGTAAGAAGCTAAGCCAGTTTTCATACACCCTTCACAGACTAAGAAAAACTGCAAACCTGTCAACGCTATTGACAGCATACCACGGTTACGTTAACGGTTACGTCTGATATTCTGGGGCAATAGTACTCATAAGGAACGTGTCTTCATTGCCCAGAAACGTTGAGTGAGGGCAATTTTTAACATACAACATACTGAATCTTGTGTACCATTTCTTAAAAAGATGAACACATTAACGTTGCCTTGGCTTTACATTTTTGAGGTCGCTGTATTTGTTAAAAATAATATTGACCTATTTAAATATCGAACGCGTATACGGCATCAAGACCAACTGGAAGTAAGTAGTTCCTAGTAAGACGCATTTTATGCATAAAAGTATTTTCTGCTCAGCCCCACGTATATTTAACAATATTCCAAGACCGATTAGAACGATTACTGAAATAAAAACATTTAAAAAGAAACTCCATGCATTATTAGTAAGCAAATGCTATTATTCTGTTAAAGATTTCTTAGTCGACAGAACACTGTTAGAATAACACTCTGCCTTAGTCATGATGCGTTTAGTAAACATATTTATAGACAATTTGTATATTTAAAATGTTAGAAATTGCTATTAATATTATTATGTAACGAAAATGTTGTGATGAATATTTGTTGACAAGTATGTAAAGTTCTATTTATTTTATTCTAGCTTTTGCCCGCGACTTCGTCTGCGTGAATGTTGGTTATCGCGGGTGCAGACAAAGTCGCGGATTAAAAAGTAGCCTTCGTAAGGACGAAGGCTACTTTTTAATCCGCGACTTTGTCTGCTTTGATTTTGGTGAAATTTGGCATGAAGATAGCTAAAACCCCGGAGAAGGCCGGGGTTTTAGCTATCTTCATGCCAAATTTCACCAAAATCGGTTCAGCCGTTTCATCGTGAAAGCGTAACAGACAGAGTTACTTTCGCATTTATAATATTAAAGTATGGAAGTATGGATTATTGTATGCTCATAGCTGATCACAAAATAATTGTTAACGCCATCTGTATTATGTACACCTTCCTATGATCCACAATAAAGACGAATTGAGTTGAATTGAAATATTTTTGAAATTGTTTTTTTTTTTTAATTTTATTTTTTTATTCTGCATTTATCTTAGGGACTTTTACGCACAGCGTATGCCAGTCCCATCGTACCCTTATCCAAATACTTCACTACAAAATTACAAATTACCTACTACTATTACAATTACATAAAATTACAATATTTGGGCCATAAATTTGAACAGAACCTTCGCTCCGATACTACTTGGCTGAGATAATATTTTGTGGAATATGCCTATGTCAGTTCTGTTCAAATTCAAGGCCACTATTAAATTATTTCTTGTAGACTCATATCTAGCACACTCCATTAATAAGTGATGCAAGTCTTCAATGACCCCACATTCTTCACAATTGGGCGAAATAGTTTTCTTCATCATGAAGGCAAATTTTTTACATGGAATATGACCAGATCTGAGTCTATGTGCAATAGTAGTTAATTTTCTACATAAATTAATGTTCATGAACCAAGGTACACGAAAAGGCTGACACTGAATGGTTTTATACCAAATTCCCTTATCTAATGAACGTTTATCAAAGTGCTCTTTCCAAAGGTCAAAACATACATTTTTAAATTTAGGTAAATAATCCGAGTAATCTAGACTAATATCAATTGCTTTTCCATTCTTAACTGCATATTTAGCTAACATGTCAGCCCTTTCGTTGCCCTGTAATCCAATATGCGATGGAACCCATTGCAATCTTAAGTTGATGCCTTTTAAAATAAGTTTATCTATTTTTACTAAGATAGCATAAGCTATCGATGCACCTCTGTGACCAGAGGCGCAACGAGCTAAATGCTGTAGGGTGCTTTTGCTGTCAGTGCAAATAACAATTTTTGTGTAATGACCATTAATAACCAATGTTAAGGCTTCCGAGATCGCAATAAGCTCCAGCGTCATAACTGTTGTATGTTGACTTATTTTAAAACAATTAAGATTTTGGTTACTGTCAATATCCATATTAGGCACAAAGTATGCAGACCCATGTCCTTCTATACTTTTCGACCCGTCTGTAAATATTAAAAACCAACCATTGTACTGTGTATACAATTCCTGAATAACGTCCTGCTTCAATATACTGAAATCGGGAACACCCAAATATTCCGAAATATTTTATTCCGAATTTCGATATTCCGATTTTCAAAAGTCCGAATTTCTTATTACCTAAAAATTATAATCTCTATTATTTAAAATCACGAAAGTTATTTTACCGAATGTCGTAAATCCGATTTGTTTGTTTTCCGATTTTCATATGTTCGAAGAATCAAATGCTCGATGAGTTCTCGGTCCGAAAAACGAAATTCCGAATTTCAATATTTCGAATAAACTGTTAAAATTAGGATTCTGATTCAATTCAGCTACGCATATATATTCAAAATGGTGTCCCCTTGTTTCGCAGACAGAAATTTCATAGAATTTCGTTTCCCAGAAAATGTTTCATATAATATTTGGTTCTTGTATCTTTATTTCGACTATTATTGTTTCAAAGACTATTTACTTGAATGAAGCATATTTCACAGAAACACAATTCAAAGAATTTTTAATCACATTTTTTTGTTTAACAAACTTATCAAACAGTAGAATTACTTTTTAATGAATATTGTTTATTCGGTGTATTTTTCTGTGGAATTTATTTCAACAAAAATATATAGGTATAAAAAGAAAGACAATAACAAAAATAATCTTAGAAAGTCAATATGTTGTGCTACAAAAGTTAATGACAGAAACGAATTGCTGTGAAACCGACTCCACGTAGTCTTGTCTGGCCTACCCCTAGAGTGTAATTTATATTCGCGTAGGCGCGGAGGGGCGAGGCGGCCAGCGAGCTGAGGAGCAGGTGGTTTGGTGCGGTGGTGAGCGTGAATACCATCTGCGACGATAAGCTCGCGTGGTACCGCCGGAGCCCCGCAACGCCGTAGCCGTGACAGAAACCATGCTTGCTGCATGTTGCATGTTCGCTTGCTTGCTCGCTTGCATGATGCATGCCTGCTTGCTTGCATGCTGCATGCTTGCTTGCACGCTGCATGCACGCTTGCATGTTGCATGCTTGCTTGCACGATAACGATAAAGATAATCGGAATTTTAATAATCGGAATTCGTATTTTTGATGTTCGGAATTTTCATTATTTCGGACTTTTTGTTATTCGATCTTTTGAAACTCGGTATTTTGAGAATAGTAATTAATTATAAACGTTCGGAATTTTGAAATTTTAGTATTATAAAAATAGGATGAATGATAAACGGAGTTGCCATATTAGGAATTTTGAACTATTCGGAATTATGAAAATCGGTATTTTGAAATTCGTATTTCTGACTTTCGGAATAAAGTTTGTCGTATTTATGTAGTGTACCCACTGAAATCATATGTCTTTTTTGGGTCTTTCATTGTTTTCAAGTTATAGATAATTACTTCATTTATACTAATATTAGTTATCCAAGTACGCAAAGTAAACATTAGCAAAGGGTATAATGATGCAATTTGAATTTCGGCAATTTCCTTATTAATTGATACAAGTAAAAGAATATTTTTATTTTTCCAATAACAATTTTGCCGAAGAGTGTAAAGCTCACCTAATAGTTGATTAATAACATTATTTTGTACAGATTTTGATTTAAGACAAAATTTGTACGCTAAATATTTTCTACGTAAGTACAGTGGAACTACACTAAGCTCGCTCTCCATAACGTGAATTGGAGTTGTCTTATTAAAGCCACCTATTATTCTTAGCGCCTGATTTTGAATTTTGTTTAATTTGTCTAAGTGGCAATTTGCACTCGAGTCGTATAAGAAGCAACTATAATCTATACGACTTCTAATCAGTGCTATATAGATAAAAAAAATATATTATAAATAAAAATAAATTGTTGTAAATCTGGAGGATGGTGCACGCTTACCTAGAAGTTACCTATTCCCTCTCAATTTGAAGAAACTCAGGTTATATAGAATACAAAAAGTACTTAATTATATCCCCGTATAAAATACGTTTTCATGCAATTATCACGAATTCCTCAAAATGTAATTAACTTTGGGATTACTGGATGTTAACACACATTATTTAATTAATTTTATTCTCGTGACCGCGAGTGCCGTAAAGGACTTGGAATGGCAGGAAATTTCAACACTGAGCTTAATTTTATTACGGACTTTTAAATTAATACCTATTATATAATGTGGATGAAAAATATCAGAAGCGTCCCGAGTTTATGTTTTTTTTCTTTGTAACGATTTAATACTAGCCATCAGTCACTTTAGTACGACTCCCATTAATTTTGTGCTCATAATATTTATTGATTTATTCATTCATGCGTCATAATGTACAATGGCGGTACACAAAGGCATTTTTAATGTCGAAAGACATTAAATAGACTGACGATTGATGTGTTGAGACTATTGAAGAGGCCAACTGAATGGAAACTTTCTCCTTTTTTTGAATCGCTTAAAAATGCAGGTTTGTGACCAAAAAACGTGGAATATAGGTTGAATGTGATACTGATCATTACCATCACTAGGTTTACTTAAGGTGATATTTCAAAACAATTTGTAATTAAATAACTTAGTTGCTTCTCTGCCCTAGCGCCTTAGTGACATTGCTGATAAGCCGCGCTCCGCCCTCGCTCAACTTTGGAGCCGTCAAAACAATTATGTCAGTGACAAGTTTGAATGTGCTTGTTACTTTTTAATAATATAATGGATAGGTTCGTGTACTCTTTTCTTAAAGTCAAAAAGTACCGGATAAAGTGTGATTTGATCAATAAATGTAGTTACATAAAAAAAAAATACTTTCTAAGCAAGTCTTAGAAAAAGCAATCTGGGTTGAAGAACAGCAAAAGATTAAATTTAGTCTGCGATTACCAACTTTGCCAAACTTGGTGTATATCTGGGTACCAAACAAATCTAACGTCCTACAGCTAGTTCCGTAATGTACTAAAACAATGGTTTTCTCAAATCTCGCTTATAACTGGGACTTAATGACGAGCGAAATGTATTCTCTGGTTTTGTTCCTAAATTGAAGCTGAATAATATTCATGAACAGGAAAGTATCAATGAAACTGCGGTGAAAAACGAGTGGCTCATCATTTGGATGCCACGTCATCCCGGACCGCAGACTGTGGCCTTTGCAAACAACGATGAAATATATTTGGGTTTAGTAGACGCTATTTTTTCCTACAAATCGTTATCAGGCTCCACCGCTCAGGGTCGCCTACATAAATATGACTTTGTACTGCTTTTCGTTTTATTTGCCCAGTTCGGGACAAAAGGGGATCCGGTGGTATTGTACTAAACACGGCAGGTATATACAGCTTTTGTTTTAGAATAGGTAATTATTTGCGTAGTACTTTGGTCTCTTTATAATTTACGTATAAAGTGTCTCACCAGTTATTATACTTACTGAAAACAGTATGTGGACCTTTATTATGAACAAATAAACCTATTGCACATTTAAGTGTGGGATTACTTTACGCGCAATTTCTTTCATCGATTTCTTCTTACAAATAAAAATCCATTCAAAACAAATTCACACTTCGTATAGTGGTTAGAAAGTAGGAAATATAAACGAGGTGTTGATCTATCTCTTTGGATGAAGAATTGATAAAATAATGTTCATTTTCTTGTGTAGCAAACCTTCAATGCTTCTGAAAGACGGATGAGGGTTTTAAAGCAATAAATACTTGCGTATATGGACAGCAATATAAACGTTCGGTCAAGTGTTTTATATACGAGAAGATACGTGTTATTCGGTGTTATTTGGTACAATAATTTATTGGAAACCAATAAACAATGTCTTCTCCCCTGAATCTCAAAAATAACCCAATCGCACACCAATACTACAATGTGAAGAAATAGAGACGTATATCTAAGGGACACTAAGGGATTTGTTTTTGTTTTATAAATTACTTAGATAGTTTTTTTTTAATAGCGCTGTCCCACTGCTAGGCAAAGGCCTCCCCCAAGTTCTTCCAGGAACTTAGACACACTTAAAAAAAACTCTTTTAACCGCTTTCAAAAACTTCAAAGTGAAAGAGAATTGTCAGAGATATAAGGTAATAAACCATACGGGTCGAATTGAGAACCTCCCCCTTTATTTGAAGTCGGTCAAAAAGTGTGCAACACCACTTTTTTGTCGTACTGACGATAGATTATTTTTATCGTATAAAGTTTTGTTCGGACAAGTCCACAGAATGAGTTACTGAAATACTTTTACAGCAAAAGGAGTGATTCAGCCAGAAAAGTAACTGTAGACATAAAACTCACGGGCCATATATTCATGAAAGTTGGGTCGATGCTGAGAGATAATCATCTGAAATTGTGAAGTCACATAAAAATTCAATGTCTTTTGTCAGTGGTTACTAGATAGCAGTCCGTATCTTAATGGATGACGGTGTCGGGACGCCAGACTAATGAAAACTCGTTCCCTTTGACGTTATTACAGTACTTGTACAAATAATGAAGTTCAGTTTTGCTGACGACGCCGCACTCAGGGTAGAAGGGACTGAATGAGGTGATTTGGAATACATATTTAATGCCGGCCTGATAGAAGCGTTAACTGCACGTAAACCAAGAAATAAAAGGCAACGGGAATAAGTGCCTTTTAATATACCAATTTGAATATTAATTTGTAGCCTTGTGCGGTAGTGACCCTTACTGCATTATTCTCGTGGAGTTTATGAGATGTTTATGTGATGTAGGTCGGTGTCAATTATGAAAACTGATTACGTACAGTTTAGGTTAGTTATTTTCCTGATTCCTGGTTCCAGGATATCACGGTAGTCTTACTAGACGGCGGATTCGTATAGGCTCCAGTAATGCCATTAAATTTTGATGTTATCCTTTAATCCCAGAGCCCATGACGCACTTCAGCTTAAGGAACCTCCCTGTCTACTATACTTACTTATAAAGCCATAATCTAGTAATCCACAAAGGGCCATCATGCGCTCATCCATTTACCAAAATTGACTTTTACAATTTTCCCGGCATAATGACCCCTTAAATTGTTTCTTGTTTTTCTCATAAAAATGCGTTTAATAATTACAGATTATGTAAGAACAACAGACTTTTATTGTAGTTGAACGTAATTGGCAACTTAAAATACATTAACGATATTTAAATTGAAAAACAGCTCCACAAGCGAAGTAAATGCATTTATTGTGTAAACAAAACACTACTCGATAATCATTTGCGAATGTTATTAATCGAACAAGTTAATTATGTGGAAACTTGTTTGTTATCCCAGTTCGCTTTGATTCCGGAATTTCCTTTATAAGATCCTCCTTTTCTTACGATGTCTGCCCGAGGAGTCGACAAGCAATTAGTTTTGCATCACAATCAATTCTTTTGTTGAGCAGTTTTTTTTTAATAAAATAAGCAAAGCAATAGAGAATATTTAAAATTCAGACAATGAGCGATGGAGTAAAAGCTTAACGGCGCCGACCGGGAAAAAAGATCGCACCGCTCGGGACTAAACTGAATAATTTGAGGAAAGAAATTCAGCAGAAACGGTTGTTGTAGACGCTAAACTGTAATTTGGTAGAAATAATACCAACAATTTTCTTTGAGCTTTATTTTAACTTGCTAAATAAATTCTAACTGTATCGTACGACCACCAACTAATCCCGGAACGTAAATCCGAAGATGGTGAAAGTAAACAAAAGGCAAGTAATTTACTGACTGAGGATTTCCACATTAAGCTCACTTGCTGACAATGAACGAGAAAAAATGTTTACTGGTAAGTAACTGTTAATGGCACGACCTTTCCTAACAAAGTAATAATTGTAAAGCCCAAACGCCATTGTTTTGTCATGGTTGGGCCCATACTGGGACCGAACTAGTTCAACTAAATGGGTATTACCCAATTAAATGTTCGGTACCTAAAGTTTCATTATACGTATATGAACTTGTGAAGTCGTAACTAGTTTAAGTCCCTCTTTACCGTTACCGCGAAACTAGAACGTAGAGGGTGCCTTGTGCGGGTTATAAATATTCATAGATTTTATATCATTATCTTCTATCTGTCGGCTGTAATTAGCTCTTCACTGATTACTGAAACAATTAGTCATAAGGGACATAATATGACAATATGCCTCTTTGTATGAAGGCTTGGTTTGGTTTTATTGTGCTGTTTGTCAATTGCTTCCTTTGTAAAATGCAAAGCAGACGTTCTTGTGTGCGTTATTGTGAAAAAAATGTTTAAAAATTAGAAATAAATCAAATAATAAAGTCCTGATACAGCTCCATTGAATGCCTAGTCTAGTAGCGTTTTACGGAGGTGTTGGCTTTAAAATATAATTTCGTATAATAATATGTAATCAAATTCAAAGGGATGCTCTTTGTACGTATAATTTAATTAATTGTCAATAGTTGCATTGTATTATAATTAATACCCCAATAGTATGGTTATCAGTACGTGCCGATGAAGACGCTTCCTCTGTTAATATAATAATCCCTTATTAGATCATTTACGCGGTGATTTGCTCCACTGCCAATTTATAAGTAAATATATACATTAATTATGCTCATTTGGTAATGTGTGGTTCAGATAGTATATATACTTTTAAATAAATGATGTACTTACACCTTTTTGAAATTTATTTGAACGTTTTCAATGTACGTCCAAGTAGCGTTTAAAGCCGTAAATAAAATTAAATTCTAACCTGCTTTCTAACAATGAAGGAAATATACACCTTGGGTGGTAGGCGGAAAAAAATACTTGACAGTTATGATCTCTCGGTTACTTAATATCTGTTGTAATTAAGTTGATACTCGGTTTGCTTATTGCTCCTGACACGTTCAAGTTGCTCTTCACTAATTTGTAGTTTATTTAGTTTTGATGTTATCTTTGTTTTTACTTTGAGCTTATTAGCAGCTCTGTCGCTATGTGTGAATATCATGAATACCTATAGATAATTGGTGTATATATTAGAAGTAATGCAATATTTTAAGTTACTGTAAACCAATGTTGGATGTATATGCTGTTGATATATTGTAGTAGTAGTAGTAGTAGTATGACGGGCTGGTGTTCGCAACTCTACGTCTCAGCGCATATTTTGCGTACAGTAGGTATTGTAGTATTGAATAAATAAATAAATGAAATGTCATTTTAGCATGGTTGCTATTTTGAGAAAAAATAAAAGTTTTAAGAGATTGGTCTATGTACTTGCTAGCTTCAAATGATGGGCTCTTTTACAGGTATCAGGTATGTACAAAAAGTACATTACTTACGTCTACTGTGATGGCTTGAATTTTTATATATATATATGTTTACAGAATATTGTTAAAAACCATTATTCATTTATTACCAGACACTTCGTAGACTATAAATTTAGCCAGTTAAATTACAGGTCGACCTTCAGATATGCCACAATGACGTAGGATCCGACCCTGGGATCTTAGTCCATAACTCCGTACAATCGCTAAATACTTAAATCAGACAGATCAAAAACTCCCCTTAAATTGTAACTTCACGTGTTTTGTTTTGACAGCTAAAACAAAAGCTATACACGCTACAAAGCGAGCCTTTATGCGAATGATGTCGTAATACTCTCTCTGAAAGGGAACAACAATTTTCATCTGAATCTAAAAATGTTACAGCATGTCATGTCCCACTTTTGTTGCCCAGCGATTGAGTGGAATGTACACAGAAATACTGGTATAAACTCATAATATATTGTTTTTTGAATTTCATGAAAAGAAAGTGATGTGTTCTTTGTTCACCGCGTATCTAACTTTTACTATGAAACCAACTTTGAAATATAAGAAATCAGACTTTTCTTCGGATCAGAGGTGTGATTCTGTAAGACCTCATTCTAAACTTCGAATCTGAATCCGCTGTGAGTTTTGTTGATTGGCATTCTAAAAACTCGGTTGATAATTCGAATTTACACTAACGCCACCCTTGTGAGCGTGTCAGCGAGTTGAACTAAATTGACTGGGAAATTTTGACAGATAAAGTATGAGATGACGTAAGAAGTGGCATTATGTAAGGTAATTTCCCCTTCACTTCGACGCTCACTTCGCATTCGATCCCGATTCAACGTGTCAAATATATCAAGGTCATTTTGAACCTTAAGCGAAGTGAGATGCGAGTTGTTGTTTGAATTTTACAGAATCGACCTACTGGTCCACAAGCGGGTGATAGCACGCTCCTGGCCTCACGCAGGACAAAGATTTTGTTTGCCGCGCGCAGCTCGCGTCACAGTGAAAACAACACTGAAGGCAGAAGAACGCCGCCCGCATCCGGTTAGCACGCACGCAGGCTGCTCGCCCGCAGCCAATCCGCGTTATGCGCGTGTTGGCCGCATGATAGGAAGAACATGTATGAAATGGTAGGATGCGGACATCCTGCATGCGGACTAGATCTGCTCCTGATCGTGCGGGCGAAAATACGCATGACAGGAAAAGGGCCCTAAAACCACTAAAATGGCAGGTAAACAGGCATTCGACTCGCCTAATGGTAAGTGGTCACTTTAGCCTATGGACGCTTGCAACACTACTTGAAATAACTACAACATTCATAGATAAGGTACAGTCTCATCTAATATGCCTCATAACTATGGGAAGAGACTAGATGGGATGACCATAATGCCTTGGGAGTTGGGTAGGCCTTTGATGTGGGACGCAACTTGTGTCGACACCCTTGCGCCATCTCGAGCACGACGTGTTGTGCTGGGGCGGCTGCTGCAGCTACCGAAAACCTCAAACGGCGCAAATATAATAGCCTTCTTGGAAGCTTTATATTTGAGCCGTTTGGGGTGGTTACCCCAGGTCATGGGGTTCGAGTGCCCATCTTGTTTATCGGGGCATCGCTGAGCGGCTGGTCGACTCTACATGTGACCCGAAGGCTGGTCTATTCTTGGGTCAAAGAATTAGCATGGCCATACAACGTGGCAATGTTGCCAGCCTGTTGGCCACGTGTCCCGTTGACAGCGATGTGGACGAGTTTTTTGATTCCCTTTGAGCTCCCCCTTCCCATTTTCTTGAAATTGTACATAAGTAGTATTATTATTTTTAAGATTTGTACATATTTAGTACAGACAAAATATGAGTAAATGAATAAAAAGTTTAACTGTAGATAATATATCAAATAAGTTTTGATAGTTAGTGATGACCGACGCTGTCCAAGGCCTTAATTGAATTAGAAGTTTCACGCCGAGGTCCACGTCGTCTTAGTTATGAATAGAACAACACATCACCTCTTGTCTCCTGAGACTCGTAAATGGTGACTTTGAGCATGTAATGGGAGGTTGATGGAAAGCAGTACTCCCATGTGTGTTGATGTGGAGTTAACACTTACGTAGTTATTAGTAGTAATTACCTATGATTATTTGAGGTGTGGAAGTGTGAGAATGTATTTAGAAATGAGATGTTAAAGTTGATTTTTCTAGCATTACTAACAGTGTGGGTTGCACTTTACCGGCATTCCTGTAAAACCATCAACTAATCCAAATCGTACTTGTGCTAACGAGAGCCGTCATCAATAGTGCAAAGACTAACTTTTAGTGTGAATTTTCGAACTGTGTGTGAAATTAAACTGAACCTAATTCAATTTATATTTCCTAAAAGTTTAAACTCCAACGTAAACTTGCTTAAAATTTTATTTGTTACGAGTTTCTCGCATGAAAAACACATTGGATAAATGTAACAATGGAAATGTTTGTAAAAAGCGAGAAGAAAGAGAGAACGCGTGAAAAAAGTAAAATTGTGTACCTAACCACTAGTTGTTGTTCGAAACGGGGATCCAAATATGTTATCGGAATTGCGGTATTCTTAGCTGTCGAGCATATCAATCCGATTATTTTTGAGAATATCTAAAAATATGTGAAATATCTAAAGGGACTTGTTTCCAAATTCTTCAACTTTAAATCAAATGGAATTTGATTCGAATAAGCGTCAATTTGACAATTATACGAATGTATTTCCATTTCCTGTTTACAATATTGCTGCACGCAGTCTGAATTGTTGACGGAAACGGACAGAAACAGAAGAAAGACGAGTATATTATTTACTAGCTTTTGCCCGCAACTTCGTCCGCGTGAATGTCGGTTATCGCGGATGCAGACGAAATCGCGGATTAAAAAGTAGCCTATGTTGTTCCCCAGGGTTCAAGCTATTTTCATACTAAATTTCATCAGAATCAGTTCAGCCGTTTCATCGTGAAAGCGTGGAAGTATGAATTAAGTTAATACAAGCTAAAAATGTATTAGTAATTTAAATGCTTACACAAATTAAAAGGGATAATCCAATTGAGTTACCTGTGATCATTGGATGGACACGGACAGCCGCGGTTGCGGTTAGACGATAGTCGTACCTATATGTAGCGTGTAGGCACATATTTTATAATGTACAGTGAACTTTGATAGGTAGTGAAAGAGTTCGTTTAATGTAACATATTTTCTTTGTGTATTACTATGATAAAACATTTGTAAATGTGTTTTATTGCTGAAAGGTGTATGACAATTTTCATCATCATCTCATCTGCTTAATCTTTTCCCAACTATGTTGGGGTCGGTTTCCCGTCTCATTGGATGTAGCTGAATCAGTATTTTACATGTAGCGACTGCCTGCTTGACCTCCACTACCAGTTATCGGGTACTACGATACCCCTTAGTAAGACTTCTGGCTACCCACTGTCAAAGATCTAGGAATGACAGCCGGGGCAAACAGCTTTACGTGCTTCTCGAGGCACGGAGGTGCCTCGGTATGAAATGTATAGTCACCCATCCACGGAAAAACCGCGGTAAGCGTAGCTTAACCATGACCAATCGTTGCATACGGGTTTTACTTAGCTTAAACAATTTAAGCCTAGAAAATGATTTAAGTGGATCAGTTCATGCATTTTGAAATAATTTAAAAAACCACAAATGGGTAACCCATGTAAGTCAAGGTGCTGCTGGCTTTTCTTGGGGAGCTGGGATGGATCGAATGACTTACTTCCACCTGTACGAATAATACGCCCTGAGTGTAGCGGGCCGGTATCCGCAATTGTGGAGTTGCGTTGCGTTACGTTGTATTACTACTACTACTAAAGCAACAAATGTGTCGGCGTTTGACGTAAATTGTATTATAAGATCACTACATAAAAGTCGTATGCACAAACTGAAAATAAAACATTAAAAAAAACATACACGCGAATTGAGCACCTACTCCTTTTTTTGAAGTCGGTTGAAAAGAGCAATCACCACATTTAAATTACCAGGCTTATTTGCTCACGAAATATTAAAACAACGAGTTTAAAACAATGCATGAAAGCGAAGTGTCAACGGAATGTCGACGGTATCCCGAGGTGAATATTGTTGTACCTCTCTTCATTTTCAAGCCATTATATGTTTATCATTCATTATTAATTTGCGGGTTCCTTTCTTCTTTGGAATTATATGTCCAAAACACATTGATGAAAGTTGACTTGGGTTCTAGCAGCGTCTGTTTTGGTCCACTCTGGGCCTTTGAAGTCACTTGCGAACTGCGTTAGATTAAAAGCTAACATATATTTGAAAATGTTTTAAGTTGAGAGTTAAATACTTGATAACTCGAAGAGCGGTGCTAAGTAGGTACGCATTTTACCATAATAGGTACCTACCTAGAGGCCTTTGTTATTAGTTATTTTTGGAACAAAGTATATTAAATAATCTCATTTTGTTTTTTTTAACTAGTACTCTTTTAAATTGAAACTCTATACTTAGTAGGTAAATATGTAGATTCTGATAACATAGAAACGTTGTATTCTCCTGTAACCTATTTGAACATAGGTATCTCCTGAAATAAACTCTGGAATTAGATACTGACATGCTAGCACGACCTAGTTCAGAGATGAGAATAGAACCACTGTTGAAAATTAAAATTTATCTGCTTTTAATCATAGGTTTACTAAGGTATCAACTAATTTTGGAATATTATGTACTTATACATAAGTTGAAACTAGTTTAACAAAAAAATGTGATTGTAAAGGGTTTTGAAAAGTAGATTGTCTAAAACTTTTAAACCATGTATCAACTTACTATCGAGTTTATTACATTATATATTTAATCAGATATCTTCGAGGTGATGATTCTACAGTAATATTGTTGTTTACTTTTCCTCATGCACACAGTAAACACACAACTTTCACACACACGCACGTAGCCCACATAGTACATACTTATTTGCCTGTAGGTATGTGAGTTGAAAAAATATTTTCTAACAGATTATTTTCTTACGTATAACAATAATGTATTATCGTACTGATACAAATACTAATAGCACAAGTGCAATTACTGCAATTGTAATATTGTTCATTTGACAACTGTAAATCCTACCCTATTATTGCAACATGGACCGTATTTGTTTTTAAATAAAACTATGTAAATAAACAGTACGTAGCTGCGTAATTTAATTACTTTCCTATTGAAACCAACAGTAATAAACAAATATGGCACGTGCACCTTTGTTTGCAGACATATTTTATTTTTTATTTCTTGCAGCTGGCGTTGAATTGGTCACGCTCCCAGAAAATCTGATAAGTAGTTATTTTACTTTATACGTACTCTGCAAGAAAGAGAATGAAGTGAGGGGCAAACGAAAACAGACATGGCGTCACGGGGCCGACCTTGACATGAAAGTCCTTAACTTGTCCTGGCAGGACGACTTACATTTACGAGCATTTAATCCGAAAATCACCTAAAATACAAAGAAGAACTCTTTACAATTATTCATTCAATATTTGGTTCATTCGATAAAAGTATTCAATTAAGTCGATAAAGTCCTTTTACAAGATTTCATCAATGTAATTTCCCTAAAACGTTGTTGCAAGCGAAAACTTGAGTACTCTATAACATTTTTATACCATATGTCTATAGGTATACAACTAGGGAAAACGCTTTGACTCTTTATAGGACCCTCAAAACCCCTTAGCTCCTACCCTCTTATCAAATGCTTTTTGCCTTAGCCACCCTGATTGTGACGAGAGTAAGCCCACCCAATCGTATAATAATGAGTTTTGATGGAAAAATTTACGCCAATATTTGAGAGAGAATCCAATACATAGAGGTGAATTTGATCCTAGCCAGACAAACATGGTTCTGTGACCTTTTCTGTGTTTTAGGGATTAGCGCTCACTTACTGTTTGTGATTACGAATAGGTACAAATAATAGAAGATAGTAAATAAAATAAAAAGATAAAAGCTAAAATGTTTTCAGAATCTTGTAAATATTTATTATACGAGTGGAGTATTTTTATAAAAGAACAGAAAAAGAAGCAGTATTCGCTTTTGGTCTTATCACGCCTGATATTTCCTAATTGAGCACAAAAATATCAGAAGTGTTGCAATTTTGTTATTAAAAAATATTGTATAGACAACCGGCGCTATTGTTATTTTAGTCATTTCCTTTCCCATCTCACGGGCCTTATAAAAGGCCCCAAAAGCGGAATAAAATTTAAATAATGAACTCAAAATTATTTGTTGAGCTACGCGTATTTCTATAGAAAATGTTGATAAATATCAGAAAATGACATTGAATTAAGTCGTTTTGGTTTCTACAAAGGTTTTCTCTCCATTTGGGGCGTTCATTAGGTAAAGGCTTTCATTAACGATAGTGTGGCTAATTACCTACTTCAAACATTTATTAATAATATTATGTTCTGGTCCAACAACTTTTGGTGTTGCCTAATTATAATGATAATAATTGTAATGATGAAAGTTCAGAGCTTCTTCAACTAAATTTCTACGTCACCTGTCCAACTGTACTGATGTCCTCCATTGATCCATTTATTTTGTGTACACACAATATATCATAAGAAGTGAAAACTTTTCTCTAGCGAGGGAGCGACCGCGGTTATGAATCTAAGATGTTTTTCATGTAATTTTGATTTATGCTTCAGAGGCGTTGGATCTGAAGGATACGAGAATCTCAGGACCCTTTTTACTTTCCACAAAAACTTAAGATTATGACTGACGTTTGTTACTTATGAGTATTGATGCTTTGTTTGTTATTGACGTAAACTCTTCGATTTATTAATAACTATCACATTTTTTCACTTTACATATTCTAATAAACTTTTAGTCTTAAGTTTATGTAAATGCGTTTGATTTATACAGCAACTTGATTTATTTTAAATGCTCAAGAATAAGGATTGGGTAAGAAATTATAACTTTTAATTATTGGATTCTCTCTCTTTCTTTCTATATATAATTTCTCTCTTTCTTTCTTTCTATATTCAAACTCTTAGTTTTGAGTCTTACATATTAACAAAAATATCACCGCTATATATTAAAGTCAAAGGAATCAATGAGATAAAATGAAAGCAGACCGTAAATGTAAAAAGTCTCATATGGCTCGTATTCGTTCCATGCAAATGAAATTATTTTTATCTTTTTCAAGCTGCAATTAATTAATTTCTAAGAATATTCATTGCTATTACTCTCCATATCGCATGGTTCATTACATTCTATATACATATGTATATTCAAAAAAGGTAACTTTATTGAATCCCCTCTAATTACTTTTCTGCGGTTTCTTTGAAGAATACAGAGTTAAAAAGGGATTTCCTGTGAGTACGAATAACATTCATTATACATTTATACGATGCGACCAAGATGAAATAACATTCAACACAGAGAAAATAAAGCGACCCTTATATTTTTCATGGCGATTAAAAAAAGTTTTCCTGGGCGTGTTTATTATTATTATAAAGTATTTAATGTTGGCACGCCGAGCCGCGCCGGTGGCTACGAAAGCACGCGGCTACGTCTCATAATTTATGTGGCGAATTACACGTTTATCATACGCGTCGTAATACCATCGCCCTGAACACTCATCATAAATATCATATTTATATCGCTCCATGGAAATTCCGGTCGCTAGTAATTAAATTTCAGGGTAATAGGTATTGTAAATTAGGCTGTTTACATGAAGCTGAATGTTTATTATACTTATTTAATTGGACAACCAACAATAGAAATACTAAACAATAAAAATGTAAAAAATTGTGGTATAAAAGTGCTGGTATCCATGCATTTTATACGCAGCTACCAGCATATTTATCCCGACAATGCAAATATTCGTCCTATATTTGTATAGTTCAGAATAAGCACGCAACTATCGATTGTAAACTTGATCTTAGCCTTGTTAAGTCATGAATACTGTACACACCGGACTTAGTTAAAGTACGGAGTATAGAGCGAACTTTGTAGAATGTGATAAGTTTGTGGATAGTGCATTGAGTGAACCCGCATTATCCGAAGTAGTTTGTTACTTACTTAAGTGGTAAAAGGTTTGTGTTGTAAGCGTTAGGAACACCGGTCAGATGAATGCGATGCGCTATCGACTCGCGTATTTATACTCGTAGAGGGAGGCTGCGGGATGCGGACACAGATCAGACAGACACATGCGTCGCCACGCGCCCCCTGAGACACACGACCGTTCTTCACATTGTCATTGAAAAGCTTTTCGATGTAAACTTTAAATATCATAGACTATAATTCCGAGAGGTCAATGAATAGTAACCGTAATAAAAGACACCAAAGTACATTTTGTACACTGTAGAAAATGCTATATGTTCGGTTTTATAAATGTGTAGGTAAGTAATACAATGCACTGAACAGTAAACATCCCCCTAGTTTTGTTTGACACCTGTGATTATTTAATCTTACAATCTAACTTTTTCTTATATCGATTTAAATAAATATTAAGGATTTTATAAACTTCAACAAAAGGTTTTGGTATAATGAAGGTATTACTCTCATACCAATAATTAAAATATTAGTCTGTCAGTCTTCAAGTCGTAAGCCCAAATTTTTACACTTTGTTATTGCATGAATCTGAAAAGTAGTGTCAGTTCTGCGTATAATATTATAAGCTTAGGCAGATAGGGGGTGCGGGGGGGAAGCTCGGGGCGCGCAGGGCGGCAGTCAGCGACGCGCCGCGCCCGGGCCACCCGCCCGTGTCCCCGAGCTTTACGTAACGATGCCGCCGAGCTGATGGCCGCGATCGTGTGGTGGCTGGCGGCCACCTGCCTGCTCCGCGCCGCCACCGCCGGCAACCCCGACGCCAAGCGACTCTACGATGACCTCCTCTCCAACTACAACAAACTTGTCAGGCCCGTTGTTAACACCACCGACGTGCTCCGAGTCTGCATCAAACTTAAACTCAGTCAACTCATCGACGTCGTAAGTGTTACATTCCTTGCCACAAGCCGTTGAATCCCCTGTGTAAACATTAAGACAGTCAAACGAGTCTGATGTGCGTACCCATCAACCAGACTGACCTACATCCAAGACAGCCGAGGGTGCAGTGTGAACGCATACCTTGCTTGCACTTGCGCGTCGGATTTGGAATTTAAATAGACGTGAATTGCATCAACCCTCAGGCAGTGACCCAGTTTTTTCAAATACATAGCTCAGTTAGAATGATTTGTTGCTGGTGATAATGGGTATATAATGTAGCAAGTGTCGTATTCACACCACCTCTCCAGCTCGCTACCCAGGTTAGGTGCCCCTCTGTCTCCCTCCTTATGTATTTCAAATCAGATACCATAAATCACCCGTATCAAAGGAATTGTATTTCTTCGATATTTATTCAATCCTCCTCCGTGCCCATAATCTTCATGAGTCTTTTGTTTGGGTAATTATCTACATTTCGGTGGTTCTGTGCGTAACGTATAACGTGTGATATTATTATGTAAGCTATTAAAGTTATAGCCAGAACGATGAGATGATATTATAATCTTCAAGCACCTAAGTATCTCAAGCATAACGTTTTGTTAAAACGTAGTCACTCTATAACGTTTGATTGCCTCAAAGTGAAAATGTTTTTACGAGATATCAGCTAATATTATCAATCAAGGACCTAATCAATCATGTAAAGTGCTGGGTCGTTAAACTACACATATATAAAGCGCTCGCTCTTATGTCACACTTTACACTCTTATAAGGGCATTCAATTTATCTGATAGTATTCATGAGTGTTGCCTTATAAAATAATTGTACCTATCAAGTTGTTTGTAGTTACTGTCGAAAAGCTATGAAAGCTCACCTCTTTAATACATTAATTGTTTTTTATTACAAATCCTGTATTTTGATGGCAATACGAATCATAGACAAATAAATAGATTCTGAGAAATATCAAATACGAATTATGGAATTCAATGAATATCTAGGTTAATAGAGTTGACAGAACGTTACATGCGTGTATATAGATTACAATTATTTGAAGATTTCCTACAAAACGTCTGAAATTTGTTTTGGCTTAACTTTTAATTTATTATCTCATTTACTATTTGAACAACTTTCGCGATGGTGATTGTTTATTCTAATGAAGACGTTTCTTAAGTTCAAAGCATAAAGATTACTACAAGTTGGTATATATGTATACTTGAAAGATGAAGTCACGACTTTGAGTGTAGAAGCATGAATATTAGATACTAAAGCACGACTAATTTTCTAATTGGAAAAAAGAGCAGAAATAGGGTGTATTATTTAATTAACTTTTGTTTTTTTAACGAATCTCAAAGTACTTAAATTATACCTACCAAAGTAACTTAATAATAAAAGTCTGAACGGTCTTTCACCGGAAATTAGCAAAGTGTACTATGGAGCGCCTACAATTTCTGCCAAACCCGTAACCGCATAGTCGATATCAGCAGTAGCAGAAGCGAATTCACCGCTATTATTACGAATACGTCGACCAAGATTATCGAATTCTGGACGCAGATGCCGACGATGTGGTTTGCATCATTTGCACCAATCAGGGATTTGGACGACATGAGATTGAAAACAATGGCGGGCCTCCGGGCGGTTTAACATGGTTGGTTAGACTTGACATAGATAGTCACTTAATTGAAAGTAATTTATGTTCAATGGATTTCAGGTTAGCTATTTTCTTGCCTTTTAAAATGTATTGCTCCACACTAAAGAAGAAAGGGACGCCTTTTGGCCTGCAGTGGGAAAACACAAGCTGAAAATTAAATATATAATAATTTTGTTACCATAATTTGAAAATGAAGATTTCCTCTTATTTTATTTTAGCCAACTAAGTACTTAGTGTTGGAAACTGACTTAGTTTCTAAACGTGTAACGATAAGAAAGCTAACCCAAAAACAAAGATTTACCTTAGATTTGACTGAATGTATATTTTAAATAATAAGACACTCGAAACTTCCATACAGTTGATACACAAATTAAATTACAAGCTTGTTTTGTACAAACAAACTTTTAAACAAACAACTTACATTTTGCTTCATAAAATGTATGTATCAATCTATATGGCTGATTGTGTATGTGAGTTTATATGTTTGTAAACGCACCCACGACACAGGAGTAAATGCGAGTGTGGGGCAACGTTTTTTTCAAAAAGAAAGAAAGAAAAAGATGTCTCCATTATTCATAGGGCTTAAACGGTTTTTAAAACATATTATTTTATTCATGGAATAATGAAAAATACATTGATGGTCTTTAATAATCTGAAAAGATACCAATTTTAGGATTCATAGCAATTCGAACACACTAGGATTGTACGAATTGCCAAACATCCAGCCACCGCAGGCTGGATACAGCCTGACCCGTTGAAACAGCCTCGGCCGGTAATAATATCTGACTGTGTTACCTAAACAGTTCAATTTATAGGGATATTTTGGAGCTCGGTGATTGCAATCCAATTAGTAATGACTGTGACTGAATGGTGTCGTTGTTATGTTTTTATACATAACAAAAGTACCTAGGAGGTAATTCGACTGATTTATTTCGAGAACTGAAATTGAAACGAACGTAGCCACCATACCTACTTTGTACAGTCAGTGATCTGAATTGAAATAAGGTCCCTTTTAGAAGAAGGTAATATGGTTCAGGTAACTGCAGTACTCTGCCTATTGACCCACTGCAGACAACTTCTCAAAAGTATTAAAAAGTAGAAGTTGCCCTTACAATACAATAGCATAGAGATCATTCGATTTATTAAGCCAAAGCGGAAGATAGATGATAAATAAACAATAGTTGTCAAAGAATATCTAATAATATTTGTCTGAAGCGATATAGAGGTTTTGTATTGTTTTTGTCACGAATAAATATAATGGGAGGGGAGAGTAAGAGACATACGAAACTCGTAATATCCCCTAGACGACGACGTATGGACATGAGCATCAAGCTTAACGTTTGTAAGTTACTATTGATACGCCGGCTGAGTTTTTTCACTATAATCAATATCGGCAGAATGTCTCAAGCCGTTTGCCTTTACGCTAAAGTATGAATATTTCTTTTAAAAATATTTGCTAACCTCTGTCGCGTTCAACAGCATATTCCGGAATCATTTTATTCTGTAACTTTCGGAAAAGAGACATAGTTTTTCTGTAACTTTTCAACTTACGATAACTTTGTAGGTGGGAACCTCAGTTTCCTGAAACAGGTGAGATAATTAATTATGAATTCAAACAATAGAAGCAGATTTGCTAAAGCGGTTAAGCTAAGTGTGGCAACCGCAACGTTTTGTCATCACGGGCTCAGGACCTCAGGTCAGGCGGCCGTAAGCGACAGTATCGCAACGCCAATCCCTGAACAATGGCGGCGTTGCCGACAGCCATCATAACGCCCACACGTGACTCCAACACAACGTCTACTCACGTCCGCGGATAATGGGCTTATTCATGAATTCTACCATACGGATATTATTATATTGCTTTCTGTAACTTTAACGGGAAGTAACGAGATGACCCTCATTTGAACAGGGACCATAGCTGCAGGAAAGAGCCTGTAAACTATGTAAACCTTTGCAAAGTACTTACCGAATACTGGAAACACGTGTAGGTACCCACTAACTACCGTCACTAAACTTATGACTGTACGTATAAAATATTCATTATCATGCGTAGTTTTTTTTTACGTTCTGAAGTATTTAGATTATGAAATAACTAGAATTCACGTAATTGCTACTGAACATCTCTCCTCGCATACCGCAGAATTCAATTATGTGTAACAACAAAACAACGATTAAAGTGTCCTGCTTTTCTTCTGGGAAATCAGTTTATGTTTCGTTCTACGTTGCTAATAACTTCTCTACTTTCTTCGTTCAAGTGAAAATGAAAACACAAAACCGAATCAAAGGTCGCGAGGTCATCATCATGGAGTTTTATTTGTGTTGTGACAAAGCTTACTTTTTGGACAGTCAAGAGCACAATGAGAACAAACAAAAGAAGACAATTTGTCGGCTGTTCGGATATTCAATTATGACTTCAAGTGTTTTTTTGAGTGGTAAATATAACAACCTTTTCCAAAACATTTCATTTCTTACATTACCTTCTCAGAATTAAAAAGATATTTTTGTTTTGCTAAAAATGCAGAGATGTTTCAAAAAGACCAATTTCGAGTCAGGCTAACCTTTTGGTCAATTTCGTCTCATTCATGGTCTCCAGATGGACACTCACTGCCAGATTTAAAAAAAAATGGACTTATTTAATGTTTGTTTTTGCTATCCTATTTTGTCCCACTCCTGGGCCTCACTCCATGCCTTCCATCTTTCCCGATCCTGGGCTTTATTCCACCAGCTTTGAAGGAATCCGTCCAGTTCGTCTCGCCATCTCCTTCGTCTTACTAAATTAATAAAAGTGTAACTAAGTATTTAACATTATGTTACCTGATCAGTGAGTTATCCGGGATGATTTAAGATTATTTATTTAAGATTTAAGTCGTTAAGCCGTTAAGTCTTGCACTTTCGCAGTCACTTTGACATAAAGTGATAGAGACAGCACGAGACTTAACATTGAGTAGCGTTTCAGTATTTGGCCATAAGTGTGTTTTCGTATAATGTAGCTGGCACTCTTAAAATCTATAAGCATTTTTTGTCAGTTATGCGAGAGTTGGAAGGAGAGTGGAGAGGCCTTTGCCCTGCAGTGGGAAAATCCAGGCTGAAATAATAATAAATAAAATATGCGAGAGTAAAAAAAATACAAAAAAAAGTTAAAATATACGTAGGTAAACATACCACCAAGCATTTGTATGCAGCATCGCGCGAAATAAAGGCATTGTCTACATATGTATGTAAATTAAATTGAATTTGTAATATGTACTGTGTTCGCTTTTCAATGAAATATTTCCTTTATTTTCTCGACATATCTCGGACTTTAAACACGAAATGTTGGGCTAGTTGTAGTACAAACAAACCTTTTTGGGTATTTTATTTGGTAGGTAGGTACGTGTAAAGTCAAAGTTAATTAAAATAAAAGCCGACTACGCGTCTTTTGGTTCCCTACCTCAAATAGGTCACAAAAGAACCTATTAACTTTGTCACAAGACCGTAATTTGTCTGAACGCATTTGAATGGTTATTTCTCATAATGCAAAGTTGTATTTAAATTGACTTATAAGCTTTCATTCAAGATAAACGCTTTATGACTTATATTTTTTTATACTTTTATTTTAACGACCTCAGATTAGTTACAAGAATTAAAGTATTATACGCCATTACCTAAATTTATTATAAGTGGCTTATTCATGATTTGTAACAAACCACATTAATTTGTGTTGTTATAAGTTTCAAGTGACCCGTAATCAATCACTTTGACAGAGTTTTTCTCTAGTGTATTGTAAATGATAATTAGTATAATTAAGCCTCGTGAGGGTGAGAAAGTCTGACCAATTCTCAATGATGTATCATTTAAGTAATTGAACTTTGGAAACACTGTCACTGAAAATATTCTGACCTCATTTACACTTTTGACTTAGTATCAAATAGACTACAAACATAAACTGTAAGTCTGTCTAATCCCTTAAACTTTGTATCTACCACAAGGGTGAGCACGGCCGACACGCAAACACAATTATGCCTACAGCGGTAGGCTTTAATTACTAATAAAGCAAAGCAGTGTAAGCTACTAGTCTATACCACCTGACACGGCAAAGATATACAAAAGCGACCTATTTTCCCAGAGAAAGAAAAGAACCGGAATAAATTGTCTACTATTTTTTCTTTCATTAGTCTGAAAATGCCAGTGCCTTGCTAAAGTAAGGTTTAAACGAAATATAAGTACTTGTTAGTGTATATTGCGCATACCGTTTTTTAGCAAAGGCTCTAAAATATTTTGATTAAGCACATTTTTCTCTGTTGTCGGAACCGTTTTAGCAGTGTACCGAACGATGTCGGCTTTTAGTTTTGTAATATACAGGTACAGTCAGTAAAAGAGATAGGTATGCAGGGTCGTCAGATATAGTTAAAGTTTACTTAGACACCACTGGATGTTTTTGAATAAAATTAATAGAGAATAAACATTTCAATGATTTAATTAAACATTCCAAAACATCCATCGGTTTCTAAGCAAACTTCAACCATTTCCGATGACCTACATGCCTATCTCTTTTGCTGACTGTACCTACGTACTTTTCGTTAGCTTTTATCTTAACTTACTTATATAGAATCTGTATTATATTTTTTGTCAACCCTGATGCCCACTTCCTACTTGTTCCATATAAAAAGCTAAATTCTTTTACCCACAATTAGGAAAACTGTTTTCTGTACACAAGTACATTTTGCTGCTCCATTCTCAAGACAATTTACGGCAGCAGTAGGTACACGGCCGTGTGCGCTGTGTGTATCGTTAACAAAACAGAATTACCTCCACGACAACTTCCTGACTTTTACCTTTGGCCCGCTCCCTCTTTGTTTAATATTTTTTATGTAGGCACCTTCATCGAGTGTATTTATCGCATACTTGTTTATCAAGATGTCACGGCAAATTTTGCGAGAAATATTATACTAAGAAACAACTTCGAACAACATTTTAGCAAAGTTTATGTAGATTGATCAAACTCACTCCCCAAAAGTCAACTGAAACTGGGTTAAGTGGATAGGGACGTATATAATTGAAAATAGGGATGTTTGGTGTCTATGTCTTACTTACATATGGCAGACCTCACGTGGTAGTCGTAACTTAAGGCGACGATATACGCCGGCGACCTTGAGCGACCAGAGAATCGTATGCGCTGCGTCCAAAACACTCAAAGTTTAGTCGAAAAAAATAAATAAAAGATAGTATTCTTTCACTTAAAAAAAGACGTATACTAAAAGACAGATAATAAAATTGTCTGTAAGATGGTGTAAGTTTCGTTTAATTATACCTGGTAGATTTTGTGTGATTGTCAATGTTTTGTCCGCCTCAGACACAACTCCATGAGTTAATTAAACTATTTAATATGAATATAATCAAAAATATTCACATACTAAATGATTAAGAGAATGTTCTAGTTTAACATATATTTTTTTCAAATCATTTACACTACACATTTTGACGTCATTGTCAGTTTAAAATCTGTAAAAGTCGTTAATAGCCCCGTAAAACAGGGCCATGCCATGCATTGTACTGTCTGAATCCACAGCTACTTTTAATTTCCGTCTTCGAGCGAGCGAGCAACTCGGTGTAGAATAAAACAACTAACACATACCTATCATGTTTCCTTCATTCACAAACCGGCGTGAAAATGCTAACATAGCGTAACCCTTACTTTTTATACGATTTTCATTTCCGTGTTGCTCGTTCACGTACAGCGCTAGCCCGGAAATTTATTTTATTTTAGATACTTTATTTTAAAAACTGTTGAGTTTATTGTAGACTACTTGGTACCTACTTACATTGTTAATACAACATGTGTTAACATAAGTTTTTTTATGACAAAAATAGATTATAAATATTTTTGTAATAAATTACTAAGAAAATGAACACCACCACCTACAATGCGTACCTAAAAGCATTTTCCTTTGGCTTAATTAGAGACGACGCAATTTATCTTCGTGGGGAATATTTTCCTTTACTCTGGTCAGTGTAGTCGGTGGGAAAAAGCAAACACAGACAAAGTTATCCACACCTACGTCTCGGTTGTCGTATGAAAGAAATCTAATATCCTTTGGGAAAACACTCGGTGATAGCGCAGCCCGGTGGAAAATAAAATATTCACCGTCAGAGATTTCTTTAAGATAAAATCTTCTTAGTTCGAGAGGATGCATAAGTAGATAATCAAATGATATAATTACGGACACTTGCTGAATATAATTTAAAGTGATAAATTAGAACGGCGGGCGTTTTAATCTATTAAGTACAAAAATATTACAAAAGAAAACACAATTTGTTTCTATTACATAATGGAACAGATGGGACGTGTATTGTCAGTACTAGATTGTATTGGATAGGTACTTATGTTTTGTTACTTATTCTTGTAACGTAGCCTGTGTTTCCTACTAAAATAATAAAGTTACAGTTAACTGATACATAAGTACCTAATAATATTCTACAACTATTACGTCATCAGTTCAAACTTTAACAAAGTCGTTAATTCTGTTCACCGAGCTAATTAAAGTTTCGAAGTCACAAGCAATTGCCACAACTTGTCATCGGTAGAGCTGAAAGTTACATATTAATTACCTACTAAATTATATATTTTAAATCACAACGAATGCGAATTAAAATACAGATGTCAATGTCCTCTGAAAAGTCATATTTATTGCTGCCCCGGATCGACATTTTGATGACCTCTGTAGTGTCTTTTAGTAGACTGGAGGACATATAATTAAGCCTAAAGTCAAGTCAAGTCAAAGTCAAAGTCAAAGCATTTATTTCAATTAAACCATTTGCAGGCACTTTTGAATAGTCAAAATAAAATTGAAGCTAGTTGCTCGTTCCAAAACGTAGGGTAGGTCTCTATGGAGAAGAACGAGCAAGAAACTCCACGGACACTCTTTTCAATCAAGCTTTTACAAAATCCAGGCTACATTATTCTTGTTGCTTCTATATGTGAAAACAATGTAAGTGAAGAGAAATCCAAAACATTCTAATTAAAAATAAATGAATATAAAAGCCATGGCAGTTAAGAGACGACCAATCTCAACTGACAGCGCCCGTTCACGAACATGACGCGCGGATCAGCACCACTTAGCTCAACCATTTTGAAGGGAACCGAATGATCCAACCCGCACGCCACCATCAGTGAGACATTTGAGCGAGCATGACAATGCTCTCAACTGCCATGCTCATTTATGTCAAACACATTGAATAAATAAATGGATCCATAGTTCTCACATTTACATATTAATTGAAATAATGCTATTAATTTATACAAAGCTAAAATTTCAAATGTATGTAAGTATGTCATTCGACAGATAAAATATAATAAGTAAATATAATAATAACGGTATACGTTATTCATGTCAATAATAAGGGGTGAGCAACATAATTTTCTTGCAATTAAGAAATTCCCTAAAGAGGCTGTGGAGCAGGACCAGCATTATGCCAAGCATTTTTATCATTGATATAATCTTCCAACTTATAATATGCTTGCCTACATAGTGTGCGTTTAATGCATGTTTTAAATTGCCTTTCATTTAATTGCAAAATATCGAGCGGTATTTTATTATAACATTTTACACAATACCCCATAAAAGAAGTATGTACTTTTGACAATCTGAAACTTGGTTGATATAATTTGTTCCTATTTCTAGTATTAAAGTTATGTCTGTCACTTATTTTACTAAACAGATGAAGATTTTTACGAACATGCATGATGTTTTCGTATATATATTGACAAGGTACCGTCATGATATTAATTTGTTTAAACAATTCTCTTAGAGACTCGCGTCTGCTGAGATTATAGATGGCTCTGACACTGACAGCCCTCTTTTGCAGAATAAAGATAGAATCTATATCTGCAGCCCGTCCCCAAAGCAAAATACCGTAAGACATGATACTATGAAAGTAACTAAAATAGACTAGTCTAGCGGTATCCACGTCTGTCAATTGCCTGATTTTTCTGACAGCGTAAGCGGCCGAACTTAGCCGCCCGGCAAGAGATGTTAAGTGAGGACCCCACTGCAGCTTTGAGTCAAGCGTAATCCCTAGGAAAACTGTCTTTTCGACGAATTCAAGTACGTCCTTATTTAATAAAACGTTACATTCACTACTTTTAACATTCGGTAAAGCGAATCTTATGCACTTGGTTTTCTTCTCATTTAACACTAAGTTATTTGCAGTAAACCAATTATGAACTTTAATCATGGCGTCATTTACGTCGTCATAGTGCTGTGCCCGTCTATTTACTTTAAAAATCAATGAAGTATCATCAGCAAATAACACCATTTGAGGTTGATTTCTCAGTAAATGCGGTAAATCATTAATATAAATTAGAAATAGGAACGGACCCAATATTGAGCCCTGTGGTACACCCATTTTTACTTTCAAGCCCGATGAATTTACACCGTTTATTTGAACTTGCTGCAGCCTATCATCTAAATACGATTTTACTAATCTGAGCGCTAGTTTACCGAGTCCGTAATGCTCAAGCTTCAAAAGCAGTGTTTCGTGATTTACGCAATCAAATGCTTTGGAGAGGTCACAGAAAATGCCAATGGCATCCTGTGACTCCTCCCATGCGTTAAAGATATGCTTAATCAAAGTAATCAGTAGTGCAACGCCCTCTGGTGAACCCATACTGTTGATCATGTAGGATGTTATTGCAATTAAAATGACTGAGCATTTGATTAAGCATTACTTTTTCAAACACTTTGCTGAATACTGGCTAAACCGAAACGGGTCTATAATTATTCGTGTCCTTGCATTCGCCGGATTTGAAAAGTGGTATAACTTTACTGTACTTCATTAAATCTGGGAAAACTCCTTGGTCTATACACAAATTAAATATGTAAGCTAAATAGGGTGCTACTGTCTCAATAATCGATTTACAAACATTAGTAGACATTCCCCACAAATCCTCAGTAACTTTGATCTTTAGTTGTTTAAAAGTTTTTATAACAACCTCAGGGTTTATATGTTTAAATTTGAATTCCGAAGGGCAGGCTAAAACATTCGTTTTTAATAAATCAAAAGCAAGTGAGGGCGAGGAAGCTAAATTTTCAGTAGTTTTAATTGGAATATCGGTAAAGAATTTCGCAAATTCCTGAGCAACATCGATATTAGTACTTATCAGACCACAGGGTGTCTCCAGAGTGTAATCAGTTTTATTTCTTTTGTTTCTATTGGTTTCATCATTGATAATTTTCCAAACAGTCTTAATTTTATTTTCTGCTGATTTTACCTTGTTGCTTATGTATAAAGCTTTAGCTGTCTTGCAAGTATTTTTAAAAGTTTTAGAGTAAGTAGCAACATACTTATTAAAAGTTTCAGTGTTTATATAAGGCTTAAGGCCATACAGCTCAAAAAGTCTTTCCCTACTTTTCCTGATACCTTTAGTTGCCCAGTCACTGAATAAAAACTTAGGGCTAAACTATACCAAGCCCATAACATGGAAGTTATATTTTGCTAAATATTGTAAAGTTACCCAGAAATACAATCATACCTAATGTAAATCTACATCAACATAATGTTATCCGCAAACGAAACAAAATACGACTGCTTATCGGAACAAAGGCACAAAATGTTTATTGACAAAGTTTTGCGAAAAGCTGACAGGGTGGCGGAACAAATGTTAGACGGGATAGGCAGAAAGTCTTCGGCTAAATTGAGCCCCATAGCAAATGTTATGATGGATACCGGCCCTTTACTGTCTGCTGCGATCCTTTGAAATAAATCCAGTGTGACACGTTTGTCAATTCTGTCAGTGGTTATACGGCTTTCGTTCAACTTTGATAAGCCTTAGTTTTCCAATAAAACTAAGGTTTATTCTGTTATCGAAAAATCAATAAGTAGATACTTATGTTTTGATTTTGTTACGAATTGTGTGGTCTTATTTTTACACGAAAACAGAAGAATACTAAGTAATAAGTGTTCTTTGAAGTTTATCATGATAATAAACATTATTTCATCATCTCACTTGATTAAAGTTTTTAATATTTCAAATTTCGTTTTGTAGTACCTGTCTAATGGGAGATATATTTTATTTTAAAGCAGTCTTTTATCTCAGTGGGTGCTCTTGTTAAATTAAGCATTTTGCTTACAAGTCGGAGTGAACAATAATTTAAAAATATTCACGAAGCTTTGCTCAAACTGAAGTTATCTTCGTATTAAACTAAAGTGAGCGTATCTTATTGCGTTATGAATAAAATTAAAATAGATGTAGAGCGCCACAAATATTTTTGACAACTTTTTTACACGTAACTCTACAACTATATTAGATCACACAGACTCAAAGTGCCTCTGTTTTACTTCAGTGTGTTTGTGACTTACACGAGTCGTATTAAATTATATATGTGGGAAAGTAAATAAAGATGTTACGTATTTTAGTACTCAGAAGCGACCTAAGTTTACGAAACTTTCAAACGAATGAGTAAATAAACGTGCTTACAAGTTAATAAAACCTAATTTAAGTTACAAAAAAGACCCGAGCGAAAGGAAGGATTTCAGCGACATGTACCTACTTTTTAGTGTTGTGCTACATAACAAGAAAATGTTGGCTAACCCGCTCTTCGATAATTCTCGCGATACAAAACAGTGTTTCTGTTTGTCATGAATAATTCATTGTTGTTTAACATTATAGGAGTCGGGATTATCTATAAAGGACAAGGGATTGATTTGAAGGTGTACTTGAAAACAATAGATTATTATTAAGCTACAACAAATAACATTTTACAACAGGGATACGGATCCTTTTGGGTTCCCAAGAACCAGTAAAATGCGGATTCTTTAACTAAGATATAGTAACAAGATTTAATTCCCAATCAAAAACCACCATTTAGATACTTTCGATAAATGTTGTATAAACTTTTAATAAAATTTTGTTTCAAATCCAGTAAAATGCCTTCTTATAATCTTGTTTGAAATGATAAAAGTTTTAAATTGAACCACTTCGAGTTCAAATATAACTTGAAATTGGAACCCTTCCGGGAATGGCATAATAAAACCACTTTTGGCTGCCTATGAAGTAATAACAGTGCTTTATTTATATACCGTTACGCCAATAACCCCTAAACGTGAAGGCTAAAGTGTCGTTTTATACAGACCCCGTTCTAATGACAGTATCTACCTAATGCTCGGTTCCTGAGCTATTTTTATATTCGATAGAGCTTTGGGTTTGAAATTTTGCGTTTCTGAACAGTGAGCTCAGAACTTTACTTACATAGATAACTTTGTCGAATCTAGCTATAAAGTTTATCTAAAGACATCAGAAACTGTGAGTAAATCAAGTTAGATATCATCTTAGTATTATGAGGAGAGAGGATATATTTTTACAGTAACAGCTCTGTCGTCCCATATTCAACAGATTAGTTCCCGACAAATAACAGTATAATATGGTCTAACAGAATAATCCACTTACACTTTTATCTGACGCCCTGCAGACGGAAAATGCTCGAGAGGAATCTAGTAAACATGAAGTAAATAAAAGTTATTATTTATACGTGTTGTTGATGATCAATAGAGTACAAACTTTTAGTCAAAAGCGACAAAGGAATGAAAAGAGAATGGGCACACGTGAAAATATTTTTTGTGTTCGTTTTCGTTATCCCATTACGTTTTCCAGCGTGGTTATTGAAGCAATGTTCTATCGCGACTGTTGGTTATATTTTGAATTATTAAATAGTGATCATCATTACGTTGATATTGTTCAGCGAATTGGTCATCCAATACTCCGAACAGGGAACGTGCGATTGACCCGACACCGTTGATAAGGCCGCGTTTGCTTCTCATATTCACCCAGGTATATCAATAGATACTATAATATGCGAGTATTATGCCTGCTTCGGACTAAACCTATTCGTTTGTTACAATCCCAGCTTATAACTTATAAAAACACAGACTTCAGCCAGGTGTTCCTTAGCGGTAGATACGCATAATATATGAGCAAACGAAATACTTTGTGCGTATAGCCGGAATAAACCATGCACATATCCATAGGTAAGTCTTGTCGTCAGATGACGGAATAGACTTTAGGGAATTAAGCTGTGTAATTCCAACGCACGCCACGTTAGAATTACAAATACCTGGAAATGTGTCCCATAAATCTCCGACAGGATCACAACTTGATGTTTTATTTTATCTTTCGCTAAAATGTATTTGATAAAACTCCGATTGTTAACTGTTTAATTATAATGTAATAGTAAAACGTACTAAATATAACCACAATTAGATGCTGCTGTTTTAAAGCTAGACAGACAGCATGCTGTATAAAATATATCAACAAAGAGATCAAAATATATATCAACAAGACGTCAACAAGTCAAGAAAATATATCAACTAGACGTCAATGTGTACACGACGAACTTTAAAACAGCATCAAACTGAGACTTATAATAAAAATAGGCTTGCAACTTAATATGGAATTCTCTCCAACAGAATTTAAAGAACCAGATAATGACGACCAACCTTTGGGTGGAGCAGTCATGGTACGACTACAAGCTACGTTGGGAACCCAAAGAGTACGGCGGGGTCCACATGCTGCATGTACCCTCCGACCACATCTGGAGACCAGACATCGTACTCTATAACAAGTGAGACCAAATCATATCTATTGGCTTCAGATAAATATTACACTTAAATTGTTGTTTGTTAAATTTTGAAGGAGAGGCAACAAATCGTGGTTTTTCTGTAAAATTTAGTAGCTCCGCTTCTTAGGTCCATTGAGTGTTCTAATTTAATAATAAACCAGTAATATGAAACCATTCTTAACCCATATATTTTAGGACAACAACCGATCAATTCGTCTAGATTCTACATAGATCCTCAGTCCCTTGTTACAAAACTCATGAACGAATGAAATGCTCAAATGAAAAAGCAATTTCATTTCTGTTAAAGAAAAAACAGAAATCTCCAGGTATATTTTTCTTACCGAGCCCGTATACCTACTCGTCTAATTTCCTCGATAGCATTAACAGAGTTATAAGGAAAAACTCCGAGATCTGCTCAAACTTAATATCTAAAGTAAATTTTTCGGGCGATTTGTTACACCTATACTTTTCCAATTTCCTTTATATTTTCCAAGTTAAGACGTAAGATCCATAGGAACGACAAACAAGTGGGGGTTCACTAAGTTAAACTGTTCCAACTTACCTTCTGGTGGAGAACCTAATTACGGAAGAGACGGCACCATTTACCGTGATTCTGTCGCTGGCTATATTGCCTCTAATGAAAACGAAAATGTGCTCACTACGAGGTAACACATGTAATTAACTTTGGATCAAGTTCGGAGAGAAACGGCCAAATTGGGCAGTCATAATATGAAGGTGTTGGGATTAATATTGCAAACAGAGTAAACGAGATTATCTTGTTACACTTTTCTAATAAAGTTATTTAGCAGCATGTTGGGTTATTTTACCATATTTTTTCATTTTTACTTTTTTCTAGTGTGTATGAGATATGCCTGCCTCCAAAGTGTAACACAAGTGTTTTACAAAAGAAGCTGAGAGCTACTCGTCCGGGCCCTGAGCTGTGTGTGCCACGATTCGTTGCTTCACCAGATTTTAAAAATGTTCCAAACTAATACAGATGACATTCCATTTACACTTATTTTGTACTAGTGCCCTTATGTTTTACACCTACACCATCGAACCACCCAACACTGACATCCTCAAAATACCCATAGTTACCAATGATTTGAAAACAGATACTTTTACAATTAGCAACAGAGTCAATCATTGCCTGATCGCAAGGCTGTGAGGCAAATTATATTAACTTACGAAAGATTGTATCAAGACAAAACTAGCTAAATAAAAAATCTTCATGCTTCATGCTTCGTAATTAAAGTACAAAGAAAGTTAGATTACAGTAAACAATTCGTAACTTATCTCTGAACTCCGAATTGTGTTTATCGTAGCGAATATCGGCAAATCCCCGTAGCGTCGAAAGGACAAAACAAAGCCTGTAAACGAATCGTATTTTACTTACAGTACAATCTTAGCGATAAAAGCTCACAAAAGCATAGCATTGTCCCACAAAAACCAATAACCCGTGAATTCTACGTTGTACCCGTCCTAATTGACGGAGGCACAGAGATTACTGTGTCCCCTCTTCCCCTCCTTTACCGGTTGCGTATATTTATCACTTATCCTGAAATTACTTCAAACCTTCATAAAAAACAGGATTTGCAACAACTATAGTTGACTTGGAATTTAATTTTATCCTAAATTTATAATAATATCATCTATAAGCCCGCAAATTTGATTTTGGGAGATTTTATTACGGTTGAAACGTAGGTCAACACACAGTCGTGGTAGAATGAAACTAAATACTTTTAGATGAATTTAAAGATAATTAAACATGTTATTATTAAAACCGCTTAAATTAGTACTATTATACAAATGAATTATACTTCTAGCACAGGTATTTCATATATTTAAAAGAAGACCAGAGGATATATTGTAGAAATTGTGAGTTCGGAGGTAAATTAATTTTGTCCCGCACAACAATGAGTTAAAAAGTATGAAAACCTTTCAAACTGTTCGTTACACACTGTTTTGTTGTGAATAGTTGTTTAACAAAATTCCATAAAACATTTTGCAATCACCTGTGTACTCTCGCGGGGTAAACCTCGCAGGGTTTCAGGAAAATCAAGCGAACAAATACGCCTCCTTTCTCTCCCAGTGGTGTCCTTGCATCCTTCACCTCCCGTAGAGCACATCGATTTTTCTTCCAAGAATAAAATTTCCATTAAAGACGAAGACAGTTAATTTCAATGTTGAATGTTTCAGCTTCGAAAGTATGATGGTGTGGGAGTTTGTAATCCTTTTAGCTTATCGATCATTCATTTAAATTCGATTTAAAATTGTGCTTCTAGTAAATAATCTTCATCTGTCAAGATTTATATTTTGTTTAGAAATTAGGTGCTGAAAAATTCGTGAACCTATAATTCGGTCAATAAATGAATAAAAGATGTTATTAAAATGTTCTGTATAATTCTATACTATTATTATAAAGCTGAACCGTTTGTTAGTTTGTCTGTTTTTGGTTTAAACACGCTTATCTCCGAAACCACTGGTCCGATTCTAAAACTTCTTTCGCAAATAGGAAGCAACGTTTTCCTTGAGCGCTATAGGCTACCTATATGTTTTATTGTAAAAATATAGTGACACATAAGAGAATGCACGAACGACGAACTCGCGGATAAAAGTTTGAATTTACTAAAACTAAATTATTACCACTCCAGCATGACCCTGGAGTTACAAGTTTCACTTGTATATTGTGCTCGTAGTTGGCATTCATTTTGTCACGACCACCACCTTGAGCCGTCGGACTTTGATAAATGGCCGGGACAGCAATCGTTACTCATTTCCAGTCCCTTCCCGCGACCTGTGTCCCTTCCCCTCCTCCCAACGTCCGCCCCGTCTCCTCTAATGTGCACATTTTTGCTTCTACCTCAAACCTGGAACACCTGCGATGAAGACCCTTTGAATGAACGAATCGCTATGTATGGACCCCCGCGCTGTGATTTGTTAACCCTTATCATCGCGTGTCGCACACCCCGTCCGTGTTTCATATTTTTGTTGTCATATTTTTTCCATTATTTTATTGGATGTCTACGTTTTCATCCATATTATTTAAATATAAACTAAATAATGCAAATTAAATTGTCCTTTTCTTTCGCTGTTAATGCATGTTCAATGTTGTGTTGTATTGTGTTAAATTAAACAAAGTAAATTATAAAAGAAATTAAATCTTATATCAACTTAATCGATATATCATTGTAAACAATTATGTACTAACACGTTATAAATACGTACATTGATATACTTCGTTTTCGGATGCGTGATCAAATAAAATAATGTGGATAATCTAATCTGTCTAAAAACTACTTTACTAATTGTCTTCTTTCAGCAACTTAATGAGTAAATATCAGATATTATTTTCGTATATATATGTCAAGAGTGACCATAAATTATTACGCTTAATGCATTGTTAAAAATAAACAGAAAAATGTATTTATTTTCGTTGTTTAGGCCGGCTTATTGTATTGTAAAGCAGCTGTATAAATACAGCAGCACGAGTATCGGTATTATAATGACTAAAACGTAGCATAAATACATTGTACATTAAATTAGTTGTTTTGCGATTCAAGTAGCCCGTGTACCTGTACTAATTGAATGTTTTGAACTGCTAGTGACACAAAGTTTCCCGCACATGTGACATGGTCCACACACAACATACTCGTACTAACGCACTTGAGGGTACTTGGTGAGATACAACCGAACGGTAGGGCCGCGAGACGGCTTGTAAACGTGCGTTAACATTACAGTGCCGACGGCAACTTCGAGGTAACATTGGCGACCAAGGCGACCATCTATCATCAGGGGCTGGTGGAATGGAAACCACCCGCCATTTACAAGTCTTCCTGCGAAATAGACGTGGAATATTTTCCTTTCGACGAGCAAACGTGCGTTCTTAAGTTCGGTAGCTGGACGTACGACGGATTCAAGGTAATTGCGTGGAGCTCCGTCACCGCTCTCGCTGACCGCTCTGTTTGTCCGCAGCGCCGACGGCAACTACGAGGTGACGCTGATGACCAAGGCCACCGTCTACTACAACGGAATGGTGGTGTGGCAGCCGCCCGCCGTCTATAAGTCCTCGTGCTCGATCGACGTCGAGTTCTTTCCTTACGACGTGCAAACCTGTGTGCTTAAGTTAGGCAGCTGGACGTATGACGGCTTCAAGGTGACGCCCCGCTGTACGCTGCTTGGCGCCGCGCGCGCGGGCCGTAGCCGTAGGGCCCGCCGCCCCGGCCGATGTCCATGCAATAGCTTGTTGGCTCGAACGTAATTCGTCGTGTAATTATATTACTTTTCTGTCCATGTGGTATGTTATCTCACTTTTACATATTGACTGTAACGAAGACGCTAGAGTAGTGGCGAAGAGCGTGCGCTCGGTGCCGACGCCCGCTCCCCGCCCCCGGCTCGCTCCGTAGCTCTGACATGTTGCAAGTTTACATTTCTATTGCGATGGCGATGACTTAAGTATATGGAGTAGCGGTTATGTCGACGTGCGTGATCACGAATGCTCCAGAATATCCTCGGCCGGTCCACTTAGCTCGTTCGGCCTTCCTCGCTCGACACGGAAAGGTATAAAATTCTAACAGCCAGGTGATATGGGATGCAATAATTTCACTCGATCCGTTCCTACCCGACACATCCCGCTCCGATTGAGCCTTTCCGTGCTACACGATAAGCCGCGAGTGCGAAGGTAAATACCATTAGATAAACGATGAGCTAATAATCGCATCGGTACGCGGAGCGGCGTCTCTCGGAGCTGTCACACCCTCCCATAGCTGGCTCCGCTCGCGCCACACACACACACACACCCGCCACACGCCCGCCACACGAGCGCCACACGAGCTTGCTGCATGCGTCCCCGTCAGTGTACACTCGACTCACCGCATGACTAGCTTGTTTCCGAATCACTTGCATTCCCGATCACGGCGCGATCGCTAGCCGCTCGACGCGGTTGCGACTCTTGTACACAGCTTTACACGAACCTACACGCGAACAGGTTTAGCACAGCACGTGAAACCAATCGAAGATAAAGATCACACTTGTTGCTCTTTACACTATCGAGCATAAAATAGTCATCATGTTGCATATTTTATACCTTTCCCTATTAGCGACTCATATACTTACTGGCTGTACCTAGTGTGGTGTCGCTGGCAGTCCATTGCATGTTGTCATTTCAAAAAAAGACGATACCACTCCCAATCTTTGACACGGAGTCCATAATGCACAAAAATCTAAATGTTAAAGTAGAACTCACCGTCTCGTCGAAGCGCTGAGGACCCTCGGGCTGTCGAGGAGACGGTCGTTGCATGCTATTACTACACTCGACCGAAGCACGCGTCTTATGCCAACACGTCGCCGCTATAACGAACGCAATCGTTGGTTCATTAGACAAAGAGGCTCAACCGAGTTGGTGTGAGGCGGGTCGCTCGAGACGCTGCGTCCGCGCGACACACACACGCGCGGCGGAGCCGGCGCTTTCGACCTCCTTATCAGATTTTTTGACGAGTCGTTGAGAATGAAGTGCGCTACTTCCGTGATACGATATTCTTACACGAAGTAAGTGGTGCGCTTATTCTACGCGATAGCGTTAAGGAACCAGGAGAAGGAGGTCGTCCTCATCCTGTTTACTCTTGTCGAAAGTTCCACGATCACTCGTTATGTTCGGTGTTTTCTGTGTTTTCGCGTTGTTATTTCTTCGCATGAATCGAATTGTTGTGACATGTCTACATTGAAGATAAGTGTGTCGGTTTGTCGTTAAAGGTTTTGATCTCAGTTTGTACTCAGGTACATCCCACTTGGCACACTCTGTGGTATTGTTTTCGAAGGAACTAATGTGAACACCAGCTTGGAATATACTTATTTTTTATACAGATACTCCGAGATAGTGAAGTGCACAGATAAAATGTCTGCGTTGGCAAGATTTGATGGGATTTTTATCTACATATTCAACACATTGTGTGACAGGGTGCATGTATCAAATAAATAATTATTATGAATAAATAGGCAATGAATTAAACCTGATTAAATAGATATAACAACTAACCACTATCCTATGATGGAGTAAAAAATAATGTTAAAGTTACGAATTATAAAGTTCATCGCTTGGTGATTTAAACGCTGATTTAGCTTTAAATTTAATAGTAGAATGACTAAATTACAATTGATTTTTACTCCATAAGAGATACTAATAAGTAGAACTAACCTGCATCATTATAAACGCATATATCATAAGATTAAACAAATAATAGCAAATATGTTAAATTTTCTTATATATGTGTCTTTTAAAGTTATCGATGTGTATTTAACTAGAGTATATTAATTTTAAGCTATAAGAGAATTCAGTAACAATTTAACTTTTCATTAAATTATTTGGCACCGGAGTCTTTTTAGAATGTTAAAAGTGTGAGTAATCTGAGTATGTAAGTATTAACTGATTTTTTTCCAGAGTTGTGGACAGCAAAATGATATTAAGAAAGATAAGTAACTATAAATTACATCTGGGAAAAATAATCATTCAAGACTAGAATAGCTTCAAGTAGAATACAAGACATATAAACCATCTTGAACTTCTTACTGCCATTTTACAGGAATAGGTAGATCACAACAAATCCTTTTTTACTTTACATTTTTCCTTGCTCGTCCCAGGTTTGGTCTGACCGAAGTCACTTTAAATGACACAAGCTTGAATGTGAGCCCCTTCTCAAGGCGAACACGTGACGTTCATATTCGCAATCAAGACACACGTATCTTCTGCATATCCTACATTTGAAATTCTAATCAATTTTGTTCATTCAAGACGTAGGTTAAGATGAATATATTCATTTCAACTCCGGTGCCTTGTGAATGTTAGCGTATGTTAGAACGAGTAAATAGTTTTGTGAGTTGGTATGTACACAGGTGGACCTGAGGCATATGGATGAGCAGGCAGGCAGCAACGTGGTCTCGGTGGGCGTTGATCTGTCAGAGTTCTACATGTCCGTCGAATGGGACATACTCGAGGTGCCGGCCGTCAGGTACGTATTCCTACCTAACCAATACCTACATGAGTACCGGAAATAGGGAAGATGACACCAACAATCAATTGATATACTTTTTATTTATTTATTTAGTGTTAGTTACAAAAAAACCGTAGTGTTACT